>CM067335.1:63324500-63965000 GCA_034376525.1 Nicotiana benthamiana | reverse complement strand
CGGTTGAACAACAACTCAGGCTATATGCCTTCGACATCAGAATCATTACAAAAGTTCAACTACGATTGAACTACTTAGGCTACGTGCCCTCACCCAAAAAGCTCAACTACGAGTTGAAATGGGACTCAGGCCAAGTGCCTTCGCCATTAAGAATTACAAAGGTTCAACTACGGTTGAACAAAAACTCAGGCTATGTGCCTTATACATCAAAAAACTTACAAATGTTCAACTACGGTTGAACCACTCAGGCTACATGCCCTCGCCCAAAAAGTTCAACTAGGAGTTGAACTGGGACTCAGGCCCTGTGCCTTCTTCATTAAGAATTACAAAGGTTCAACTACGGTTGAACAAAAACTCAGGCTATGTGTCTTCGACATCAGAAAAATTACAAAAAGTTCAACGATGGTTGAACCACTCAGGCTACGTGCCTTCACCCAAAAATTGCAACTACGAGTTGAACTGGAACCCAGGCCAAGTGCCTTCGCCATGAAGAATTACAAAGATTCAACTACGGTCGAACAACAACCCAGGCTTTGTGCCTTTAACATCAGAAAAATTACAAAAAGTTCAACTACGGTTGAACCACTCCGGCTACGTGCCCTCGCCCAAAAAGTTCAACAACGAGTCGAACTGGGACTCAGGCCAAGTGCCTTCACCATTAAGAATTACAAAGGTTCAACTACGGTTGAAAAACAACTCAGGCTACGTGCCCTCGCCCAAAAAGTTCAACTACGAGTTGAACTAGGACTCAGGCTATGTGCCCTCGCCCAAAGAGTTAAACTACGAGTAGAACTAGGACTCAGGCTACACACCTCCGTCATAAGAGTCACAAATTCAACCACGGACGAATTAAAGCCAAGAATATACGTCCCCGTGGCTATGAGCCGGGCCGCGATCAGGCGAAGCCAAGCTCCCCCAAATATTCAACCACGGTCGAATCCCAGGTCGGACCAAGTGCCCCCGCCATTCAAGTAAGTACGACTAACTTTAAACTAAAGTTTCGGCCAAGGTAAAGTTCGCCAAGTCAAACTACAAGGCTGTGCTTTTCATTACCACGAGTAGTACGACTAAGCCCAAACTGGGACTAAGGCTATGTGCCGCCACTGCCCAAACACGGCTACAACCCACTCCCACCAAGTGGAGGAAGGTGATGACCAAAAGCGTCTGTCTATGGCCAAAGCCATCTACACCAATTTTCCCTTAAGGCAAGGAACCAATTCGACAATGGTCGAAATCACCTAATCGGTCGAGACCATTAGCATGCTCACTAGAAAAACTCTAAGGCAAGGCCCTCTCGAATAAGCACAAAAAAGAAACGCATGAAATTGATACAAAACAAATAGAAAGGAAAAAGCGCATATATTTACAATATCTACAAGGGTTACCCCCAGTTACATTGGCCCAAGGCCGGCAAAAAAAATATAGCCAAATGGCAACAAAAAATAAAAGAGAAAAAGAGAATTGAAACTAAACAAATATTACAAACGTTTTCTCTATTCACTTGGCGCCATTAGCGCCCTCTTCAACATCATCAGCACCCCGGCGCCATCATCAGCCCTGGGCGTAAATGGGTCGAAATCGCAATCGAGGCGAGCATCACGAGCCTTTTGGCATGCTTCCTCATAGGTGGCCTCAGGCACAATGCCGGCTTCCTATAACCGCCTATACATGTCGAGCAAGGCCTCACCGTACGTCCAAAGCTCACGAGCAGGGCCGAAAGAAGCGGCCTGATTCTTGAGGCGCTGGTTCTCAATCTCTAAGGCCGCAATTCGGTCCGCCGCATTACGGGCGTCCTGCTCATAAACAACAATGCGCCCCTCCAACACCCTCTCTCAGAAAGTAGCGGTGGCACTCTCCAATCCACGTTCTTTTTCTTGGGCGTTGTTGGTCACCTGCGGCGTTTCGACCCTTGCCAGGGCATCCTCTGCATGCTTCCTCAAGGCAACGTCTCCATCTCTAGGGCAGCCACCTATCTAGTCAAAGCCTCAGCGGCCTCTAATGCCGTAGCCCGATTTTGGCACTCTCTCCCAGTAGCCGCCCTTCTTTCAGCGCCCATCTCCTCGTTCCTTTGACGGAGCTGCCCTCAAGAGCATTTACCCTGTTAAGGGTCTGCTGCATATGAAGTTCCCTCCTCGCCATCTCTCCCGATTTCGCAGGTTGTTCCTTAAGAATTCACGCAAATCACGGCACCGATTACGATAGCGGCAGTACTTCTCCAACTACTACGCAAAGACAGCCGAGCGCACATTAGCCCGACAAATGCTCTTCACCTCCAATAAGAATGACTACAGCAGACAGGACAACAGTTAAAATAAGAAGACACACTAAGAAAATAAATATATTAAGACTTCACACGTACCTTTATACCCAGAGCGGCCACCTCTCCCATCAACCCAACATCTGAGATGCCCCTCAGGGACGCGCTCACCACTTCCGAGCACATAACCTCGAATAATGTCACCAGATTCTCCTCCTCGAGCAGCAGGTTCTTCTCATTAGGAATCTCCACATAGCGGTAATCCCCTTTGGCCTGCACCGCTGGGCAAGTATAACCCTCCTGGAACAGGCGGATGACCTCAGGGCCCATGTCAGACTCAAAATCATTCCCCTCTCCTGAAGCGCCCCTTCCTTCCGCTGCCCTGGATTTCGAGGCCTCCGACGATTGGGAAGTTGAAGCACCCTCACTCGCTAAAACATCGGCGCCCATCTCCTCCACCAAAACAGTTGCTGAGGAACTACCTTCCCTCTCAGAAACAGGAACTGAAATTTGAATCGCCGAAGCGATTGTGTCACCTTGGCCTAAGCCAACCAGGGCAACCCCCACTAAATGCTCACCCTCTAGGGAAGGATCTGTTGCATTCCCTTCCTCTTCTGATGGTGGAGAATCCAAGATAATCACCACCAGAAGGACCGAGGTGAATGCCACCCTACGCCAAACCAGCGGCCTCTCCTCTTCTTCCTCATGTTCATTTGGCAGTGACTCCACCCTGGAACGCACGGCCCCTGAAGATTCTTCAACTCGGTGCACGGACCGTGCTGGAGAGTGAGCCGCTGAGGATTCAATCGAAGTCACTCTCGGAACTGGGCAAGGCGCCGGCATTGCAGTCAAGCAGGCAGGCACCCCCGGCCTGCGGAAAGCAAGCTGAGGAGCCCTTCTACGACACGGTTGCCCTAATCGACACAGGAAGAAAGGTCAAAGAAAAAGAAACTGAGTACTATGAAATAAGAGCAAAACAGCAAGTCAGATTCTTACCACCAGCCGGCCTACGGCCATGGGCCTCCCAGAAAGATGACCACGTGCGAATTTCCGCTGTGACAGGAAGCACGGCCTCGACCCACTTGCGGATGCCGAAAAGCGGTTCCAACGGGTCACCTCCAGCTAAGGTAGAAAAGGAAGGCCAGTACGTACGAATGTGAAATAGGGTATATAACCAAAATAAATGGAGACAAACGAAAAAGATAATTACGTGCATGGTTCCATCCATCTGTGAAGTCGGTAGCATAAGCCACCAGGGGCTCGGTCCTGATGTAGAATAAGAACTCATAAGGACGGGCATCAACCTCGTCATCAAGCTCCGCAGTTAAGGCGCTGGACCCACAAGGGACCAAACGAATCATGGTACCTCATACCCTCTAGGGAGCGTAGAGAGTTAGTACGTGCCCAAGGGTAATCTCCCTCCGTGCCAACTCCGCTTATTTTATCAGCATCGCCAATAACATGTAGCAGGAAGGGACGAGCTGACCAGGGCATACCCTATAGTGGCGACAGAAGTCCACCACTAGCATTGGGAGAGGAAGTCTTAATCCCAGCTTGAAAGGGTAGGCGTAAAAGACGCAGTACCCTCGGTGGTCGACGTGTACCCTCTCCCCGCTCCTAGCAAGGACGATGGCAGCGAAGCGAGGAATGTCACACATATCCCTAAATTGGTTGATGCTCACCTCCCCCATCATTGGGGCTTCGACCACTTGGTCCTCTCCTTCATAGTCGGAGAAATCGGTCATCGGACCGTTTGGTAGAGAAAGAATGTCAGTCACCGATGGGAGCCTGTCAATATCCACCAAATCGATGGTTCTTACCACCGTAGATGGACCCTCAGCTGCCGGAACCACCGCCGGAGCAATATCGAAACGAGAACTGCTCGCCATTGTCAATATATTTAAAGAAAGTGAGCAGAGTTCACCGGAATAGCAAAGGGAGATGAAGATATGACAATAAACGACGGAGAATAAAGCAATAAGGAGAAGAAGATAAAGCAATTTCAGAATAAAAAGATTTATCTCTCTCAAAATTTCACTTAAGAAAATATTGAAAAAGTGAGAATTGAATTATACAACCCTTTATTTATAGGCAAAGCATAAATGGGTTTCACGAATCTCAAAGGCCACCGTTAACTGCCTGACTCGAAATGGTTGTAACGGTCCCAAGACACCAAAAGCACGCCTCATGCGTCACTAAGCGTATGACGCCTTCCCTATACACGACAAGCCTGATCGTATCCCCGCCAAACGTATGTAATCGGCTACGGTCGTCTCTAGGTCAGTAGTGGCTACGACCATCTTCAAAATAATTTTGGCCACTGCCGCCTCCGAAAGTAATATTGATTATATCCATCTCTGAAGCAACAACGACATTGCCGTATCTTGAATACGAAATGGTTACGGCCACTCCCTTGGTAAGGGCGGCTATGACCCTCTTGAAGTAACGAACGGTTATCGCCGTCTCGCAAAAATAAGGTGACTATGACCTCCATCCCGAAGAAGAGTACATACAAACAAAAGGCCACAGCTATATCATATATACGAACGGCTATGGCCAGTCGCTCATATGAAAATCAACCAAAGAATTGCGACTACGGTCGTCAATTGTGAATTCACTTAACAAACAGCTCCATTGCAGTCAAGGATTGTTCGTGCAAAGTGGTTACGGTCATCTTCAAAAATATGAATAATTACGGCCATATGAATAAAATGGCTACGGCCATCTCAAAAATATAAACGGCTACGGCCATCATTGAAGTGCAAATGGCTACCACCATCTTAAAAGTATAAGCGACCACGACCAAAATGGCGTTCGATCTTCCCCTCCAGATTTCTTGAACTATACTCGGCAAAGTCCACTCAACGAGCTCGGCCGGATCCCGACCTCAATAAGCGAAGAGACTATCGGTATGGGTCAAAACTAGATTCATCAAAACTAGATTCATGATAATTAGCGTGTCTAACTGGCAACTAAACTTGTTCGGACTAATAAATGGTATAATCATTCGCTGACAAAAGTATTCCGAGAGTACTTGACCTAATTAACGAGACCGCGGCCAATTCATTGATTCACGGACGCCCGTTCGACGCGGCCACGGCCGTCCCTCGCCAGCTGGAAAGATTCACATCTATAAATATGAACAGAAAGAACCCTAAAAAGAGGGGGCTTCTTCTTTTTCTTCACCTCCACTTCTAAAAGAAGAAAATACACATCATTGTACGGCTCTGAACCTCTCCATAGAGAGGTAGACCAAATCGATATCATTAATAAAAGATATTTACCCTCCTCCCCTTAATCAGTAACTACCAGTAACTACTGTCTCTTACATTTTATTCATTTGGTCTTTTAATTTATTACGATATGCTATGATTGACCCTCCTTTGATTTTAATTGATTTATGCCTATAAAGTGTATGAGAACTTTGAGGTAAACACAAATCATAATATTCTACTTTGAAATACAATCCGAATCTAACTTACCACGCAATATTCTAACGAATAGTACAATGTCCAGACCAAATGTACCAAGTTATTTTAATAAATAATATAATATTCAATATATATATATATATATATATATATATATATATATATATATATATATATATATATATATATATATATATATATATATATATACACTCTAATTTGAAATGCACAATTCAAATTAAACATTCACAATATTTAAATTTGGAATACAACAAAAAAATCAAACATAGTATAATATTTTAATCTGGAATATATAGTATTTTATTTTGAAATACAATATGTATACATAATAGAAAAAATAATAAAATACATATATGGCATAAAATTAAATATTTTAATTAAATATAGTGTTAACATGTTTTCATTGTGGCAATACCGCGTAGATTATCCATTAAAAACAAAGTTTACTATATTTGGGGTGTGTTTGGTACGAAGGAAAACTTTTTTCGAAAAATATTTTTCAATTTTCTCATGTTTGGTTGGTTTAAATGTTTTGGAATGTTATGAAATAATATAAGAACAAGAACAATAATACAAGAACAAGAACAATATAGAGAAAAGTAGATAGATGAGTATTCTTATTGATACTTTTGGGATGATTTACAATGGGAGAGAACCACTTTATTTATAGGGAGGTGGTGACTTAGCCACCAAGTAGTAAACCCTAGGATCTCTCTAAATATGGACATTCACCTTAAATAGAATATTTTATAACACTCCCCCCTGAATGTCTATTCAATAATGTGCCTCGTTAAAACCTTAACTAAAACAAAACCCAATGGGAAAAAATTATAGAAAAGGAAAAAGAGTACACATGTTTGAATATGCGCCTATTGGTTGCCTCGTTAAAAACCTTGCAAGGAAAACCCAGTGGGACAAAACCTTGTAAGCGAAAAAGAGTGCAACGCGCATTAACTCCCCCTGAAAAGGGCATCAATTCACATCCTTGAGTCTTCGCATCCCAATCGTGTGCACTTGAAATTATCATTCGTGATAGATATATAATGTCTTCTCAAATATCGTGGAATGGCTCTTCAATATCTTCATAGAGATATCCTCGCTATCACATTATCTGCTTAAAGTTATAGCAAGATACATATGTGCACAAATTGCACTAAGAAAGTGGTACTTCAAGATCAAGAATTGTATATGCTTCAAGAAACTTAAATCCTTCATAGATTGACATATAAGTTAAGTCATATAAGCCATATAATAGACTTTAGATGCATATCAAGTTTTTCATGTCATGCTAGACAAATAAGATATTGAAAACTGATTGCACATACCATTGACTTTATACTTTCAAGTATTTGAACTACATGTCCAAAACTACATGTCTTTCATATGGAATCAATTCTACTTGAATTGTATCTCTTCCATTTAGCCAATATTTTGTTTGTATTCGACAAACTTACGATCCTCATCGATATTTAGCGCTATCATAGATGTCGTCGACGAACATTTTATATCGGTTCCAGTAAATTTTCATAAAGACATAACATGGAGATCTCTTCATTCATATATTCAGGTACCTGAATCTCTCATGAGATTTTATGAAGTGTTATGTCATGTGATCTTCTAGATCACTTGCCTCCTTATTATGATCACTTTGATCATTTGCTCATCTTCTTTATTAAGAAGTTCTTTTGAAGCCGATTTGTCTATACGTTTTAAGCGTATCAAAGACTTTGTCCTTCTAGGACTTAATATGAGCATTTGCAGTGAGAATATAGTTACTTTCTTTGGGACAGCAAATGCGTATGGCATGCTTTGCAATATGTTGCAATTGAATTATCCTTTTATGAACTTCAGGTTCATATTATGATATTCGAGGATCTATATATACAAACGATAATTCATCCCATGTAACCTTTTCTCAAGTGTTTATCATGTCTCCCCCTCATGTTAGGAAAACTAACTTGTTTCCTCAACTCTGGGAAATCATCTTTGTGCATTATCATGTTAATATACACAGCACATTAATAATAATAAGATGAAATTATTTGGTTCCTGACCCTGAACCACTTGTGAGGGGAGAATATAATATACTCTCGTGTATAGCGTATATCAAGTTGATATAAATAACTTTGTTCTCATAAGCAATAATTTAGATATTAAATGGAGGCACTCAATAAATTATTTTGCTAAAACAACTATGATGTAAACCAACTTATCAAGATGAACTATCTTGAATAGAAAATCTGGAAATTATGCTCGAAATTAGATTACTGAGCAATTTACCTCGCAAGCACCGGCAGGCTGCAGGTTAATAATAATCACACATGTAACCATATCATAGATGCATCATATGTGGTATACATGGCCGGCGAATGGGCCCATATTCACCTTTGATATTTCCAGAATTTATGGGATTCTACCCCAACTTTAGTTGGTCAATTAATTTAATGAGAACAAGTAATACAAGAGAATTCGCAAAGAACTTTCTAGTTCTTTAATATTTACCCATGTGAATTCTCTATTATTGTTGCACATCATACTTAAATTGATATGGCTAACCCGAATGTCAATTGAATAAATTATCAATATTGATAAGTTCATGTTTATACCATGACATGTGCAATTCTCAATAAACTCCAAGTTTATTATGATATGGATTTTTATATCAATTAACATCCACTTTATTGTGGTCTTTTGTTTGTGTAGTACAAACTGGAGAATAAAGCGGGTAGCTTTTTATATACAGATTATCCCGCTACAAGTTGTAGTAATAGAAGATATCAAATCTTTCCTTTATTTATTGTCTCAATATAATCAACCGCTTTCACATATACTTTGGAAACTGAATAAGTTTCTTTGAGACTTACTACAACACAATACCTTATTGGTAATCAATTGCGTTTCTCCAAAATAATATAATTGGCTCTTGCACAGAGTTCTCAATTAATTTGGTACTATCACATATTGCTATCACATTCTCTGGGGGGATATGTAATTTTGTTATCCTTTTCAAATCTGTAAATGCGTCTGGCATTTGATTTGCTATTCTTTGCAAATGGATAATATTTTGCACCTCTTTTTCACAAATAGAGGTATGTGAATCAAGATGAGATAATGATGCATTTTTCCACAAAGTTTCCCGTTTGGTTTCACCAACTTCTCCCCCTAATTTTGGGAAAAGTGTCTCATCGAATCGACAGTCTGCAAATCGTGCAGTGAACAAATCCCCTGTCAATGGTTCGAGGTAGCGAATATTGGAGGGCGATTCAAACCCAACATATATTTTCCTAACCTTCTTTGCAGACCCATTTTGGTGCAATATGGCGGTGCTACAGGCACATATACTGCACATCCAAAAATTCTTAAATGGGATATATTAGGTTCATGACCCAAAACTAATTGCGACGGGGAATATTTGTGATAATTTCGGTCTGAGACGAACTAGCATTGCTGCATGCAAAATGGCGTGACCCCAAACCGAAGTGGGCATCCTCGTTTTCATGAGTAAATGAGGTATTCAAGATTATTCTCATCTATTGTGTCAACATGATATCCATTTTGACTGATATCTTTAAAACTCAACAAGTTTCTTTGGACTTGGAGGAGAACATTGCATTCTCTATGATAAATATTGTTCCTTTAGGCAGAGTTATAGTTGCTCTTCTGGAGCCTTCAATCAATTTACTACTACCAGAAATTGTAGTAACATCTGCCTTACACATACTTAAATGAGAGAAATATTTTTTCTCTTTGAATATCGTATGTGTGGTACATGAATCAATTAAACAAATAATGAACATACAGCGTGTAAAATTGCGAAATAATGTTTGATGAATTACGATAGTGTAGTTTTATGTGCGATGATCATACAACAATTGATATTACATATTAATACAGTCAACATGATTAAATGAATTACTACTGTAAATTAGTAATTATTGTATCATATAACCATTGTTAGTAATATTGCAAAACAGGAGAATAAAACATTTGCAAAATGGACATGTGACAAATTTTAACATTATAAAGTACAACACGTAACATAATTAAAGAATATAATTATTTAGTAATGAAGTATATAATTAGTACATGACTGGAGTTGGAATCATATTATTGTGATCACAGCACTAACTAGAACAAACAAATACATTGGTTCATGGTAACAACTACCACAATAACACAAGCTGTACACAATAGTTCATTGACAATACATAATTGTAATACAAAATGCCTAAGATAACAAACAGATGTGTGTATCAATATAATTATAGAACAATTAAAGCAGAATTGCATTGATTAATTGCTGTCACGCTGAGCTACTATACTAAATACATTTGTTATTAAATATGATAAATTAAAAACCAAAACATTTAAAAAAAAAAAAATTTTACTGCTGATTTAGCATTACTTTATATGCTAATACGAACAGACATACAAATATTATTTTGATGATGCGTTATGAATACATACAGCACATGCAAAAGTAATTCTAACACGATTAAAGCCTTAGCTTTTTCCATGCTTAGCATAATGGGAATACACCTTATCTGCTTCAGGCAATGGTGTAGACCCAGTGGGTCGATTTTCGTGATTTCTCATGAGCAGGTCATTGTTTCGCTCAGCCACAAGGAGAAGAGAAATCAGCTCAGAGTACTTTTTGAAACCTTTCTCTCTGTACTGTTGTTGCAGAACCATATTGGAGGCATGAAACGTTGTAAACGTTTTTTTTTTCAAGCATATCATAATCAGTGATATTATCTCCACAGAGTTTCAATTTAGAAGTAATTCTGAACATTGCAGAATTATATTCAGAAACAGACTTAAAGTCTTGGAGTTTCCCAATCATATCGTGCTTGTGGCAGAGTGACCAACTTCAGGTTGTCATATCTCTCCTTTACGCCATTCCACAAGATAATTGGATCCTTGACTGTGAGATATTCAATTTTTCAAACCTTCATCAGGGTGATGGCGCAAGAAAATCAAGGTCTTAGCACAGTCTTGGGTGGATGCATTATTTCTGTCTTTAATGGCGTCTCCAAGACCCATTGCATCCAAATGGATTTCAGCATCCAACACCCATGTCATGTAGTTCTTGCCCGAAATTTCAAAGGCAACAAACTTGATTAAATTAAGCAAAACACGAAAAATTAAAAGTGAACAAATGAAACCAAGAAGTTAATTATGTTTCATTCTAAAACAAGAGTCTTGTTCTTCGCTAGAAAAGGAAAACATAGCAGGCATATTATTATCAGAACCCAAATGATGCAAACTACCATTATTAGAATTAATATAAATGCGATCATTTGATAAATCAAAATAAGGGTGACAAATTTAACTTAACATATTTAATACTAAAGAAATTGCACGATAACTAACAGCCAAAGCAAATTCTTAACATGACTAAAATATATACGTAAACAGAAAAATATTGAGTTTAAAAGCATGAGTCAAATAGCGAGAGATTGTTTATCTGCAGCTGACCACAGAGAAAAAAAATACCTTAATTTTTTCAAAGAGATTCTTGAGATAGTAGAGCTTCGTGCTGATAAGGTGTTATGAAATAATATAAGAACAAGAACAATAATACAAGAACAAGAACAATATAGAGAAAAGTAGAGAGAGGAGTATTCTTACTGATACTTTTGGGATGATTTACAATGGGAGAGAACCCCTTTATTTATAGGGAGGTGGTGACTTAGCCACCAAGTAGTAAACCCTAGGATCTCTCTAAATATGGACATTCACCTTAAATAGAATATTTTATAACATGGAAAACATTTTTCTTGTCCATTCATTTTCCTCCAATTGGAGGAAAATGCTTTATTTACCAAGAGAAGGGAAAACATTTTCCAAACCTCCTTCTCAACCTTCCCATCCTCACCAACTCACCCCACACTCTCTCAAGAAAAAGTTTTTTTTTTAATTTCAATTTTTTTTGTTACCACCCACCCTACTACCATCTCTCCTGTACCCCCATGCAAAAAAATTATTTTTTTACCTTAATTTTTTTTTTTGCAATTTTAAATTTCTGTTTTTTATTTTTTTGTATCACCCACCCCCAACAACCCCACCCCCCAAAAAAAAATTTACTTTTTTTGTGATTTAAATTTCTTTTTTTTTCGCTTTACTGCCCCCACTCTCTCGGTCCCAGCCCCGCCTCCCATCCCTTGTCCCCACCCCCCAAAAAAACTTTTAATATAGTTTTCAGTTTTAATTTTATTATTTACCGGTTTAAAGTCTTAAAATTTTACAAGTTCCAAAGTTATAAGTTCAGAGATTTATGTGTTTGAAAGTTTACGGGTTTAGAAATTATATAGTTTACGAATTCGAAATTTTGCAATTTTGAATGTTTAGCGGTTCAAAAGTGTATAATTTGTGGGTCTAGAAGGTTGTTGGTTTGAAACTTTATGGCTTTATATTTATTATATTTAAATTATTTATAAAAACTCTTGAAAAGTTATTTTTCTTAATTTACGTACCAAACAACAACAACAACAACTACCCAGTATACTCCCACCAGGTGGGGTCTGGGGAAGGTAATATGTAGACAGCCTTACCCCCACCCAAAAGGGCAGAGAGGCTGCTTCCAAGCGACCCTCGGCGCATAGGACAGAATGGAGAGCTGCATTGGAAAAACAAAGATAAAGTAAGGAACCAAGACAAGACAAAACACAATAACAAAACAAAGCATAAGTAATCCTGCAGAAATAACGTAAATGATTATGTAAACATAAGAAACATAAATACCGTCGCATGCGACAATAACAAGCGACAACTATCATATTACCAACCAAGAGGGGGCCTACGCTAAAACACTAGTCATCTACGGGTAACCCTACTATCCCACACCCAACCCCGGGTGGGGCGAACGAAGGACTCTAAGAGCCCTTAGCCTGCAACTCTGATTCTAGACCTCCAGACTCCCCTATCAAGGGTCAAGTCCTCGGTAACCTGCATACTAGTCATGTCCTGCCTAATCACCTCTCCCCAATGCTTCCTAGGCCTCCCTCTACCCCGCCGACCACCAACAATCTCCAGCCGCTCGCAGCTCCCCAAAAAATAAATAAAATTACTACTTATTTTTTTAAGAAAATATTTTCTTCCTTGGAAAATGTTTTTTTTATTATACCAAAGACACCCTTGGGATCAAACAATTTTATTATAATGGGCCTATTTGGACTATAAAACGACAAAATTGAGGTGGGGACAGCCCACTAAAGTCTAGTTCTGACGTTACCTCTTTTGCAGTACCCTAATATAAGGAGTATATATTTCCCTCTACGTTTATGGCTGATTTTCATCTTCAAACATTTACTTCAAATATTTCCTGAAAAAATGTCGACATCAGCACTGACAATCTTGGCCGTTCTAGCTCTTTTTGCAGTTACCTCTTTAGCGGCGGCATCGGAAACTCCGTTTGTAGTGGCACACAAGAAGGCATCTGTCGTTAAGCTCAAATCTGGTTCCGAACGCGTCTCCGTTTCCATTGACGTCTATAACCATGGATCAATGTCAGTACTCATTAACTGCTCTTTTTCCCCCTCTTTCTGTAAGAATATCCTAAAATTCAGTGTTTATTTGTGTGTGTATATATGTTTTTACATTTGTAGGTGTTTGAACAATCTGATTCATTTTCTTCCGATATTTGTTTATATTAGAATGGATTGTAGCTCCTATAGTAAACCTGTAAATTGGGAACGTAAATTGAATGACGAATATTGGGGTCCAAATCTGAGGAAGTCAATAAAACCTCCTTACTCCTGCCTAGTTCTCCGCCCTTGGGTGGAGGATATGGTAGGAGAAATGTGGTGATATTTTACATATAACTGATGATACAAGTCAACTTTGCGTTCAGAATGAAAATATTTTCCTTGTAATAAGCATTTCTAACAATTCAATGGATATTAGTTTGGTAAATATTACCAGAGAAAGTCTTTATTTTTATCTTCTAGAACCAGAAACAAAGTAAGAAATAAAAAGTCAGCAAATAAAACTTGCACCAAGGGAAGAAGTTCATGGTTTTGACGGGCAGCAAATGATTTCCAGATCGTTATGCTTTCTTCTCTTTTATTTATACTTTCCAAATAAACATTACTCCTTTGCTTTTCTACTAATCAATTATTTGCGTGATTATATGGATGGCTCTGGTAGTTTGCGCCCTTAACACTTAAATTGCTATGACGGAGTTCATAGTCGCTTCTGCATCTTGTCTTTCTTTGTTTCTAGTCTTGCTTGGGAATTTGAGCTGTGAAACGTGTGATCTTCCTGACGATTCATAAAATAATAGGAGTACTCTATGCAAATCTCGGTTTGCACTTGCCCTTGATCAATCTACCACAAGTCGGGTCCTTATTTGTGTAGTAAAGGCAGCATACTGCAAGTCTGTTTAGTTGAATGGGTGTGTGTTTCTGGTTATTGCCGCTCACGTCTCTACGAGGTCCTGTTTTCACCCGTTATTTTGAATAGTGATACGTTCAATCCATCTGAAGGGACTTCGTTCATCTTTTCTGAACTTTTGCAGTGCTATATATGATGTAAGTCTTAGTGATGATAGCTGGTCTTCGGAAATATTTGATTTTGTTGCTGGAAACACCTCTAAGTTATGGGAAGGACTTGATGCGTAAGTCAAATCTTGTGCACATTCAAACTTGTAATCACTTCCTATTACTTGAGGCTTATGCCTCTCCAAAATTTTCTCTAGTTTGATTGTTTCATTTAGTTTTGCTGTATGTGATTGGCAGTGGCTCTCATGTTTCACACTCTTTTGAGTTGGAATCGAAAGTGAAAACAACTTACTATAGCGCGCCTGCTGTCGTAACATTCCGTATCCCTACGACATCAAAACTACAGGTTTGATTAATGAAAATCTGTTAGGAGAGACCTATTAGTTGCCATCAGCTTTTATTTCTCAACTTTTACTTTTGCCGTGTATTGACCATTTGCAGGAAGTATATTCTACCCCTATTCCGCCACTAGAAACCTTTGCAGAAAAAGCTGTTTCCTACAAATTAGATTTGGTAACTTTTTTCCTCCTTGCACAAGCATGAATTATGGGTTCCTTCTAATTGTTCTGTAGATATTTCTTGCTGTTCTGACTCATTGTTTCTTCTTTTACCAATCTGGTTGGTTCGGACTGGCTTCACACTGTCAGGCAAAGGTAACTTGAGACCTCTTCTTTATTATCTACTATTTCTCCACTGCTTAAATTCTCTAAATTTCACTTGCCACAAAACGGAAAAAGCAAGTTGGGGTTTTGGAGATGCCTTTCCGTTAGTTTGTATGGGGAAGTTGTTTCAGGAATAGGGGAGACCAATATAGGAGCTATTTCCTATTTGGGATAGTTCTAAAGCATACAGTGCCATGGTGAAGTATAAATTGCTACTAGTATTATATATACTCTCATTACCTGTTGTGATAGAGCTAAGCTAATGTCTTCTTTTTCGAGGTGGTATGAAAATCTGTTTATAATAGTTGTTGTCTTTGTGCAGAAGCTGCTCGCAAAGTATGGATCGCATGTATCTGTATTTCTCATCATCCTATTGTTCGTGAGAGTTGTTTCTACTCCATCATCAAAGTCAAGTGCTGGGAACGCAAAGAAAAAACACTAATATTCTGTTACAAAGAAAAGGCCCCAAATAGAAATTTACTTTTAAGCTAGTCAAAGGAAATGTCTCAGCGAGGATACACATCTCAAACTGTAAAAGAGTGTAAATCCGTGTAACTGCATTTTGATGAACTGAAAATATATCGTATGCAAGAATTTTACGAGTGACAACTACTGTAGTCCGACTTCCCTTTGCAACTTTGGAGATGCTCACACTGTCCAATTAGTTGGGCGTATAAATCACTCATAAACTCGAAAATGGTAGTTATTTAGACATGAAATTTGGTATATCAATCAAATCCGAAATTGTTGATCTAAGAGCTCTTTGTTTATGGTTTCCTACTTCTCTTTCAGTGGGGTTTGTATTTACAATACTAGATTGGGATACCCGTGCTGAGCACGGGCCCAATACTACAGGCTACTTATTTGAGCTTATGAAAAAATAACATGAGTTTGGAATTACTTTAAAACTATGGTCATGCTGAAATAACAATGGCAGCAGATATGAAGGAAAATAAGAGCAACTCCATCGAAGTATAGAATCCAGATGCAACAATTAATTTTGAAGGTCCATCTCCCAAAATTTATTTCTTCTCCTGACAAATATACACGATTGTTGCACTTAAAGAAGTATTTCTTTCATGTCTCCAACATTCAACCTTCATTAAAAAAAGTTGATAATTTAACATGTCAGCACTGAGTTGTTTCAACTCATGAAAATTGTTGATAAACATTTTTATTCATATAATATAGGTATAAAGTCCTGCAATAACATTCACTGGTAGAAAAAGCAGCTCTTTCACTTTCAAATCAGAGTCATAGTGAAATGTAAATTTTGCCCCTGGATCTTCTACACAGAGCATTAAAAGGTAAAAAGAATCTGTTCACGATTATTGATACTTGACGAATAAATTGACCTATTGAACTAATTCACAAAGATTTTCTATATTAAAATAAATTTAATGTCATTTAACTCAAATCAATAGCCCCCTAAGCAGCCAGGAACGGTGATGTAGCAGGACAAATACAAAAAAAGAGTACAAGTACTTTTTCAAACCTTGGCGACCCTTGTGCACTATATTCCTCCACACAAAACTCCCTTTGAGAGCTTCAAAGTCCATGACGCTCCACCTCCATATATTAAATGACCACTTCAATAATTATAATAAAACATAAAATCAAGATTCAATTTTTAAAAATTAAGACCACAAACCATAACTCTTCAGCCACAATAACACAATCAGCAAGATTTCTTCTGTCCTTGTACTCTCTCCATCTCCTCTCCCAACCTTTCGGGTGGGGGTAAGGCCTGCGTACATATTACCCACCCCAGACCCCACCCACAGGGACTATACTGGGTAGTTGTTGTACTCTCTCCATATCTCTTGCGCATAAAGAGACGACTCGCTGAATACATCTTCTCCAAGAAGGAAAAGTCAATATCTTCTAATAAGTTTGGCAAGTCTGAATAATTAAGTGTAATTACTTGAATCATAGACATTACAACTCTTACACAATGACTTCCATCTGCCTTTCCATCTTTCGTCAACATATAATTGGATCAAAGATAGAAGTAAAAAAGCAAGCAAAGAGTAACATGCTAACCACAAAATGAGGAAGTTTAGTTTGAAAGTTGAAGCATAAGCTGAACCTTATGACCAGTCAGAATATCAATAAAGCACTTACATATATAGTAATGATCGACAAGTTAATCTATGTTGGCAAAAGAAAATTGCATGCAATAAAAGTGCAAAAAGCACATAAATGAAAATTAGAAGAAGTCACATATAAAGGAAACTTAAAAGTAAAGGAAAAAAAATATCACTGAACGAATATCCAAACTAAAAGTTGCAAATTTTGTCTACACTTGGAAAAAGTTGCTAAAAACATAGTTAATCCTTCCTACAACTTCAATTTGTCATAATCAGGTTTCTCAAGACAGCTAGTACTAATTTAATATATCAATATACAGAGGACCAATATATACTCAACCACACATTTTGAATAGTAATTATGTCGCCTAGGTTGATATTAGTTTATATGCAAGAGCAAAACATCCTGTTCACACCTTTCATTTATATCTTCCAACCAGCAACGTCAAGAATGTCGATGTTGTCCTTGGAGATAGTCACTTACAACAACAACAACAACAACAACAACAACAACAACAACAACAACACATATAGTATTCAACATGATAAAATTGAAGAGTTAAAGAATTGCACTGGAGACGTGCACCACTAAAAAATACTAAAGAGATCAGACACACAGCATTGAGATAGACGTTGAATTCAAGAGATGCACCAGATATTAAACTACCAGCAATCCTCTGATAAAGATGGACAACCCAAGAAGAAAGAAATTAAGGAGGTACAGGCGCAAGATATACCAACATACTCTAAATAATCCATATTTTGTGATGAACTTGCAGCAGTATGCTTCAAATCATGAGGAAAAACTTGAGGGTCACCTGGACAATCCCAATCCAAACAAAGGAGTTATTAGAGAGGTGGCATCTAAGAGGTTTAGAAAAGACAAAAAGGAAAACCTGGAACACAATCTCTTCAGTGATTTGGTGGATAATTTGGAAAGAAAGGAATGCAATATTTTTTTTTTGAGCAAACTAATATCTGTAATTAGTGTTAAATAAGATATATATCTTTTTATTTTTTATTTTTTTGGTGTAACATGGCTATTGCAAATGATATTAAGGCCATGGTTGAACTCTTGAGCTCATTATACAATTCATAATGTGAGCCTGCGGCTTTGAATAATTTTAAAGCACTTTCTGCTGAAAGTAATATATCACCTTTAACAATAAATAAATTAAAAGAATCATGAAGGAAACATTGTCTTCTAAAGCACCACACATTATGGACTGCAAAAAGAATAAGTTAATAAAAGTATTTTGAATAAGTTGTATCTCTGTTGATAGTACACCCAAGTTCACTATTTTCCTTTGAGGGGTTGGTTATATCTAGATGATATTGTTGGAATACGCATGTGTTCATCTCAAGCCTACATCTCAAGCCCCATGGATGAACTGACAAAATTTCCATATAGTTCCTTCCAAGCTCTTCATTAAGCAACTGTATTATATGGCATCTCAACGGCAGAAAAGAAAGGGATAACCATAAAGAAATGATCAAATATAAAAAATTAAGTCTCTTTTAACTGAACCTTATGTTCCACCCTCACAAACCCAAAAAAGAGAGCCAAAGACAAACACGATAACATATTTTTTGGCATTTGCATCTCATTAATATTAAAATGTGTAAACATACAACAACAACAACTACCCTCAGGTGGGGTCTGGGGAGGGTAATATGTAGACGAGCCTTAACCCTACCCGAAAGGGCAGAGAGGCTGTTTCCAATCGACCCTCGGAGCATAGGCTAAAATGAAACGCAACTCCCGGTGGAAAAACCTGAAAGTGTGCTTTGCTGCGCCCAAGTTTTCCTGAATCTTAGCAGAGTGTGCGGCTCTATTGCGTCCTGCCGCGAGTCTGAACGAGAGTTGCCGGAGATCCTCGCCGGTGAAATAGGCACCTGTCCAAGAAAACAAAATACACCCACAAATTAAGACTTAAATATTTTAGATAGTACAACTTATCTGTTATCATACATAGAGAAGATAAGATGATTCTTTTCTGCTTTCTATGAAAGCTTTAGTGATCATTTATCCACGACTAACAGAATATGCTAACTATACCCTCTCTAAAATTCGCTCTTGATTGAATATCATTTACAATTCGAAAGAAGGAATGATGAACAAAATCGAGAATGATCATATATTGGGTATTTACAATCACTTTTATTCTCCTATCGGGCAACAGTGCAACCATCTGTATCTTCTTCGGCTACTATTGAAAGTAATTATTTGAACTCACACTTTCGGAAAGAAGATAAAATGTTGGTGACATAGAGCAATAACATTATATAAGTAGAAAGTGATCTACCTGCTATTGGAACAATATGTACAATTCACAAAAATTTAATAAAGCTTTTACCCCTCTTGTGGTGAACTATTTTTAGCGGCTTATGAGAAATCTAACATAATTTGCAACACATGATCGACTAATAGAATCTCCAAACTAAAGGAACACCTAAAATAAAGTGTCACGATGAGTCCTAGCTCAGGACATATCAATTACGTGAAAAAATGTAGAACTTCTAATTTCCAACTGAGGCTACGTCGAAATATAAGCAATTAGAAAATTCTCACAACTTAGGAAGAAATAGAGGTTCTTCTATAGTAGAATAAGTCATGTCCCAGTTATTTTTTTTTTTTTTTTTGTTAAAAGAGGGAATAAGTACATGTCTTCTTATTTGAGACGAAGATACAAATTCTCGGCATCTAAAGTTAAAGGTTAACATTAGAACAATCTCAGAACTTTAGTAGAATATAGAGGTCCTTTTACCAGGAGTCATTTCCTCCTCAACTGAGGCTAACATATATGTTTCATATATCTTTTGGAAAAAAAAGAAGCTAACATATAGCTTTTGGCATCTATGAATAGGCGGGTGCACAAGGCATTCCGCGTTCACGTAGTGTCAGGAGAAGGGTCGTAAACAATATAGGGAGCCTGCCCTAATGCAAGCATTTGTAACTGATTCCATGACTCGAACCCATAACCTATATTATAGGCAACACAGAGACAATTTTACTTGCTCCAAAGCTCCCTTCAAAGTGAAGAAAAATATTAAACAAACATATTGTACTTCAAAAAGAAGACATGATTTACTTACTTATTTAGATAGCTTTGTTTTGTGTTCAATAATTTTTTCGTTCCATACCTAACACTAAAGAAAATACACTTTGTCCAAATGATCCCTTCCAAATTAAACTTTTCCTATTAATTAAAGCAATTTTTCTCGATTCAATTGAACATCCAAACTTTACTTTAAAGTGATCTATACGTTCTTATAAGATAAATTCCAAAGATAACTGAGTAGAGTCAAACGTGTACCCATTTGATGAACCCACTTAAAATACTAATTCGCCATATCAAGGCATATCGAATTCAGATGCTTGCCTCAAATGAAAAATATCAATATTGCCTAGAATACTTCAACCTTCATTATTTTATTTTCATTCCGGCATGCCAAGTTGTAAGATCTTCTTACATCCAACTTATCTCAACAATCCTCTCATTTGAAGGATACTTACACTATGCTAAAAGAAAAATATACAACAACAACAACAACAACTACCCAGTATACTCCCACCAGGTGGGGTCTGGGGAGGGTAATATGTAGGCAGTCTTACCCCTACCCAAAAGGGCAGAGAGGCTGCTTCCATGCGACCCTCGGCGCATAGGACAGAATGAAAAGCTGCATTGGAAAACAAAGACAAAATTAGTAACCAAGGCAAGACAAAACAAAATAATAAAACAAAGCATAAGTAATCCTGCAGAAATAACGTAAATGGTTATGTAAACATAAGGAACATAAATACCGTCGCAACCAAGAGGGGACCTAGGCTAAAACACTAAACATCGATGGGTAACCCTACTATCCCACACCCAACCCCGGGTGAGGCGAACGAAGGACTCTAAGAGCCCCTATCCTGCAACCCTGATTCTAGACCTCCAGACTCCCCTATCGAGGGTCATGTCCTCGGTAACCTGCATTTTAGTCATGTCCTGCCTAATCACCTCTCCCCAATGCTTCTTAGGCCTCCCTCTACCCCGCCGACCACCAGCAATCTCCAGCCGCTCGCAGCTCCTCACCGGGGCATCGGGACCCCTCCTCCGTACATGCCCGAACCACCTCAGCCTCGCTTCCCGCATCTTCTCGTCCACTGGGGCCACCTCTACCTTCTGTCGAATAACTTCATTCCTAATCTTATCCAGCCTGGTGTGCCCACACATCCACCTAAGCATCCTCATCTCAGCAACCTTCATTCTCTGGACATGGGAGTTCTTCACGGGCCAGCACTCTGCCCCGTACAACATCGCAGGTCTAACCACGGCTCTGTAGAATTTCCCTTTGAGTTTGTGTGGGATTTTCTTGTCACACAGGACCCCAGAAGCAAGCCTCCACTTCGACCACCCTGCTCCTATCCGATGGGTGACGTCCCCGTCAATCTCTCCGTCCCCCTGAATCACAGACCCAAGATATCGGACACTGTCCCTCTTGGCGATGGCCTGAGAACCAAGCATCACATCCCTGCCCACCCCACTCGGCTCGTCACTGAACTTGCACTCCAGATATTCTGTCTTAGATCTGCTTATCTTGAAACCTTTAGACTCGAGGGTCTGTCTCCATACCTCTAACTTCTCACTAACACCGGCCCTCGTCTCGTCTATCAATATTATATCATCAGCAAAGAGCATACACCAGGGCACATCCCCCTGGATATGACGGGTTAGAGCATCTATCACTAAGGCGAACAACATGGGACTCAGCGCCGATCCTTGATGGAGCCCCATTACCACAGGAAAATGGTCTGAATCGCCACCCACCGTCCTCACCCTAGTCTTAGCCCCATCGTACATGTCCTTGATAACTCTGATATAGGCTTCTGGCACACTCTTCGCCTCCAAGCACCTCCATAGCACCTCCTTCGGAACCTTGTCATACGCCTTCTCCAAGTCGATAAGCACCATATGCAGGTCCTTCTTCTTATCCCTGAATTGTTCCGCCAGCCGCCTGACTAGGTGAATAGCCTCAGTGGTGGAGCGGCCCGGCATGAAACCGAACTGGTTCCCCGATATATTCGCCGCCCCCCTCATTCGCGCCTCAATCACCCTCTCCCAAACCTTCCTCGTGTGGCTCATTAGTTTAATACCCCTATAGTTGTTGCAGCACTGGATGTCCCCCTTGTTCTTGTACAAGGGCACCACTGTACTCCACCGCCACTCATCCGGCATCCTCTTAGTCTTGAATATCACGTTGAATAGCCTAGAGAGCCACTCCCCTCCAGGTTTACCCATGCACTTCCAAAACTCCACCGGGATCTCGTCAGGCCCGGTTGCTCGACCCCTACTCATCCTGCGCAACGCCCCTAAGACCTCCTCCACCCTAATGCGCCTGCAGTACCCAAGGTCTCTATGACGCTCTGAATGTGTCAGCTCCCCTAGCTCTATGCTCCGATCCCCCTCCTCGTTAAGAAGGTCCCGAAAGTACGCCTGCCACCTCTGTTTGACTTGCGATTCCCCCATCAAAACTCTACCATCCTCGTCCTTGATACACCTGACCTGGTCTAGGTCACGGGCTTTCCTTTCCCTTGCTTTAGCCAGCCGAAATAGCTTCTTTTCCCCACCTTTCTCCCCTAGTTCCTCATACATGCGACCGAACGCCGCGTTTTTAGCTTCCGTGACTGCCATCTTAGCTTCTCTTCTCGCCTCCCTGTAGGACAACCTGTTCACTCTCCGCTCCTCCTCGCTTGTGCTCCCTGCCAACCTTGCGAACGCCGCCTTCTTCGCCTCCACTTTTCTTTTGACTACATCGTTCCACCACCAATCACCCTGATGCCTACCTGAATATCCCTTAGAAACCCCGAGCACGTCCCGTGCTACCCCCCTAACCAAGTTAGCTGTCGCTGACCACATAGCGTCCGCTAAAAGAAAAATATGAAAAGATAAATTAACAACATACTCATCAATATATTATTACAACATAAAAAGGTAGAAAAAAAGAGAAACCGAATTTAAAAAAAATTATGCAACTTAATAGAATTATTCCTTCTTATCATGACAAAACTGACAATGAAACAATAAAATAATAAATATTGAGTAAAATTGAGATGATAAAAAACTTGCGTATTTTTAGGTCAAACGTAGCTCACTTGGGTCTAGTAAAATGATTGACCTACATAGTTTCCTACTTACTATCAAACAAACGGAATCTAACTATATTTGCTTAATATGAGTATCTATAGAACTTCTTTGAACTCTAAGTTACATGAAATGCATAAACATGCCATTTCATTTTAAATATTTATGGTAGAGAATCTCCAACCTCATGTATAACTAAAATATATACAACTAACTCATCCAAATGAAATGTAACTCATTGATGATCCTCTATGACTAAGAGATGAAGTTTGGTTATCATTTTTCACAAACATGTCCAAACTTTTTCAGAAACTTCTTTTACATTATATATAAAAGCATCAGAATCTTAAAGGAATATAAAGTTTGACTGATGGCTCCAAAAATAAAAGACATGATAAAGTAGCTTACAGGCGAAAAGGTGAATCTTTAGGATGAACTCCAATCATATATTTTGGTTCTTCACAGCTTCGACTTAAGGTTTCACCTAATACAAAACGTCAAGAATCAAGGAGGAGATAAGAAATCTGATAGCAACAATAAGTAATTCCTGAGGAAATATTTCGTAAATAGATATTACAAAACAATAATACAAAAGGAAAGAGCTACCAAAGCAATTCAAGAATCTCACTTTAATAATTCAGATGCAACTAAATAGCCATTAAAGTGCTAAGAGAAAATAAATTTGATAAATTAAGAGGACCTCTCATCCCTGCAAATTTCTGGAATAGATAAAAAACATACACAAACAAAAATTTCGTAAAGAAATAATTCAAAAGCTCCCGGCAAAAAAGAAAATCATAATTGAACCCTAAAGACAATTGCAAGATAAAATCCCCAAACATACAGAGGCAAATAAAGAGATATTCCAAATGGGAATAAGAGAAATAGAAGAGCTATAAAAATTATATAATTAACTGATGGCTCAACTGAAACTACAACCAAAGATGCCCGAAATCCATTATCAAGTACCACCCAATTAAGAAGATGAAGAAGATTCGAGCAAAAAATTGATGGAGCACTTGCCCATGAAAAGAGACGAAAGAACCGATGCTTCTAGATCTACCATGGGAAAAGGTGGGCAAGTAAAACATTTCATTTTTATCCATTTTACCAATTTAACCTTGAATAATTGAGATAATTACAATTTTTCCAGTGGTCGACCACACTTGGCTTTTCTATATAATAGAATATAATAGAAAATAATACTAGCCTATTTGGCCAAAAGTGTTATAAAATGAAAGCAATTTAGTAAAACATGAACAAGAAATATAAGCAACTTAGTGAAACATGAACAAGAAATATAGATAGAGAGAAGGAAGAGATTTTATTCTTCAATTGTGTGTATTCACCTATCTATTACAAAGCCTTTATATAGGCATAAAAGTTGAAGAAAATATGTCATGGATATGTCATTGAACATACAAAATATGTCATTGAATATGTCATAAATCATCATCCACCATAAATTACTATTTATCATAACACTCTCCCTTGGATGTCCATAGATAATGTGTCTCATTAATACCTTACTAGAAAAAACCCTATGGGAAAAAAAAATTCTAGTGAAGGAAAAAGAGTACACATGTATAGAAATATGTCTTTTTGTTGCCTCGTTAAATACCTTGCAAGGAAAACTCAGTGGGACAAAACTTTGTAAGGGAAAAAGAGTGCAACGCGCATTAATTCCCCCTGAAGAGAGCATCAATTTACCTCCTTGAGCCTTCGCATCCCAATCTTGTGCACTAGCTTCTTGAAGGTTGACGTCGGTAGAGATTTTGTGAACAAATCAGCCATATTATCACTTGAATGAATCCGTTGCACATTGATATCACCATTCGTTTGAAGATCATGTGTGAAAATTAACTTTGGTGAAATATTCTTTGTCCTATCTCCTTTTATGAATCCTCCCTTTAATTGAGTTATGCATGCTGCATTGTCTTCATATGTGGGGAATTGATGTTGGACACTTGTGGGGAAAAGCTAAGCGCTCAATATGTCCCAGTTGTAAGAAAAGTTTTTGCTTTCGCTGCATGATTCCGCGGCACTCTAGGTAAAAATGCGAGGAGTTGACAATGAAAACGACGTGGCTTTTAGCAAGCTTGCTAGTCGCAATCCGGACAAGGACACGGAATATGTTCTATATTGTTCTTAAGCTTCACGGTGATGTAACATATGATATAATTGACACAGAAAGGATGAGAACAAAAATTTTTGGTCGGGTAATAGCATATTGGTACAAATTTGACAATTGAGCATGTTCTGTCACTGCCAATTCTTTTGTTGAATGATGTGTGTTTTACATGATGGAAGGAGGTGGATGCATAGTATCCACACTATGAGTAGGAGTTGCTTCAATATGTTGATGCTCTGATACTGTATTTGTCCTGACCTAGTCCTGTGGTACGAATTGTCTGCTTTGGGCCTAGGCCCGCACGGATTTGACTTTTATGGCTACACTGCCTCGAGCCCCCAAAAGTGCGCGTACCATGTAAACTTGTGCCATTCCTTATATAGCTCTTCACTTTCCTCTCCCATTTCGATGTAGGATTTGTCTAAGGTGACATATGCACCCCTTCTTCAGATGCTTGCCAGTCCTACTTAACCCGCCCTCATTGGCTCGAGAGAGGAAAGTGAATGAGCTATATAAGGACACTCGCTTTTGGGACTTGAGGCGGTGTAGCCCAACCACATTGCTGTGGAGCTTTTAGATAGAATGACAAACCACATGGAATGAGATACAGGGACCTGCCTCCGGCGACCCTCCCCTCCGGCGACCCTTCTCCGGCGACCCTCTTAGCAGCCCCTCTCTCTCTTTTTTGCGCATATTAGGAGACAATCTCAACATCGTCTCTAGCAAGAAATATAGAGCAACAAATATTTTCATAAATATAATAATAATTTTAATTGTCATTTCATACTGCTCCGCCGGTCTTGTGACTGCTCCGCCGGTCTCGTCTGTCGCTGGTACTCCGCCATCAAACTCCGTCTGCTCCGGCAAACGGACATATACTGGCTATCATATACTCTTAGATCTTGCCAGATTTTCGTTTGTCCCTGGTGACGAAAAGCCTTGAAGCATCATTCTCAGATTTGACTGAATCTGGTTGATTTTATTTGCTTACATTTTGAAAAAAAGTCCTTTTATTTTGGTCTTATTTTGGGTTTATTACAAATTCAATGACTTTTTATATTTTTGTATACCCATTTTGATCTGTAACCTCAAATCATTTCTGGGTGTTGGAGATTTCATTGTGGAAATTCATATTATTATTTTTTGTGTTTATTTAGTTATTGATAATCAATATTGCGAGTTTTTGGATAACTAAGTATTTATTTGTTGGATTTATTTAGTGATATTCTTCTTTAGATTCACAAAACTTCGCCGGAAAAACGAAGCTTCGTCAGAATTTTTGAGATATAAATTTAATCTTTTCGCCGGAAATTTTTCTGAAACCCTTGCACTTTTCCTTTTTATTCCCTCCTCTGCTTTTGTGGGTGTATTTTGTTTTCTTGGACAGGTACCTATTTCACCGGCGAGGATCTCCGACAACTATCGTTCAAACTCTCGTTCAGACTCGCGGCAGGATGCAATAGAGCCGCACATTTTGCTAAGATTCAGGAAAACTCGGGCGCAACAAAGCACACTTCCAGGTTTTTCCACCGGGAGTTGGTACCTCCCGCTCTCTTGTTTATTTTGTGTACCTTTTTACGTATTTTAACTAGCATTCCGAGTGTGGTCTATTCTGTTGTTATCTAGTTTTCTACATTTGCGTTTTTCGCTCTAGTGCGTGTGTGTGCCACTGTACCCCATATCGGTTGGTGGGATAGTGGCCGCGGCGGGGGATGATAGAGTAAGGTCATGCCCTCAGGGGGTGGGGGTGGTAGCGGGGGTGAGTAGGGGAGCAGGGGGTGGCACTACGGGCAGGGCGGGAGGTAAGGGTGGGTAGAGGGTGGCGGACACCCATATATTAAGGATTGGGTCTTGGAACATAGGCACTCTGACGGGTAAGTCCATTGAGTTGGCGAAGGTTCTTCAGCAGAAAAGGGTTAACATAGCGTGCGTCCAGGAGACTAGGTGGAAAGGGACAAAGGCGCGGGATGCTGATGGGTTTAAGCTGTGGTACTCTGGGCTCGAGAGGGGCAAGAATGGAGTGGGCATCTTGGTTGATAGGGACCTAAGGGAGTCCGTGGTCGAGGTTAGGCGAGTGAATGATAGGTTAATGTCTATTAAGCTGGTTATTAGGGGTGGAGTCCTCAACGTCATCAGCACTTACGCGCCGCACGCAGGCTTAGACGAGGAGGCTAAAAGGCGCTTTTGGGAGGACTTGGATGATCTGGTGGGGAGTATTCCCCAGTCTGAGAAGTTAGTTATTGGAGGGAACTTTAATGGTCATATTGGGGCTGAGGCCGGTGGATATGACGAGGTGCACGGGGGCTTTGGCTTTGGTGCCAGGAACCAAGGAGGCACTTCGCTGCTTGATTTCGCCAGGGCTTCCGAGCTCCTGATTGCGAACTCGACATTCCGGAAGAGGGAGGAGCATTTGGTCACCTTCAAGAGTTCGGCGGCGAGGACTCAGATTGATTACATCCTCATCCGAAGGAGCGATAGGGGCTTGTGCAAGGACTGCAAGGTTATTCCGGGAGAGTCTCTTTCAACTCTTCATAGACTTCTAGTGATGGATGTCGATCTCTGGTGAAGAAGAAGCGGAGGGGCGCCCAGGGTCAACCGCGGATTAGATGGGGAGCTTTGTCTAAGGAGAAAGCACAGGAGTTGGAAAGGAGGTTAGTGGAGGGCGGAGCTTGGAGAAGTTACGGGGAAGCGGACGCTATGTGGACAGTGACGGCGAACTTGGTTAGGGGGGCAGCACGGGACGTGCTTGGGGTAGCTAAGGGTTATTCAGGCAGACATCAGGGTGATTGGTGGTGGAACGAGGTAGTCAAAGGAAAAGTGGAGGTGAAGAAGGCGGCGTTCGCTAGGTTGGCAGGGAGCACAAGCGAGGAGGACGGAGAGCGAACAGGTTGGTCTACAGGGAGGCGAGAAGAGAAGCTAAGATGGCAGTCACGGAAGCTAAAAATGCGGTGTTCGGTCGCATGTATGAGGAACTAGGGGAGAGAGGTGGGGATAAGAAGTTATTCCGGTTGGCTAAAGCAAGGGAGAGGAAGGCACGTGATCTAGACCAAGTCAGGTGTATCAAGGACGAGGATGGTAGAGTTCTGATGGGGGAATCGCAAATCAAACAGAGGTGGCAGGCGTACTTTCGGGACCTTCTTAACGAGGAGGGGGATCGAAGCATGGAGCTAGGGGAGTTGGGGCATTCAGAGCGTCATAGAGACCTTGGGTATTGCAGGCGCATTAGGGTGGAGGAGGTCTTAGGGGCGTTGCGTAGGATGAGTAGGGGTCGAGCGACCGGGCCTGACGAGATCCCGGTGGAGTTCTGGAAGTGCATGGGTAAATCTGGAGGGGAGTGGCTCTCTAGGTTGTTCAATGCGATCTTCAGGACTAAAAGGATGCCGGATGAGTGGAGGTGGAGTACAGTGGTGCCCTTGTACAAGAACAAAGGGGACATCCAGTGCTGCAACAACTATAGGGGCATCAAATTAATAAGCCACACGATGAAGGTTTGGGAGAGGGTGATTGAGGCGCGGGTGAGGGAGGCGACAACTATATCTGGGAACCAGTTCGGTTTCATGCCGGGACGCTCCACCACAGAGGCGATTCACCTAGTCAGGCGGATGGCGGAACAATTCAGGGATAAGAAGAAGGACCTTCATATGGTGCTTATCGACTTGGAGAAGGCGTATGACAAGGTCCCGAGGGAGGTTCTATGGAGGTGCTTGGAGGCGAAGAGTGTGCCAGAAGCCTATATCAGAGTAATCAAGGACATGTACAATGGAGCTAAGACTAGGGTTAGGACGGTGGGGGGCGAATCAGACCATTTTCCTGTGGTAATGGGGCTCCATCAAGGATCGGCGCTGAGCCCCCTGTTGTTCGCCTTAGTGATGGATGCTCTAACCCGACATATCCAAGGGGATGTGCCTTGGTGTATGCTTTTTGCGGATGATAGAATATTGATAGACGAGACGAGGGCCGGTGTTAGTGAAAGGTTAGAGATATGGAGACAGACCCTCGAGTCTAAGGGTTTCAAAATAAGCAGATCTAAGACAGAATATCTGGAGTGCAAGTTTGGCGACGAGCCTAGTGGGGTAGGCAGGGAAGTGATGCTTGGTTCTCAGGCCATCGCCAAGAGGGACAGTGTAAGATATCTTGGGTCTGTGATTCAGGGGGACGGAGAGATTGACGGGGACGTCACCCATCGGATAGGAGCGGGGTGGTCAAAGTGGAGGCTCGCTTCAGGGGTCCTGTGTGACAAGAAAATTCCACACAAACTCAAGGGGAAATTCTTCAGAGCCGTGGTTAGACCTGCGATGTTGTATGGGGCGGAGTGTTGGCCCGTGAAGAACTCGCATGTTCAGAGAATGAAGGTTGCGGAGATGAGGATGCTCAGGTGGATGTGTGGGCACACCAGGCTGGATAAGATCAAGAATGAAGTTATTCGACAGAAGGTAGGGGTGGCCCCGGTGGACGAGAAGATGCGGGAAGCGAGGCTGAGGTGGTTCGGGCATGTTCGGAGGAGGGGCCCCGATGCCCCGGTGAGGAGCTGCGAGCGGCTGGAGATTGTTAGTGGTCGTCGAGGGAGAGGGAGGCCTAAGAAGCATTGGGGAGAGGTGATTAGGCAGGACATGACCAGAATGCAGGTTACCGAAGACATGACCCTTGATAGGGGAGTCTGGAGGTCTAGAATCAGGATTGTAGGCTAGGGGCTCATAGAGTTCTTCGTACGCCTCGCCCGGGGTTGGGTGTGGGATAGTAGGGTTACCCATAGGTGATTAGTGTTTTAGCTTATGTTCCCATATGGTTGTTAGTGTGGTAGTTACTGCTTGTTAGTATTGCAGGCGACTGTATTTATGTTGCTTATGTTTTCATAATTATTTACGTTATTTCTCCGGGATTACTTATGCTTTATTATTTAGTTTTGTCTTGCTTGTGTTCCTAATTTTGCCTTTGTTTCTTAATGCAGCTTTTCTTTTTATCCTACACGCCGAGGGTCGATTGGAAATAGCATCTCTGCCCTTTCGGGCAGGGGTAAGGCTCATCTACATATTACCCTTCCCAGACCCCACCTGGTGGGAATGTACTGGGTAGTTGTTGTTGTTGTTGTTTTTGAAGTGCCGCCTTCATCGAAAATGAGATAAGGTCTGCCTCCTGATCAAGATGGTCATTTGTTAGCCATCAGGACAGTTGGCTTGTCATCACAAGTAGAGGACAAGATGTGAAATGGATATCTTTGTCCTCTTTGCCCTTATATGGCAACCGTAAGCAAAAACTCACGTGCAAGCACATACAAGCCTATCGTCTCCAAAATGTTAGCCCCCCCCCCCCTTCTTCTAGAGGATCTAGGATTTTAGGTCAGTGGATGTGGGTGCCTTTGTGCCATTGTAGTTGGTGTGAACTTAGTATATACATATTTTCTTAAAAATTATTAGACCACAGTTACTGCCCATTTAGAGGCTGAACTTCAATGCACCCATTACAACCTTCTTACATCATCCGCTGCTTGCCCTCCCAAACTTTCCTGCATCAGATTCAGTTTTTGGCGGAAATTGTGGTCAGAAATTCTTCCTTTCTCTTTGGTTGGCTTTTGACAGGCTTTTGGAGAAAGGAATCTGCTGGTCGGTGTGATAATATCAGCGCAAGCAAGCTTCTCTTACTTTGTCCCAAATTAGTTGTCTTGTTTTGCGAGACAAACTATGTGAACTTTGACCAATGTTTTAAAACGTATTTTGTCATCATTTTGATATGAGAAAAATTGCACGTGTAGTACTTCTTGAATAGTTTGTGAATGTCTAAGTTTTAATTTTAAAATATTGAGTTCATCTAATCTAATTTAGTCTAAAAAATTAGTCAAATTGACTCTCTAGAAGTAATACTTGACAACTAATTTGGGACGGAGGGAGTACAAGTCATTGATTATTCTGAATCCACAGCGTAGAAGATTCTGCAATTAATCTTTGGGTACTCATCCAGAATCTTTTCTTCAAGAAAGTTGTTCCTGAGAACATGTCCAGAACTTCTGAGAGTTCTGCGTTTCACATAGGTGTATTTTCAGAATGTTTTGGGACTAGTATTGAAACGAGCGAACTGATTGTTTAGACTTTAGATGCCATTTTATTTTGTTATTCTATGTGCTTCACCTCACCTTTTATTTTCTTCTTGGAGTTCTGGGCCTGCAAGGCCACCAGTTTCGTGCAGAACCCTATTACCTTCTAGAGCCAGCAAACTGCAGTTTCTATTCTAGCAAGTAATTCTAATTTTGAGTCCTTTTGTATGGCTGAAGTAGTCAGGTGGTATGAAACATGATCCTGTAATGGTTCTTGCGTATCATAAATATTCTCTACTCTAGCTTTCACTTTTCACTTTCCATGCGTTTATGGACTTGATGTGCATGATAGCTCAATTTAGCAGAACACTGATTCTCCTGATTGATTGGACGCATTATGCCTATTATTTTGGGCAAAGTGCAAAATTAGATTGTCCCCGAAATTAACTATATTTGCTAGCTAATATATATATATATATATTTATATATATATTGTTGACTATTACTTTAGTGGGGCTAAAAATATACACTGCCTAGTTGTAGCAAACTTTGGAACTTCTCTGTTTTTGAACTGAGTTGGGTGTAGCCTCAGTCAATAAGAGATGCCTATGAATGCTGGAGTTATTGTTTGTTGACAAAGCCATCAAAAAAGTTTGGAGGATGATCCCAGCTACTACTTTTTGGTGTTTGTAAACTGAAAGGAACCACAGATGTTTTGATGCAATTTCGACTCCAACACAATTTGAACGCTCTGTTTAACCAACCTATACTGCTGATGTACTCTTTCCCCTGTAAATTGCCCAATTAATTTCTTGGATGTTGTTGGCTTCTTAAATTTAGCGTAGAAACTATTGTACTGGAGCAAACACAACCTTTTCTTTTTGTATCTAATTTGCATCTACTTGATGCCTTCCAATGATATATCTCTTACTTCATCAAAACCAAATATTAGATTTTTCTGATACATTTCTGCATACTTCCCGTATAAAATCAATAGAGGGCCTGTAGCATGGGGGAGGTAGCATGATGATCAGTTATATAATACTCGTTATACTAAATTTAGTTAAATTCTTTCTTTGCAAAGAGATGTAAGAATCAATTTGCGAGGATGTAAATACTTGGATTACGGCAATGTGTAGTCAAGAAATATAAGTGGCTTTTTATCACCATGGTTATTTCTAGCTCTCATTCTGAACCAGATATCGGGATTACTTTCTAGACTGCTTATAGCAATGCGGTGGTTCTAAAAAATAAAAATGGCAACCTTGTTCATTTCTGGCTTCTCCTTCAGGACAGCATATCTTATATCTTCCAACTATATACGTCATAAGTGGTGGGGTCATTGCCCTTGCTGCTCATTGAAAAAGAATTGAAGAATTCCAATGATGTGTGTATGGGTCGGAATTAGATCCGTGGTAATTAGCACGTCTAACTATCTCTTAAACTTGCTCAGGCTAATAAAAAGTATAACCATTCGCTGACTAAGGCGCTCCGAGGAAACTCAACCTAATTAATGAGACCACAGCTCACTCACTGCTAATGGACGTTCCTTCGACGCGGTTACGGCCGTCCCTCACCAGCTGGGAAGGTTCATAGCTATAAATACTAAGAGAAAGAACTCCTTAAGGGGGCTTCTTCTTCTTCTTTTTCACTTCTAAAAAAAAGAGAATATACATCATTATAAGGCTCCGAACCTCTCCACTGAAAGGCAGACCAAATCGATATCATTAATAAAAGATCTCCATCCTCCTCCCCTTAACCAATAATTGTTGTCTTTCACATTTTAGTCATTTGGTCTCTTGATTTATTACGATCTGCTATGATTGGCCATCCGTCAATTTTAATTGATTTATGCTGAATAAGTGAATAAGAACTTTGACCTAAACAATTTGGCGCCGTCTGTGGGGATTTCATAGCAGAATCGTGTAGTTTATCATTAGACCAGAAAAGGAAAGAGAACAACCCATCCCGAACAAGCCAAAATGGCATGTCGGACCAAAAGAAGTTAAAATGCCTCGAGACGAGCTTGCTTCCACATCCCATGTCTCCGAGCAAGAGGAAGAAGAAGAAGTAGTAGATCCCCCATCCCCATGGGAAAATGCGCATAAGGTACCTCCCCTCTTTTTTCGCACGGGATCCTGCCAAAAGGGAGGAAAGCGCAAAAGCATCTCGAACCGAGATCTGTAACGGGGTAACCTGTGCGAACCAGTCGTGAAGACTACAAGCCCGAGTTAGGCAAGACCCGAAACCAGAAACAAATCCCGACGCCCAGCAAAGCGGGTTATGAGGGAAGATTCAAAGGTTCAACTACGGTTTAATTGGGACTCAGGCTATGCGCCTTCGACTTCAAAAATTACAAAGGCTCAACTGCAGTTGAACGGCAGTTCAAGCTACGTGCCTTCACCCAAAGGTTCAACTACGGTTGAATTGGGACTCAAGCTATGCGCCTTCAACTTCAAAAATTACAAAGGTTCCACCACGGTTGAATTGGGACTCAGGCTATGCGCCTTCGACTTCGAAAATTACATAGGTTCAACTACGGTTGAACTGGGACTCAGGCTATGCGCCTTCGACTTCAAAAATTACAAATGTTCAACTACGGTTGAACAGCAGTTCAGGCTACATGCCTTCACCCAAAGGTTCAACTACGGTTGAACCGGGACTCAGGCTATGCGCCTTCGACCTCAAAAATTACAAAGGTTCAACTATGGTTGAACAGCAGTTCAGGCTATGTGCGTTCAGCCGAAGGTTCAACTACGGTTGAACCGGGACTCAACCTATGCGCCTTCGACTTTAAAAAATTACAAAGTTTCAACTACGGTTGAACAGGAGTTCAGGTTTGCCTTCACACAAAGGTTCAACTATAGTTGAACCGGGACTCAGGCCATGCGCCTTCGACTTCAAAAGTTACAAAGGTTCAACTACGGTTGAACTAGGACTCAGGCTATGCGCCTTCGGCTTCGAAAATTACAAAGGTTCAACTACGGTTGAACTGGGACTCAGGCCATGCGCCTTCGACTTCAAAAATGACAAAGATTCAACTACGATTGAAATGGGACTCCGGCTATGCGCCTTCAACTTCAAAAATTACAAAGTTCCGGCTATGCGCCTTCGACTTCAAAAATTACAAAGTTTCAACTACATTTGAACTGGGATTCAGGCTATGTGCCTTCGACTTCAAAAATTACAAAGGTTCAACTACGGTTGAGCAGTAGTTCAGGCTACATGCCTTCACCAAAGGTTTAACTACGGTTGAACCGGGACTCAGGCTATGCGCCTTCGACCTCAAAAATTACAAAGGTTCAACTATGATTGAACAGCAGTTCAGGCTATCTGCCTTCACCCAAAGGTTCAACTACGGTTGAACCGGGACTCAGGCTATGCGCCTTCGACTTCAAAAAATTACAAAAGTTCAACTACGGTTGAACAGCAGTTTAGCCTACGTGCCTTCATCCAAAGGTTCAACTACAGTTGAACCGGGACTCAGGCCATGCGCCTTCAACTTCAAAAATTACAAAGGTTCAACTACTATTGAACTGGGACTCAGGCTATGCGCCTTCGACTTCGAAAATTACATAGGTTCAACTACAGTTGAATTGAGACTCAGGCCATGCGTCTTCGACTTCAAAAATTACAAAGGTTCAACAACGGTTGAACTGGGACTCCGACTATGCGCCTTCGACTTCGAAAACTACAAAGAATCAACTATGGTTGAACTGGGACTCAGGCTATGTGCCTTCGACTTCAAAAATTACAAAGGTTCAACTACGGTTGAACAGCAGATGAGGCTACGTGCCTTCACCCAAAGGTTGAACTACGGTTAAACCGGGACTCAGGCTATGCGCTTTCGACTTCAAAAATTACAAAGTTTCAACTACAGTTGAACTGGGACTCGGTCTATGCGCCTTCGACTTCAAAAATTACAAAGGTTCAACTACGGTTGAACAACAGTTTAGGCTACGTACCTTCACCCAAAGGTTCAACTACGATTGAATCGGACTCAGGCTATGCGCCTTCGACTTCAAAAATTACAAAGGTTCAACTACGGTTGAACAGCAGTTCAGGCTATGTGCCTTCACCCAAAGGTTCAACTACGGTTGAACCGGGATTCAGGCTATGCGCCTTCGACTCAAAAGATACAAAGGTTTAACTACGATTGAACTAGGACTCAAGCTACACACCTCCGTCACAAAAGTCACAAACTCAACCATGGACGAATCAAAGCCAAGAACATACGGCCCCGCGACCATGAGCCGAGCCGAGCCGCAATTAGGCGAGTCCAAGCGCCCCCACCATTAAAGTAAGTACGACTGACTCAATACTAAAGTTTCGGCCCACGTAGAGTTCGGCCTAAGTCGAACTACAAGGCTGTGCTTTTCATTACCACGGCCAATAGTCCGATTGAGCCCGAACTAGGACTAAGGCCATGTATCGCCACTGCCCAAACACGGCTACAACCCACTCCCACCAAGTGAAGTAAGGTGAAGACCAAAAGCGTCCATCTATGGCCAAAGTCATCTACACCAACTTTCCCTTAAGGCAAGGAGTCAATTCGACAATGGTCGAAACCGCCTAACTGGTCGAGACCACTAACATGCTCGTTAGAGAAACTCTAGGGCAAGTCCCTATCAAACGAACGCAAAGAAGAAACGCACGAAATCAATACAAAACAGAAAGGAAGAAACCACATATATTTACAATATTTACAAGGGGTTAACCCCAAGTACATCAGTCAAGGGCTAGCAACAAAGAAAAAATAATAAAAGAGAAAATGAGAATGAATGCTAAACAAATATTACAAATTTTCTTTTTTGTTTACTCGGCACCACTAGCGCCCTCTTCAACATTGTCAGCGCTCTCGACGCCATCATCTCCCCCGGGAGTGGACGGGTCAAAACTACAGTCGAGGCGGGCTTCACGAGCTTTCTGGCGTGCCTCCTCATAGATAGCCTCAGGCACAATGTCGGCTTCCCACAACCTCCTACACACGTCGAGATGGGCCTCGACGCACGTCCAAAGCTCACGAGCAGGACCGAAAGAAGCATCCCGATCCCTCAAGCGCTGGTTCTCCGCTTCCAAGGCCACAATCCGGTCCACTGCAGCACGGGCGTCCTGCTCACAAACAGCAATGCGCCCCTCCAACGCTCTCTCTTGGAAGGTAGCAGCGGTCCTCTCCAGTCCGCGTTCTCTTTCTTGGGCGCGGTTGGTCGCCTGCAACGTTTCGACCCTCTCTAGGGCATCCTCTACTTGCTTCCTCAAAGCAACATTCTCTGTCTCTAGGGCGGCCACCTGCCTAGTCAAAGCCTCAACGACTTGTGCTGTTGTAGCCTGGGTTTGGCGCTCCCTCTCAGCGGCCGCCCTCCTTTCAGCATCCATCTCCTTGTTTCTTTGACAGAGTTGCCCCTCAAGAGTGTTTACCCTGTTAAGGGTCTGCTGCATATGAAGCTCTCTCCTCACCAGCTCTTCTACAAGCTCTCAGTTCTGCGGGTCGTTCCTTAGGCGTTCACATAGGTCACTGCACCGGTTCCGATAGCGGCGGTACTTCTCCAACAACCGCACAAAGACAACCGAGCGAACGTTGGCCCGGAGAACACTCTCCACCTATAACAAGAATGACTGCGGCAAACAGGACAACAGTTAATACGAGAATATACGCAAAGGAAAGAGATACACTAAGGCTTCATATGTACCTTTATACTCAGAGCGGCCACCTTGCCCATCAACCCGACGTTTGAGATGCCCCTCAAGGATGCACTCTCTTCCTCCGAGCTCATAACCCCAAACAGCGTCACCAGATTATCCTCCCCGAGCAACAGGTTCAGGTCATTAGGGATGTCCAGATAGCGGTAATCCCCCTCGGCCTGCACCGTTGGGCGGGTGCCCCTCCTGAAACAGACGGACATCCTCAGGATCCATGTTAGACTCCGAATCATGCTCCTCTCCTGAGGTGCCCCTTCCTTCTGCCACCCTGGAAGTCGAGGCCTCCGCCGCTCGGGATGTTGAATCACCCGCATTCGCCAAAACATCGATGCCCGTATCCTACGCCAAAACAGTTGCTGAGGAACTACCTTCCCTCTCAGCAACAGGAACTAAAATTTGAATCGCCGAAGCGATTGTGTCACCTTGGCCTGAGCCAACCGGGGCATCCCCTACGGAATGCTCTCCCTCTAGGGTGGGACCCGTTGCGTCCCTTTACGGCATGGTCGTCCTAACCAGCAAAAGAAGAAGGGTCAAGGATAGAAAATTGAAAACTACCACAGAAGAACAATTCAACAAGCTAGATTCTTACTAGCGGCTGGTCTACGACCATGGACCTCCCAGAAAGATGCCCACGTGAGAATTCCCGCTGTAACAGGGAGCACGACCTCAACCCACTCACGGATACCAGAAAGGGTGCTGGTGGCATACCTCCAGCTACGGTACAAGAAGAAGGTCAGTACGTATGAACATGAAACAAGGCATTTAGCCAAAAGAAATCAAGACCAGCGTAAAAGAAACTTACGTGCATGGTTCCATTCCTCCGGGAAGTCAGTAGCGCTAGCCACCAGGTGCTCAGTCCTGATGTAGAAAAAATGCTCATAAGGACGTTATCGACCTCGTCATCAAGCTCCGCGGTTAAGCCGTCGTCTCCACGAGGGACCAACCAAATCATGGTACCTCGTACTCTCTAGGGAGCGTAGAGAGTCAGTTCGTGCCCAAGGGTAATCTCCCTCCGTGCCAACCCTGCATACTTTATCAGCATTGGCAGTAACTTGTAGAGAGAATGGATGAGCTGACCAGGGCATACCCCGTAGTAGTGACAAAAGTCCACCACTAGCATTGGGAGAGGAAGTTTAAATCCTAACTTGAAAGGGTAAGCGTAGAAAACGCAATACCCTCGGTGGTCGACGTGAACTCTCTCCCCGCTCTCGGCGAGGACGATGTCACCAAAACGAGGAATGTCGCATTGATCCTTCAGTTGGGCGAGCCCTACCTCCCCCATAAGGGGAGCCTCATCCACTTGGTCCTCTCCTTCGAGGTAAGAGAAAACAGTCTCCGGGACACCGGGCAGAGAAAGAATGTCAGCACCGACGGGAGCCTCTCAATACTCACCGAATCGGCGGTTCTCACCATCGTGGAAGGGCCCTCGTCCGCCGGAACCACCACTGGAGCAATATCGAAATGGGAGCTACTAGCCATGATCAGTATATTTGAAGAAAGTGAGCAGAGTTCACCGGAAAAGAAAGATAAGGTGAAGATCTGACGTTGAACGACAAAGAACGGAGTAACGAAGAGCGAAAGACGAAATAATCTGAGAACAAAAAAGTTATCTCTCTCAAGATTTCACTAAAATGAATATCGGAAAAGTAAGAACTAAAGGGTTCAACCCCTTATTTATAGACGAGGCACAACTGGCTTTCACGAATCCCAAAGATCACCATTAACTACCTGACCAACCGCAAAGCGGTTCAGACCTACAGTAACGGGCATCATTATGACAGACACCACGTAACAGTCATTCAACCGTCAATCGGCACGTCGCCCGTGAAATGGTCGTAACGTCCCTAAGACGCCCAAGAGCACGCCCCATGCGTCACCAAGTGTATGACGCCTTCCATATGCGCGGCAAGCCCGATCGTATCCCTGCCAAATATGGGTAATCGGCTACGGCCGTCTCTAGACCAATATTGGCTGTGACTATCTTCACAATAATTCAGGTCACGGCTGCCCCTGAAAGTAATATTGATTACGTCCATCTCTGAAGCTGCAACGACCACTAACGTATCTTGAATACGAAATGATCACAATCACCCCCTCAGTAGGGGAGGCTACGGTCCTCTCAAAGCAACGAGCGGTTATCTCGATCTCGTAAAGATAGAGTGATTACGACCTCCAGCCCCAAAAGAGTACATACAAACAAAGGGCCACTACCGTTTCAGATAGGCGAACGGCAACGGTCGATTACACGTACGAAAGCCAATCAAAGAATTGCGACCACGGTCGTTGATTGTAAATTCACGTAACAAACAACCCCATTGCAGTCAAGGATTGTCCGCGCATAAATGGCTACGGCCATCCCCAAAAAACAGTTACGACCATCTTAAAAGAATAAATGGTTACGGCCATCTCCAAAGTGTAAATGGCTACGGCCTTCTCCAAAGAATAAATTGTTACGGCCATCTCCAAAGAATAAATAGTTACGGCCATCTCCAAAGTGTAAATGGCTACGGCCATCTCCAAAGAATAAATAGTTACGGTCTCCAAAGTGTAAATGGTTACGGCCATCTTCAAAGAATAAAATGACTATGGCCATCCTCATGTCCAAAGTGGCTACGGTCGTCTCCAAAGCATAGACGGCTACGGCTATCGGTAAAGTCCGTTCATCGAGCTAGGTCGGATCCCGACCTAAATAAGCGGAGGGACTATCTGTATGGGTCAAAATTAGATCCGTGGTAATAAGCACGTCTAGCTATCTCTTAAACTTGCTTAGGCTAATAAAAAGTATAACCATTCGCTAACTATGGCGCTCCGAGGAAACTCAACCTAATTAATGAGACCACGGCCCACTCAGTGCTCATGGACGTCCATTCAACGTGGTTACGGCCGTCCCTCGCCAGCTGGGAAGGTTCATAGCTATAAATACTAAGAGAAAGTACTCCCAAAGGGGGCTGCTTCTTCTTCTAAGCGGTTCAAACCTACAGTAACGGGCATCATTATGACAAACACCACGTAACAACCATTCAAACGTCAATCGGCGCGTCGCCCGTGAAATGGTCGTACGTCCCTAAGATGCCCAAGAGCACGCCCCATGCGTCACCAAGTGTATGACGCCTTCCTTATGCGCGGCAAGCCCGATCGTATCCCTGCCAAATATGGGTAATCGGCTACGGCCGTCTCTAGACCAATAGTGGTTGTGACCATCTTCACAATAATTCAGGTCACGGCCGCCCCTGAAAGTAATATTGATTACGTCCATCTCTGAAGCTGCAACGACCACTAACGTATCTTGAATACGAAATGATCACAATCACCCCCTCAGTAGGGGCGGCTACGGTCCTCTCAAAGCAACGAGCGGTTATCTCGATCTCGTAAAGATAGAGTGATTACGACCTCCAGCCCCAAAAGAGTACATACAAACAAAGGGCCACGACCGTTTCAGATAGGCGAACGGCAACGGTCGATTGCACGTACGAAAGCCAATCATAGAATCGCGACCATGGTCGTTGATTGTAAATTAACGTAACAAACAACCCCATTGCAGTCAAGGATTGTCCGTGCAAAAATGGCTACGGCCATCCCCAAAAAACAGTTACGACCATCTTAAAAGAATAAATAGTTACGGCCATCTCCAAAGTGTAAATGGCTACGGCCATCTCCAAAGAATAAATTGTTACGGCCATCTCCAAAGTATAAATGGCTACGGCCATCTCCAAAGAATAAATGGTTACGGCCATCTCCAAAGTGTAAATGGCTACGGCCATCTCCAAAGAATAAATGGTTACGGTCTCCAAAGTGTAAATGGTTACGGCCATCTTCAAAGAATAAAATGACTATGGCCATCCTCAAGTCCAAAGTGGCTACGGTCGTCTCCAAAGCATAGACGGCTACGGCTATCGGTAAAGTCCGCTCATCGAGCTCGGCCGGATCCCGACCTCAATAAACGGAGGGACTATCTGTATGGGTCAGAATTAGATCCGTGGTAATTAGCACGTCTAGCTATCTCTTTAACTTGCTTAGGCTAATAAAAAGTATAACCATTCACTGACTAAGGCTCTCCGAGGAAACTCAACCAAATTAATGAGACCACGGCCCACTCAGTGCTCATGGACGTCCCTTCGACGTGGTTACGGCCGTCCCTCGCCAGCTGGGAAGGTTCATAGCTATAAATACTAAGAGAAAGTACTCCAAAAGGGGGTTGCTTCTTCTTCTTGCGGACCAACCGCAAAGCGGTTCATACCTACAGTAACGGGCATCATTATGACAGACACCACGTAACAACCATTCAACCGTCAATCGGCACGTCGCCCGTGAAATGGTCGTAACGTCCCAAAGACACCCAAGAGCACGCCCCATGCGTCACCAAGTGTATGACGCCTTCCTTATGCGCGGCAATCCCGATCGTATCCCTGCTGAATATGGGTAATCGGCTACGGCCGTCTCTAGACCAATAGTGGATGTGACCATCTTCACAATAATTCAGGTCACGGCCGCCCCTTAAAGTAATATTGATTACGTCCATCTTTGAAGCTGCAACGACCACTAACGTTTCTTGAATACGAAATGATCACAATCACCCCCTCAGTAGGGGCAGCTACAGTCCTCTCAAAGCAACAAGCGGTTATCTCGGTCTCGTAAAGATAGAGTGATCACGACCTCCAGCCCCAAAAGAGTACATACAAACAAAGGGCCACGACCGTTTCAGATAGGCGAACGACAACGGTCGATTGCACATACGAAAGCCAATCAAAGAATTGCGACCATGGTCGTTGATTGTAAATTCACGTAACAAACAACCCCATTCCAGTCAAGGATTGTCCGTGCAATAATGGCTACGGCCATCCCCAAAAAACAGTTACGACCATCTTAAAAGAATAAATGGTTACGGCCATCTCCAAAGTGTAAATGGCTACGTCCATCTCCAAAGAATAAATTGTTACGACCATCTCCAAAGTATAAATGGCTACGGCCATCTCTAAAGAATAAATGGTTACGGCCATCTCCAAAGTGTAAATGGCTACGGCCATCTCCAAAGAATAAATGGTTACGGTCTCCAAAGTGTAAATGGTTACGGCCATCTTCAAAGAATAAAATGACTATGGCCATCCTCAAGTCCAAAGTGGCTACGGTCGTCTCCAAAGCATAGACGGCTATGGCTATCGGTAAAGTCCGCTCATCGAGCTAGGCCAGATCCCGAGCTCAATAAGCGAAGGGACTATCTGTATGGGTCAGAATTAGATCTCTGGTAATTAGCACGTCTAGCTATCTCTTAAACTTGCTTAGGCTAATAAAAGTATAGCCATTCACTGACTAAGGCGCTCCAAGGAAACTCAACCTAATTAATGAGACCACAGCCCACTCAGTGCTCATGGACGTCCCTTCGACGTGGTTATGGCCGTCCCTCGCCAGCTGGGAAGGTTCATAGCTATAAATACTAAGAGAAAGTACTCCAAAAGGGGGCTGCTTCTTCTTGCGGACCAACCGCAAAGCGGCTCAAACCTACAGTAACGGGCATCATTATGACAGACACCACGTAACAGCCATTCAACCGTCAATCGGCACGTCGCCCGTGAAATGGTCGTAACGTCCCTAAGATGCCCAAGAGCACGCCCCATGCGTCACCAAGTGTATGACGCCTTCCTTATGCGCGGCAAGCCCGATCGTATCCCTGCCAAATATGGGTAATCGGCTACGGCCGTCTCTAGACCAATAGTGGCTGTGACCATCTTCACAATAATTCAGGTCACGGCCGCCCCTGAAAGTAATATTTATTACGTCCATCTCTGAAGCTGCAATGACCACTAACGTATCTTGAATACGAAATGATCACAATCACCCCCTCAGTAGAGGTGGCTACGGTCATATCAAAGCAACGAGCGGTTATCTCGGTCTCGTAAAAATAGAGTGATTACGACCTCCAGCCCCAAAAGAGTACATACAAACAAAGGGCAACGACCGTTTCAGATAGGCGAACGGCAACGGTCGATTACACGTACGAAAGCTAATCAAAGAATTGCGACCATGGTCGTTGATTGTAAATTCACGTAACAAACAACCCCATTGCAGTCAAGGATTGTCCACGCAAAAATGGCTACGGCCATCCCCAAAAAACAGTTACGACCATCTTAAAAGAATAAATGGTTACGGCCATCTCCAAAGTGTAAATGGCTGCGGCCATCTCCAAAGAATAAATTGTTACGGCCATCTCCAAAGTATAATGGCTACGGCCATCTCTAAAGAATAAATGGTTACGGCCATCTCCAAAGTGTAAATGGCTACAGCCATCTCCAAAGTGTAAATGGCTACGGCCATCTCCAAAGAATAAATGGTTACGGTCTCCAAAGTGTAAATGGTTACGGCCATCTTCAAAGAATAAAATGACTATGGCCATCCTCAAGTCCAAAGTGGTTACGGTCGTCTCCAAAGCATAGACGGCTACGGCTATCGGTAAAGTCCGCTCATCGAGCTCGGCCGGATCCCGACCTCAATAAGCGGAGGGACTATCTGTATGGGTCAGAATTAGATCCGTGGTAATTAGCACGTCTAGCTATCTCTTAAACTTGCTTAGGCTAATAAAAAGTATAACCATTCGCTGACTAAGGCGCTCCCAGGAAACTCAACCTAATTAATGAGACCACGGCCCACTCAGTGCTCATGGACGTCCCTTCGACGTGGTTACGGCCGTCCCTCGCCAGCTGGGAAGGTTCATAGCTATAAATACTAAGAGAAAGTACTCCCAAAGGGGGCTGCTTCTTCTTCTTCTTTTCCACATCTACTTCTAAGAGAAGAGAACGTCATTGTAAGGCTCTGAACCTCTCCATGGAGAGGCAGACCAAACCGATATCATTAATAAAAGATCTCCATCCTCCTCCCCTTATCCAATAACTGTTGTCTTTCACATTTTATTCATTTGGTCTCTTGATTTATTACGATCTGTTATGATTAGCCCTCTGTCGATTTTATTTGATTTATGCTTAATAAGTGTATGAGAACTTCGAGCAAAACAATGTGTGTTTCGAAACAGGAAAGGGGAAAGAAAAAAACCGAAAAAGAACAAAAATATGAATTTTATATCTCAAGATGAAATTTTGTTGCTGAATGACGCCATCAATTAAATGGATAAAGAGTCTAAATTTTCCAATCCATAAATAATGCCAGTTACTGCTTGACTTCTTCATTTCATGCTAAAACCAAGTACCCGTAGAAGAGAGGTTCTAGCTGATATACATCTAAGAGGGTTAAACTTGAAAAAAAAAAATCTGTCCCACACAAGCCGCCAAAAGAATACAAAAATAAATGGAAAACTCATGTCGTATAATTTGGTGAGAGGCTGAGAGCCACCTTAACCTTCCACGTGCCTCGTCAATAAGGCTTAGACCAATGTTGTTTGTAACATTCACAGGTCTCAAGCGCCGCAGATTCTGAAGCAGTTCAGTGGTTAAAAAATGCACATAAAAGAAGATAATCAGGCCATCTTCCCAAGGCACGCAAGACCCTTTTCACAGAATAACCCTGAGATCTGGTCTAATGATCTTATTGTTAGCTCAGTTTTCTGATTATCAATTTATTGGTAACTGTGCAGAGTTGGCCATGTCCTGAATTGTGCTCCAATGGATACATTGTGGTGCCTTTTACATATTTGTTGTGTTCAACGGCTGCTTTTCTAAGATTTGACATGTCCACATTCTTTCCTTTCTGTTTCTTAATGATGGAACATGTAGCCAAAAGATTGGTCGATCCAGCTCCTACCCTCCTATAGAGACATACAGACCGAGCTTAAATGAAATTGTCAAACAGTTTGAACAAAGAAACTTGAGACTACATTGGGATGTGGATTTCTTGACAATTGAATTAAAGGTTATTGCTGCAGCAGGAAATATGATCATTTACCTCAGCAATTTCTCTGATGCAATTCGGGCAGCAGTGATTGAGCTGCGGCTGGGTAACCACTTCACAACACGATTTGGATCCGCTCGCATTGGTGAATGGATTTTAATAAGCTTTAAAATTTTGACAAAAGTTAGATTGGCAATTTATCAATGAAGGAAATTCATAATAGTGTGAAAAGAAAAAAAAAGGTAACGTCAGCTGGAAATGGAAGCGCCCGAATGCTTTGTTACTAGTTCTCTTATGACTGTTTCTCAATTTTCTATTCAGGGTATAACTTTAGTGTTCCTCCAGGATGTATCTAGGCCCTTCCCCCACCCCGCACATAGCGGAAGCTTAGTGCACCAAGCTGCCCCCATGATGTATCTACAAGCAAAGGCATATGTAGTGTTTAACCAACGGGTTCAATTGAACCCATAATTTTTGACGCGGAGTAAAAATTTATATGTAAAAAACATTAAAATTGTAAAAATAGTAGATATAAACCCATAACATAAAAAATGTAATGGGTTCAATGCTAAAACCATGAAAGTTGAACCCATAGGATTTAATTCCTAGATCGTCCTTGGACTACAAGGTCCATGCATGTGAAAGTGTGTTACAGGAAAATCTGTGATCTCCATTCTCCGTCTCTTCTATGATAAGTGTGCTTACTTTCTTCTTTGATAACTAACGTTAAGCAGTTAACTATATTATTCTTCATAATATGGCCAACTTACCACCCCTTAGATTTATCATTATAACTGAAGTGATGAAAGACACTATTTGGGGAAAATTAAATAGATTATCATCTTTGTAAAAGAAGTTATCACTAACCCCTAGGCATTCCATCATTTGATAGTATGCCCTTCCCTGCAGAGGTGTATGACCTTGCCGAGACTCTGAGAAATATCTGGTCCTGAGATGATACAAACACTTTCTGATCAGGTATGCTGGACATGAAGATCTGGTCACTATGTTCTACAATATTTAGATAAAACGAATCTGCTTAGCTGTTTTAGCTTCATCTTACCATTCTTTATAGCCTGGATCAACTGTAAAACCATACATATCAACAGTATCACACATGGAAAGGGCAAATTCTAGAGCCTTTAATCCAGTTCCTTTTGCTGCAGAACCAAAGGATGCACCCAACATGAGATATACTGAGTTGAGAATTGGAACTTCCTACAGAGACATACCACACAGGAAGGTGTAAATAAATAATTTCTACTCTGCCTGAGAAACAACTATATTGTATCGTATGGCGAAATATCTAGTTTAAGGCAAAACACTTTGGAGCGGATACATTAGCTATACAATAACAAGCAGCACATAACAAAGAAGTATTTTACACACACAGACAACAAAACCAAAATTCTGGTTTTTATTTCGTTTCAAAAGGGAAAGCGTCTTCCCAAACTAGATATAAGAAATAACTCGCCATAGATTTGGCTTAGTAGATAGAATTTCCCAAACAACAGCACACAAGTCAGCCTGGGATGTACAGTCAGTGTAATGATTATAAGTGTGCTTGCATTCTACATTGCAGAATTTTAGTGTAGTTACACAACTGATTGATACTCTCAGTTCTCTGGGATGCAAAACTAAACACTCCATTTGTTTTTATATCTTCTTTTCTCTAACCATATAACATATCTATTTTCTACCAAATAATTTTGTTCTTATCTGTCTTGCTACGAAGAAATACACATTCAGTCTTCTAACAATAAGCTTGGGATAATAGTTAACCATCATCGTATCAACATGGATCATCTCGCAGGTGAACATTGGGCATGGGTTTGTTAAGTGGGATCCAGATCAAATATTAAAATTCCATGGAACATATTCTCTTACTTTCTCCTATGGTAGATGGTTTTTTAGATAGTCTAAGTCAATGCAATCGTGCAAAACAATAAGATAATTTAAAATTCCATGCTTATCAAAATACAGAAGGACATACTCACCCGAATCATCTTGTTCATGATGTCATGTATAGTTGTTTTGACTATCAGCACCTCCTTTCCTTTGTCTGTAGAATTTAAGATTTTTAACATGATTGTAATAAAGATCAAACCCTACAACAAGTGGAATGGTGCCAATACCATACAACTCCGCTACTTTGTCAAGAGCTTTAGCAGAACCCCTATTAAGAAGGCGAAATGTACTTTTGGAGCCCACAAATTCCGTGTAGTTCTGTGAAAACAATAAAGAGGGAGGTGTTAAGGGTACACAAAAACAAGTGAAACAAAGAAGTTGATAAGAGTGAAAAACCTGTATCGGTGCTCCATTTTCCCTGAAAACAGCTTCATAGCTATCGATCTCATCGCCAAATTTTGTTTTCAGAAGATCCCCTGAGTTTCCAATAACAGCACATCGACCATACTGCCTTGGGAATAAAGGTGGTCTTTCTGGAAGTACTAGAGAGAGCTTCTCCATGCAAAGAGTTCTATTTTCACATCGGTTACTGCACCAGAAAAGTGATGCATCCACTATAATCAGCACACCACCCAGATTCTTTAGATACAGGAAGTTGAAGTTCATGTAATCTTCAAGTTCTAATCAAAGATTGAAGAACTTTGCCTTACATTAAGCGTTAACAATCTTATATAGAAATACACATTGCACACTGCTGTATGAACACATAGAAGATTTCAGTTATATTAGATCAAGAAGTTAGCAACATAAAGAGAGTGAAAGTGTTCATCACTTATTCCTACAGTGTACAGTATCCCACCAATTTTGGCAGCTATGCTTTGGTATATAGGGGCTACAGTTGTAATGCCAAAGACTACTTATGAGCTACTATATTGCTGGTTCAGAAAAGACAAGGCAAAAATGAATTTTGAAGAAATGGGAATACAATTCAAGCATGTATTTGGTGGGTTGTACGAGAAGAGAGGAACCAGAGGTGCTTTGAGGGTCAGTATAATCCAGCGTAGAGACAAAACTTAACTGTCTTTTTTTTTGTACAAAATGGAGTATACAGATGTAGCTGAATCTATGCTAGAAGTTATAGGATCATTACATGGACAGGTTATGTTTATGGCTTAGAGCTACACTGGCCTTTTTGCCTTTTGCGGCCTGCTGAATGATTCTGATGTAAATATTCCAGCACTTTCTTAGCTCTGTTTTTGCTATTAATGAAATTTCCTTTACTGATCCAAAAAAGTTAGCAACATAACGTATTACATTAGAAGGACAAGTATCTACAGTGTATTTGCATGTTTGAAGAACTAGTTATGCACTTGTATATTTAAGGAATTCTACGTGATAGTACCAACAATATCGAGAACCATATGGTCGAGTGAGAGATAACACTTACAGGAGCACTCCCTTATTAATCCTCCGCCATGCATAGTCCTCCCATCCATTTGGTAGAGCATCAATGTACTCTTTAGTGAGTACCGTGGTACTGTTCCTCACCTGAGCAATCATCCCACTGTATTTAAATCAATTCTTGTATGTAAAACAATATGCAAGCTGTAAAGTTTAGGTAAGCCAGCTTCAAGCAAATGCTCTAGCTGGAGAAGCAGAACACCTTAATTTCAATAATAACACAAATAGTACAAATTAAATCCTGTAGTCAAGTGAAAAACTTAGTGACCTGTTCCCAAGTAGCCACAGCTTCACATAAATTCAGCTCATATGACAAGCCCTCAAGCTCTCCCGTTTTTGGATCTTTCTATTGGATGTGGAACAAAAAAAGGTGGTTAGTTACTAGCTCAGGATATTCAACAACTATTTGCAAGTTGCATTTTATGACAAAGTATCAAGTGACAGAGGGACAATCAAGTTCTTGTGCAAGAAAGAGAATTAGGCTTTTGATGTGTCATTATAATGATGAAGAAGAGGATCAAACTAGCATGGTAGCTAGGACAGAGAAACATGGAGAGCTTTTGTTTGTTTGGGGGGGGGGGGGGGGGGGGGTTGCAGTGCACAAAAATAACTTACCCATTTTGGAACTGTTTCACTGGGAAACCTCATTATAACCTCGCAATAGTCCCTGCCACTCACAGCTTGTAAACCTAATCCATTCGCACTCTGCATCACTTTAAAGTTAGCACATATAACAAACATGTCTGAAGAAATATGTTGTCACCCGATCATAAAGATCTAATAGCTGACGTACATTAATCCTCAGTCATGTCTCATGCTTATGTATAAACAACAAACACTATAACCAAAGCAAAGTAGATCCTCACTAGTTTTGCAACTGAAGTTGCCAAAGGGGAGAAAAAGCAGAACTCTCAAAATATTGCAAAGAACAGCGTTCTTCAGCTTTTTCAACCCCTCCAGAAGGCAAAGTATACAGATATATGTCAACCAATCTTAAAAATCTGACAGCTGAAGCATAGCAATCTCGGGTCATCCACGTATAAACCACAAACATAATAACCAAAACACAGTATATTCTCACTATTTGTGCAGCTGAAGTTGCCAAGGGGGAAAAAGCAGAACTCTCAAAAATATTGCAAAGAAAAGTATTCTTCAGATTTTTCAACCCCTCATGAAGCCAAAGTACGCATATCTATTTAGATTTGCAGCAGAAACAGAAGCAACTATTGCTCTGTGCAGAAGTAGGAACGACTGCAGGTTTTAGAAGGAATGCTTTAATTGGAGTAGATAACATAGCTCCCAGATTCGGGGCAGGTTAGTGCTTTTTCAGACAAACCTTACTCACTGATCTGGACTGCTATCAGTAGTGGAAGGTTCACTGTGAAGTCTTGCTACCAAAGCCTCACGACCGTTGGACTCAGATTTTCAGTGGATGTGGAAACTGATATGGAAGACCAATGGCGATGCCCCTTATAAATACACTTGCTTTAATTGATTAACAGTGCATCATACCCGCTTGACACAGAGGAACTTGCAGAGGAGAAGACTGCAATCATGCAGCAAATGCTACTAGTGTGGAGCATATAAATGAACACCTATTTTCATTTCCCTGTGGCAGCGCCTTTCGGGGTACTGTTTCTCAAATTTATAGAGTTGAATGAGTGATGCCAATTTTATTTTGTTGGTGAGATGGATGTAAGTTCAGATAAAATTGAAGGGGATGTAGAACAAAATACCAGCTGCATTGCTTGGGTTTTGTGAATGAAAGACCTCAGACATATTTTTAAGTTGAAGTGTTTTAGTATTTTAGCTCTCTGGTGTAAATTACATTATGTATTATGAGAAAAGTTTGGTAGATGCATTACGAGAAAGCTGATCGTGAAGAGTTGGTTCTCTTTTGTGAAAACCAGCACTATCTTAGTGCTTGCCTTTTGGACATAAATGAAAACTTTTGCTTACTTAGAGAAAAAAAATATTCTTCAGCTTTCATCTTAAACTTATGTCATTCCACATAGTACTTAGCAAAACGAAAATGCTGCAGACCTTACACTAATGCTATCAGAAAACACAGAGAGAGAGGTAACAAACACTGACCTAAGCTTAACCAATATTAGCCTACTGCCTAAAAGAGGAAGTTACTGATTCGGATCTTTGCACCACAATTCAACATGAAATATTAGGTAAAAGACGTTCAATCAGACAAGTCTAGATATGCTAGATTACAGACTAAGGTTTAGCGTCCCACAATCTAAGTTAGCAATAATTGAACAGTAATATACCAATGAAGCCTAAGATTCCTTCATTTTCTAGCTTCTCGGCAATGCCGTAACTAAAAGAAGTGCACAAATAGAGATTCACCTTTGTATTTGACAATTCAGATAGTTTAAAGCTTAATTAAGCAATGAGAAGAAACTTCCATATCAAAACTGAAAACGCATAACCAAAAACCAACACAAGTCCAACTCACCACGCACTTCTGGAAACCAGCCTGTAGAGTTCGTAATGCCTCCAAATCATCATCCGAGACATGATATGATCCATCTACATATATAACGAACAAATTTTATCAATTCATTCACATTCACAAGTCGGTGCACAACCAAATTGAGAATTTTTTTCTATATTTTAGTGTGAATAAAAGAACTGGTAAATGAATTATCTACGCACGTGGAGTGGAGGGACAAGTGATGTAGATGAGAATAGCTCCAAGTCCAGATGCCAAAGCAACTAAAAATGCCAGCTTCAATAGCTTCATCTAAAATCTATATTACTACTTCGCCAATATTCTGAACTTCAATCGATCAATTACTGAATCTACTGCTCTCTTTTCCCCGTGTGTGTGTGTGTGTGTGTGTGAATGGCGAGCGTTAGATCTGGAATAGGAAATTGAAACTGTCTTAAATTTTCGCTCTCAAATCAGCGAACACATTGATGCACCGGAAGCTTCCCTTTACTTTTTTTCGTTTTTTAGTAATTAACAATGAAGTTTAAATGCGTGTCTTTCAGACTCACCAACTTGTTTGTACTTCAGTTTAGGCTCCTAAACTTGCAATATTCATTCTACTGCCCATTGAAATACTACTATTCCATTTTAGACCCTAAGGTAATTGTCAACATATAATTAGCGTTTGGACATAGAATTGGTTGAACTTTAAAAAAAAGTTTTAAATTATTTCGAAAATAATTTTTAAAAATTAAAGTTGTGTTTGGACATGCATTTTATTAAAAAAAAGAAATTTGAAAATTTTATGAGTGGAAAAAATTCATCCAAACAATACCCTAAACTAATTTTGAGAACTTAAAAAATAAATCAACTTTTTAAAAAAAAATGATACGTACATGTTTCATGAACAAAATAGTATTTTCAAAATATTTTTTGAAAAAAAATATACTCAAAATCTATGGCTAATAGATTAATAGAGGACAATCATAGAATATATTTGATATGTTATGAGTATTCTAGTATCAGAACACAAGCCCATGGCATGTATTGTCTGCTTTGGGTCTAGGTTCATGCGAATTTATTCTTCGGGCTATGCCACCTCGAGCCTCAAGATTGTGCGTACCATGTGAACTTGTGTCATGACTTATGAATCTCTTTATTTTGCTCTCCTATTCCGAGGATTCGCCTAAGGTGACATGTGCTTCCCTTATTCAGAAGCTTGCCAACCTAGAAGCCTGCCAGTCATGCTTGACCCGCCCTCATCAGCCCGCCCTTCGTCAAGGGCATCACATTTTTTGCTCTTTTATGGTTATTCTTCGATTTTTTACCTTATTAATTCTTTTCTAATAAGTGCTCACCCTTTTCTGTTCGTTAGTTCTTTCTTGATTTTGTAAAACAATAAGTATTTTTGAACAATTATTTTCTTGTAAAAATAATAAATAAGAATAGAGAATAAATGGAATTATTATTATTTGAAGAATCAATAAAAATAGTAATCCATGAACATATGTTCACCTTTGTTTACCCTAAAAACATATAACAATTAAAATTGTACACGGTTTAAAAGGACATATGGTTTAATCTAACATAAATAATTAAAGAACAGTAAATAACTGAATTGAAATGAGAATAAACAATCAAACTAATATGTTGAAGTAATTAAGCCTTGTGTCATGTTTAAACGCTAATAATTAACCACAACTGAGCCCTCAAGGTGGAGTTCGGATACAGCTAAGTCAATGAACAACTGAAGAATACATAAAGAAATGATAAGAGCTAGAATAAACTTTTAAACAGTGACCAAACATGAAAAGGTTCCCCTCTTTATATAGTAGAGGAGTTTTAACCCTAATACAAATCTAAATAAGGTAAAAGTCCTTTCCTTCATTTTCTCCCAAGAAAATATGTTCCGGAATTGATATCAGACGTGATTCATGATACAATATCCAGCTGATGGCGGATATTTCGGCTCCTCATTTTGTCCTCTTAAATCGTCTCTCCTTTACCCTCGACTCTTTGTTTTGCTCGAGCTTGATTTTTTTGGGTTCGGCCATGCTCGATTCTCGACGTGCCATTCGTCTGCCCCCGGTTCCAATCTGTGGGCACTTTTGGTCTCATTCGAGCTAATAAGGATGAATGTTGTTCCTCACTTATTCAAAGGAAATTTGGGGGTAACCTATTCCAAATTTTACCCGTACACAGACAGTCTCCTCACAACTTCGAGAATAGATTATAGGGGAGATGAGAAGTGACTAATTGACCCTAGTTCCTTCCCTCGCGCACCATAAGAAAGTTGACGAACCAAAGTGTTCCATCAATCATGTTGCTCTGATTTTGAACACGCGTCAGCCGCTGGTTGATCATCCTCGGCAGTTACCGAATGTGAAACATCATGCATTCATTATTCTTTCCCTATGGAAGTTCTGGTTTCCTATTTTCACTTTTTTACTTTCTGATTTCGAATTTCTTTGAGTTACCATCGAGTTTTATACCCTCGTCTGTTCATCAATCCTTCAAATCTTCATAACCTATTTTTCGCATCTTCATACCTCTATAGCTCATTTCCAAACCTTCAAATCCTCACATCAAATCTTCAAACCTTTAAATCTTCATATTCCACAAAGATGGCTAAAACTTCAAAGTCGGTACCCAAAACACTACTCCAATGACTTTTTCCTCCACCACTAGCACCAAAACAGCGCCTTCGGTAGTAGCCCCGGGACCTCCTCTTACCAATTTTATCCCTGGTTACTACTCCATAGATAATGAATTTAAGGTTGTAAAAGACTCCACACAAAGGGATATAGGTGAGGAGGCGTGGAGGTACGTTTGCTCCATTATAGAGGAAATGCACAAAGATGTCCGAGAGGAATGTAAATGGGACGGCAAGGACATATCATTCCCAATCTTGAAGAGGACATCACGATGCACGCAGAGGATACATAAGTGTTTACACGTATCCTTTCACGTCCGATTCTATTGATACAGTGGTTTTACAATTTTGCAAGAGGTACGAAATTTGCCTCGGGCAAGTCCACCTTCTTTTTAGAGGATCATGATCCTTCTCCCTCATTTTGCGAATAATATGGAGAAGCCTCGATTCACGGTTGATCACCTGCTCCGAGTTTACAGCCTACAAATCTTCCAGGAGAGTTAATCAAACTTTCCTGTCGGGCAAATAAAGCTCCATTCTCATGTATAGATGAATATAGGGACCGAGGTTGGCAGGGTAAGTTTGTTCAAATAAAGACCAAGCACATCATCCCTTTCGAGTTCACGTCATTCCCCAAGAAGTGGAACTCAAACCGTAAGCTTACTTCCCCTTAAGTCGTCAAAGTATTTTCTTGTTTCTATTTTTCATTCGCATGACGATTTCCATTTGACATGCAGTTGTCCCCTGAGTCCCAATGCAGTCCCGCACTTTAGGGAGTGGGTCAAGGGCATATGCAAGTAGCGTACCTATTCCGAGCGTGAATGGCATAAGCTCTCAAGGGGCAAATGAGAGGCTCGTTCTCACGTCAAGTATCTTTCTCTGATTGAATTTTTTATTTTGTTATTTCTATGGCTAAGTCCTTTTTTCACAGGCTTGCCCAAAACTACTAAACTTCGAGAAATCGGCCATGTCGTCACCTGAACCCCATCAACAAAACCTTCTACTTCTCTATAGCCCATTGATAAAGTTGATGCGAAGGAGGAGAAAACCAAGAAGAAGAGGAATAAAATATCCCCTGACTCCTCACATACTCATGTCGATGCCAAGAAGATAAAAGGATCATGTTCAAGGTTATAAAGAGCACCAAAAGGACTTTAGGTGCTCCGTCCCAGAGATTACTCGGTGGTAATGGCGAACGGAGTTGGACTACTATGCGCATTCTATCAGCTATAGATGAAGACATTAACTCATTTTTTTAGGGAGTGGACATATACATGCTGGAGTATTACTCTATCTTTGGCTACCTGGAGATCTCAAAAAGGGTTGTTCAACCGAGAGTAGGTGGGCCAAGTTCAAGCTCGAAGCTGCAATAGCAGTTTCCGACCCCAAACGGTTATGTTCACGGTGCTGGCAGATACCAGCATATTGTCCGGGCCTGTCGGAGTGGACAGCTATCTCTGTTCCTTGGTAACTGAGGAAGAACAAGTAAAGATGAATGAGGTAGATGGCCCAAATCTTTTCAATGAGGCTCAACAGGTGCTGAATCGGGTATACCTTCTTCCCATTTCATTTTAATAAGTTCATGTTTCCTTAACGGTTTCCTCATGATTTTCTTTCTTTATCTAAAGCATCAGTGCTTCATAATGAAAGCTTTCACTGATCGATTATAGAGGTGAGGCACCTCGAATTTGAGCTCAAAGGGCAGGTCCGGCAAACAGAGACGTGCAAAGATCTCTATGAGCAGAAGGATGAAGTTATTAGGATATAGCCGATCTCCCTACCCTTCAGGACGAGTTGGAGAAGGCCCAAAAGGAGGCCTCGAAAGTGAAATAAGACCATGCTTTTCTGGTCGAGAAGGTGAAGGTGAGAGTGCTAGAAATTGATAATGAGAGGCTAAACGTCGATGCCAATGCCGCAACCTCGCAGGTCCAAGAGAAGATAACCTTGATCGACCAGCTTAGGGCTGAGATGGACGTGGTCAATGCTTCAGTCGATGAGCTTAGGGAAAAAATAGACTGCCTCGCATCAGAGCGAGATGCCACCAAAGAGGACTTGGCATTGACCAAAGTGCAGCTCTAGGTAGCGAAAGAGAAGGCCAATAAATAGGCTCGATTGAATAAGGAACTCTGGGCACTCTTTCATCGGCTGTCGTAGAGCGTAACTCTCATAGCCTAGATACACTATATTGAAGTCCATACCAGAGGTGGCTTCTAACAGGGTCTTGAAAGCCCAAGATATGCTAGCCCAATATAAAAGCGATTTCGAGATAGCCGAAGCCCGGATCATAATGAAGGTTGAGTATGTGAAGTGGCTATCTCGGAGGGAGGCTCTTGATGAGATCCAAGTGGGTCGACTTAGAGGCTAAGATCGAAGAGGCCAAGAGGTTTGAAGGCAAGGCCAAATTGAGGTTCCAACCCGAGGGTTCGGACAGCGAGCTGGGCTCTGGTGAAGACTAGGCAGCAAATGCCTTTCCTTATATTTTTTTGTTTTTTCTTGTCTTTGTACGCTTTTTACCTTGGGGCCATTTTCCCGTGCCTCTTAGGATTGTGGACTGATCGGATAGGATTTAGCACATTTCGAATTTAAATTTCGTATTCTAGAAAATTCAATCGGGATCCTATCCGAATTACATCAAATTGATCGGATTTTAAAGTTTGGATCAGATCGAATTTTGAATCGTATTATTATGCCTAAAAGTTAAACTAATATGTATATTTTCTTTATATAAAAATCAATATATTAAGAAAAATTCGTGTTTATGTAATTATGTACTATGGTGCCAATATAGCTAAATCTAGCATTGTAAAGGTAATAACTCAGAGGTTGATATAAAGGAAGTACTGACTATATGGAATTAAAGTGTAGTATTTATACATGCACTAATATATTTGGATTTTGGATTAAAATAAATCTGATAAAAAATTCAAAAATTTTAAAAACATAATATGAAATCCGAAATTCGAAATCTGAAATTGAATGGATCTGTTCGGATTTCGGTATCCGATCCGAATGAACAGCCCTAGTGCCTCTTGTTTGCAACAAATTTATGGGTAGAAAAATAAAACTGCAATTACAAACAACTATAAAGAAAAAAGAATTTTATTGATAAACATTGTAGGTTACAACTCTGTTTATCCCTTGATTTTTCCTCCGAACTGTTCTCCGTGATTCGAGGGCCTTAGTGGCATATTTCTCGAATGTAGGATGATGTTGATCTTCCTGGGGATATATTTGATCTCCAACTTCTTGAGCTATTTGATTGTGAAAAAGTATCCGGCCATATTTTGGTCTCTTTGTGAGTTTATGGGATTTTAGAGACACCTCTTCAAGGGGATATGTATCTCTTTATATAGGTGTGAGTTAGGGCTTAGGGTAGAGTAACCTTCAAGAAACTCTAATAGACTCCTAGGATTTCTAGAGTCCTATAGTATCTTTAATTTAGGATTTGGCTTGAACCCTTAAAATTTCAGTGTCTACAAATGCCCCCCCTACTTCAAAGTTTGTCGAGGTGTAGGCTTGCTGAAACTTGAAGACGAGACTTGAAGTACCCGACCATCACAACAGAGAATCTTGAAATTTTTGATTTGCAGGAGGAACAGATGAAGGGCAAAACTGGTCCCTTTGCGCGTGCCAATTTGTTTGCAACAAATTTATGGGCAGAAAAATAAGACTGCAATTACAAACAACTATAAAGAAATAAAGATTTTATTGATAAACATTGCATGTTAAAACTCTGTTTATCCCTTGATTCTTCCTCCGAACTATTCTCCGTGATTCGAGGGCTTTAACGGCATATTTACCAAATGTAGGATGATGCTCATCTTCCTGGGGATATATTTGATATCGAGCTTATTGAATTATTTGATTGTCAAGAAGTATCTGGCCATATTTTGGTCTCTTTGTGAGTATCCCATGAGTTTATGGGATTTTGGAGATACATCTTCAAGGGAATATGTATCCGTTTATATAGGTGTGAGTTAGAGTTTAGGGTAGAGTAACATCTAAGAAACCCTAATAGACTCCTAGGATTTCTAGAGTCCTATAATATCTTTAATTTAGGACCACTTATTAACCAGAACTTGTAAAGACTCATTCTGGTCATCCAGTTTTCCAGTGATTTCGAACCACTTAAAATATTCAATATCACACTTCAAGCGCTTCATATCGGCAATCCATTGTTGCCCGAAAATCGCTTGCTGGCTCTTAGAATTGGTATCAGAGCCAATGGCTGTATATGTATTTAGCATGAGCAACTAAATACATATACTGTCCGGAGCTCATTACTTTTGCAAATCTTTAGTATAGTTTTTTTGATGATATCTCATAACTTGATTAAACTATTTCTAAGTATTAAATCTTTTATCTTGTTTCATATTTGATCTATTTTGTGTGAGGTACTTATTTCTCTCTAAGTGTGTGTGGTATCCGATTAATATCCGGAGTGTACGTTGGCAAGCCTGTCCTTGTGGTCCTTGTTAGCCATGGTAGGCGTTTATTGTGACCCTTAGGTGTTCCCGTAGCCAAGATAACTCTAGAGAGAGAAGAGGTAAAACCAAGAGAACGTTTAGATCATTATGAACCTAGATATTTAGATTTAGGACTTTTTTATAATTTGATCTTTGTTATTTGCTTTTATCTGAATATCATGTACTTATGATTTTGCATCTGTATTAGTTCCAGGACAGTAATTTTTATTTTATATGAATCAAAATATTTTAAATTCTGTTAATTTATCTTCTAGATCTACTCAGATTGCCTTAACTGAGTCTAATTTGGATAACTGGAGTATCCCTGCTGAACCTTTTCATAAGATCTACCAGATAGGTCACTTTAATTTCATTAAAAAGCATAATATTAAAACGTGTGAATCAACTGTTGCTATTAATAACTCTTTAGAAGTTATAAAATTGTTACATGAGCATGATATAATTAGATATAAATCTAGTTTTAATTATCTGCATATTGGTCTTGTGCAAGTTGCTGTTAAGCCTTTGTTTAGAAAAGGACTTAATATTCCTGTTTGTGCACTTTTACGTGATGCACGTTTTCTTAACTTTGATGATTCTTTGTTAGGAGCACTTGAAAGTAATTTAGCAGGAGGCCCTGTTTATTTCAATTGTTATCCTAATTTCTCTGTTGATATTAATGATCCTAATGTGTTAGATACATTAACGCTTAATATCAAAACTCTTAATATGAACAGCAAATCCGAAACTCGTGAAATAGCTGTTATATACCGCGTTTATTATCGGTTGATGTCCACTACCCTTGCTTCGAAAGCAAGGATAGAGAGTACCAAAGGTGTGACTATGTTAATGGAAGCTAACCATGAACATAGTACCATCTTTGTTCCTCGCCTTCTTCAGTGGAAAGACATTCTATCCAATACTAATTGGCACTTTGAAGCCATTACTCAACCCATTTCCTCTCATACAGAGAATCGCCAAATAGAACGAATCATCCAAAATTCCGATGGTTCAGTTGACCTTAAATTTCTGAACTCTCAACCTCGTAGAAGTTTCACCATAGGTTCTACTTCTTCAAACCCCCGGGAAGAAGTATTTACTCGTTCTTGCTCCTTTAGATCTGCTATTAATAAATCTGTTATTAATAGTCAAGTTGATGGGGTAGATTTTTCGGGAGATATCCCAAAAGTTTTTTATAAATCTCAGTTTCAAGAACCTATTCAGGAACCCTCTCCCACAGAGTCTGATATGGCGCCTCCAAGGCAAAATTCAGACCCTGGTCTTCACGTCATTAAAGTTGAGGAAGATTATACCCCTTGCTTTATAAGTTCGTTTAAGGAGATCCAGTCATAATTAGTGTCCATAGGTTGGGTCCCATAAACGGTCCCCGGGTCATAAGGAATCTTATCCTTATCTTTTCACATGGGGTCATATCTCTTTCATAAAAGTAGAACCAGATAGGTCACTTTAATTTCATTAAAAAGCATAATATTAAAACGTGTGAATCAACTGTTGCTATTAATAACTCTTTAGAAGTTATAAAATTATTACATGAGCATGATATAATTAGATATAAATCTAGTTTTAATTATCTGCATATTGGTCTTGTGCAAGTTGCTGTTAAGCCTTTGTTTAGAAAAGGACTTAATATTCCTGTTTGTGCACTTTTACGTGATGCACGTTTTCTTAACTTTGATGATTCTTTGTTAGGAGCACTTGAAAGTAATTTAGCAGGAGGCCCTGTTTATTTCAATTGTTATCCTAATTTCTCTGTTGATATTAATGATCCTAATGTGTTAGATACATTAACGCTTAATATCAAAACTCTTAATATGAACAGCAAATCCGAAACTCGTGAAATAGCTGTTATATACCGCGTTTATTATCGGTTGATGTCCACTACCCTTGCTTCGAAAGCAAGGATAGAGAGTACCAAAGGTGTGACTATGTTAATGGAAGCTAACCATGAACATAGTACCATCTTTGTTCCTCGCCTTCTTCAGTGGAAAGACATTCTATCCAATACTAATTGGCACTTTGAAGCCATTACTCAACCCATTTCCTCTCATACAGAGAATTGCCAAATAGAACGAATCATCCAAAATTCCGATGGTTCAGTTGACCTTAAATTTCTGAACTCTCAACCTCGTAGAAGTTTCACCATAGGTTCTACTTCTTCAAACCCCCGGGAAGAAGTATTTACTCGTTCTTGCTCCTTTAGATCTGCTATTAATAAATCTGTTATTAATAGTCAAGTTGATGGGGTAGATTTTTCGGGAGATATCCCAAAAGTTTTTTATAAATCTCAGTTTCAAGAACCTATTCAGGAACCCTCTCCCACAGAGTCTGATATGGCGCCTCCAAGGCAAAATTCAGACCCTGGTCTTCACGTCATTAAAGTTGAGGAAGATTATACCCCTAATCTTGCCGCTTTAAAAAGACTCTGGCTTGACCCCAAAAACGCTTTAAGGGTCAAATGGTACACTGCTACCTATTCTAAGAGCTAGCAAGCGATTTTTGGGCAACAATGGATTGCCGATATGAAGCGCTTGAAGTGTGATATTGAATATTTTAAGTGGTTCGAAATCACTGGAAAACTGGATGACCAGAATGAGTCTTTACAAGTTCTGGTTAATAAGTGGTATACTCAAACCAACAAGGTTGTTGAGTCTGTCACTCCTCCTCTTGAAGGAATTAAAATTCCTCATTCCAACACCATTGTTTCTGCTTCTCCTTTTAAACTCAAAAGCAGTAATCCTACGAGTACACCCTCTAATGCGGACATAGACAAAATTGTAGAACAAAACAATTACACCAATAAATTGTTGCACTCTGTTTCCCTTCAAATTGAAGAAACAAAACCTAGACTAACTCCTAGTCTAAGTATCCCTAGGCCTAGTACAAATAGTACGATAGAGCCTAATCCTATATTCAAGCCTCCTGAATTTCGCCGGGAATTGTTTCCTAAACTTAGCGAAAATATCTCTGTCTTAGGTAAACTGGTTGAACAGATTACCGAAAAGCTAGCCAACTTTCATGTTTCAAGTAAAGTAAAAGAAGTTTCTAATGCTTCAAAAGCAAAAGAAACTTCTAATCAAGTTTCTAATGCTTCAAAAGCAAAAGAGACTTCTAATCAAGCGTCCAGTTCTCGACCAACTAAAGAGAACAACACCAATAGTTCTGGGAGTGTTAGAACTCTTTATGATAACTCTCTTCTCAAACTTTCCGATAGATACCCCCATAGGCGAAACTATTATAGTCGTCCCTCTTTTCCTGATACTCAGTATGAGGAAGATGGTTTCCACTCTCAATCATCTCATGATGGTAGAGGCATCGTTGAATGGAATATTGATGGTCTTGCCGAACATCAAATCTATCGTGTCCTTCACAAAATGGGCGTTTGTATTACCAGTTACAAGCTGCGAAATTCTTCTGATAAAGAAGCAGCGGCCATGATCACTGCTGGCTTTACTGGTATGCTTAGGTATTGGTGGGATAATTATGTCACCGAAGATCTTAAGCTTCAAATCCTCAACGCAACCACCATTATTACTACTGTTAAAACAGTTAGTGATATGGAAACCTCTGAATCTGAAACCAGAGAGGATGCTTGTGCCACTCTGCTCTACCACATTGCCAAACACTTTGTAGGAGAGCCTAAACTCTTCCAAGATAGGAGTCTTGAAATCCTTAACAATCTTCGTTGCCCTAGACTAAGTGACTTTAGGTGGTATAAAGACCAGTTTATGGTCAAAATTATGACTAGACCTGACTGCAATAGTGATTTTTGGAAAGACAGATTTATTAGCGGTCTTCATCCCTTATTTGCCGAAAAGGTTAGATAAAAAATAAGAGATAGGTGTGGCGGTAAGGTACCCTATGAACTTATGACCTATGGAGATATTATTAGTCTTATTAATACCACAGCCCTAGAGCTATGTACATACCTAAAACTTAAGAGTCATCTTAAGAAAGATAGATTGACCTCCAAAGCAGAACTAGGCAGTTTTTGTAGAGACTTTGGTTATGGCAATATAGACTATCCTCCTTCCAAGCAAGCTAAGAAGAATTCTAAGGCTAAGTCCTCTTATAAATCATCTAGAAAGACTAGGAAAAACAAGTCTAAAGATAGGTCGTATGAACCTAAGAGGAAGAAATTTAGAAAGAAAAGACCTTCCCATAAAGAAGATGTCTGCTGGACTTGTGGTAAGTCTGGTCATAGAGCCAACCAGTGTAAATCTTCTAAGAAGAAGAAGAAGATAAACCTTTTAGGACTAGATGAGGATACTAAAGAAAAACTCTTTTCTATCATTCAGGAAAGCGAGTCTGATTCGAGTAATTCCTCTTCTGAAGAGTACAGTGACGAAGAAAATATCAACGTCGCTTATGAGACTGATGACAGTCAGTCAGATTCTGAAGATTCTTGCGAAGAATCTTGTGAAGGTGTCTTTTGCGGATGTCCTTCCAATACCCTTAGTATGATCACATCAGACTCCAAGGAAGTCCTTTTTGATATTATTGATCATATCAAAGACGATGAATCTCGTGCCAAGTATTTGATTGAGCTCAAGAAAATTATTCTGGGTTCTGATCAAAAGAAACCTTCTTCGTCTAAGGCCATCGAACCTTTTAGTATGAAACAAGTGTTCAATAGGTTCGATAAACCTGCTGAGCCCTCTATATCTGACTTACGTCAAGAGATGAATTCTCTTAAACAAAAAGTTAGGCAGTTGAAATCGCGTCTTGACAAAGTCGAGATGGAATCCCTTACTTCTCAAGTCCTTCAGGACACTGTTGAGAAGACTGACTCTTTTCCTGAAAAAGAATTTGACTTCCCTGGAGAACAACCTGTTGATCCAGGTCTTCTTAATAATACTCCTTCCACTAATCCCGGTCATTCTGTGTCCACTATTAAATCTATTAGTGAACATATTCCTGTCAAAATTGTTGTTGCAAAAAATTTTGTTCTCAACAAGGTTGCTTTATTTGACAGTGGTGCTGACCGTAACTGTATAGTGAAAGGTCTTGTTCCTCTTAAGTACCTTGAAAAGAGTACAACTGGTTTATACTCGGCCACTGGTGAGAGAATGAAAATTGATTACAAATTATCTAAAGCCCATATTTGTAATAACAATATTTGCTTCACTAATGATTTTGTAATCACTGAAAATATCAATGAAGATATTATTCTAGGAACGCCATTCATTAGTCAACTTAAACCTTTTACTAATGATATAGATGGCATTCATGCTTGTATCCTCGGTCAAGAGGTGTTTTTCCCTTTTGTTCAAACTACAGAGAGTAGGTTTTTAAAAGAAAAAACTATTTTTAAAATTAATTGTCTTTCTAATCATATTTCTTTTTTAAAAGAAGAGATTACTATAGAAAGAATTAAACAAACTTTAAAAACCCCGGGAATAATGTCTAAGATAGATTCCCTTCAAAAGAAGTTTGAAAATGAAGTTTGTTCAAATCTTCCTACTGCCTTTTGGAATATAAAAAAGCATTCTGTTGCATTACCCTACATTGATGGGTTTAATGAACAAAGCATACCTACTAAGGCTAGACTTATTCAAATGAACCATGAAATGGTTGAAATTTGCAAAACTGAGATTAACCATTTACTTGATAATGGTATTATTAGACCCTCTAACTCTCCTTGGAGTTGTTCTGCCTTTTATGTTAATAATAGCGCAGAAAAGGAAAAGGGTGCACCAAGGCTTGTTATTAATTATAAGCCTTTGAATTTGGTCCTTAAATGGATCCGGCATCCAATCCCTAATAAAAGGGATCTCCTTAAACGAACTTATAAAGCAAACCTTTATAGTAAGTTCGATATGAAATCTGGATTTTGGCAAATTCATATTAATGAAAAGGATCGTTATAAAACTGCATTCAATGTACCTTTTGGTCATTATGAGTGGAATGTTATGCCTTTTGGGTTAAAAAATGCCCCGTCTGAATTTCAGAATATTATGAATAATATTTTCAATCCTTATTCTTATATGTCAATTGTTTATATTGATGATGTGTTAATATTTTCTGAAGACATTGATTCTCATTTTAAGCATCTTTCCACATTTTTTAAAGTTGTGCAAAATAATGGTTTGGTTGTTAGTGCTAAGAAAATTAAGCTCTTTCAAACCTCTATTAGATTCTTAGGCCATGACCTATATCAAGGTACCTACAAACCTATCTGTAGAGCCATTGAATTCTCGTCCAAATTTCCTGATGAAATTAAGGATAAGACCCAGCTTCAGAGATTCTTAGGAAGTCTTAATTATGTTGCTGACTTTATTCCTAAAGTTAGACAAACTTGTGAGCCTTTGTATCTTAGGCTTAGAAAGAATCCTATACCGTGGGGAGATGAACAAACCCAAAGTGTCAAGAAGATTAAGAGATTAGTCCAAAATCTTCCTTGCTTAGGGATACCCAATCCCGATGCATATATGATAGTTGAAACTGATGCTTCTGATATAGGATACGGAGGCATTCTAAAACAGCAAATAGAACCAAATAGTTGCGAGCAACTGGTGAGGTTTACTTCTGGTATCTGGAATAATACCCAGAAAAATTATAGTACTGTAAAAAAGGAAGTTTTATCTATAGTACTATGTATTACTAAATTCCAAGATGATTTAGTAAACAAAGAATTTTTACTTCGGGTCGATTGCAAATCGGCCAAAGAAATTTTACAAAAAGATGTTAAAAATCTTGTTTCAAAACAAATATTTGCTAGATGGCAAGCTCTACTATCTAGCTTTGATTCAAAATTGATTTTATAAAAGGAGAAAATAATTCTCTTCCAGATTTTCTAACCCGAGAATTTCTTCAGGGCCATGAAACCGTCAAAAACTAGCCCGTTCAAAAACGTCAAGTCTGAAAGGCAACTATCAACAGTTAGACCTTTCGTTTCTACTAGTTTGGCCCAAATAAAGCCCTCTTTTCCTCCTCTTCCTAGTCCGGCCCAGAGCCAAAATAAGTTTACCGTTTTAGGAGAACTCCCAAAACATCCAGGCCCAAAGCCTGAATCTTCCTCTGGATCCACTTCTAAGGTCCAGAACAAATCTAGTTATGAAATGAAGACCTCAGAGTCTTTTGCCCAAGCACTGGACCCTAAAGTCCAAATTCAAAAACCTTCTTCTCAGCCAACTGAGACTTTTGAATTCTTGACCATTAAGGTCTCTCCCATTTTAGCCCTCGATAAAGAGTTTGAATCTGGTCGAGTCCAAGACCTTATAAAGCCCTGCTATAATTCATCCAACTACATTGATAGTCCTGACCCCCTTCACACTCGCCTTTACTTTGAGGCTATCTTAGTCGATACAGACTCCATTGAAGTGGAACATGTTTACTCTGATAGAAACCCTGATTTCATCCTATATTCTCAGTTTACAATCAAAAAGATTTTATCTCCTTTCGAATGGCATGTTGACCATCTTCTTACTCCCATACGTCTTAGTATGAACCATAAGCCCCAGAATTACAACTGGTATACATACCAACAAGCTTGGTATAATTTCATGTATCTTAGACCAGGTCATACTTGGTTTATTAAATACAGTCCTGAAGTTATCAAGGCCATCATCCCCAGATGGTTCTATGACTGGTGGAAGACTTTTGGAGGAAAATTAGAAAACCTCCCACAACAATTCCTCAAGAAATTCGAAAATTTCCAAATTTCACAAGAGATCACTACTCTCCCTTCTCACATTAAAATGTGTAAATTTTATATTCAAAAAAGAATTTCTTTTATTATCAGCTGGGATTTCAAAATCGCAGAATTCGATAGGATCAGGTACCTATCCAAAGAAGTAAAGGTTAAAGGTTGGGTTCCAAAACCTAAAGTATCAACTCCTGATAAGGGAAAAATTTTCGTGGGGAAGACAACTCCACAATCTAAATCATCCAAGGCGGAAATGAAGAAGAAGCTTCAAAAGGCTCTTCAAGATATTGATAATCAGAATGAAGAAACCATTATGCAACTTCTTGAAGAAGTCTCCTCCTCTGCTGAATCCAGTAATGATGACATGTGTAATCCTAAAGGTATTGCTCAGGCTTATCTAGAAGGATTTTATGAATAATATTTACTTTTCCGAAGAGTCAAGTTAATATTTACTTTTCGGAAGAGTCAAGTTACTATTCGGTGGGAATGCCCACTTAGTGTCCTGTGAATACCCACTTTATCACGACCTTCCAAAAGAAGGAAAAACTGAGGGGTATGCGTCTAATTATTGTCCACTAAAAACAAGTCGGTCGAATTATTGTACACTAAGGACAAGTCATAATTAGTGTCCATAGGTTGGGTCCCATAAACGGTCCCCGGGTCATAAGGAATCTTATCCTTATCTTTTCACATGGGGTCATATCTCTTTCATAAAAGTAGAACCCCACAATACTGTCGGCAAAATCTAAGCCGTCCATTTGTATCTAGGAGATTAACTCTTTTGGTTCAGAGGTCTATAAAAAGACTCTCGTCTTGTAATATGAGGCAGGTCCAATTTTCTCACTTAGAAAATTTTAGGCACTATCTCTCTTGAATAATCTCTTCGTCTCTCTTCTTGTAATCATCCCTTCCTATTGTAATATCCCCTTGTTCAGGGAATAAAAAGCTTGTTTTAAAGTAAGTCTTTCACTTTATCACTGTTTTACTATTTTAATTTTTCTGGTCCTGTTCCCTAATTGGTATCAGAGCCAAAATAAAATAGTAAAACAGTAAAACAGTAAAATAGTAAAACAGTGATAAATTATTCTGTACTGCCTTTTGGAATATAAAAAAGCATTCTGTTGCATTACCCTACATTGATGGGTTTAATGAACAAAACATACCTACTAAGGCTAGACCTATTCAAATGAACCATGAAATGGTTGAAATTTGCAAAACTGAGATTAACCATTTACTTGATAATGGTATTATTAGACCCTCTAACTCTCCTTGGAGTTGTTCTGCCTTTTATGTTAATAATAGCGCAGAAAAGGAAAGGGGTGCACCAAGGCTTGTTATTAATTATAAGCCTTTGAATTTGGTCCTTAAATGGATCCGGCATCCAATCCCTAATAAAAGGGATCTCCTTAAACGAACTTATAAAGCAAACCTTTATAGTAAGTTCGATATGAAATCTGGATTTTGGCAAATTCATATTAATGAAAAGGATCGTTATAAAACTGCATTCAATGTACCTTTTGGTCATTATGAGTGGAATGTTATGCCTTTTGGGTTAAAAAATGCCCCGTCTGAATTTCAGAATATTATGAATAATATTTTCAATCCTTATTCTTATATGTCAATTGTTTATATTAATGATGTGTTAATATTTTCTGAAGACATTGATTCTCATTTTAAGCATCTTTCCACATTTTTTAAAGTTGTGCAAAATAATGGTTTGGTTGTTAGTGCTAAGAAAATTAAGCTCTTTCAAACCTCTATTAGATTCTTAGGCCATGACCTATATCAAGGTACCTACAAACCTATCTGTAGAGCCATTGAATTCTCGTCCAAATTTCCTGATGAAATTAAGGATAAGACCCAGCTTCAGAGATTCTTAGGAAGTCTTAATTATGTTGCTGACTTTATTCCTAAAGTTAGACAAACTTGTGAGCCTTTGTATCTTAGGCTTAGAAAGAATCCTATACCGTGGGGAGATGAACAAACCCAAAGTGTCAAGAAGATTAAGAGATTAGTCCAAAATCTTCCTTGCTTAGGGATACCCAATCCCGATGCATATATGATAGTTGAAACTGATGCTTCTGATATAGGATACAGAGGTATTCTAAAACAGCAAATAGAACCAAATAGTTGCGAGCAACTGGTGAGGTTTACTTCTGGTATCTGGAATAATACCCAGAAAAATTATAGTACTGTAAAAAAGGAAGTTTTATCTATAGTACTATGTATTACTAAATTCCAAGATGATTTAGTAAACAAAGAATTTTTACTTCGGGTCGATTGCAAATCGGCCAAAGAAATTTTACAAAAAGATGTTAAAAATCTTGTTTCAAAACAAATATTTGCTAGATGGCAAGCTCTACTATCTAGCTTTGATTCAAAATTGATTTTATAAAAGGAGAAAATAATTCTCTTCCAGATTTTCTAACCCGAGAATTTCTTCAGGGCCATGAAACCGTCAAAAACTAGCCCGTTCAAAAACGTCAAGTCTGAAAGGCAACTATCAACAGTTAGACCTTTCGTTTCTACTAGTTTGGCCCAAATAAAGCCCTCTTTTCCTCCTCTTCCTAGTCCGGCCCAGAGCCAAAATAAGTTTACCGTTTTAGGAGAACTCCCAAAACATCCAGGCCCAAAGCCTGAATCTTCCTCTGGATCCACTTCTAAGGTCCAGAACAAATCTAGTTATGAAATGAAGACCTCAGAGTCTTTTGCCCAAGCACTGGACCCTAAAGTCCAAATTCAAAAACCTTCTTCTCAGCCAACTGAGACTTTTGAATTCTTGACCATTAAGGTCTCTCCCATTTTAGCCCTCGATAAAGAGTTTGAATCTGGTCGAGTCCAAGACCTTATAAAGCCCTGCTATAATTCATCCAACTACATTGATAGTCCTGACCCCCTTCACACTCGCCTTTACTTTGAGGCTATCTTAGTCGATACAGACTCCATTGAAGTGGAACATGTTTACTCTGATAGAAACCCTGATTTCATCCTATATTCTCAGTTTACAATCAAAAAGATTTTATCTCCTTTCGAATGGCATGTTGACCATCTTCTTACTCCCATACGTCTTAGTATGAACCATAAGCCCCAGACTTACAACTGGTATACATACCAACAAGCTTGGTATAATTTCATGTATCTTAGACCAGGTCATACTTGGTTTATTAAATACAGTCCTGAAGTTATCAAGGCCATCATCCCCAGATGGTTCTATGACTGGTGGAAGACTTTTGGAGGAAAATTAGAAAACCTCCCACAACAATTCCTCAAGAAATTCGAAAATTTCCAAATTTCACAAGAGATCACTACTCTCCCTTCTCACATTAAAATGTGTAAATTTTATATTCAAAAAAGAATTTCTTTTATTATCAGCTGGGATTTCAAAATCGCAGAATTCGATAGGATCAGGTACCTATCCAAAGAAGTAAAGGTTAAAGGTTGGGTTCCAAAACCTAAAGTATCAACTCCTGATAAGGGAAAAATTGTCGTGGGGAAGACAACTCCACAATCCAAATCATCCAAGGCGGAAATGAAGAAGAAGCTTCAAAAGGCTCTTCAAGATATTGATAATCAGGATGAAGAAACCATTATGCAACTTCTTGAAGAAGTCTCCTCCTCTGCTGAATCCAGTAATGATGACATGTGTAATCCTAAAGGTATTGCTCAGGCTTATCTAGAAGGATTTTATGAATAATATTTACTTTTCCGAAGAGTCAAGTTAATATTTACTTTTCCGAAGAGTCAAGTTACTATTCGGTGGGAATGCCCACTTAGTGTCCTGTGAATACCCACTTTATCACTACTTTCCAAAAGAAGGAAAAACTGAGGGGTATGCGTCTAATTATTGTCCACTAAAAACAAGTCGGTCGAATTATTGTCCACTAAGGACAAGTCATAATTAGTGTCCATAGGTTGGGTCCCATAAACGGTCCCCGGGTCATAAGGAATCTTATCCTTATCTTTTCACATGGGGTCATATCTCTTTCATAAAAGTAGAACCCCACAATACTGTCGGCAAAATCTAAGCCGTCCATTTGTATCTAGGAGATTAACTCTTTTGGTTCAGAGGTCTATAAAAAGACTCTCGTCTTATAATATGAGGCAGGTCCAATTTTCTCACTTAGAAAATTTTAGGCACTATCTCTCTTGAATAATCTCTTCGTCTCTCTTCTTGTAATCATCCCTTCCTATTGTAATATCCCCTTGTTCATGGAATAAAAAGCTTGTTTTAAAGTAAGTCTTTCACTTTAATTTTACTGTTTTACATATACAGCTGAAGTTGCCAAGGGGGAAAAAGCAGAACTCTCAAAAATATTGCAAAGAAAAGTATTCTTCAGATTTTTCAACCCCTCATGAAGCCAAAGTACGCATATCTATTTAGATTTGCAGCAGAAACAGAAGCAACTATTGCTCTGTGCAGAAGTAGGAACGACTGCAGGTTTTAGAAGGAATGCTTTAATTGGAGTAGATAACATAGCTCCCAGATTCGGGGAAGGTTAGTGCTTTTTCAGACAAACCTTACTCACTGATCTGGACTGCTATCAGTAGTGGAAGGTTCACTGTGAAGTCTTGCTACCAAAGCCTCACGACCGTTGGACTCAGATTTTTAGTAGATGTGGAAAATGATATGGAAGACCAATGGCGATGCCCCTTATAAATACACTTGCTTTAATTGATTAACAGTGCATCATACCCGCTTGACACAGAGGAACTTGCAGAGGAGAAGACTGCAATCATGCAGCAAATGCTACTAGTGTGGAGCATATAAATGAACACCTATTTTCATTTCCCTGTGGCAGCGCTTTTCGGGGTACTGTTTCTCAAATTTATAGAGAATGAGTGATGCCAATTTTATTTTGTTGGTGAGATGGATGTAAGTTCAGATAAAATTGAAAGGGATGTAGAACAAAATACCAGCTGCATTGCTTGGGTTTTGTGAATGAAAGACCTCAGACATATTTTTAAGTTGAAGTGTTTTAGTATTTTAGCTCTCTGGTGTAAATTACATTATGTATTATGAGAAAAGTTTGGTAGATGCATTACGAGAAAGCTGATCGTGAAGAGTTGGTTCTCTTTTGTGAAAACCAGCACTTTCTTAGTGCTTGCCTTTTGGACATAAATGAAAACTTTTGCTTACTTAGAAAGAAAAAAAAATTCTTCAGCTTTCACCTTAAACTTATGTCATTCCACATAGTACTTAGCAAAACGAAAATGCTGCAGACCTTACACTAATGCTATCAGAAAACACAGAGAGAGAGGTAACAAACACTGACCTAAGCTTAACCAATATTAGCCTACTGCCTAAAAGAGCAAGTTACTGATTCGGATCTTTGCACCACAATTCAACATGAAATATTAGGTAAAAGACGTTCAATCAGACAAGTCTAGATATGCTAGATTACAGACTAAGGTTTAGCGTCCCGCAATCTAAGTTAGCAATAATTGAACAGTAATATACCAATGAAGCCTAAGATTCCTTCATTTTCTAGCTTCTCGGCAATGCCGTAACTAAAAGAAGTGCACAAATAGAGATTCACCTTTGTATTTGACAATTCAGATAGTTTAAAGCTTAATTAAGCAATGAGAAGAAACTTCCATATCAAAACTGAAAACGCATAACCAAAAACCAACACAAGTCCAACTCACCACGCACTTCTGGAAACCAGCCTGTAGAGTTCGTAATGCCTCCAAATCATCATCCGAGACATGATATGATCCATCTACATATATATAACGAACAAATTTTATCAATTCATTCACATTCACAAGTCGGTGCACAACCAAATTGAGAATTTTTTTCTATATTTTAGTGTGAATAAAAGAACTGGTAAATGAATTATCTACGCACGTGGAGTGGAGGACCAGTGATGTAGATGAGAATAGCTCCAAGTCCAGATGCCAAAGCAACTAAAAATGCCAGCTTCAATAGCTTCATCTAAAATCTATATTACTACTTCGCCAATATTCTGAACTTCAATCGATCAATTACTGAATCTACTGCTCTCTTTTCCCCGTGTGTGTGTGTGTGTGTGTGTGTGTGAATGGCGAGCGTTAGATCTGGAATAGGAAATTGAAACTGTCTTAAATTTTCGCTCTCAAATCAGCGAACACATTGATGCACCGGAAGCTTCCCTTTACTTTTTTTCGTTTTTTAGTAATTAACAATGAAGTTTAAATGCGTGTCTTTCAGACTCACCAACTTGTTTGTACTTCAGTTTAGGCTCCTAAACTTGCAATATTCATTCTACTGCCCATTGAAATACTACTATTCCATTTTAGACCCTAAGGTAATTGTCAACATATAATTAGCGTTTGGACATAGAATTGGTTGAACTTTAAAAAAAAGTTTTAAATTATTTCGAAAATAATTTTTAAAAATTAAAGTTGTGTTTGGACATGCATTTTATTAAAAAAAAGAAATTTGAAAATTTTATGAGTGGAAAAAATTCATCCAAACAATACCCTAAACTAGTTTTGAGAACTTAAAAAATAAATCAACTTTATTAAAAAAATGATACGTACATGTTTCATGAACAAAATAGTATTTTCAAAATATTTTTTGAAAAAAAAATATATTCAAAATCTATGGCTAATAGATTAATAGAGGACAATCATAGAATATATTTGATATGTTATGAGTATTCTTGTATCAGAACACAAGCCCATGGCATGTATTGTCTGCTTTGGGTCTAGTTCATGCGAATTTATTCTTCGGGCTATGCCACCTCGAGCCTCAAGATTGTGCGTACCATGTGAACTTGTGTCATGACTTATGAATCTCTTTATTTTGCTCTCCTATTCCGAGGATTCGCCTAAGGTGACATGTGCTTCCCTTATTCAGAAGCTTGCCAACCTAGAAGCCTGCCAGTCATGCTTGACCCGCCCTCATCAGCCTGCCCTTCGTCAAGGGCATCACATTTTTTGCTCTTTTGTGGTTATTCTTCGATTTTTTACCTTATTAATTCTTTTCTAATAAGTGCTCACCCTTTTCTGTTCATTAGTTCTTTCTTGATTTTGTAAAACAATAAGTATTTTTGAACAATTATTTTCTTGTAAAAATAATAAATAAGAATAGAGAATAAATGGAATTATTATTATTTGAAGAATCAATAAAAATAGTAATCCATGAACATATGTTCACCTTTGTTTACCCTAAAAACATATAACAATTAAAATTGTACACGGTTTAAAAGGACATATGGTTTAATCTAACATAAATAATTAAAGAACAGTAAATAACTGAATTGAAATGAGAATAAACAATCAAACTAATATGTTGAAGTAATCAAGCCTTGTGTCATGTTTAAACGCTAATAATTAACCACAACTGAGCCCTCAAGGTGGAGTTCGGATACAGCTAAGTCAATGAACAACTGAAGAATACATAAAGAAATGATAAGAGCTAGAATAAACTTTTAAACAGTGACCAAACATGAAAAGGTTCCCCTCTTTATATAGTAGAGGAGTTTTAACCCTAATACAAATCTAAATAAGGTAAAAGTCCTTTCCTTCATTTTCTCCCAAGAAAATATGTTCCGCAATTGATATCAGACGTGATTCATGATACAATATCCAGCTGATGGCGGATATTTCGGCTCCTCATTTTGTCCTCTTAAATCGTCTCTCCTTTACCCTCGACTCTTTGTTTTGCTCGAGCTTGATTTTTTTGGGTTCGGCCATGCTCGATTCTCGACGTGCCATTCGTCTGCCCCCGGTTCCAATCTGTGGGCACTTTCGGTCTCATTCGAGCTAATAAGGATGAATGTTGTTCCTCACTTATTCAAAGGAAATTTGGGGGTAACCTATTCCAAATTTTGCCCGTACACAGACAGTCTCCTCACAACTTCGAGAATAGATTATAGGGGAGATGAGAAGTGACTAATTGACCCTAGTTCCTTCCCTCGCGCACCATAAGAAAGTTGACGAACCAAAGTGTTCCATCAATCATGTTGCTCCGATTTTGAACACGCGTCAGCCGCTGGTTGATCATCCTCGGCAGTTACCGAATGTGAAACATCATGCATTCATTATTCTTTCCTTATGGAAGTTCTGGTTTCCTATTTTCACTTTTTTACTTTCTGATTTCGAATTTCTTTGAGTTACCATCGAGTTTTATACCCTCGTCTGTTCATCAATCCTTCAAATCTTCATAACCTATTTTTCGCATCTTCATACCTCTATAGCTCATTTCCAAACCTTCAAATCCTCACATCAAATCTTCAAACCTTTAAATCTTCATATTCCACAAAGATGGCTAAAACTTCAAAGTCGGTACCCAAAACACTGCTCCAATGACTTTTTCCTCCACCACTAGCACCAAAACAGCGCCTTCGGTAGTAGCCCCGGGACCTCCTCTTACCAATTTTATCCCTGGTTACTACTCCATAGATAATGAATTTAAGGTTGTAAAAGACTCCACACAAAGGGATATAGGTGAGGAGGCGTGGAGGTACGTTTGCTCCATTATAGAGGAAATGCACAAAGATGTCCGAGAGGAATGTAAATGGGACGGCAAGGACATATCATTCCCAATCTTGAAGAGGACATCACGATGCACGCAGAGGATACATAAGTGTTTACACGTATCCTTTCACGTCCGATTCTATTGATACAGTGGTTTTACAATTTTGCAAGAGGTACGAAATTTGCCTCGGGCAAGTCCACCTTCTTTTTAGAGGATCATGATCCTTCTCCCTCATTTTGCGAATAATATGGAGAAGCCTCGATTCACGATTGATCACCTGCTCCGAGTTTACAGCCTACAAATCTTCCAGGAGAGTTAATCAAACTTTCCTGTCGGGCAAATAAAGCTCCATTCTCATGTATAGATGAATATAGGGACCGAGGTTGGCAGGGTAAGTTTGTTCAAATAAAGACCAAGCACATCATCCCTTTCGAGTTCATGTGATTCCCCAAGAAGTGGAACTCAAACCGTAAGCTTACTTCCCCTTAAGTCGTCAAAGTATTTTCTTGTTTCTATTTTTCATTCGCATGACGATTTCCATTTGACATGCAGTTGTCCCCTGAGTCCCAATGCAGTCCCGCACTTTAGGGAGTGCGTCAAGGGCATATGCAAGTAGCGTACCTATTCCGAGCGTGAATGGCATAAGCTCTCAAGGGGCAAATGAGAGGCTCGTTCTCACGTCAAGTATCTTTCTCTGATTGAATTTTTTATTTTGTTATTTCTATGGCTAAGTCCTTTTTTCACAGGCTTGCCCAAAACTACTAAACTTCGAGAAATCGGCCATGTCGTCACCTGAACCCCATCAACAAAACCTTCTACTTCTCTATAGCCCATTGATAAAGTTGATGCGAAGGAGGAGAAAACCAAGAAGAAGAGGAATAAAATATCCCCTGACTCCTCACATACTCATGTCGATGCCAAGAAGATAAAAGGATCATGTTCAAGGTTATAAAGAGCACCAAAAGGACTTTAGGTGCTCCATCCCAGAGATTACTCGGTGGTAATGGCGAACGGAGTTGGACTACTATGCGCATTCTATCAGCTATAGATGAAGACATTAACTCATTTTTTTTAGGGAGTGGACATATACATGCTGGAGTATTACTCTATCTTTGGCTACCTGGAGATCTCAAAAAGGGTTGTTCAACCGAGAGTAGGTGGGCCAAGTTCAAGCTCGAAGCTGCAATAGCAGTTTCCGACCCCAAACGGTTATGTTCACGGTGCTGGCAGATACCAGCATATTGTCCGGGCCTGTCGGAGTGGACAGCTATCTCTGTTCCTTGGTAACTGAGGAAGAACAAGTAAAGATGAATGAGGTAGATGGCCCAAATCTTTTCAATGAGGCTCAACAGGTGCTGAATCGGGTATACCTTCTTCCCATTTCATTTTAATAAGTTCATGTTTCCTTAACGGTTTCCTCATGATTTTCTTTCTTTATCTAAAGCATCAGTGCTTCATAATGAAAGCTTTCACTGATCGATTATAGAGGCGAGGCACCTCGAATTTGAGCTCAAAGGGCAGGTCCGGCAAACAGAGACGTGCAAAGATCTCTATGAGCAGAAGGATGAAGTTATTAGGATATAGCCGATCTCCCTACCCTTCAGGACGAGTTGGAGAAGGCCCAAAAGGAGGCCTCGAAAGTGAAATAAGACCATGCTTTTCTGGTCGAGAAGGTGAAGGTGAGAGTGCTAGAAATTGATAATGAGAGGCTAAACGTCGATGCCAATGCCGCAACCTCGCAGGTCCAAGAGAAGATAACCTTGATCGACCAGCTTAGGGCTGAGATGGACGTGGTCAATGCTTCAGTCGATGAGCTTAGGGAAAAAATAGACTGCCTCGCATCAGAGCGAGATACCACCAAAGAGGACTTGGCATTGACCAAAGTGCAGCTCTAGGTAGCGAAAGAGAAGGCCAATAAATAGGCTCGATTGAATAAGGAACTCTGGGCACTCTTTCATCGGCTGTCGTAGAGCGTAACTATCATAGCCTAGATACACTATGCTGAAGTCCATACCAGAGGTGGCTTCTAACAGGGTCTTGAAAGCCTAAGATATGCTAGCCCAATATAAAAGCGATTTCGAGATAGCCGAAGCCCGGATCATAATGAAGGTTGAGTATGTGAAGTGGCTATCTCGGAGGGAGGCTCTTGATGAGATCCAAGGGGGTCGACTTAGAGGCTAAGATCGAAGAGGCCAAGAGGTTTGAAGGCAAGGCCAAATTGAGGTTCCAACCCGAGGGTTCGGACAGCGAGCTGGGCTATGGTGAAGACTAGGCAGCAAATGCCTTTCCTTATATTTTTTTGTTTTTTCTTGTCTTTGTACGCTTTTTACCTTGGGGCCATTTTCCCGTGCCTCTTAGGATTGTGGACTGATCGGATAGGATTTAGCACATTTCGAATTTAAATTTCGTATTCTAGAAAATTCAATCGGGATCCTATCCGAATTACATCAAATTGATCGGATTTTAAAGTTTGGATCAGATCGAATTTTGAATCGTATTATTATGCCTAAAAGTTAAACTAATATGTATATTTTCTTTATATAAAAATCAATATATTAAGAAAAATTCGTGTTTATGTAATTATGAAAGTACTATGGTGCCAATATAGCTAAATCTAGCATTGTAAAGGTAATAACTCAGAGGTTGATATAAAGGAAGTACTGACTATATGGAATTAAAGTGTAGTATTTATACATGCACTAATATATTTGGATTTTGGATTAATATAAATCTGATAAAAAATTCAAAAATTTTAAAAACATAATATGAAATCCGAAATTCGAAATCTGAAATTGAATGGATCTGTTCGGATTTCGGTATCCGATCCGAATGAACAGCCCTAGTGCCTCTTGTTTGCAACGAATTTATGGGTAGAAAAATAAAACTGCAATTACAAACAACTATAAAGAAAAAATAATTTTATTGATAAACATTGTAGGTTACAACTCTGTTTATCCCTTGATTTTTCCTCCGAACTGTTCTCCGTGATTCGAGGGCCTTAGTGGCATATTTCTCGAATGTAGGATGATGTTGATCTTCCTGGGGATATATTTGATCTCCAACTTCTTGAGCTATTTGATTGTGAAGAAGTATCCGGCCATATTTTGGTCTCTTTGTGAGTTTATGGGATTTTAGAGACACCTCTTCAAGGGGATATGTATCTTTTTATATAGGTGTGAGTTAGGGCTTAGGGTAGAGTAACCTTCAAGAAACTCTAATAGACTCCTAGGATTTCTAGAGTCCTATAGTATCTTTAATTTAGGATTTGGCTTGAACCCTTAAAATTTCAGTGTCTACAAATGCCCCCCTACTTCAAGGTTTGTCGAGGTGTAGGCTTGCTGAAACTTGAAGACGAGACTTGAAGTACCCGACCATCACAACAGAGAATCTTGAAATTTTTGATTTGCAGGAGGAACAGATGAAGGGCAAAACTGGCCCCTTTGCGCGTGCCAATTTGTTTGCAACAAATTTATGGGCAGAAAAATAAGACTGCAATTACAAACAACTATAAAGAAATAAAGATTTTATTGATAAACATTGCATGTTAAAACTCTGTTTATCCCTTGATTCTTCCTCCGAACTATTCTCCGTGATTCGAGGGGCTTAACGGCATATTTACCAAATGTAGGATGATGCTCATCTTCCTGGGGATATATTTGATATCCAGCTTATTGAATTATTTGATTGTCAAGAAGTATTTGGCCATATTTTGGTCTCTTTGTGAGTATCCCATGAGTTTATGGGATTTTGGAGATACATCTTCAAGGGAATATGTATCCGTTTATATAGGTGTGAGTTAGAGTTTAGGGTAGAGTAACATCTAAGAAACCCTAATAGACTCCTAGGATTTCTAGAGTCCTATAATATCTTTAATTTAGGATTTGGCTTGATCCCTTAAAATTTCAGTGTCTACACCTCTGTAAATACATTTTGGTGTGTGTGCGCATATATATATATATATATATATATATATATATATATATATATATATATATATATATATATATATATATATATATATATATATATATATATATATATATATATATATATATATATATATGTATGTATATGCATATATATATATATATAAATATATATGTATGTATGTATGAAATACTCTTCCGCTATATATTGCGTCCTTTAACTTTTCTGCATTTGCATATGTTTAGGACTTAGGATATATAACTTGTTTCTCGGACATAATACATTGTTAATGTCTTAGCATAAATTGCTCAAATTGTTCAATTTTCAAAGCCCGAATAAGGTCCAGATCAAACAATGGCTCCAAGTTAGCTTTGAATTCGGAGGGGCTAAAAATAATGAAGCCTTAATTAAACTACTCGAATAATATATTCGGACACATTTAATCTTTACCGATAGTGTCCATTTCTTTGGCCATGATTCGAGACCGATTGATTTAATCAGATCAGACATAATCATTATAGACTTAAAATGTATAAGGAACTTGATTTTTATATTAACGAACACAGACGTCTCCAAGTTTTTTTATACATCAAGATCGAAGCTCCAATAGCTTCGTAACTTAAGTTGGTTATGGTATTTCATATTTAGGACATGCCTTGCGGGCTCGGTGCCCTGGGGGTTTAGTATATCAATTTTCTCGATCTTGCTATCGGACAGCAATCTCTGATTTAGAGCGAGCCGTAGGCTTAGGGGTCTTTAGATGACGTGGCACGGTCTCGGGGACTTACTGCCTTTGGTTTCATTCCTCCGGTTAAGGATGGCCCGAAGGCTTAGAAGGTTTAGAACCCAATATTTATTTTAAGTAATATAAATATAACATTGATCATCTAAGGTGAGTTTTATCACTTTATTACTTCAAATGTAGTGTAAATATTCGAAGGTACAAAATTATCCGCCATGGCGAGAATGAACTATCCAAGCACGATTCACTTGATTGTTTGGCCTTTATAATGAATCCTACTATTCAAGACTTGGATTTTGATGTTGAGTAAAGTTGTCTTCGAAATATCTAAACTTAGATCTTCGATTTTTGACTCAGGGTGTGATAGTCCCCTAGTACTCGAGGCCGAATTTTGAGGGCTCGAGTACTATTAATCTAATATGGTCAGTCCTTAGTCCCCAATCTTCGACCAGTCTTGAAAACTATAGTAGCACATTTATTGTTTCCTTGTTAAAAAGCTTGTTGTAAAACCCACTTCGGGAAAAAACTTATTGAAGGGAAAAAGAGTGCAATACGTGCTTTCACACCTAATTCTTGGACTTGATTTTGATTGAGTACCTGCACGGGTTAGTTCAAAGGATAATAAACCTCAAGGAAATTTGGGTATTCATGCCTCAGAATTAGTACTGCTTCAAGTGTGCCACATTCCAGTTGTTTTGCAGTTGTACACCATTTTTGAACTTAAGCTTGTACGAGCCTTTTCTGGTTAGACCAGTGACTCTATATGGCCCTTCCCAGTTTGGGCCTAGTTTCCTGTCATTCAGGTTCTTGGTGTGTAATGTGACCTTCCTCAATACTAAGTCCCCTACTTGGAAGTGTCAAAGGTTTTCCCTTCGATTGTAATATCTTCCCATTCACTGCTAACCGGACTAGGGCGACTTCTCGTCTTTCTTTTGCTAAATTTAGACTTGTGGCCATGGCCTTGTCTTTTGATGTTCCTGTAGCATATCGGAACCTATGCTTGATTCTCCCAATTCTAATAGAATCAAAGCTTCTGCATCGTAGACTAGAGAAAACGGTGTCTCACCAGTATTCGACCTCAAAGTTGTTCGATACGCCATAGGACTTCAGGTAGAATTTCTTTTACGCTTTTGTTTTGAGTTGATCAACCTTTTCTTCAGGTTCTATAGTATGGTTTTATTTGTCAACTTCACCTAAATATTTGTGCTCCGGTGATAAGGGGTCGATAAAATCTTTGTGATTTTGTGATCTTCAAAAAACTTATCGACTTTGTTGCCGATGAATTATCTCCCATTGTCACACGTAATTTCGGTTGGCATCCCAAACCAACAGATTATATGGTTCAGATGAAGTTGAACGCCTCATTTTATCTAAATTCTCGAATGCATGTGCTTCAACTCACTTGGAGAAGTAATCAGTCATGAGTAGGATGTACTAAGCTTTATCGAGTGCATGCGGTAAAAAGGTCGTACGATATCCATTCCCACTTGATGAATGACCAATGGGAAAGGATTGGTGAGCAACTCCCCCTGCTGATAGATCATTGGGGCATGCCTTTATCAATTGTCACATTTTTGAACAAAATCCTTTGCATTATTTTCCATTTCGTTCAAATAATATCCGGCCCTGATGTGAAGCCCCGTGAAAATTTCCACTCAAAACCCGAATCTCGTAGTGCCTAATTAGGTTAAGGTGTTAGAAACTCATAAAAATTCAAGCTCGCCGTGGTTCAGACCCTTTGATCTAATCTATGCATTTAAAAATTAAGAATCAAAGTTTTCCAAAAAGTGCAAATATGCGGTCTAGAATGCGATCGCACACCAAGTATGCAGATCACATTTCTGTTGCATAGTGAGTTATTGTGTTAGCTAATTTGAGGTTAAAAATGCAGCCCATTATGCGATCTCATAACCAATATGCGGACCGCATAGTCGTTGAATAATTTCCTTGGGATTTTGTGAAGGTTAGTTCTGCGGTGCATTATGTGACCGCAGAACGGGTATGCGAACTGAATTTCCGTCGTATACCCAAACAGAATGTTCAGATCTTGGGAGCCTTTTTGCGGTCCAATCTGCGGCCTGCATTTCCACTTTTGCGATCGCAGATACGTCCGGGCTCCAGCTTTCTAATTTTTAACCCGAACCCTATGTTATATTCGGTATTATAGCTCATTTTGAGCATTTTTTTGGGCATTTCTATAGTGAGAGAGAGGGGTCTTAGAGAGAGAAAGTTCTCCCCATCAACATTACTCCATGAAACCTTGGTATATCCTTGAAGTTAATCAAGTAAAGCACCTAAATCTTCATCCCAAGAGTTAAGACTTCTTCAACCCAGCTCTTATTTCTACACTCAGCTATAAGGAGTCAGTAGTGAGGAAGTTCATGGGCATAAGAATTGATTTCTTGCATGCATATCAAAACTTAGGGAATTGGGAGATAGTAAACTAAAAAAGAGGCAATTGGGGTATAAAATGATAGAAATTTCTCTCAAAAAGGGCCTAAGATCATGATGCACCTTTAGTGTTTGATATTATGCTCGAACCAAGCTAGAATCTCAACCTCATCTCTAAATCTCGATTTAATTTGTAATTCTTACACAATCGATCGAAGTGCTAAGAGTTCCGAAATTTTGTAAAGAGTAAGGAAAGTTATATTGAGGTATGTATGGCTTAAATCTCCTTTTATTAGAAATCGAACTCCATTGGCGTTTATGAAAATGTGGTAAGATTTGAATTGGTTGACGCGTTGGTTGTTGTTTCCCGTTAATTGATTTATAATTATACACACATATACTTGACGGATGTGCCTCAATGTGAGTAATGTACCATTCTTAATAATAAGAGAAGTATGAAGAATACAATTATGTGTTGAAATGCTTAGGCTATTAGCCAAGATTACAAGTGAGAATTTTTCATGCTAACTATGTGCTCACTTACCTGTGCTTGCAACTTGAATTACTTTTGTATGTGCCTATGATCACAACTTGCAAAATGAATATTGAAAGTGGAAAATTATATGATAATAGTGGCCTTAAGTGCCAAGGAATTGATATGATATATGTGAAATAAAGATTCAGATATGATGATTAATGAGAAAGGAACAACGCCTAGGTAAGGCAACCTAACTTATCAGGTCGTGATTGGACACCATGTCGCACATATGGTAGTAATATGTTGATATTGAATTTAGGATAATGGAAATAAAATAGTGATTAAGATATATGCCTCCAATGAGACAACCTAGCCGGTCGGGTCGTGATCGGACTCCGCTCAAGATAGTGGTGGTATTAAGAACAATGATGAACGTATGAAAGAAATGCCCTTAAATAAGTTATGGAAATTACGTGAAAGATTATATGATTTGAATATTTGATTTACTCATGTAATTTGCTTGTACTTGCTTGATAGTTCTTTCTAGTAAAATGGTATTTAGTTATACATACTAGTACTATTCTATAGTACTAACGTCCCTTTTGCTGGGGCGCTACATTTTTAAATGAATGTAGGTGGCTCCATAGCGGATAATATTGATCGTGTGTAGCGGAGCATCCTTCTTCACAAAGTCTTGGTGAGACCCTTTCTCCTTCAAGGGGTTATATTGCGTATCTCTTGTTATTGTGGACTTCCACTTTTGAGGTATAGCCGGGGCCTTGTCGCTGGCATTGTTATACTTATCTTTTTTATCCTTAGAGGCTCCGTAGACACATGTGTGGGTTATGTACGGGTATTTGGCGAGTCTATTGGCCATGCTGTAATTCTAAACTCGTGCTATCTATAAATTGTAACCATATTAGAATCTTTGAAGCTAACTTATCTACGGGTTCAGTACGATACTCAAACTTTACCCTTTCGCACTGTAGGAACCATTTTTGAATAGGGTCCAGACCCCGAGCTAGTACCGGAAGCAACAAATAATTCTTTGTCGACCTTGGGGATTATGGCCGGTGTGAAATCAGCCACAAAGTGTGCCAATATTTGAGACTTTATATATGTTTGGGGTTTATATTCAATATCGTACCCGCTAATCTTTACAGGCCATTTTGCCAGTCGACTGGAGAGTTCGGGATTATGCATATCATTCCTTAACGGGTAGGAGGTCACGAAACATATAGGGTGACATTAAAAATATGGTTTTAGTTTCCTATATGCGCTTGGCAAGGCAATCACTAATTTTTTTCGGTGTAGATATCACGTTTCAGCATCACCTAAGGTTATACTAACATAATATATAGAAAATTATACCTTCTTCTTCTCGAACCAGGACACCACTTACCGCTACCTCGGACAAGGTATAACTGCTCGTTCGCCTTCAGGTGTGCGGCAGAGGAGGGCTCGATAAGTACTGCTTGTTATTCCAAAGCCTTTTGGCACTTCGAGGTCCAAGCGAAGCCATTCCTTTTCTTTAGTAACAAGAAAAATTGGTGGTTTTTATCCGATGTCCTGGAAATAAATTGGGCGATGCATCTATTACTCGGTCAACCTCTGCACTACTTTGACATTGTCGACCACAGTGATATATTATATGGCCTTTATCTTATTCGGGGTGATCTTTATCCTTCAGTTAGATACTATGAATCCAAGGAACTTGCCCGAGCCGACTACAAAGACACATTTCTCTAGGTTCAACTTCATACTGTATACCCTTAGTATGCATAAGGTTTCCCGCAAATGTTTCAAATGGTTCAATACTAGCAGGGACTTAACTGACATATCGTCAATATAAACCTCCATTGATTTTCCTATATGTTCTTCAAACATTTGGTTAACTAGGCGTTGATAAGTAACACCTGCATTTTTTAACCAAATGGCATCACGTTATAACAATAAGTGCCAAACTTGGTTATAAATGAAGTTTTCTTTTGGTCCCCCTAGCCCATCCGTATTTGGTTTTACCCGGAATAGGCGTCGAGAAAGCTCAACATCTCGCGCCATGCCATTCCATCGATAATTCAGTCAATGTTAGGCAAAGGAAATGAGTCATTTGGACATACCTTATTATGATCCTTATAATCTACACATATTCTAAGTTTGTTTCCCTTTGTAGGTATGAAGAATGCATTAGCTAGCCTATCGGGGTACTTAACTCCCCAAATGGAACCTGTTTTTAGAAGTTAAGATACCTCGTCTCTGATGAATACACGCTTGACTTCGGACTATGGCCTCCTATTCTATTTTACCGGATAAAAGTTCAGATCCAAAATCAATTTATGAGTTGCTATCTGAGTTGCTATTACTTGCTATCAAGGCTTCTTTTACCTTCTTTAGTTGGGGGTCTATCAGAAACAATCTCTTTGCCCTTCCAAGGTAGGGGTAAGGAGCATACATCCTACTCTCCCAGATCCTACTTATGGGATTTACCCTGAATGGTTGTTATTGTTGTATTTCCGATGGGATTCCTGTCATATCTAAGTGGGATCAGGAAAAGCAATCAACATTAGCTTTAAGAAAATCAAAAAGTTTTTCCTGAGCATGGGGTTAGCCCCGTGCTCAGGTATACATTTCTATGAGGTAGATGCTCAAACAATATGACTTATTCTAGTTCCTCTATTATTCAGTTAGTGGCATCGACATCGTCCGGTGCAATGAAGGATCTCAAGACACCCGAATCATCTTCTTCATCGCTTAGACGCTCATCCCATTTTTCCGGCTCGATTGAAGACGAGACATGTGATTGCTATTTGGTGCCTTTCTCTTTGATCAGTCCCTTATCTTTTGATGTTGTGACCGCGGGTGCTGGGATCACTTCTTTGATGACGGACATCTCATTTGTGGTCGGTTGTTCCCCGTAGACTGTTTTGATCTCACATGGAGTTTGAAATTTCAATGCTTGGTGCAAGGTCGATGGTACTGCCCTCATGCTATAGACCCAAGGTCTTCCAAGCGTTGTACCTCATATCCCCCTCGATCATATAGAACTTCGCTTGCTGAGTAGTCCCGACCGTATTGATCGGTAGGGTGATTTTGCCCTTCGTTGTCTCGCATGCCTTATTGAATCCGTTTAGTACTCGAACTATTGGCACGATCTAGTCTAGCCCCAGTTATTCCATGGCTCTCCATCAGATGATGTTGGCCGAGCTACCTGGGTCAATTAAAGCACGGTTAACTCAAAATTTATTAATGAGTATATTACCATTGAATTGTTGTGAGGTTGAATGATGCTGTCAATATCCTTGTCACTAAACGAGATGGACCCTTTCTGGAATATAATCTCGAGATCACTTTTCTCTTGTGATAGAAAATTTGGGTGTTTTATCATTGGTCTTTGTGGAACATCAACTCCTCCAGTAATCATGTTATTTACATGTTGAGCCTGCTCGATCTGTTTGTTGGCACCCTATTCTTAAAATGGTTTTTGGACTACTCAATTAGGAATTCCTGAAGGTTCCCATTGTTGAACAAGTGAGCCATTTCTTCCCTTAACTTATGAAAATCCCTGATTATGTGCTCGTGACTACCGTGATATTTGCATATCAAATTGTGATCCTTCTTGCGTCGGGCCAGACAGGAGTGGCCTCGCCCATTTGGTCCACTTTAGGCGACAGATGGCTGACACTATACTTGTTGCATCTACATTGAAGTTATATTCTAATATCTTCGGGGCGTCTTTAACTCCGGTTGATCTATCGAAACTGTTTCTATTCACCAACCCTCGATTGCTTGGACCCTGATTATTTCTTCTATTGTTCTTAGTCGGATAGTGACTGGTCCGTTTCCCATTATAATATGAGTTGTAAGGTTGGTATCGATCGCAAGGTGGCCTTAATTCCTGATCCAATGTTCTTGTGGACCTGTCGTTCATTCTATTGGGATAAACCGACAATGAGGGAGTTCCTAATTAGTTGTCCCCGACTCCGATCTTTAACTAATACCTATTGTCAACATCGGCCTAGATGACAGTCCGGTACTTTACCAAATTTTGCTTTAGCTATTGAGACGCAACCTAACTTCAGGGATTGAGTAAATAATTGAATTGAAATGAGAATAAATGATCAGGCAAAAATGTTGAAGTAATTAAGCCCCGTGTTAGACTTAAACACTGATAATCGATCACAACCGAGCCCTCGAGATGGAGTTCGGATACGGCTAAGTCATTGAACAACTGAAGAATACTTAAACAAATGATAAGAGCTAGAATAAATTTTTATTACTTTGATATGCATGCCAACAATGACCAAAACATAAAAAGGTTTCCCACTTTATATGTAGATGAGTTTTAATCCTAATACAAGTCTAAATAAGATAAATCTTTCACTTCCTTTTCTCCCAAGAAAACATGATCCGATGTCGATACCGGACGTGATTCGTGGTGCAATATCCGTTGATAACAGATATTTCAGCTCCCCATTTTGTCTTCTTTAACCGTCTCTCCTTTACCCTCGATTCTCCGTTTAGCTCGAGCGTGATTCTTCCCGGGTTTGGCCATGCTCGATTCTCGACGTGTCATTCGACTGCCTCCGTTCTAATCTGCGGGCACCTTCAATCTCATTCGTGCTAGTAACGAATAACATTATTCCTCGCTTCTTCTTCCAAAAATCAGGATAACTCTATCCCCGATTTTACCCGTAGACGACCTTCAAATACTATGTATCTGTATCAATTCATTCACCTTCCGTTAGAAGGTTCTATCTCACAATCAAAACTCCCCCATTTTTACCGGTCAGTGCTAGTATGAACAGTTTAGGCCCGCGGTTAGGTCCCTTTTCACTTGGCACCACAAATTCAAACAAGTAGGGGTGTTTGTGTAATTTCAGAAACTATGAAATGGTACTTTTTATGTGAAAAGAGAACAATAACGCAGAGACATAAATCACAGCTCACAACTACATAAGGCCCAAAAGGGGAAAAAAAAATTCAACGACTCGTAATTATTTATCTGTCCGGAAGTTGTTTCTGCTTCCTACATCTAATCAAAGCAAAAAAGAAGTTGAACAATGGCTTCCAGGTACTGGGTGGTTTCTCTCCCCGTTCAGCAAAACTCATCCACTACTTCTCTATGGAGTCGTCTTCAGGAATCTATCTCCAAGCATTCATTCGATACTCCTCTTTATAGAGTAAGCTTTCTGCACTTCCCTTAAATAATGACAATTTTACTGAGATCTGCCTTCAACAACTTCAAATTTTTTGGATCACCTTTATTTTTCTTTTTGAATTTGCAGTTTAACATCCCGAATCTCCGTGTCGGCACATTGGATTCGCTTCTAGCTCTCAGCGATGATCTCGTCAAGGTGAGCTCTTTATTTTTATTTTCTCTCTCTACATTTTTTGATTTGTTCTGTATTTCAATTGCGAAGCATTAGTCACGTGTGATCTATATCGGGTTGTTATAATTATCTCGTTTTTAGTAGTTACTGGCTGCAATTTTACAAGTGTGATCGAGAAGTTTAGTTGTTTAATGTGGTATTGATTAGGGATACGTAGCAGTTGAATATCTGCTGACAGAAGCTGTATTTTGTAATCGAAAAATTAAGTTATTTTATGCAGTAATGATTTGAATCATATGTGGAAAATTTGAATTTTTGCAGTCAAATAACTTCATTGAAGGGGTCTGCTCCAAGACACGAAGACAGATCGAGGAATTGGAGAGGGTTTCTGGGGTCCTCAGTAGCTCTCTCACAGTGGATGGGGTTCCTGTTGACTCATACCTCACTAGGTATATATCACCTAGTTTGACTGCTTTTGATATGTGGAATTATCTTTTCTGACAAGAATTTGATTTTGGTGGTAGGTTTGCGTGGGACGAGGCAAAGTATCCAACAATGTCACCTCTTAAGGAGATTGTGGATGGAATTCACACCCAAGTAGCCAAGATTGAGGATGACCTTAAGGTATATATTTTGCTGTGTTATGTGAAACAAGTAATTTTGTGGGGAGCAGTAATTGGGTATAACAATGTAGGAGATCTTATTTATCTATTTTCGTGTTTTTGTTGGGTGGTGGTGTCCTCCATTTCAATGCTTACATAAAATGTTTATGATACGTGTAATTAGGCCTGAATGTATAGGTGGTAGATGGTGAAGTAAAACGAAGAAATAGCTCTAATTCGCAATGTGAATTAAGCACAAACCAATGCTCTAGAAAGGGTATTTTGAAGAAAAGAAGAGCACCATAAGCGAGGGAGAAAGCAAAGATGAATTAGCATTCCTTCACTTTTTGCCAATGGTATCATGTGTTTGGACTTTACAGAATTAAATAGTGGAGTGGAGGCAGTTGGTGCTGGTGGTTGTGCTGTGTTAGTGGATAGAATATTGCTAAAACATTACATTCACATAAGTTTTAAGTGAACGTCTTAATGATTTAAGACTCTGTACCATATCCGACTGAATCAGGCCTATTCAGAGCAAATAAGTGATTGTACAAGATAAAAACAAATTAACTTAATGGATTGACATGTAAATGATTCAGATTTAGATCTTTATTAAGTGGAAACAAGTGGGGCTTAAGATAATTTCTCTTTTCTTTTTTCTCTGTTATCTGCATGTTCGTTTTTTTTTTGGGGGGGGGGGGGGGGGTTATAACCGAGAAATCCTCTCACAACCATTTAGATGGCCCATTCGTAGTTAACCCACAACCATATTGTCCAAATTTATGTGACACATTTCCCTTGTGTTTCAACCAAATTGGTGCTGTAGGTCCGTAACAGTGAAGTGCATTAAGTACTTGTTGAAGATACAGTGACGATGTTAGTTACATTCACTGTTTGGTTCCGCTGATTCCCAGAGTGTGTTTCCCTAGAACATAACTATTCCTCCTTAAAACAATCGAGTAACATCCTTTTGTCAATTAAGTACAGCATGGTGGTTTTGAGAGTTTTTGTTTGGTGGCAGTTTTCTATGAGATACTTCATTGGATTAAATGTTGAGTATCTGACCTTACTACTAAGAGTTTTCTAATCATAGTATTGGATGTATCACTCGAACAATGTGTTACAATATCTGCTGGTTTTCTATGGCAGGTTCGTGTTTCTGAGTATAACAATGTGCGTAGTCAACTTAATGCCATCAACCGAAAGCAGGCGGGAAGGTATGTAAGGGATGAGATTCCATTGGATACACAAGGACTTCCAATAAATGGTGATTTATCATGTTTGAGTGTTCAGATATGTCATTATTGATTTACCATCGATGAACCTTCAATTTCTGCCTAAATGTTTGTCCAAGATACTTACAACATAGATGGACATATTAGTGAAATTTAAAAAGGATAAGAGGAAGCTAACTTGAAAAAGGCTATCTCTAAATAGGTAGACACGAAAGGTTTTCTTTGATAAAGAAGAAATATGGAAATACATCCATGTTGTTTTTGTTAAAGATCAGCAGATATTAGAGGTGGCCCTCATATTATCAATATTTACACCAGAGAGGGAGGGAGAGGGGGAGGGGGAGGGAGAGGGAGAGGGATGGAGGGAGGGAGAGGGGGAGGGAGGGAGAGAGGGAGAGAGGGAGGGAGAGAGGGAGGGAGGGTACTTATTAAGATAGGAAACATGCGCAACGCACTTACACTAAAACTAGTTTCGAAAAAAGTATGTGGTGAGTTAGGTTTGCATTAGGTGGATTGCTTCAGAGTGAAATCTTAGGGACTGTAGGAACTCCATATACGACAACAACAACAACAGTGTAATTCCACACATAGGTTCTAGGGAGGATAGTGTGTACGCATACTTTACTCCTACCTTGTGAAAGTAGAGAGACTGTCTTCGATAGACCTTTGGCTCAAGAGGAACTCCATCTAGATGGGAGAAATTAAAATAGAACTTCCATACAGAGTGCTAGATTCATGTTGCTCATAGAAACTTGAAATTTTTTTTTCAGAAGTCTGAAGTTTGGTACTCGGGTCTTTGAACTTATCCTTGTCAAAGGATAAGGGCACTCTTTTAATGTTTGTTTCTTTGTTAGAATTACTAATCTGGATTGGTATAATTGTTTTTGAATTTGTATCTACTTGGCATTCTAACTGATGTGCTTGGTGTTTCTTCCAGCTTAGCTGTCCGTGATCTGTCCAATTTGGTAAAGCCGGAAGATATTGTTACCTCAGAACACTTAACAACTCTCCTTGCTGTCGTTTCCAAATACTCACAGAAAGACTGGTTATCAAGTTATGAGAATCTTACCACCTATGTGGTAAGAACTTTGTTGGATTCAGTTTATAGCTTCATATATCTTCAATTTACTTGGAGCGTGTCTCTGCTTTGCATAGTGGTCCTTATTGTGGCATTGCACTTTGGATTAGTTTGATCTTCTTCGAGGACAAGCTGGATTTCTTACTTATTTCTGGAAATGGAAAACGTTTTTTTTTCTTTCTGAGCTCTTTATAGTGCTATCCTACAAGTTCTACTTTTTCATTTTAACTAAATTGTTTAGGTTCCCAGATCCTCTAAGATGCTCTATGAGGACAATGAATATGCTCTTTATACTGTAACATTATTCAACCGTGATGCCGACAATTTCAAGATTAAGGCGCGTGAAAGAGGCTTCCAGGTGAGTTTTCTTTACCTCTTTCAAGTCTCTCTTCCCCCGTCAGGTGGGAAAAAAGCTTTCAATATGTGAAACTGTTCTGTTGTGTCCGTATATATGTATATGTAATGTGTGGTGAGAAGAACTATTGATAGAGGAAGGCCTTATCTAAAGAGATGTCTTATTGGTACATTTGATTTAGATTCGCGATTTTGAACATAATCCGGAGACACAAGAAAGCCGGAAACAAGAGCTGGAAAAATTGATGCAAGACCAAGAGACACTCAGGAGCTCTCTGCTGCAGTGGTGCTATACCAGTTATGGGGAGGTACTTCCCACTTTCTATTGGAAATCTAAGTTTTTCTGGATGCATTTTCTACTGTTACTTTTATTCATAAACTTATGTCTTTGGCGCTGGCTTTAAATTTGAAATGCTTTGCAGTCTCGAAGGAAATGAAAAAGTGAACTCGTTTGTCATCAGCCAAAAATATATCTAAACTGCATTATAAGGATCTTTACGTCTTTTCTGCACTTCACTACTTTGAGCTAACAAAATAACCTATCACATTATGGTTGTTGGTGAAGTCTATAAGTTATCTCAAGATCACTTTACCATCAGATGCTAACTTGGATTTTGACTATTTCAAGGATACAAAATGAGTTTATTCCTCTTGGATTTATGATCTAATAATAGAGTCGGTAGAAGTGAAATGCTTGCGATATTCAAGAGAATATATTCGTGAATTGATCCCATGAACCTTCAAATGAACTGTAGGGAAAGAGAGGGCGCCTTACCGTTGTCCGGGGACCAAGTCTCATCTTACATGAGCAACATGTGAAACTGAGGGAGCATGTTCTGGGACTAGGAAAAAGTCTTTGCAGTTTTTGTTTTTCATTATCTGGACATGAATTATGGAAAGAATAAATGGAAAACAATCATAACCTATCACCTCCCCCCCTCCCCCCCCCCCCCCTCAAAATAGCATTCTTTATCGCAAAAACTTTTATAAAATGATGATTGGAGAGACCTGTATTTACCAACCAACAATGAGACACGGGAAGAAATAGAAAAAATGAGGGGAGATGTTAAAGCGGAGAAGGAACATGCTGTGGTGAGAGGATTTGCCAAATTCGAAGTGATATCAATTAAGTATTGGAGTTCTTTGTTAATTTTTTCATTAAATGTTGGTGGATCTTTTCATACCCTTCCCCTGCCAGTGAAGAAGCTATTAAGCTTTTCAGTATGTTGACAGTACGAAATGCATCATGGCTTGGAGAAAAGACAAGCTCTTAATTAGCGGGAACGGGTCAGCAAAACATGTGATATTTCTTGTTAACTTCTATTATCTTTCTTTAACAATTGCCTAACAAACACCAAAAGGATCTGCTCTTTTTTCCTTCCGGGCACAAGTTGGGTTTGTGAAAAGGCAGGTGTTAATTTCTGGTTGCCAGTGCATACCATTGTCCTTACTCTTGTTCATGTTCAGGCAAATAGCTTTTAAGGAATCTCATCTTGTACCTTGATTTTTTCCCTTTTTCCTTCTTAAATCGTGATTGAAAATAAAACAAAAATAAATTTGTGGTGGTTGTTTGCAGCTCATCCATAAATTGTAAGCTGAACTAGATAAAATTTTGTGGAAATATGTACCTTGGTGGAGCATAACTTGGCTGGAAAACAAAGTGGCATGCCATGCTAGTAGGTAGCTTTAGCGCTTTGTGTGAGTATTTTAACCTAAGCAGTTGGCGCATTCTAGACATGGCCTTACATACCTCCGGTGATTTTCTATTTATTTATGTAACATAGTCAAAGGCTAAATCGTAGATAAAGTGTTAAACTTTAAAATTTCTTAAGGTGCAGCGAATGAACTTTCTCTTGTGAACCTTATATTACATATTATAGTACTGCAAAAACCTCGTGAAATGGATTTATTGATTGATTACAATATGTTTCACCAAAAAAGTTGATTGACTGGTTTCGTAGCAATAACAAAAAATCCAATGTAGTCTCACAAGTGGGGTATGTGGAGGGTAGAGTGTACGCAGGCCTTATCCCTGCCTTTAAAAAAAGCAGAGAAGCTGTTTCCGGTAGACCCTCGGCCAGGAAGGAAAAAAGGGAAGGGGCAGAAATTAGCAAACCAATCCGGTAACCGAAGTGAAAATACAAAACTAACACTAAGTAATGTAATCAGAAAACCAGAACAAGGCACCAACAAGTAATAACAACAATCTAGGGATAAAACACGAAGGACATTAAGTGATGTATCAAAGCTACTGCAACAAACAAGGACAACACTCGACTGCCTAATCCTCTACCTTTATTCTCAACCTCCACACCTTCCTATCCATGATCATTTCCTCAATCAGCTGGAGCAACGCCATATCTCGCCTAATCACCCCTCTCCAATACTTTTTCGGCATGCTTCTACCTCTTCGTTGGCCCTCCAACGCCAGCCTCTCACACCTCCTCTCCGGGGCATGGGCATCAATGCCTCTCCTCTTAACATGCCCGAACCATCTAAGTCTCGCCTCCCCATCTTATCCTCCACAAGGGCCACACCCACTTTGTCTCGGATAACTTCATTTCTAATTCTATCTAACCTGGTATGCCCGTACATCCATCTCAACATCCTCATTTCAGCCGCCTTCATCTTCTCTACGTGAGAGTTCTTTACTGGTCAACACTCTGTCCATAAAACATAGTCGGTCTGACCATCGCTTTATAAAGCTTACCTTTAAGTTTTGGTGGCACATTCTTGTTATACAGAACACCGGAAGCAAGCCTCCATTTCATCCATCCCTCCCAATACGGTGTGTGGCATCCTCGTTGATTCCCATTCCCTTGTATAACATACCCAAGGTACTTAGAACTTTCTCTCCTAGGAATGACTTGTGAATCAAGCCGCATGTCTTCGTCCACTTCCTGAGTCGCGCTATTGAACTTGCACTTCAAGTATTCTGTTTTGGTCCTGAACAGTTTGAAACCTTTAGACTCCAGGGTCTCCTCTAAACATCTAACCTCTCGTTAACACTACCTCGCGTCTCGTCAATTAGTACAATGTCATTTGTAAATAATATGCACCACACCACCTTCCTTTGAATGTGATGCGTTAACACGTCAATTGCCTGGGCAAACAGAAATGTGCTAAGGGCTGACCCCTGATGCAACCCCATCACATCTGCGAAGTGTTCCGAGTCCCCTCTCACTGTCCTCACTCGAGTCTTAGCTCCATCGTACGTCTTGAATAGCCTAATGTATGCAACAGAAACGCCTCTAACCTCCAAACATCTCCACAACACCTCCCTTAGCACTTTATCGTAAGCCTTCTCTAAGTCGATGAACACCATTTATAAATCCCGCTTCCTCTCCCTATACTGCTCCATCAACCTCCTAACAAGGTGAATAGCTTCTGTAGTAGAACACCCCGACATAAATTCGAATTGGTTCTCTGAAATAGACATAATCCTCCTCACCCTCCGCTCCACCACCCTCTCCCATACTTCCATAGGAAAAGTCCATATTATGGTTAAATGAAGAAATTATCACATCTCACTGAAGGTTCAAGTAGCACAAACAGAAGACAAAACGAAATAATGCTGCTTAAGATCGTTTGTTCATGCTCTTTGTGGACCGTCCAATGCATTGGTCGTAGGTGTGATACTGTAATAATTAAAGGTGTTAGTAATGAACGAGGTTGGCCTAAAATTACATGGAATGAGACTTGCATCTCTTAAATTTATGTGGGCTTAAAGAAAAATATAACACAAAGGAAGCAAAAGATCCATATAATTGATACCAATTAGTGGGAATTAAGCTTAGTTTGGTATACTTACATTTGTTCCTTTACTAGGCATTAGAGATTTTTGTTTTTGTTAAAAAGGTGAAGAAACCTCTAGTTTGTTAGGAAATCCGAAACTATTAAATATTGGAATGAATTGGGCAAGTGGAGCGAGATGGATATTGATGATTTATATAGCCGACACAACAATCATGGGATTGGGGTTTAGTTGTGTGGTTAAATGACTATCACTCCCAGGTTTTTTTCCTGACGCCAACTATGCTTATAAGGCTATAACAATCAACAGACATTCACAGCTTTAGATATGTGATCCAGTAAAACTGGAAATTATTCTAATCGCTGTTGTAAACAAGAAAAAAAAGGTTGTAATTTTTTCCCCGTGAAATTCATTTCACTGCTCGTCTAACTTTCATCTGCTTCAAAATTTGGAACTTATAGTTATCTGCATTTAGAAAATGGGACATTTGATATGTGCTAAAAAAACTAAGGATATTCTTGTTGTTTTTTTCTTCTGAAAATTGAAGAAAATAGAAGGAAAAGGAAAAACAACAGAACAACTGTGTGCCATGTCACCCTTCCAACATATTCCACAATTACTGCTTCCCATGGCGACCCCCTAATCAACTGCTTCCCGCCCACACTCTCAACCTACTGCCTTCACTCTTTGCACCTACACCATCCTTTGTCTCTTATCCTCCATCTCATTCCACAACCTGCTCCCCCATTTCTTCCCAACATAAATCGAAGGACAAAGTGTGCCAGTATGAAGCTATGAACATCTTAAAAGAACCTATCAACTATGACCTTGTCCACTACTCTCTGGAAAGCTATGAACTCTTTGACAAAAATTAGTTGGCGCAATTAGAAAAGCTATTACAATATAAGAGAAAATTAATCACCAACAATTAAAAATAATCAGTATGCACTCTAAAAAGTTTTTCACCAGAACTATGATCATATATGTGGTTTAAAAAGAGGATGAGGTTGGAGACTCTGTCGTGGGGCAGAGGGTGAGACGAGGCGGTTAAGGGTGTCCAATTGTTTGTTTAAACAGTATACCAACTCTTCAAGTTGGCTTAAAAAGATATGGAGCAGTTAGTTTGCTTTTGATTTAGTTTCTGTTGCATTACCATCTTGGTTATTAACTTTGTTTGGCAAATTAAAATCCTACCCGGTGATAAAAATCACAGGTAAATTTTTGTATGTTATGGAAACATATAACTGGGTGTCCAGTTGGTTAATCTATACAAATAGATAAAGCTACAAGTTCGCAGAGGGAGGTAGTTTCCATAGATATTCCTCATAATCACTTATAAGCTGACCCCCCCCCCCCTCCCCCCAACACACACAAAAGAAAAAAAAAAACCCCACCCCAAAAAAAGAAAAAACTGTCTGTATTTCCACATGTATGTATCTTTCTTTTGATAAAACATTTAAACATGTACTGTTTTTAAACTCCAATGTACTCTTCCTGACTTATTGAATCCCATGGGCCACAAAATTGGATCATGTACACATTCAAGCACTTGTTCTCTCTTTTATCTTTTTTATTCCCTTCTATTAATTCTAGAGACGCAGTACAGATTGACGAGACGCGCGGCGGTGTTAACGACTAGTTGGAGGTTTGGAGACTGACCTTAGAGTCTAAATGTTTCAAGTTGAGCAGGACTAAGACAAAATACTTGGAGTGAAGGTTCATCGACGTGACAGAGGGAGTGGACATGGACGCGAGACTTGATTCACAAGTCATCTCCATCAGTTACAAGTATCTTGGGTCTGTTATCCAAGGGAATGGGGAGAGGATATCACACATCTTATAGGGCGGGGTGGATGAAATGGAAGTTAGCGTCCGACGTCTTGTGTGACAAGAATATGCCACAAAGCTTAAAGATAAGTTCTACAGGGTGGTGGTTAGACCTACTATGTTGTATGGACCATAGTGTTGGTCAGTCAACAACTCCCATATTCATTGAAGAAAGTAGTAGAAATGAGGATGTTGTGATGGATGTGCGGGAAGGTCGGTTAAGATTAAGAATAAAGATATCCGGGTAAAGGTGGGCGTGTCCCCCATAGAGGACAAGATGTGGGAAGCGATGGTTTGATGGTTCGGACATGTGAAGATGATAAGCTTAGATCCTCTAGTAAGGATGTGTGAGCCATTGGTTTTGGTAGGTATGAGAAGAGGTACGAGGCGTCCAAAGAAGTATTGAGGTGATCAGGCAGGACATGACGCGACTTCAGCTTACCGAGGATATGACCCTTGATAGGAGGGTGCGGTAGTCGAGAATTAGGGTAGAAAGTTAATACGTCGTCGAGCATTTTTTTGTCTCGTACCAGGGTTTTTCAGGATTAGTCTGATAGTGTCTTGTTCTTAAATTGCTAGTATTACATGTTGTTTTCATGCTGTCTTACACTTCAGTTTACTAATATTTTACCGTTGTTACTGTTTGTTGCTATTGCTTCCTTCATCTATTTTTCTGGTTCTTAGATTGCTGGTATTACCTTTCTTGCCTTTGTGGTTGATGTTGCTTGTTTCTAGTGTTGCTTTTCATCTTCTTGAGTCGAGGGTTTATCGAAAATAGCCTCTCTACCTCCCAAGGGTAGGGGTAAGACCTGCGTACATACTATCCTCCGCATACCCCATTTGTGGGACTTCACTAGGTTTGTTGTCGTTGTTGTGTCTAATTCTAGAACATCTATGCTAAATTGAGATATGTAGAATCTGGAGAAGTCAATTTCCAACTTTTTGATTGCAAAATAATTCGCTTCTTGCAATTATATCCTATCCGGGAACAATGTTCATTTCGTTTTGAAATTCTAGTATGTCGTTTTTCTACCAAATGTTTATTGTTTGATTGCTTAGCAATAGGCACGTTATCAAGTGTTCCCATTGGCTACTCCAACTTTAATGATGTGGCGCACAAAGGTTGAGGTAAGGCATGTAGATGAGATCTCATTAGAGTTTTAAATGAATAAGCTCATGATTAAAGATTCAATTAGTGCCAACTTCAGGAGAAGAAATTAACTCTTTGGCCTGGACATTGAGTAGAGCCGACTTATGCTTGACTCACCTCAGTCATATTTCGGCTCGGGCCAACTAGGCTTTCTTTTGGTAAATATGAGCTGAGCTACGCTTGGTTTGCTTGGTTTTGTACAAGAAAAATCACATGTTTCGCATATACTTAAGTTCCAATGATGGTCTTCAACAAGGTATTATACTCCGACAGGGTGCGCTTAATGGGCCGAGATATCCCATGGAACAACAACAACAACCACCCAGTTGAATCCGACAAGTACGGTCTGAGAACAAATAACTATATTATTACTTTATATTTCATTTGACATTGTAAAATTGTTAAGGAAGAGGACTAGATAATTTATGTCATCTGCAAACCATATAAACTTGTTTACGACATCTTTACATCCCTCTAATTTGGTTATTGAGGACTAATAAATATTCAGTCGCATGTCCAATTGTTATTCAATAAGCGTATGATTTTGGTTACTCGAAACAAAAAATCAAAACATTTGGAAACAGGAACGGATGTTTGATTGAAAAGTGAACTGACCATCTGAACACCTCTAAAAGGGTGTATCAGTCAGCGATGAGGGGGTGCAGTCATGTAATTCGCTTGACGGGGCAATAAGTCATGTTTTTCAATCTAATTAGCACGTGATAGCAATCTTCATTGACCTATAACCCCAATTCATGCTTTCCCTGAAAGCAGTCACAGTTCACTGGTTCATTCGTTGCCAGTTTGTAGGATGAAACAAAGTTTATGACAGAAAGGTACATGTGGTTCTCAAGTCTGTTGGTGCTGTTAGATGATAATAGTGATAAGCATTCAGAGATGGAAACAGTTCATAGGAGGCTTCCAGGGAGTCTAGGGTGGTGAAAGATTTGGGGGTGGGGTGGGGTGGGAGGGGGGGGGGGTCTAAATTTCTATATCATGGATTCTGTTAGGGGTCGTTTTGTAGGATGCATTAGAGAAAATAATGCATGCATTAGCTTTTTGTATTACTAATCCCTTGTTTGGTATACTTTTTCAACCTATGTATTAGTAATGCAAGTATTAGTTATACAACCTATTTGGTATTATGCTATGTATTAGTTACCATAGTATTAGGAATACCAAGGCTATTAATGCATGCATTAGCATGGTTAACTAATGCATAACATGAATTCTGTTAGGGGTTATTTTGTAGTATGCATTAGAGAAAATAATGCATGCATTAGCTTTTGGTATTACTAATCCCTTGTTCGGTACACTTTTTCAACCTATGTATTACTAATGCAAGTATTAGTTATACAACCTATTTGGTATTATGCTATGTATTAGTTACCATGGTATTAGGAATACCAAGGCTATTAATGCATGCATTAGCATGGTTAAAAGGCAAAATTGTCGTAAAAGTCCCTTAAAGCTAAAGAATATGGAGGACATTTTTGTAAACAACTAGTTTCTTAAAATTATGCAATACATTATACACCACAGCAAACAACAACAACAACAACAACTACCCAGTATAGTCCCGCAAAGTGGGGTCTGGGGAGGGTAATATGCAGACAGGTCTTACCACTCCCCGAAAGGGCAGAGAGGCTGTTTCCAATCGACCCTCGGCTCAGGGAAGGAAAGGAAAAACAAAAACAAAAACAAAAACAAAAGAGCATTAGTAACTCCAGCAGAAATCGCATAAATAATCATCTAAACATAAAAACCATAAATAAAATGGCATGCAATAATATCAAACAGTAACTACCATAATGGACACAATCCAATACATAAATTATCTATGGGGAGCCCTACCAAGCCCCACCCAACCCTGGGAAAGGAGTACGAAAAATTCTAGAAGCCCCTATCCTACAACCCTGATACTAGACCTACAGACTTTCCTATCAAGGGCCATGTCCTCGGAAATCTGCATACTAGCCATGTACTGCCTAATCACCTCTCCCCAATGCCTCTTAGGCCTCCTTTTGCCTCGCCTCACGTCGATCACCGCCAGCCGCTCACAACTCCTCGCCGGGGCATCAATGCTTCTCCTCCGCACATGTCCTGAACCACCTGAGCCTCGCTTCTCGCATCTTCTCATCCACTGGGGCCACCCCACCTTCTCTCGAATAACTTCATTCTTAATCTTATCTAACCTGGTGAGCCCGCACATCCACCTGAGCATCCTCATCTCCGCAACCTTCACTCTCTGAACATGAGTTCTTCACCGGCCAGCACTTCGCCCCATACAACATGGCAGGTCTAATCACAACTCTATAAAACTTCCCTTTGAGTTTCAGTGGCACTTTCTTGTCACACAAGACTCTTGATGCAAGCCTCCACTTCAACCACCCTGCCCCTATACGGTGAGTGACATCCCCGTCTATCTCTCCGTCTCCCTGAATCACCGACCCAAGATATCTGAAACTGTCCCTCTTGGCGATGACCTGAGATCCAATCTTCACGTCCCTGCCTACTTCGCTCGGCTCGGCGCTAACCTTGCACTCCAGGTATTCTGTCTTAGACCTGCTTAGTTTGAAACCCTTAGACTCGAGAGTCTGTCTCCATACCTCTGGACTCTCGTTAACACCGACCTTTGTCTCGTCTATCAAGACTATGTCATCAGCAAATAACATGTACCAAGACACATCCCCTTGAATATGTCGGGTTAGAGCATCCATCACCAAGGCAAACAAGAGAAGGCTAAGTGCCGATCCTTGATGGAGCCCCATAACCACGGGAAATGGTCTGAGTCGCCATCCACCGTCCTAACCCTAGTCTTTGCTCCATCGTACATGTCCTTGATTACTCTGATGTAGGCTTCCGGCATGCTCTTCGCCTCCAGGCACCTCCCTAGGGACCTTGTCATACGCCTTCTCAAAGTCGATAAACACCATGTGCATGTCCTTCTTCTTATCCCTGAACTATTCCACCAATCTCCTGACAAGGTGGATAGCTTCTGTAGTGGAGCGACCCAGCATGAAACCGAACTGGTTCACAGATATAGATTTCATTTCCCTCACCCTCGCCTCGATCACCCACTCCCAGACCTTCATGGTATGACTTATTAATAAACAATGGATAATAAATAATCTAATCTCTGCATAACTGATGCTTGCATTACTAACCCATGCATTACTGATACGCCTTATTCATCACTATACTTATGTACCCTACCAAACACCTCCTTAATGAATTATAGAGTCAGTCACTAAACCTACTTTTTTTTTCCTCAAAACATTAAACCTACATGGTTATGTTGAATTTTAAGCTAGTGTATTTAAGAGTCCATTAGAAAACTGGAAATACCTATGTCCATGTCACAGCAATTCACACAGATACATTTAGGCGTAGGCCACAATGAGTCCATATAACATGATCCACGTAGTGGGGTGTGTAGTTTGTTTCCAGAAAGTACCAATAATATCAGCATGTAAGGTGCAAAGCCAATTCTGGATAGATTTGCAGTTCCGTTATCAATTCTGTTAAGGGACGTGAAGGGAAGTAGCTTAAGCCAGAGGTTAAATTTAACATCATGTTAGGTCAGTCCTTGCAGCAATTTGTCCTTCAATATGCACCTCTCCATTTGGTTGCCTGTTTAGATATTAAGTGCACGCCTTGACTAGAGGGTTCTAGCACATTTTTTGCTCAACCAATAAAACCAAAGTAATGACCAATGATCTAAGTACGCTCTTGTGATTTCTGCTCTTCAACTGTTGTAAATTTGTAAATTACCTTTTAGATTTCGCAATAGGATTCCATCTCGATCCATTCTCAAAACAAAAAGGATCCCATCTCGATGTGGGTTCACTATTTCCTTTTTCTTTTCTTGGTTCTGATTGATTTATCTCATTTCCAGTTCACCCATATTGTAGTTAGTTAGATTGAAACCCATATTGTAGTTGGTGAGATTGAAACCCTTGTCTAAAATGTCCTGCCATTATTCTACAGGTTTTTAGCTCCTGGATGCACTTCTGCGCTGTGCGTATCTTTGCTGAGAGCATTTTGAGATACGGCTTGCCTCCATCTTTTTTGGTAAATTCATTTGGACCCCAAATACTATGCTTATCAGTTACCTGTTTGGTTGTATTTAGATTATTACCATTACTTAAGGACCGACATAAATTTTCAGTCTATTGTATTGGCACCCTCTACCAAAAGTGAGAAGAAAGTACGTTCCATTCTTGAGTCACTCTGCGACAGTTCAAACAGGTATGACATATGATCACCTGTTTGCATGTGATAATATTTTCCCCTGAACTCCACCAAGAAGGAACATGTGTTATGCTTTTAACATGTTAAAATTGTATTGCATGAGTGTTAATGGTGTTTATAAGTACATAATATTTTCTTCCAGTCTCCGCCGAGCAGGAACATATATCATGCTTATAACATTGATGCTATTTAGCTTGGCTATTCCTGGTCCCTAGTACATTTATCCCATTCTATCTCTACTTGAGGCTGAAAGTTCTGTAATTGTCCATTGAGTATATTGTCAGAAAAGAACATGCATTTGTTCAGTTTCAATACGCCACATCTATGTGGTCCGTTGGACCTATACGTCTCTCTGTCCAATTCTGACTGACGGTTATTAAATGGTTTATCTATCACGTTCCCCATTTATACTGTTTTTAATTCAACTGCAGCAATTTCTGGAAATCTGAGGACGAAGGAGGAATGGCTGGTTTTGGGGGTGATACAGAGGCTCATCCTTACGTCTCCTTCACCATAAATCTTGTTTGAGTTCGATGAATTGCTTTTTCTGTCCACTGCAATTGGTTTGAATCTAGTTGCCATCAACAATAAGGACAGGTTGCGCACTTGTACAATAGAGAGGATTGTTCAATTTTTTTTTAATATTATATGTTTATTGTAAAACAATTTTTTTTCTTCCTCTTGCCTCCTTTATTGGGGTTGATTGTATCCCAAATCTTACTGGATGCAATTATTTTAAGGATATTTTGATATGTATGGGGAATGTTTTCCCATACTAAATGTAATTTGTTCTTGTTTTAAGCCTGTATGTCGTTGCTTTCTTGCAATATGATCCTCCTCGGTCTATTATGAGTTGAGACGAGATTGTACGAAAAGTTTTGATCACATGACAATAGCCAAACCAAGCAATCATAAATTGACTAGTTTTGCGCTGTCTTGTCAAGCTACTGCAGCTATCTTCTCTATTCGGCTTTATGGACCGCCAATATGAGCAAACTTACATGGATGGAGTTAATTACCAAAATGACTACAACAACAACTATCCAGTATAGTCCCACAATATGGGGTCTGGGAGGGTAATATGTACGCAGGCCTTACCCCACCTGAAAGGATGGAGATGCTGTTTCCAGTCGACCCCCGACTTAGAAAAAGAAAAGGAAGTACAGAAACAAAAACAAAAATAAAAGAGCAAAATGACTATTATCATTAATTGTTTGAGAGCATTGAGACTTATGTTGTACAATCTTCTTGGCGAGGACATTGAGTAGGAAATCGGGTAAAATAAATAATGAGCAGGAACCCAGTTAATATCTGCAAAAACAGGAACCTAAAGAAGGAAAAAGAAAACATTTCCAGCAGCACTTAAATGCATTTATGCAGTTGATTGCGAAAAACAGAACACCCTGCTCTTTTACCCTACCATTGGAGAACTGTAGTGCAGGTGTAGCTTATGTCTTGGAGGTTGTAGGATATGCTTGAGCTTTGGAGAAGGTGAGTATTCATATAGCCGGCGGTAATTTGTTTGGGATTGAGGCGTAGTAATAATAATTGTAGTTGTTGTAGTTAGGGTATGGTCCTGGCTAGTAGGGATGAGGATCTCTAGCCTTCTAGGCTGTAGTTGAAAAGGATGTTAGGGCATTCTCAGGTATGTCTAAACTCCAAAAAACTTGGGTTGGGTTCATTGCTCTGCAATGTATCCTCTTTTAGTGTAGCCCTGTAATCCAACAAAATGACCCACATGCACCATCAATGATCAATTGGCCCTCTTATATATATTACATGTTGGTTTTGTCTAGTTAGCTAGTTGGCAAATGATGAGCATTTTGTATAATTTTTTGGTTGGGACTGACCTTCTAAATTAAAGATTTTTGTGTCAATAATGCATAACAAAAAGCCTATCTACTCGCAGATTGTCATTAGAGGTTGTTCCCATAGGCATCAGACAAATTTTGGAAGGAAACAGAAAACAAACAGCTTGTGCCTTGGACTAGTTGCCAAATTAGGACATATTTGTGTCTGCTTAATGTTCATCGACATTTGTGATTAGCCACCAATATGCTCAATCCGCCTGAGGAGAAGATCTTCTGTGCTCACTTACAATTGAATCTCCTCTATTATTTTTACAGATTTTACGCGTTATTTTATTGATCTTCCGTGAAAAGGGTCATATAACTAAAATAACATTTATACAACAACAACCCAGTATAATCCCATTTAGTGAGGTCTGGGGAGGGTAGTGTGTACGCAGACCTTACCCCTACCCTTGGCTAGAGAGGTTGTTTCCAAATAGACCCCCGGATCCTTCCCTCCAAGAACTGACTCGAACTCACAAACTCTCGATTGGAAGTGGGGGTTGCTTACCATAGAGCAACCCTCTTGTCTAAAATAACATTTATAATGGACTATAAAACTAAATATTCGGCAAGGCTCACTTACTAATATCTTCTCCTCCCTACCAAAAAGAAAAAAGAATTTTTTAAAAGGAAGTTGCTCTACTCATAATACTTGTATAGCCGAAAGCGAGATTTGAACGCGACAGGAAAAAAATAACAGAAACCATGGGCTGTGACCCAAAAATAATCATAGTCAAATGGAGAAAAAGGGAGTTGGCCACATTTACTATAGCAAATGAAGGCAACAGTAATAAATTGGTGAAAGAGGCAAGTCTATGTCGTTTGGAGAATGGCACAAATGCCATAATGAATGTGGTCCTAACGACTCAGGTTCTTCACATTCTTAGCTCCCGGCCAATCACATTGCCCATGTCACTCTTTGTAAAACAATCTCAACACTTTATTTTATGAGTATATTATAACTTTGAAACACTTTTCACAACTAACATGCAAATAGGTTGTACGTATTTTCTACAACATCACTAAATACGTGTACTATAGAGACTTTTTTGTTATTTTTTTCTGTTGTTTTCTTTAAGATTTTGTTAATTATAATAATGAAAAGGGTTGAAGAGCTGACCTAGAGAAAATAGAGCAGGCTCAACAATTTAAACTTTAAGCTTAGAACATAGAGAGAGTAGGCTCAAGAAGATTAGGAGCTAGCTAAATGCAGCGGGAGTCAAAATTTTCACAAAGAAAATTCGAAATATAAAAAAGTAAAGACATGAAGAAATCAACCGGGATTTAACATCTACTATATATATATGCAAAATAATTTTGGTCTAATATATAAATTGTGATTTTTCAGCGAAGGGGAATCAGATCCTTGTGCATTCCTAGCTCTGCCGCTGGCTAAAGTGCACTGATTTTGATATAGAGAAAGGTAAAAATAAGTAGAGTCAATACAATTGGAATAGAAGTATAGAGAAAACAGATTGAGAACAAAGTCACTGAAATTTGAATCTGATGCCATGCCATGTTCATAGCATGTTGAGAACAAAAAATAAAGCTATACTATATTTGTCTGTACGAACTTAATTAGGTCTGGAACAAACAAAGGGAAACAACAGTTGTGATTTATGTATACAACACTTTATCTTACATGAGTGAAGACGATTAATTCAGTGACTATGAGATTATAATGACAAGACTTGGCATACAATTTTATAAAGATGTGAGGTTAAACTTTATGCTTTCACATATATTACTTTCAATGTAATTTTAAGCAAATAGCATGTTGGGATTATATTAGACCTACTTATCTTCAATTTGAAAGGGATGCCTTAACTTATTGATACAAGAGACATTGCGACCATCTTATTAAAAATCAATGTCATCTTCACCCTCCATACTTGGGGGCCCAACCTAAGAGAAATTAAATCAAAAAAATCCAATTCCTAATGATCGTAAGCGGGGTGGAGAAGAGGGAATGAAGGCAAAGGGGACAAACCAAATAAATAGCAAATAAACCATGCCAAATTGGAGCCTAAGGTGGGACCCTGTCCCATGGGCCTTATCCCTAAGATGGACTTGGGTATTATCAAATTTTAGCCCCCTTCAGAAACTATTTATATATGGTATTCGAAAAAGTTTATAAATTTATATAATTTTTGCTTATAACATACATAATGTGTGTATATATATATATATATATATATATATATATATATATATATATATATATAAATTTTATATATTTTCGGCTATTATTTTTACAACGGCTATACAGTATCATTTTTCTGATGGACTTTCATACAGTGACGGATCTAACGAGTTTGCGAATCGACATAATTTAATATTTCCGGGTAAAGGCCGAGTTAAATATATGTCTACTCTTGATTAACTAACAACACACAACGTTTGAATTCTGAATTCATCTGTGTTTGGACGCTTATGTTCCTAATTGGCATGTCATATACCAAATTGTAACACTCTTAATCCCTAGTGTGAAAGACACTTCACCTAATAAATCTTTTGATTTATATATATATATATATATATATATATATATATATATATATATATATATATATATATATGAATGAAACTTGAATAAATGCCTCTGCGAAGTGACTAGTTTCAAACAGCAGGAAACACTTTGACCCAATATGTTCTCTGTCTTCTTCCTGATGTTTCCAAGAATTATATTCCTATTTTATTTTCTTCCCTTGTCATGTTTTCATTCCTTTTCGCTTTTATTTTCATTATTATTATTATTATTATTATTATTATTATTATTATTATTATTATTATTATTATTATTATTATTATTATTATTATTATTATTATTATTATTATTATTATTATTATTATTATTATGTGGTGGAAGTGGAACGCGGGTTATTACTCATTCTTTTCAACCGACTTTTTTCTTTTTGGTCCAAAAGATATCATTATATGCATTTCTCAACAATTTTTTAGTTTGCTTTGCAGTACGTAGTTATGTTAAGATAAGACGTAAAAGTTTGAATTGTATAGTATCTGGAATCTGCAGAGGGTTTCTATCGGGCAAAAGGTAAACTTTTTAAAACTTTTTCCAAAAGATTAATTAGAATATATATAATGTCGAATATGAAAAGGTCAAAAAAAAATCTCATTTGACCTTTTGTAAGTATTTTAGGAGAAGTAATTTTCATTTTGAGATAAGTCAATATAATTTGACAACCAATCAAAACAAAAAGATGAGATCCAATTCAAACTGGGGAGTAATTCATTTTGAATGATAAAGGATAGAAGAATTAATGAAAAAGAAGGTTTTATAGTGAAAAATAGACGGAGGTATAAAAATGTGAATTACATGGACCGCTTTCAAAATAAATTATATACTATTAATGTAATTTAATCTATGGTAATATATACCTACCTTTTATTCTAATTTATCTTTATGCCAATATTATGTAAAATTTTCTTATATTATTGTCCACAAAAGGGTAAATTCTAAATTTTCATTTAAATATTGCTGGATGTTTCTGCGCCTTTAATTTGTACGCATATTTAAAGAGAATGATGAGTCAAAATAAAGGTACAAAAGGGCCAAAGCAAAGCAATCGACACCATATGTATATGAAAGAGACAAATAGAGATGGAGTAATAACACAAAAACTTGCGAAAGGAAACAAACAAAAATTGGAACCCGACAAGCTAAATTAAGATGCATATATAGGACAAATTTCCGAATCTACAAGAACCTCCTTTTTTTTCATGTTCCTCAAAAACCATAACCTAATATATTAGTACAAAGTTTCTGTTTATTATTTAATATTTTAGTTTCATTTAATTTGGATTATTTTTCGGCAAAGATTGTTAGGTGGTTGTCATAATTTTTTTACCATATTTAATTTTCTTATTTGTTAAAGGAAGGGCAATATAATTACCTTAACTGAGTTTCCATCTTGTAGAAGGATTATAAATTCTCCATCATTGGCTAGTTCTTTTTCTTGTAGAAAAAATTTTGGACTTCTATAAATAGTGGATCCGTCCTTCTCATTCAGTAGCATCCACAATGTAGCCATAGGGGGCTTGAGAGTGTATTTAGCGGGAGAACTTTTCAGGACAAGTGTTAGTGTGTCACTTGTGTTTGCCTCTTCGTGAGGTTATTCTCTCGATATTTTGTACTCTCTTTTATTGTAGTGGATTACTCATCTCCGTTATGGAAATAGGTCAGTTGACCGAACCACGTTAAATTTCTGTATCTCTTTTGGTAGATTTCTCTTTTGATGTGTGATTTATCGTTGTTCAAGGTTTGCTTTGCTAGGTCCGCATAACACCCATTTTTTTGCGATCCTAACAAAGATTACATTAAGTAGGCGTTTGGACATTAAAAATGTAAATTTTGAAGGAAAAAAAATAGTATTTGAAGTTAAGTTGAAAAATGGTATTTAGAATATGAAATTATATTTAAACATGCATTTCACTTGAAAAAAATATTGCAGTTTTATGAGTGGAAAGAAATTTTCTTTTTGAAAATTTTGATTTGAAAAACTCTTTTTCGAATGTTCCAAAGACTTGCGAAATTTTATAGACAAATACATTTTTGAAAAAAAAAATTATGGATAATCGGTGCCTAAATAAGTATTTTGAAAAACACAAAATGGGGATATTTTTGAATAATTGTAGAAAATTTTCAGAAATAAAAAAATTTGTAGAAGCTTTTTTTGTTTTTCAAAATAAGTGCAGTATCTAGTATGGAAAATTAGATAGTATGGATTATCGCAATCTTACCATCAGTCATGTCACGCATGCATAAAGCACAGTATTTGATATAAAACCAATCAAAATGTTAGAGAAATCCAATGATAGCTCTCTAACACTAATAAAATGGACTATCTCTTACTGAAAGAGAATAGAGCTTAAGGTTTGTTTACTTCAACATTACTCTTTCTTTCTATTCATTATCATCTAATCTAAGCTTTAAACACGGAAAATCTCCCTTACTTTGTTTACTTTTGAAATTCTCAAAAGCAATTCATTTGCCAAAATAGGTTAAAAAGAAAAAAAGGGACCAAAAGTGGCCACCACATGAATTTCGTATATCCTCTTTTTAATATATGGACAAAGTATCAAATGACCATTCATTTGCATTGACATATTAACGTTCTAGCTTTTGACTGTCACATTACTGATCCGCCTCTCCTCTTTCAAGTTTCAACCACAGATTAATATTAAAATAGAAATAATAACAAGGAATGAATTAAAGGAAAAGAAATAAAGATGATTTTACTTCTTTACGTGGGGACTGTTAATGTGCTTAACCTGAAAATATTATACTCAAAAGTATTAGAGAATTTCTCTTAAATCCTTTTATTGTTTTGATAATTATGGTATTTGAATCATTTTATGCGCATCTCAATTAATATCTTTGGAATACCTTCAACACGCGCGGTCACCGAATAACTAGTTATATCCAGGGACAGACCTACATTAAGGGGTTGGGGGAGTCACCGGAACCCGTTACAAAGATTGTATATATATATATATACACGGTAAGGACCTCTTAAATATTTTATGCACCCCTTAAATCACAAAATCTAGATATAGGAGGTCAAAGTGCTTGAGTTATGACCCGGGGTCCTAAAATGCATAATTTTTATTTTATTTTAAAGTGCTATCCCTATAATGATTAATTCCTCGGTTCGCCTATGATTAATCCATAAATTTAGGAAGTTAGCTATCAAAATTCTCTTCTTCAAAGTATTTAGGAAATTATCCTAAATACTGAAAGTGATTGAAGCCCCGTCGATCAAAAGTAATGCTGAAACAAGATATGGGCGATAACGACATTCATATTTATGAAAGCTATGTCCCGTACAGATTAGATGGATCATACATTTTGTATTATCAAATCATCAAAATAATTAAAGATGATAAGAAAGTAGAAGAAATAAAAGTGGAGTGTAGTGATCGAAGATCAAGAAGCCTCCATTGCATGAAAAAAGTTGAAGAGAGAGACTTTATTACGTGGATTCAATATGGTTGATGTGCTCATTCTAGAAACCCTATGATTGGTAACCAGGCATTACTACAATGCCACGTATACATCATCAGGTGACTTTTGAATGATGACATGACATGTAAAATATCTACGTGTTATATGTCTGTTCATTAATTGGCTTTTTTAGCAAGAGCGCTGCGGTGAAATTTTACACAATTGCTTATAAAGTTTAGGTCCACTTTAAAAAGTTTTTTTTTGTTTTTTTCACACATATAATTTTTTTACCTTTTAACATTAATTAATAATAAAAATAATCATATTAATCATAATTTGTTACCGAAGACAACTTTGAAAAAAATAATATTAAGTTCTTTTTGATATCTTAAAAAATCAAATATTATTTATTATTAAAAAAAGGTTAAAAAATCATTTAAAGTAGATCAGACTGAGTAATGAATTAAGTGAGTAAAAATATCATGGTATATCAATTTTCACACTGGTCAATCAAATATAGTCACCGTTTACCAAGTTAATAAAAAATAGTCATTATTTTACTGCAACATGGATCGGGTTCGTATAATATACAGGAGTTCTGGTGCATTTGTGTACGAACTCCAGCATATTATGCTGGACCAGTATACTTTGCTAACTCCTGTATAATATACGAGGAGCATTAGTGCTACAAACTCTAGTATATCATATTGGACATTTATACTTGCTGGAACTCCCGTAAAATATGAAGGAGTTCCAACATAATTATGCTTGAATTCCCGTAAAATTTGCGCGAGTTCCAGCAAAGTTATTCTAGAACTCCCGTAAAATATGCGGGATTCAATCATAGTTATGCTGGAACTCCCATAAACTTTGCAGGCGTATTTTTCGGATTTTGAACAGTGTTTTTACTTAAATTTATCTTTATATAAAAGATGACTAAATTTCAATAACTATTAAAACTTGACTATTTTCAACGACCAATGTTAAATTTAGCCTATTTTTAAATTTCTCCCATAAAGTCAAGCCATTGTGGATAAACGAAATTAAAAGGAATAACAGAAAGGGCCTACTTGAGTTTGATTAACTTCAAATGATAACAACCATTACTTTTTCGTTCTCGAAAGCTATTATTATATCCTGATCGATTAAGAAAAGAATTCCAGAATCTTACTGAACTGGAAAGTCAGCAATTATTGAATTTGTGTTATAAAATAAAAGCAATTTAATAAAATATAAACAAGAAATATAAATAACTTAATAAAACATGAACCAAAAAATATAGATAGGGAGAAGGAAGAGATTTTCTTCTTCAATTGTGTGTTCAATTCCATTGCAATTACATGGCCTTTTATAGGCATAAAAAGTAAAAATGATGAACATAAAATAGGAGATTTAATCTTTAAAATATTCACAATATAGGCATCCAATGTAGCATCCAATGAAGTATCCAATGTAGTATCCAATGTACAAATTATTCATAATACTCCCCTTTGGATGTCCATAAATAATGTGCCTCGTTAAAACCTTACTAGGAAAAAACCCTATGGGAAAAAAAATTCTAGTAAAGGAAAAAAAAGTACACATGTATAGAAATATGCCCTTTTGTTGCCTCGTTAAAAATCTTGCAAGGAAAACCCAGCGGGATAAAACCTTGTAAGGGAAAAAGAGTGCAATGCGCATTAACTCCCCCTGATAAGAGCATCAATTTAAGGCCTTGGGCCTTCGCATCCCGATCTTATACGCTAGCTTCTTGAAGGTTGACGTTGGTAGAAATTTTGTGAACAAATCAACTATATTATCACTTGAACGAATCTGTTGTACATTGATATCACCATTCTTTTGAAGATCATGTGTGAAAAATAACTTTGATGAAATGTGCTTTATCCTATCTCCTTTTATGAATCCTCCCTTCAATTAGCTATGCATGCTGCATTATCTTCATACAAAATTGTGGGTAGTTTGTCATATTTCAAACCACATTTGTCTCGAATAAGATGTATGATAGATGTCAACCACACACACTCTCGACTTGCTTCATGAATATCAATTATCTCAGCATGATTAGATGAAGTATCCATGATTGATTGGTTAGTCGATTGCCAAGATATGGCAATGCCCCATATGTAACACATAGCATATTTAAGATCAAGTTTTGTATGTGTTAGATAAATACCCCGCATCAGCATAACCAACAAGATCGGTATTGTAATCATTACCATAAAATAATCTCATAGCGGTAGTCCCTTTTAGATACCGAAATATGTGTTTGGTCCCATTCCAATGTCTCCTTGTAGGGGCATGTCTCATCTTGCTAAGACATTAACTGAAAAAGTTATGTAACACCTTGTAGTGTTAGCAAGATACATTAGTGCATCAATTGCACTAAGATATGGTACTTCAGGATCAAGAAGTTCTTCATTATTTTCATGAGATCGGAATGAATCTTTATTTATATCAAGTGATCATACAACCATCAGGGTACTCAATGGATGTACTTTATTCATATAGAATCGCTTTAAAATATTTTCAGTGTATGTTGATTGATGGACAAAAATTTCATCTTTCATATTTGTAGACCAAGATAAAATTTTATCTTTCTAAGATCTTTCTTTTCAAATTCTTTCATAAAACACTCTACTGCTTTATGATGCTCCCCGAGAGTTCTAATGATATTTGAATCATCAACATATACGGCGATTATAACAAATTCAAATTCAGGTCCTTTTATAAAAGGCACAAGGACAAATTGAATTATTCTTGTACCCTTCTTTCAACAAGTATTTTCTCGGGAAATTATACCATATGCGACCATATTGTGTCAATCCGCATAAGGATTATTGAAGCCTTATTTAATAAATTTCTTGAAAATCATAATATGCTTCAGAACAATTTAAATCCTTCAATGATTTCCATTATACGCATATCAAGTTTTTTTTATGTATTGCCAGATTAAAACCTGAAATGGCTACATCCACCAGAAGAGAATATGTATCTATATAATCAATGCCATGATATTTTCAATCTTCCTGTAACACAAGTTGTCTTTATGTTTATCGACTTGACCTTTTTCACACAAGAATACATTTATACCTCCAATGGCTTTATACTTTCATGTGTTGGGACTATCTGTCCAACTTCACATTTTTCAGGTGAAATCAATCTTGATTGCGTATTTTATTTTATTTTATTTTATTTTGGCCAATTGTTTATCTGTCTAAATTTCATGACCGATTTGAGCTCAAGATCCTCGTCAATATTAATAGTATTAAGCGCTACATTATATTAACAATATCGTCAACGATCACTTTATGTCAGTTCCATTATTACCTAATAATGACATAACTTATTGAGATCTCTTTATCTCATAATTTCAGGTACCTGAGCCTTTCCCATGAGGTCTTATGAAGTTTTATGTCGTGGTGCTCTTCTAGAGCATTTGCCTCCTTATTATGACCATTTTGAATATTTGCCCTCCTCATTCTTCAAGGAGTTTATCTTTGGAATCGATTGGTCTGTTATGCTTTATGCATGACATAGACTCTGTACCCCATGGACTTTATTCTATTTGGAGCATTAGCAGCTGAATTGACATTTAGCTTTGGGTCAGCAAACGTGTCTGGAAATAATTTGTAAATAAATTATCACTTGAACTTCAAGTTCGTATTTTCTTGTACGAGGACTATATGTATTCATAATAATTCATTTCACGTATTACTTTCTCAGCTGCCATTTTCTCCCCCTAATATTGGGATCACCAACACATTTCACAACCTTCTGTGGAATCCATCTTTGTGCATTATGGTGGCATAATTAAATCATATAGCACATACATATTTCTATATAGAAATTATTTGGTTCCTGACCCTGAACCGATTGTGATAGAGAAAATTTTCATAACTTGGCTAGATGCGAGAAAGTGCTGCTGTATATTAAATAATACATCTCATACAAAATTTTGTTTTTACAAGTTTTGTTCTCATAACAAATGATTTAGCTATAATTGGAGGCCTACACCTTTTGCTAAACCAACTTGGATTTAAACCAGTACTATTAAGATAAATCATCATAATTTATATTCTCGAACTGTGCTCAAATAATTTGAGCAAGCAATCTTGCAAAAACCAAACTGCAAGTCGATACAAATGCACATTTGACCATAGAATAGATGCATATATTAAAATTATATAATAATAAACGGTCCACATGACAGGTGACTGGGCCCATATATTTATCACCTTTTATTCGTTTCAGAAATCAAGGGATTCAATCCCAACCTTAACTGCTGTATCATGAGAATTAGCAGCACAAGAGAATTCTTGAAGAATCTTCTATTCTTCAATATACGCCAATAGAATTCTCAATTAATTTTTCGCATCATAATTGAACATGGATGGTCAACCGGTTATGCCAACTAATATTTATTTTAGTAAACCTCTAGTTTACTTGTGGCATATGTTTCAAGCATCTGCTTATATTTGTGTAGTATAAATAGAAAGAAAACCGGGTAACATTTCATATTTACCAGGTAAGATTATAGAAATGTGAAGATATTCAATATTCCTTTCGTTTATAGTCTCAACATGTCAACCACTTTGACTTATACATTTGAAACTTAAAAAGTTTCTTTTGAGACTTTTCAATATTAATATCATGAATAGTTTTATTCATCAAGATTGTAACAAATTAGTTCTTTCGGATCTTTTAACAAATTTTGTACTACATGATCTTTTATCATACCATTCATATGGTAAATGTCTTATTCAGGGAGAAACTTATATCATAATAAATTGTCATGGTTAAAATCATAATAAGCAAAATTATTTCTTGCTTTAATTTTTCCTTTAATAACTTTTATAAGGCATGCCATAATATTTTGGCATATCACTTGTACGAGACCAATGGCATATTCATGTAACCACACAATTATATTTATTTTTTTTATTTCACTCAAACCTCCCTTAGAGGTGAGTTGCTTTTATAACATATTGCCACATTCAATTTTAGGAATAGGTATGCATTTTTAATGCTTATCACAAGTCACATTTTCTTTAAGGAATGTATCATAATCAGTGACGTGCTTTATTAGTTTCATACCAATTTGATGGTAAATATTGCCTTCACATTTTGAAGGACTATTTTGAGAATCTTTATTGTTATCCTTTTTATAATCATAGTGATGATTATTATTGTTTTGATCTTTGGAACGCTCACGTTCATCGTTAAACCAGTCTCTTTATTCAGACTTAGTATGCGTCGTTGTCACATTCACTTCAAGAATGGAGCAAATCAAGTGGGACAATCTTCATGCCTTTAATGAAAAATATATTATTTTTCTTTAGTCATCACTATATCATCAATATGGTACAGTGGGACTCAAACCCAATGTCTTACCAATATAAAGGCATATTAGGCCATAATGAATTGAGACTCATACCCAACTCTTATTAATATGTCGCATCAGGATTTAATCCCGATGTCTTACCCTCAATCAATGATATTATATGTTAAACGATATTGAGATTCATTTTCAAGCCTTAATTTCAATCACATGCTAAGAAAGTTGTACACTAGTAATTTGCAACTTAGCAAATCAAATTTGCTTTATTAAATAAGTAAAATCTCAAATCATTGTAAAGCTTTATCAATTATTTGTAGCATCTATAAAAAAATAACCGTTTGTATGCATAGTTAGTGCATGCATCATTAAATTATTCAAGTTAATTAGCATAACTTAAAGTGTACTAAATACATGCAGGACAATACTGGCTAATATGAATACCCTTATTGCACTAAAGTCTTTATCAAGCAATTTTAGTAATAATTTGGCTAAGTGATTTGACATGCTACATAACTAGATTGTTACTTTTCTAGATTGACCATATAAAAGAATTATATGTGCACCTAAAGAATATAAAAATTTTAATATCGTAAAATCTGTACCTACATAGCATCTCCATGTGTACTAATATTCTGTATTTAGCTTGTCAAAATAAATAGTTAAATGTAGCTAGTGTAGTATATCATGTTATACTACACAATAATGTATAATCACGCATTATGTTAGGTGTACCCAAGTACTTAAGCATGTAACTAGATATACTTGAATTCAATAAGAAAATAAACTTGAAAACAAAAACAATTTCAAGTAACCTCATTATTACTAACATGTTTTATTTCTACAGAGAAGAAGACGAATAATCAACAAAAACTTCTTAGATTTAGTTAAAGTAGGATGTAATATTTTAATGATGCAAACACTATTTATATTCATATTTTGGATACGTACTACTGTCAAGAAAATATTCTTGTTATCTAAGTTTATTGTTGATTACTCAATTTATATTTTAATAAGCAAATCAATTAAGAAGCAGTTTATTAAAATCATTAAATCTTTATTCATAATTAAAGAGATCATGGTGAAGTATGAGTATCTTTCTCTTTCTATTTTTTGTTTTTAAACATAATTGAGAAAACTAAGTATCGAACAAAACATATCATTATTCTTACAAAAGAGAGAAATATGCTGTACTTCATAATTTTACATGAGAACTTTAAAAGAAGATAACCTACCGTGATGGTTAGAGACTCGTGCTGATAACGTGTTATAAAATGAAAGTAATTTAGTAAAACATGAAAAGAAATATAAACAACTTAGTGAAACATGAACAAGAAATGTAGATAGAGAGAAGGAAGAGATTTTCTTCTTCACTTGTGTGTTCAATTCCATTGCAATTACATGCCTTTTATAGGCATAAACAGTAAAGAAGATTAACATAAAATAAGAGATTTAATCTTTAAGATATTCACAATATGGGCATCCAATGTAACATCTAATATAGTATCCAATGTAGTATTCAATGTACAAATTATTCATAATAATTTGTTTGGTTTTGTTTTTATTCAATGTTCTACAGCATGCTGAATCACAAAACTATGATTCTGATTAATCAAAGAAATGACTTTAACACGTGACAATCAAATGCTAGATAATTGTAATTGATGAAGCTATAATTAAAAAAAAGTGAAATTAAACAGTCAAAACCAAGTATGCTACCTTTTCAAAACAATCATAAACACTTTCCTGACTAGGAAAATTCTTTAAACTGTAAAAAGTTCTGTAGTAAATTATTCCAAAGTTAAACGGAACACTCAAGTTATTCTTTGAAAATATAGAAGCAGCCTCCAAAAAGCAATATTTCCCAAAATGAAGTGTGATTTTCTTAGTTAGAATGAAGAAAAAGGAAAAGAACTTGTGGTAATCAACATTGACAAAGCATCAATGCACAAAATAAAGCATAATTGATTAATGCCACGAAAGAACAATTCAATGGACGAACATATTCAGAAAGTTAATTGCTGATGTAAATACCATTACTCAACGATAAGAAGATGACCACTAATTTTGCTTTTAACAAAATAGAACAAGAGCTATTGACCAAGGAAAGGAATAGAATTCTAAAGTTTATTAAAGTAATTAGAACAAAATTCCTTGGCAAGAAATGACTGTTTGCAATAAATTTGTGTAGAAAAATAAAATTACACTTACAAACAATTATAAAGAGAAAATAATTTTTATTGATAAACATTAGTGGTCAGTAAATGTGTGCAGAAAAACAAAAACTCCAATGACTAACAACTATAAAGAAAAAAGGATTTTATTGATAAATATTGCGGGTTACAACTTATTTATCCCTCCAATTTGGTATCCGTAGCCTTTGCGGCATATTTCTCGAATGTAGGATGTTATGCTTCTCCTTGATGTATTTGATGATCTAGAAGCATGTAACATCACTCCATTTGAATCTTGAATATTGCTAGAACTTCGAGTAAGACATTTGACATGTGTTTGATCTCTTAATGAATATTCCAAGAGTTTCATCAAGTTTCAGAAATAGTATATTTGATATCTTTGTATGTATTCAATAACTTTATGGAATTGATGAGAAGGTTTTTGAAGGACATATATAATCTTATTTATAGACATAAATTAGAATTTAGGTGGAATAATTACCAAGTAATCCTAATGGGCTCATTACAAAGCCCTAGTCTAAAATTTTGTTATTTTCTAATTTGACAAATTTTCAAAATATCTATTATAACTATTTGAAAAGCTTACCAACTATTGTTGATGATAAACCAGAACCTGTCTGTTGGGAACAAAGTTTAGGATCACATAACCTCATAGCTGCCAAACCCTATTCCTCACTATCTTTCCCTTGATTTTGCTTTTGCTTTTCTTTTCTTAATTTGGATTTTTCTCCTTTGCGTTTGTGCCTAAACTCTAATCATGTGAGAGAAGAGCGGCAAAAAGATAGTATAGATTTTTAGTGAGCACTGAAAAATATCTAAATGTAGTTAGCTAGGTGTCGATGTAGTGCGAGTTCAAGAAAGCACGTTCTAACAAATTCATAACTAAATGTACTTTACCATGATTTAATAATCAGAGTATGAAATTAGAAAGAACAAAAGAAATAGTGGGGACCTTTTGGAGATAAATTGATGAGTTTGGAGGTGGGGGCACGACTTCAAGTATTTGTCAAAGCAATTACTACATATTATCAGAACATCATGCATAGATGGCAGCAAAATATTTTCTTGGTAAAATATATGGCAAAATTGCATTTATTTTGATTACTAGAGGTACAACATCCATGGCAGTAGGTTTAATATGTCCATATTTTAGGCAATATGGCATATATAAAGCGATATATATTGATTCTGAAGTCTATACTAAATTTGGCTTGGGGGTGGGGGGGGGAGGATTTACCTCTTTCATTGAGTAGTCATTTCTTGTTCTTTTGGCAAAATTGATAGAATTTGTAATGGTAAATTGGCATCAGCTAAGGGACACAATACGCTAAGAATCCGAGCAAGGTGTCAGATTTTAAATATGTAGAAGTTTCTTCCTTAACTCGCTATTAATTAATAGATCCAACTAAAGGATTACTCCAAGTCTCCGACCTTAATTAAAAATCTCGAGTTTAACCATTTGGAACGAGAAAATTCATTAGTGAATAGTGCGGGACTCTTTATATTTCCTAATTAATAGCAATATAAAAGGACATAAATACTACAATAACAACAACAAGAATGTCCCAAAGGGATGGCCCACTTGGGTTTGGAGGGCATTGTCCACACGGGCGACCCAGTTCGAACCATCTCAATGCCCCTTTTGATTTGAGTCTATCGCACGGGGTTGTCTAGTGCGGTTTATATCCCTGTGTGGTTTGAAGGCTATTATACAGTAGAGGTTTACCTAATGCACACAGAATGCTCACTCGAAGGGTAGAGACTGTGGCAGAGGCTATAGCAACTGCGAGTTTTCCTAGGATTCCAAAAAAAAAAAACTAGTGTAATCTCATAATTAGTGGGGTTAGGGGAGGATACAAGTATACGCATAACTTTAAAAAAGTAGAAAAATTATTTCCGGTAAAGGCTTGACTCGGAAAAAAAAAGGGAAAGGGTAATAATAATCAAACCAATATGACGCCGAAGCAAAATGACAGAAATATTGTGTTTAAATATAATTGGGGTCATCCCTTTATATGGGGACACTTCGTCTAGTTGTTCTAGAGTATTAAAATTGACAAATCAAAGAAAAAGTGACCTTAAAATGGGACTTAAATTATCAATGGATGATTAGCAATCTGATTAAAGATTTGAAAATCTGTGATTGGCATAGGGATTAGTAGAGATAAATCAACTGTGTATTGAGCGACTGTTCCAACATGTGGCTCTAAACTCCCATATGTCTCCTGGAAACAAAAATATCACATGGAAATGTCTATATAATTCACATACAATTCGGACATATCACTTATACACGGTGCTTAAGACGGTTCCCTTTTTATCTCCTCTCTTAATTTCTCTTAGTATTGGAAACATGTACATATAGTAGGATTTAAAATATCTGAATCTAATTAATGATAAAATAATTAATTAATCATTTCATAATTATATATGGACATGCAGTAAATAGGGTTAAGTTCCAAAGAGAAGACTAACGTCGTCAGAGCGTTGTGCCTTTATCCTCCGGATCAAGGTGAGATGCAGTCTAATCAATATTATTTCGTTGTCTCGGAAAAGGAAAAAAGGACGAATATATCTTACCCTGTAAGAGAAACCTAGTTAACCTTACAATTAATTAAGATCATATATATCTAGAGAGAAGTACGTTTAATAAAGAAGACCTTAGCGCCAACTTATATTAGGGATAACTAATTAATCCCTTGCCATGGGATATGGTAAACATATGACCAAAATCTTTGCTTTTTGTTGTCAGCCTTAGTGAAACGGAATCTAGTATTACCCCTTTTATCACAGAATCAATGGTCGTGTTTGGAGTACGTAAGAGTCACACATGTAATTGGTATTAATTTTTTATTTTACCTATTTTCTAATAAACTTTAAATATATTCTGAAGCTGCAGATTGTTTACCCCATAGATGGTAACAATTAAATTTGTATGTAGTTTGAAGAATATGTGATTTAATCTAACACGAACAATTAAGAATAATAGATAAATGAGATAAAAGTGAAATAAACGTTCACACCAGCTGCAATACAATGATCAAGCCTGGATTTAGATTGAGTAGTGACCTCGTCCTCGATTAGGCACTCGGTTCGAGCCTAGTCGTGAAAGAAGAACTATATAAGTGAACAAGAACTTTAACAGTAGCTAAAATGCAGAAAATAAACTTGTACTGCTTTGATTCACATATTACCGTATGTCTTACAAAAGAAAAATATCCCTTTTATATAGTAGGAGAGTTTCATCACAACTATTGGGATCTCTTTGGGTAGGATCAGATTGCAAGGTCGGGGCCACTTGGTCTCTTTATTGCGTTCTATGGCTGATATGGTGGCGTCCACGTTGAAGTTGTATTCCGACAATTTCAGTACTTCCCTTATCCCAATCGGCTTATCGAACCCATTTTTGCTTATTCGGCCTCAACCATCGGGCCCTCAATCCCTTTTCTTCTCGTTCCTTGTGGGATGCCGCCCGAATCCGTTTCCTCTTCGGTTTGCACTGTACGGTTGATACCGATCTCGGATAGATCTTGGATCTTGATCACTGTCTCTCCTAGATCTATCGTCGGCCCTACTGGGGTAAACAGATCCATAGAGAGCCCCGAGTTGGTCGTCCTCGAATCTGATCTTTGACCGGTACTTATTATGGACGTCGACCCAGGTTACCACCGATTACTCCACCAAATTTTGTTTTAGCTATTGAGAGGCCAATAAACTTTGGGGGTTAAGCCCCTGAGTGAATTCCTAAATGGACCAATCATCTGCAACCGGAGGTAGGTCCATCTGTTTCATCAGGAACCTTGACATGAACTCCCAAAGCATCTCGTTGTCCCTCTGTTTGACCTTAAAAAGGTCTGACATTCTGGTCTCGACTTTGATGGCCCCAACATAGGCTTTTATGAAAGCTTCGGCAAGCATAGAAAATGAGACAATGGAATTTAGGGAAAACTTGTGATATCATATCATTTCTCACTTGGATAAATTCTCCCCAAACTTCTTTAGAAACATCTACTCGATCTCATCATCTTCTAAATTGTTCCCCTTGATTGCGTACGATTAGGAGGTCACATGCTTATTTGGATCTGCGGTCCCATTATATTTGGGTGTCGGGCATACGAAAACTCTTTGGGATCGTCTTTTGTGCTGCGCTCGTAGGAAAATGCTTCTGAATAAACTTCTTGGAGTCTAGCCCCTTCAATATCGGGGTGCTCCCGGGATTTGATCGAGCATGGAATTATATATTTTTACCTTCTTGTCATTAGTCTCAATTTCCTTCTCACCTGAATTCACCTGTTTCATCAAAGCTTCAAGCATTTTCATTACCTCAGGATTGACCTTGGGCTTGACTTCACCCGGTCACTAGGTAATTTGTTTGTTTCTTCGGGTGCTTTTCTGGGATTGTTTGGGCCCGATCCTTTTGGGGGTGTGACTTTGATTTTGTAGTTGCGCTACTTCCACATATTGAGCCTATATTATTTTGAAAATCATCTGTAGGCTTACCCCATCACCTTCGCCTTCGTGCACTTTTCGAATTGTTGGTTGAGATCTCCATGAATAATATTTTCGGGATCAGTTGGCAAACTGACGTTAATGGCCACCTGCGAGTTAGCACCGACCGGATGGACAACTAGGACACTATTGAGGTCGGCAGGAGGCACCTCATTTCTGGGCACAAAATTATTAGTTTTGCCGTGATGGCCTGACTCAACGTCAACATTCAAGTGAAAAGACTGATAGTTTGATATTTTTGGGCTGACATGAAATTAAGACTTCAAAGAACAAACGAAAAAGAGGGTGTGCTATGGAGGTTCGTATCAAATTATCACTATTATCCATAGACCTACGGTAGGCGCTAAACTGCTTACCCGAAAACTGGGTACAATTAAATTTATATGTGGTTTTAAGGATATGTAATTTATTCTAACATGAACAATTTAAGAATATTAAATATATGGGTTAGAAGTGAAATAAACATTCAAACCAGTTGCAATACTATGATCAAGCTTCAAAGATTGAATAGTGACCTCGTCCTCGATTGTCCCCTAAGTTCGAGCCTAGTCGTGAATGAAGAACGGGATAAGTGAACAAGAACTTTAACATTAGCTAAAAGGGAGAAAATAAGCTTGTATTGCTTTGATTCGCGTGTTACAATGTGTCTTGCAAAAGAAAAACTTTCCCTTTATGTAGTAGGAGATTTTTATCCCAAGTGTAACTCTAAAAAGGTAAAAATCTTCCTTTCCCGGTAATTTCTGATCCATAACCGACGTCTAGCAACATCTGCACCGTGATATCAGGCTGGGTGTGAATATCATGACACTCTATTCGTCATGCATAACCATTTGTCGTATATCCTGAAGTCTTAGAACTCATTCTTGGCACGAGATGCATTGTTTTTCAAAACCCGATGACAAGCACGCCGTTCATTCTCGCTGGATCTCGATACGAAAGGCCTTTAACCTCGTTAACAATCTCGTACGTATGTGCCTTTCCTCCGTTCTCTTACTGGGAAATTAGGGTAGACGTTACCCTTTCACCTGTACATACAAATATAATATATAATGGTTATTTTTATTTAACAATATCCTTAGAAAAACATGTAATTAAAGAAAATCTATTTGACTTCTGTAGTATATAATAGAAGGCAAAATTTAGTAATGAAACAATACAGTTGAATTTGTAATATGGTAAAATTTTCTACACTCAAATCTTTACACAAAATCAATAAATGCAAGATGAGCTTAAGTTATATACGCTCAATTAAAGTACATATATAACTTAAACTCAAATTGTATGTGTTTTCATATATGATTTATCACTTAATTATTAGTTAGATGGCATAAATTCTTAATTTAATCTTTAATTGCTAAGATAAGATTAATTATTTTAGTGTCATTAAATAGCCTATGATCAGGAGGTCATGGGTTCACGCTGTGGAAACAGTCTCATGCAAAAATGCAGGGGCTACTCTTTTTAGTGTTATTAAACACAAATGAGATTAAATATTTAAGGTTGAGGCCGCAAATAACATGAAATCGTGAATCGCGTACTAGGTATTTATACGAGTCCGAGACCCGAAATAATAACTTTTTGGACTCAAAGTTCTTTTTTAATGTTAAAAAAAGTTACATTTCTACCTATTTCGCAGTAATTTACTGCGAATTAGGTTAATGAAATTTTTTTCGTTTATGTAATTCGCAGTAAAATATTGCAAACTATTAAAAAAAATTTAAACTTAAAAAAAATGAAATTTTTTTCCCTAATTCGCAGTAAAATAATGCGAATTACGAATAAAAATTTTAATTTTTAAATTTTTTTAAAAATAAATAAATTTATAGACTGTCCAATTTATTGGGAATATTGAATATGTTCCCAATAAAGGGGTGAAAATTGTGCCATTGGGAACTGACCCACTTATCGCACAAAGACATGTATCTCCCTGCATGGGATTACCTCATTCCTTTCTCTTTTATGTTTAACAATTTTTCCTTTTAAAACTGTCAAAAAATACAAATGTTTTTCATTTAGAAAATTTTAAATAATAAAACCAAAATTTTATGACTTATTTTAAGTGATAAATTAATACAACAACAATAACAAATCCAATATATTTTTTTTATAAATATATATTTTCAGTTTTAGTTTTTTTTTTCATCTTTCAGTTTACAGGTTTGAAATATATCTACCAACATTTATGCTGGTAAACAATGTTAACCCATATTTATACTGGTAAACAATGTTACTCGATATTTATGCTGGTAAACAATGTCCTAGAATTTTTTATTTTATTATTTAAAATTTTCTAAATGAAAAAATTTGTATTTTTTGACAGTTTAAAAAGGAAAAATTGTTTAACATAAAAAGAGAAAGGAAGGAGGTAATCTCATGCGGGGAGATAAATGTCTTTTTCTGAAAAGTTGGTCAGTTTCCAATGACACAATCTTCCACCTCTTTATTGGGAACATATTCAGTATTCCCAATAAATTTTACGATCTATAAATTTTTGAATTTGACGATCTATAATTTTTTTATTTTTTAAAAAATTAAAAAATTAATTTTTTTAATAATTCGCAGAAATTACAGTGAAATAGGTAAAAATATAACTTTTTTATTTAACATTAAAAAAACACTTTAAATCTAAAAAATTATTATTTCGATTTGACTCGTATTTAAACCCATCGGTAGTTTTGCAACTGCTACATTTGAAACACTGGAGTTTGACCAAGTCTTTTCCCAAAAAGAGAAGGTGAAGGCAATAGATCCGTTAACTAGCTAGCTAGAGCCTAACTAGAGTTGTTACCGAGTCTTTTTTTTCTTTCTCAGAAAGATTCCATCGTACAAACACAGATATGAAAGCAACAACAATCCTCCATCTTTTATGCAAACCAATCATGTGGCATTCACAAAATAACATCAAAATCTTAATAAAACCGTAAAAATTAACTGTAATAACAAAGAAACATCGTGCCATATATGCTAAAATAACAACAAAAATAATATCCATTGATACTAGTGGTAAAAGAGAAGATGCGAAAAAAACGAATTACATTTTGTCCCCTCTAACTAAGCTAGGGTTTAACCACCCACCCACCACCATCACATGGCTCTAGGAACTTGTGCTTTCAATAGATTCAAGAATTATAAGTCAAAATTATTGGACAGGAACAATCAAAAGGATCTCCAAAAAGATCTCTGCCTTCTTATTCCGCCAGTTGACTCTTTGTGTACTCTTTTGGCTTCCACTGATTTCTTGATTCATAACATCCATCCAAAAGGCCTATCATTTTGAATATTTAAGAAGAATCCGAGCCTTGATAGGGTGATTTACCTTCCTCCATACGCATGCACGTGTTATATACTGGGGCTATATATAGTCAGCTTTTTGATTTTTTTTTTGGTTTTAACCCCACTTCTTTTGCTGGATAAAACCTCCTTTCCAAAGTGCTGCACAAATTTACAAAATTGTCAGCTCCGTAATTATTAATTGTATACATGCATTATCTGATCTATATGCTTAACCAATTAAAATACTACTATGATTTTGTCTCTTGATTTACATACTAAGATTATGATGGATAGCTCACCAGATGTTCAGTAGGGCAGGGCTTTGGTGTTACATTAATGGAAAGAACAAAAGTTGTTGCTGAGTCCTGACTGATTAATAAATTTTTGTCTTTGGTCATCTGCACCCCATAAGAGCTGTCCATTACCCTAAAAAAGATGTGTACTTGTCCATGTTAGATAACCATCAGCTATATACTATTTCTCAATTGTATTCAACAGTATTCTCTCTATTATTTAACCTACATTTGGGTTACATATACAGTTAGTATGAATCTTTGTTACACTATATATAAGTGCAATTTAACCTAATTACAATATTAAACTTGTTGTGAAGTATTACCTGCTATTATACACTACTGTAAAACTTATAAACTCTTAACATATTTAATTTGTTTGTTTATGTTCATGGAACTCAATATACTTTTAAAAACGTATCATCAAAGTGTCTGACACGGGATCCATCATAATATGTCTTTTTAGGTTTTTGTCTAGTTGGTGATTATATACAGAAGTATTATAGATTGCCCATACGACCATATTCAATGAATATGCAATACCTGAGAAATGGAATTAGGAAAATGGACTTGTTGAAACATGAGGGAAGCTGAATTATTCAAGAAAGGATAGCCACTATTATTAATGTTAGGAATAACTTTAGCTGCCTGTGATGTAATATTAGTAGGGCTAGGTTGCTGCATGTTTGGTAGTGGTGTTCCCAATCCACTCAAACCCTGAAAAATGATTAAAGAAAAAAAAAGTCTGATTAATTAATATTGAAAAGTAGTAGTAATAAAACTACTAAATATTTGAAGAAAATCCATAAACTGAACCAAAAAAATTTCATACCTGGTCAGGTTTGACCATGAGTGCATCTAAGTCCATGCCAAAGTCATAGTACATTGGATTAGAAGAAGCAAGTTTCATGGAGAGAAACTGATACATAAGAACCACATAATATTAGTAATATTTTAGGTTAAATGAATGAGACAGTGAAATTATTAAATAAAGGATATTATTAATTACTAGGGAGTATTATTTTTACCTCAACTTGGTTTTGCAAAGATTGGACATAATTGATTATCTCATCCAACATGAGGGCCTTCCCAGTTACCTGATCTCATTCAGGTCACATGAAAATTGTCAGAACAATTAAATAAATAAAGAAAAATATACAGACTACTTTTGTTGAAAAAGTATCACTTTACTGTACATAGAAAGACAAATAAAAGACAAATTACTGAACTAAACTTTGTTATTCACCTTGTCACACCCAGGAACAAGAGATTGCAGTATCTTCATCCTTTCACTTATTTTCTCTCTCCTCACCTGGGATCATGTCACATGTTAAACAGCGAAAAAACTGTTCAAACCAATAATTACCTTATGACATGGGTAATTAATTATTATCTTAGTGAAAAAAATTAATAATATTAACTAAAAAATTGTACCCTTTCAGCAAGACTATGGCTGTCTGTTGCTTGACCCCTTCTTGCTCTAACATGAATGTAGCCTGTTGGAACCTCTTCATTAGCTTTTTTCTCCTCTTTTTTGTTGTCATCTTTTCCCTTTTTCTCATCTTTGACTACTAATTGGCTATTGTTTTTTTTCTTTTTCCCATTATCAACCTGTTTTACATTCTAAGAAAAAACAGATATATAATTAATCCCAATTCAAATTCATCACGAGAAAGGCCAAGAACTTTATCAAGGAGATGAAAATTTTATATTACCTTAGAATGAGCAGAACTCATTGAGGAACACCCTTCTCTGGATTTTCTTTTCTTGTCCATAGGAGTAAAATTAGGCTTATTTCCACTTTCTATTTTATCAGTAACAGAGGAAGAATCCATATCCAAGCTAACACTGCTGCTACTGTTGTTGGTCACAGAATTAAGCTCATTTTGGCTAACTGTAACATTTGTACTTTGGTCAAGGCAATAGCTACTTTCATGAACAAGCACATTGGCAGTTGGGAGCTGCTGAAAAGATTCTGGTTGGTAAAATTGAGTAAAACAATTCTGCACTATAGAATTGTTTTGTTCCTCTAAAAAACCAGACATCTTAATAGGAGAACTTGGCAAAAAAACTGAGTCAAGAAGGAAAGTGTTTGTGTGCTGTAATTGGTATGAAAAAGCAGCCATCTTTTTTTTTCTTTTAAAAACAATTCTTCTTTATTAGTATATGATTTGCTTTGGAAATCCCAAGGGAAGGATTCAAGAAAGTGATAAAAGAAAGAAATAGTAAACAGAGATAGTAGTCAAGAGTGAAATAAATATTATAATGAGTTTGAGAAAGTCCTAAAGGGTCAGGTTTATATAAACATAAGGAGAGAGATAAGGCATCCAAATTTTAGCTAAAAATATTTTCTAGCTCATTCCCATGCAGTTGCTTTGCATTTGACTGGTCTTATCAAAGCTTTGGAAGGTGGGGGCTATTAAATATGCTATGCTTATATTTATATACAACTTCTTCTTTTTTTGTAAAAAATAATTTTCCTTTATTTCATTAAATAATTTAAGCTAGCAGATAATGATGTCAGAACAGTACTATCATTATAAACATACACAGTACAACAATAACAAAAAAATCAATATAATCTTACAATTGAAAAATGGGAAGGGCAATATGTTCACAAACCTTATCCTTACCTTGAAGGTAAAAAGGTTGTTTCTTATGTATAGCCCCAAGCTCAAAAAAAAAAAAAAAACCAGCAATACCAACAGTAAGATAATAAGAAAATAAATAGTAAATAAACATACATAGTACCTTGTGTTAAAATTTCTTCAAACATGTAGGGTAACCGCAACTAGAGGCGGATTCAGGATTTGAGGTTTATGAGCTCCTATCATAATTTCAGATTGATATGTAATAATAACTAGGTTCACACTTCACAATTAAATATTTATCAATATTTAATAAATTTTTTAATATAAATACAAAATTTATGCTAGAGTTATTGAATTTCAAAAAACCTGCAGTCTATGCATTAGGTCCCGCAAGGGCAATGGGAAATATTTATTTGGCGAACAATTATAATGAAGTGTCAGTTGCTTTTTTAGTCTTCCTTTTTTTATGGCTCAGTTTTCCTTCAGTGAATCAGAGATGCAAACACTGATGATTCAAGCCAGTTCTCTATATGACAATTCACTACCTATTTATTGCTGTTATTAATTGTACTTGTATTTGTCATCTTTTAATACTTTAATAATTGTACTAATCTGTATGCCCTCTACTTAATCTATTGCTACTAGCACTAACGCAGTTATGGCTGTGTGAGGAAAAAAAAACTTACCTACACCTAGTTTTCTTTAAAAACAAACCTACATTAGTTGATTAGTGATAAAATCAGGTGAGAAAGTGTATTAACCAGTGGCGTATCTAGGATATTACGTTCCCGGGTGCTCAATTTTTTTTTTGTTATAATGTTACTACAGTACACAACTATTTCAATACGACAGTGAAAAAAGTTGATGAGAAAACTCATACAAAAAAAAGAATGAAGAAGGAGGAAGAACCTTGAATATAAGAAAAAGAAACGCCCCTAACATCACTAAGCTTCCAACACCCCTTCTTAACCAAAGCATTCACCAATAGTTTTGTTATCTAGGTGCTTTTGATAATATATATCCATTTCATTAAGTTTTCTATGAAATTTTACCTACCAATAGTTAAGGTTAATGGGTGCTTAAGCATCCAAATTTTCTACATAGATCCGCCCCTGATATTAACTAACCATATCTAACTAATAACAGCTTATATAAAAACTGATGTCAGGTATTTATACATTGAATAATGGGCCAATGTGAATAAGCAGATTTTCATACTCTTGCCTGAAAACCTAACTATATATTTGAAGTTTATCCTACAACTTGTGGTGAGAAGAGGTAAATAATAATAATAATAATAATAAATAAATAAAAATAATAATAATAATAATAATGATGATAATAATAATAATAATAATAACAATAGTAATAAAACTTATAAGTAATTTACCTTTTTTTCTACAGTACAGTTTCATTCTGAGATTTTCATAAAAACATGAATAATCATCATATTACAACGACATTCAATTAAATTAATACGAAAATACAGCTCAACTCCTTAAATCTTTAGCTTTCTTTGTAAACATTAATTCTCTATGCTGAATCTTTTATACATTGATTAATGTCAATTGATATAGTAATAAGAGTAAAAATTTTGAGACTTTCTATCTTCAGTTAAAATGTAAAAATACAACTATAGGACAGTTCAGACCATTGATGGTATTTTGAACATTGTTGGGCTTTTGTCTTTGTCTAAGTCCAGCCTGTTCTTGAAGCTCATTCGGTCTTAAAACGTGAAACTATACATTTGATCCAGCCCCACAATCAAAAAATTGTCCTCCTTACTATGTACTAGTATGCGTAGTTTTCGATTATAGATTGCAAAACATTTGAATATTACATCTTGGATAAAACCACACCAAAGAACGTAGTACCGTAGATGGAGTTGCTTTTATTTTAAACGGAGATCGGGTTCGAGCCATGTGTATAAATTTTTTTTTGTAGGGAGTACTTTCCCCGAATGGAGTCTTATATGGCGCGAATTCAAATATAATCGGGTTCCAATACAGATACTGATCACCGGGTGATAGAAAAAAAAGGACATCTAGGATAAAAATATCGTTTTCATTTGTGAAAAGATTAAAGGACAGTGGCGTAAAGCCATAAAGTGAAACAAAATTTTACTTTTCTTTTCCTTTTACCAAGGCTCCATTTGGACTTATTAATTTGGAAATTCATGCTATTTATTGCACACAAAATTGCTAATTACATTTTTTTATTTAACCAGAAAATTCTGCTGTTAGCATCTCTGTGGTTGATGAATTTCAAATCATCGTTGTAACCATGTTCTCGGCTTTGAGTCAATGACATTTTGAGCTAAAAGCTCCAATTTTTAGGAAGAAATTTAAATCACATATTCGGGAAATTTCAAACTATGGACATTTTATGCAAGTATATGTTTTCTAAATGATTTATCTGTTATTAATTCAAGTCTAAATGATGAAAATTAAAAGGTGATCATTTTTTAAGGAAATACTCGAGAAACTAATTAATAATAAAGTATAATTAAATTTAGTAAAAGGAACATAACTGGAAGACATGAATTAATCCCCTCAATATTCAAGCAAATAAGCAAGCAAGTAGAACACGGCTATACTTTTGAAATCTGTTGTAACTTGTAAACTGACTGAAAAATCGACAGCGGAGTTTCAATTTTTTTTAACGTGATATAGTTTCACTTATATATACCATAGTGTAAAGAAATATTTAATCTTAAAAATAAAATAGATAGATAAAAATTTGATAGTGTAAAAAAATTTACACCAAAAGATGGATATTAGTAAATTCCAAGTAAAAATAGCTAGATAATTAATCACCTTGAAGACAAGGATTAATTAATGCCAGTTGTCGAGATTATACTCAAAATGTGGCCTATTTGAGTTTTAGCTTGGGGACCAAAATGGCTCTCAATGTCACACGAATCCTAGTTATTAAACGACACAACACATAGTATGGTAAAAGCAAAATTCTTCAGGTTAATCTTTTGGAGCCTGGGCCTAAGGCTGTATCCGGTTCCGGTTCTGGGTCTATTTGGGTCTGTGGTTCCGATTCTGGCGGTTCCGGTTCTGGCGGTTCCGGAGCCGGAACCGCTACCATACGGTTCGGGTACCATCCGGTTCCGGTTCTGGCGGTTCCGGTTCCGGCGGTTCTGGCGGTTTCGGCGGTTCCCGGCAGTTCTGAATTTTTTTTTTAAATCAATATCTTGTGTAGTAGTCATTAGTATATTGTAGAATATATTTTATATGGTGTACTATGTTATTAGTATAGTATATATTGTGCTTGGTAATTAGTATATATTGTGTATAAGTAGTGTATATTTTGTATATAAGTAGTATATATTGTATGTAAGTAGTATATATTGTATATAAGTAGTGTATATTGTGTTGTAGTTAGTAATTAGTATAAATTGTATATAAGTAGTATATATTGATAAAAGAATGTTGTCATTAGTATATTGTGTTGTATGTTATATATTGTATGTTATATAAATATTCAAGTATTGATATAGAAGTAAAGATAAAGAAATATTGAGACAAAAGATATTCAAGGATATGATAAAGAGCATATTTATTGACCAAAATGGCATATCTTTCTTAGTCTTCCTTCCCCCAATGGAAAAAAAACTAAAAGAAGACATGCCAATGTACAAGTTACATCATAACTTATGCATTATTCCCTGAACATGACTTAACTCAGTTATCCCCTGTGGTGAACGCTTCTTCTTGTTCCTTGGGGTTAATTCTATTGACAGCTGCACCCACATCATCGGCCACTTCAGTTTTTTCGACATCTTTTGGAGTTCTTGGAGCCGAGCCATATGCTTCTTCCCTGTCCTGTGTGCCTCCATTGATTTCTCAGACAAAGCCCCTACAATAATAATGCAATAAAATCCAGATAACAAAAAATGTCTTTTAACTTTTCAGTCATGTTATATCACTCACAATAATAGACAAATACATATACTGAGCCATGTCGAATAAAATGTCAAGGTCCATCAAAAGATAAGTTACTAAGGATTCAAATTGTTCAGGTATTAGAGAATTGAATTACAGCAGATGTCAGATCCTGTAGATAATGTACTGGACTTACCTTAAAAGTCGATGCCTTAAGTAGATCTTGAAGCTTAGGGACTATGTCGTACGATACAATTTTGAACACACCATCAAGGTGAACGGACTTCTTAGTGTTTGAAGGCACTACTTTAAATCCTGCCTTATTTGAACCACTCCATTAAGATAAAACCACCTGTTCCATTGCACCTTTTTTCCAAGCCATCAGCATGGTGTTGCAAAGATGGTGTGACGTTGTCCTTTGTACCTTCTTTCTCCAAAATCTCTAGAGATGTTCCCTCCACCAATTTATTACCAGGCAAGAATTCAACTTTCGATTTTATGTTGAGATTGTCATCAACCGGGGGAGGGGTAGTATTTTAGCCACTACTTTCACCGGTTTTAGCTTTTTCTTTACCGAACATATTTTTCAACGAAATTGCCATAATAATTAGCACGTAAGAGTTGAAACGAGTTTACCGGATTGACGAACAACTTCTTGAAAATTGAAAATCGTTGAAATTGAACACTTGAAAACTTCAATTCAACAACTTCACAATTCGTGAAACGAATTTGCAACAATAAATTAAGCACTTGCACTAGAAAGATTAAAAGAGAGATTGAGAGAGATTGAGAGATATTGATGAATTGGTGAATAAAAATGAAAGAATGAGGGGGTATTTATAGTTGAGAAATGGAAAATAGTGCAATTATATAAAGTTTGGGTTAAATTAAAGTTTGGGGGTCAAATGACTATTTTTTAAACTTCCAAACGGCTAGTTTTGAAAAAGAACCGTTTGGAAATTATTATTTTTTTAAAAAAAATTTTGGTTTTAAAAATTACCGTTTGAAACCGCCAGAACCGGTTCCGGTTCTGGCGGTTCCGATTCTGGCGGTTCCAACGGGTAGAACCGCCCCGCCACGATTCTCGGGAACCGCCGGAACCGGAACCGCCGGAACCGCCAGGGCCACGGTTCCGGTCCGGTTCCGATTCGGAACCGCCAGATTTGCAGCCTTACCTGGGCCACCTAGTAATATGATTTCCTTCTAACAGTTTTTGTATTTTTTTTCTTTTGGTTTGGTGGGGGGAGTATTTGTGATGTCAAACGAGATATATTTGTTTTAAAGGTAAAATACATATTTTATTCATCGATTTTGTATTTAAATTTCTTTTACACATTTATTAAATATTATATAATATTAGATATCAAAATTTTTAAAAATGTGTCAATTATATCCCTTTGTTTTCATGTGTCACACGTGTATATTACGCATAAAATAGCCACATGAAAACTAAAAAAATCATCTAAGATTATTTTTTTCCCCTTTTAAAACTATCTAATTTTCAAATTAAAGAGCCCAACCCCAAACCCCAGCGTTTCCTCCCCCATTTCGTCTTCTTTCCCTATCTCATCCTAGTTTTGTTTAAGCACCTCATGTCCGTCTCTCCAACCCTCATGACTAAGAAGAAAATAAAAGGGAAAGGAAGAGGAAAAGAGGAGTTATTAGATTTAATAAAAGTTATCATTGTTGACCTTTTAAAAAAAACTTAAATATTTAATCGGGTTTTGGTATTCCACATGACCTAGAAAATTAATTTGAATTTGTGATTATTGTTGATTAAAAGTTTACTTAGATGATTTTTGAAAAAATTCAAAAAACATCGACAAAGAGTTGAATCTATAGTTAGGGAAGAAGGTGCTTCTGGTAGAATGGTTGGCGGTCGTATGATGGTGGTGGCGAATATGATGGGTTTGGAAGAAAGGGGGAGGGGGAGATTTTTTCTTTTCTGTATTTTTTTCTTTGGGAAGATGAGAAGATGAAAGATGCTTATTGGCACGTGTAATAGCAATCTTTAACCAAATGTTTCCAAATACCGAAATGGTGTATAATTGATAAACCTTTAAAAGTTTTGGTGTATAATATTATTCTCATATTTAACAGGTGTATAAAAAATATTTGGGGACAAGATCAATAGGTAAAATATGTATTTTGCCTTTTTTTTAAATGTATATGCATACAGTAATGTCAACTCATTTGGTGAAAATTATGCGTCCGCGACTGTTTTTTTCAACCAAGTTAAAATTGCAAAGTCTTGTCCCTTGACTAAGTAGTTCACAATTTGATCAAATTGTACTAAGGACGTTTGAATAATCAAATATGTTCATGAAACACGCACCTAACAACTATGTTTTGCTATTGATATTGCTATTACTGTGTATTAGTGTATATAACCAATGTGTTAGTCGCCATCTGCATGCACGAGAACTGTGGCTTTAATTTGTGTTGTATCTCTCATACGCAGATCTATTGCTTTCATTATATTGGAGTACTTGCTCTTCATCCAAAACAAAAAATAAATTATATTCATTGTAAAGATTCAACATTTTAAGGAAAGAATTTTTGATGCTGATTCAATTAGTAATTTAATTTCTGGAGTATTGTCTTTTGGAGGGGACATTCTTTATTCCTAAACTTTCACATAAATATATGTATTTATATTTTAATGCCTATTCAATAGACACTAATTGTTAATTTAAACCCAATAACTTAAAATAAATAAAAATTTCAAACTCATAAATTTCAAATTTACATTACTTCTATAATAACAGGAGTGAAGTATACAAAATCTTAGCTAAATAGTGTCGAACGAGTGCAATGATTAACTTTTTGCTTATGACCATATTCAATTTTCAAGGATTGGCCAACTGGAATCCAACCATGCATGAAATGCGGCAAAATTGTTAGTATTAATACACCGAATTCTCTCCTGGATCTGATCAAGTACGATAATTAAGTAGCTCAGCTTTTGAGCTTTCAACCTCAATTGTGATACTCGTGGTCAAACCTTTGATACATATTATTTCAACACAATGCAAGAATCATTGTCCCTTCTGTCTTGATATGTCAAAACATTGATACGGAAACAATAATAATACTATTGGGAAGGAAGAACATTGAGACTTATTATAACTAATCTATTACGTACTACTTTTATGAAAATTTGACCATATCAAAATGCAAATTGGACGATTAGACCAACCTAAATCCTCCTATCTAGAATGTAGTGCAGTAACTAAATATTTTTTACCACTGTTTGACCAAAATATACATCTAGGTTTAAACAATTAGATTTTTTAAATAAAATTAGATTAATTTTAACCAATAATAATATCCATCCGATAATTTAACTAGTGCCGTGACAAAATATTACAAGATCACTAGTAACAGCGATAAGTATATAATAGGATTAATGAACAACACTTATTAGTGGCATAAACATGAAGCAAATAGCATTAAATGACTATAAACGGCGTATAATGGTATTTATATAATAAATGTAACAGATATGACCAAAAAAACTGGTGGAATCATGTAAGGTTAGTTCTGACAACGATAAATGATTGATGATTCTTTGAATATTTGGGTTATCCTTGGATCTTGGGAGAAGACCAGACAAGGGTCTCAAGAAAAAATGTGTCTTTTGTATGTATGTTATAAAGTTAGAATCTCTAGAGAATGTGAAAGTGTTCTTTTACAAACGAGTGTTCAATGTCCTTTATAACCATGTCTCTTTTATTTATAAGGGAATATGTGCATGCCATAAAACCCTAATAGTATAGAATCTAAGAATATTCTCTTTAAAGTCAGATCAACAAAACTAGCTGTTACTATTCTATTAAGGAGAGTAGTCGTTTACGTCCTCGATCTCTATTGACTCCTAGACCTAGCCCCTCAAATATAATTAGGATAATTTTGGTGTGATTATAATGGGATGGATAGGATCCCTCCAACTTTAATCAATAATTTTGGTGCGAGCCTAGAAAATGTAAAAAAAGTCTCCACCACGACTGTGTTTGATAGAATTGTTTCAATTTTTTTTGGGGGGGGAGGGGAGGGTCAGAAAGGTTCTTCGCTCTGTCGCAAACCCTTCATAAATTCTTTTTCAACTTCAATTTAATATATTTTTTTGTTTTTCAAACTTCAACTGAATATTGTCCAAACGCCTTAGATAAAAATTGACTGTGGAAATGAGCCTTTTTCATGCAGTGAAATTTCAGTTTAGTGTGAATTTACTTTTACTCATATGCACCCTCCAACTTGTACACACAAAGTTCATAGAACTATAAGAACGAACGTCAATCAATCAGGTATGAACCTGCTAAAACACCATAATTAAAATTTTATGAGTATAATTTTTAAATTTTTTAACATTAAACTCATTATATTTTAAAAATTATGGGTTTATATCTACTATTTTTAATAAATTTAATGAACTTATATATATAAATTTTTATTCCGCATTAAAAATTATGAGTTCAATTGAACCCGTCACAATATATACTCCATCCACCTTGGCCATATATACTCAGTTTTTGTATAGTATTGTAGTACTAAGTACTGATGATGGTCCATTTTCTTTTTCCTGTAACTGTCCACTCAATAATCGTCACTTCAATTGTATCTGTGTTTTCAATTTTCTGAACGCACTGTGACAAAGACATACAAATACCAAATGTTCCATTTGTTAACGGAGTAGGAGTTATAGGAATTCAAGATATAACTTATGCCAGGACAATTTCTTATATTTAAAAATATCCTTTTGTCTACGTAATAAACCTTTTTATGGAATTATTTCCCATCTCTTTTATACTTATTTTAAAAATTTACGAAAAGAGAAAAATAATTGTAACATCATATTATGAAATAAATTTAAATTAGATTAAATCTTGGAAAATACTACTTGTCGTACTCTCTCTTTTTTTTTTTCTGGTTTCTCCGTCCAGTGTCCGGTATCCGTATTGGAGCCCGACTATATCCGGATTCGCGCCGTAGGGCTCCATTCGGAGGAAGTGCTCCCTACCAAGAATTTTTCCATACTCAGGGCTGGAACCCGAGATATCTGATTAAGGGAAGAGCAATCACATCTGCTGCATCACATCCTTTGGTAGTACTACTTGTCATTTATCAGCCATGCATATTTAATTAAAGTATCCTACTCATCGAAATAATATTTCACTAAAACTATATTGAAGGAAACATTATACACAAAAACCATAGATTAGAAAAATAAAATTCCAGCTTGAAGCGTACATTATGAGAGATCTTAACTTTATACAGATTGCATTCTATGAAATAGCTTGTAATTGGCGTCCCACTCTAAAATCTAAATATACAACAACCCATCAGAACATTTTATGTACGTACCCTATGATAAGAGTCTCTCAAAAGATCTTTCAACAATTCTTAAGGTAAATGTGTAGCTAACTACTAGTAATAGCGTATTGATCATCTTATAAGCTCAAAAAATAGATTACCAATATAATTCAAAAGTGAGTACAATGAAATGAAATAGCCAAAGACCATTCACATTTTGTACTTTTGGGCTGTATCATATTCATATCGTGCATGAACGTATTATAAAGTTTCAAAAACGATAAACATGTCCAGGATCAAATTAAACTAAGCATGAACAATGAGGTCAATATTCTAGCTGGAAAATTAATTAAACACGTGCATTTCATTTCTTGACGAGGAGGAGATTATCATAATCAGAATTTGGAGGTGCATGCCATATACATATACATATACATATACATATACATATATATAGAGAGAGAGACTTAGTGTTCAAACAAGGAAGAATGCAATGCAGTTTTTCATTTGGACTACATCATGCATCATCTTTGTGCAATAAAGGTCAATTCCTCAATTCTCTTTCTATGGCTATTTTTGAAAAGACAGTATCAATATGCAGATGCGGAGATTAACTATAAATGAACAAATCGTAAATTTTCAATGAATGCTGATATTGGACGTAAATGACTGCAGATAAAGGGACCTAAATAGAGTACATGCACCAACGATTAATCAAATCATACACAATGAAATGCATGGCATTACTCTGAAGCCATGTCGTAGGGGCCTATTACGCTATACCTGATCTGATAACATGTGTACATTTTTTTCTGCTTTTCTTCTCTTTCTTTCATTAATATATATAAAAAAAGGTACGTAAGCTAATGTGGCAGGTATTTGACAATAGTAGTCTTGAGCACTGAGCACCAGTTTTTCGATCTCAGCTTGACGAGTTTTTGTTTTATTCCGGGCAATTTTTAACAAGAAAAATAGGTTTGGCTCAGTTTGATTTCTGTCAAAACTCACCTCAGTTCGATTCAGCTCAGTCAAAGTTCGAGCTTGATCGATTCGGTACGACTTAGCTCCATGAACTTGTATAATTATTACTTGAAAAATAAGATGCATTTCGGGTCGGAATTAGAGTAATAGATACGGGTTCGGACGAACCAATAATTTTTATTTAGACCTTATATATTTGTATTGCAAAATTTATAAAATATTTATAAATATTCAATTGGAAATTTAGAAACTAAAATGAACTATGAGTTCAATAGTAAAATTAAAAACTCATAAATTTCAAATGCTAGCTCCGTCGTATACAGTTGAATCGGGCTCGTCTACGACATAGTTGATCGAGCTCGGAACATGAGGGACTGAAGATCGACCCCAAGTCCCACAGGACCAGAACCCCATGTCAAAATATTTGTCTTCGAGAATATCGAGTCAGTGAACCCGAAATCGACCCTGAACCCGAACGAGCTCGAAGAAACATTGTTAGCGTAACCAACAGAAAACTGAAATATCCCTGACCAGTCAGATATTACAGCGGAAATATCGGCACGTATCAATAAGGAACCGACAATCGGTAAATCAATATATTTTTACCTTTACAGAATTGTACCTAAACTAGGACTCTCCCATTATATAAAGGGGGTTTGATAATCTGTTTAACATGTTGTAACACGCTTTCCAAAGCGATACATTAATTTTCTTTTTAAGCTTTTGTTCAACTGCATCTTCATATAGATCGATGTGCATCCAGCTTGAGGGTGGCTAGCCTCTCAAGACTGTAATTGTTCATTTTGTGTGGTTTGAATTTATTTTTTTATCGTTTATTCCAATTGCAATATCAGTTTGTATCAGGTTAATCCACGTATTCTTAAATCATTTACAAATTCAATTGTTATTCGATTTTGAGGGTAAACAGTTTGGCGCCCAATGTGGGGCTAAGGATAACAGTGGTTATTTGATATAAAACTCCATCACACATAGTACTACTTTACACTTGTTCTTTGAAGTGTCTCTAATTTCAGTTTTAAACTCAAAATGTCAAACTCTCAACCAGCACCCCTACATGTTAAGAATGAATATGGCCGTCATGGTTAAAATGACAACGTAGAACTACCCCCAGTCGATCAGGTATTCTGGTCGGAGACCTAATTAACGCCAGCTCACATGTGGCCATCAACACAAATTTTCCCACTGATCTTGAAAACAACGTCCGTAGATATGTCTGATCGATTACACAAAGCACGCAAGGGGAGAAGATGGTGGAATCAACTTGCGGGTAATCTTTAAAATATTCAAGCACAGCAGACATTTATAACCCAACTCCAGAACTAGAGCCGCACACCGAGCCCAAACCATCCCAGGAAGTCATCCACAGATATGAACCAACCTCGGAGAAGCCGAATGAAAAGGAGTCGGGGACCAAACTCGAAATTATGAAGATGCTCAAAGTACAAAACGGATAGAATTGGAGGAGAAGAAAATCGAGGCAAATGACAAGAAGGTAGAAACCAACAATTCTAGGGACTCAATGATTAAAGCTTAGTGGCTTCACAGTAGTTGAAACAAAAGTTGATACAATATCCGGCTGTTACTTGGGCCGACGTGCATAACCGGTATCAATAAAAAATTAGAGTCAAAGATGATCAACTTGGGATCCCTTCGGGGTCCATTTATCTTGTCAGAACCATCGACATAGTCAAGAGAGAATCCTCGGCCACGGCCTCCTCATCAACCTCCCTAAATTAAGACAATTCAGTTTCGCCTCTCTCTAGTTCGGAGGCCCCTTGCCACTCGAGCTACGATGACTCTCGGGCCACCGGATCAAACTCTTCTTCTTCTTTGGACTCGTCCCTCAGCCACTGGAGTGAGTCCGATGAGTGCACTCAAGCACTGGTGTTCTTTTTGGATTTGCGCACCAGCCTTCTCCTTTTTCAAGTTCGGAGAATTTAGAGCCCTTTTCCTTTTATTCCCATCACCCTATCTCGAAGCAGAGGACCCGACGGGGAAGTACTCATCACCGAACGAAGGCCTCATTGTGACACCCTTGGATAAACCTGCAAAAAGAAATGAAATAAGTAAAAACTTAGCGACACATAAGAAACCCAAGTATTACTCACTCTCGAAAGGAATCTCACCATGAGAACGGGCCTCATACTGGCCCTTTGAAAGCTCACACCATGTGCGCTCGAAATATGGCCTTTGTAACATGATGCTCGTCGACCCACTCCTTAAGTTGAGGGACTGAATTCTGTACCCGAGCGATAGCTACAACACCAGTAAGCATCGATTAGAAGGGAAAAAAGAGTAAAATAAAATTTTGAAAATAAAATTTTACTTACATTTTATATTACACTTCTCGGGGAATGGTATGTGCTCAACTGGGATCAAATCCGAGGTCCTCACTCTAACAAAACGGCCTAGCCAACCTCGATCCCAATCTTTATCGATACTCGAGAACAGGGCTTTACTAGCCCGGCGTGGAAGCTTGATCTATACCCCCAAAAGAGTCGCGGACTGTATAGGCACATGAGGTGGTTGACAGTGAATGAGCATCCATTGATCTTGCTCACGAAGAATCGAAGAAGGATCACAATCCTCCAGAATGAAGGGTGAATTTGACCGAGGCATACCTCGAATATTTTACAGAAGTCGAAGATGATTGGATCCAATGGGTCCAACGTAAAGGGATAAATGTAAACACTTACGTATCCCTTGACATGGGTGGTGATATCTTCATAGGGTTCGGGAACACCATGTGATTGCCAACCCAGTTGCAATCCTTTTTTACTACGGGGAGGACTTCTTTAGTGATCGAAAGTATGTATCTCAAGACCTTCTCATATCGGCCTGGTATGGAAGAAGGTTTTTCAACCTTGAAATCAGCGGTTGCTGAGTATCCACCAGGGATGAACGTGTTCAAAGGGGGTTCCGCTATTGGATCCTCAACAATGGTACGCAGAACGATCTCCTTGATAGCCGATCGCGATGTAGAGGGAGTTTATTTTTGGGGAACGATGTTTGAAGTCTTCAGTATTTCTTTTGAAGTTGGGGGGGGGGGGGGGGGGAATAGGAAAAAGAGAAAGTTAAAGGAGTACACTTGATGGTTTGGGATGAAGACAAGCAAAAGTTCTCACAGAGATCTAAAACCACCAGTATATAAGTGCCAGAAAGTATAGAGATTTCTAAGGAACAAGGACAGAAGGTTTGAATGAATAAATAAGGGGATACTTATAGATTTTCAAATGACGGTTCGCATCCAGGAGTAGCCGATCGGCAACTGACAAGCATTTAATGCCATTAAGACTTGATTGACGTGACGTTTCTTTTATTTTGTCATTTCTGTCGCGGGATATCGAAGTGAGAATCGGAAGCTCATGTCGTTTCTCGTCGTCTACTCTCCGAAAAATGATGGGACTATCTGTATATGGCCGAAATCTGGCTCGTCTACAACATGGTAGATCGGGCTCGGAACATGAAGGACTGAAGATCACCCCAAGCCCACCGGACCAGCACCCCATGTCAGAATGTCTGTCTTCGAGAACATTGAATCTGTGATCCCGGAATCAACCCTGACCCCGAACGAGCTCGAAGAAACATTGTTAGAGTAATCAACAGAAGACCGAAATACTTGTGACCAGTTGGATATTACAGCGGGAATCTTAGCATGCATCAGTAAGGAACCGGCAATCAGCAAATCAAGAGATTTTTTCCTTTTATAGAATTGTACCTAAAGTAGGACTCCCCTATATTATAAAGGGGGTCTGATAATCCATTTATCATGTTGTAAGACGCATTCCAAAGCAATAAAATAATTTTCCCTTTAAGATTTTATTCAACTGCGTCTTGATACTGATTGAAGTGCATCCAGCTCGAGGGTGGCTAATCTCCCAAGACTGTAACTGTTCAATTCACGTGGTTTGAATTTACTTTATCATCGTTTATTCCAATTGCAATCTATTTATCACTTTGTATCAATTTAATCCACTTATCCTTAAAACCATTTGCAAATTCAATTGTTATCCGATTTTGGGGGTAAACACATTCATTTAATAGGTTCATTTGGCTTCTTCTTTTAGCTTCTTAATTCAACAGATCAGGGACCCGTGAAGCATTGCGCTACGACTATAAACTAGCGCTGAGAAATAGCGATGGAGAGATGCAAATTAGGATTACTAAATTGTCGGTGTTATAAAATGAAAGCAATTTAGTAAAACATGAACAAGAAATATAAGCAACTTAGTGAAACATGAACAAGAATTATAGATAGAGAGAATGAAGAGATTTTCTTCTTTAATTGTGTGTCATTTCCTATCTATTACAAGGCCTTTATATAGGCATAAGAAGTGAAGAAAATAGGTCATGGAATATGTCATTGAACATACAAAATATGTCATTGTATATGTCATTAAGCATTTGAGATGAAGATTATGAAAAATTAATAGACACCCAATATATTATGATATTTATCATAATACTCCCCCTTAGGATGTCCATAGAAATGCGCCTCATTAAAACCTTAACTAATTGCAATCTATTTATCACTTTGTATCAATTTAATCCATATATCCTTAAAACCATTTGCAAATTCAATTGATATCCGATTTTGGGGGTAAACACATTCATTTATTAGGTTCATTTGGCTTCTTCTTTTAGCTTCTTAATTCAACGGATCAGGGACCCGTGAAGCATTGCGCTACGACTATAAACTAGCGCTGAGAAATAGCGACGGGAGAGATGCAAATTAGGATTAATAAATTGTCGGTGTTATAAAATGAAAGCAATTTAGTAAAACATGAACAAGAAATATAAGCAACTTAGTGAAACATGAACAAGAAATATAGATAGAGAGAAGGAAGAGATTTTCTTCTTCAATTGTGTGTCATTTCCTATCTATTACAAGACCTTTATATAGGCATAAAAGTGAAGAAAATATGTCATGGAATATGTCATTGAACATACAAAATATGCCATTGAATATGTCATTAAGCATTTGAGATGAAGATTATGGAAATTAATAGACATCCAACATATTATGTTATTTTTCATAATACCCCCCCCCCCCCCCCCCTTTGGATGTCCATAGAAATGTGCCTCATTAAAACCTTAACTAAAATAAAACCCAATGGGAAAAAATTCTAGAAAAGGAAAAAGAGTACACATATCTAACAAAATGCATTTTTGTTGCCTCGTTAAAAACCTTGCAAGGAAAACCCAGTGGGACAAAACCTTGTAAGGGAAAAAGAGTGCAACGCGCATTAACTCCCCCTGAAAAGAGCATCAATTCACATCCTTGAGCCTTCGCATTCCAATCTTGTGCACCATCTTCAAGAGATCGTTGGTAGAGATTTGATAAATAAATCAGCCATATTAACTATAATGAATATTTGCACCTTGAAATCATAACTCGTGGTAGATATATAATGTCTTCACAAATATCGTGGAATGGCTCTTCAATATCTCCATAAATGTATCATCGCTATCACATTATCATGCTTATAGTTATAGCAAGATACATTTGTGCATAAATTTCACTGAGGAAGTGGTACCTCAAGATCAAGAATTGTACATGCTTCAAGCAAATTAAATCCTTTATTGATTGTCATATAAGTTAAGTCATATAAGCCATATTATAGACTTTAGATGCATATCAAGTTTTCATGTCATGCTGGACATATAAGATATCGAAAACTGATTATACATACCATTGACTTTATACTTTCAAGTATTCGAACTACATGTCCAAAACTACATGTCTTTCATATGGAATCAATTCTACTTGAATTGTATCTCTTCCATTTGGCCAATATTTTTGTTTGTATTCGACAAACTTAAGATCCTCATCGATATTTAGCGCTATCATAGATGTCGTCGACGAACATTTTATATCGGTTCCAATAAATTTTCATAAAGACATAACATATAGATCTCTTCAATCATATATTCAGGTACCTGAATCTCTCATGAGATTTTATGAAGTGTTATGTCATGTGACCTTCTAGATCACTTACCTCATTTATTATGATCACTTTGATCATTTGCTCATCTTCTCTATCAAGAAGTTTATTTGAAACTGATTTGTTTATACGCTTTAAGCGTACCAAAGACTTTGTCCTTCTAGGACTTAATATGAGCATTTGCAATGAGAATATAGTTACTTTCTTTGGGTCAGCAAATGCGTATGGCATGCTTTGCAATATGTTGCAATTGAATTATCTTTTTATGAACTTCAAGTTCATATTATGATATTCGAGGATCTATATATACAAATGATAATCCGTTCCATGTAACTTTTTCTCAAGTGTTTATCATGTCTCCCCCTCGTGTTAGAAAACTAACTTGTTTCCTCAACTCTGGGAACCCATCTTTGTGCATTATCATGTTAATATACACTGCACATCAATAATAATAAGATGAAATTATTTGGTTCCTGACCCTGAACCACTTGTGAGGGGAGAATATAATATACTCTCGTATATAACGATATCAAATTGATATAGATAATTTTGTTCTCATAAGCAATAGATTAGCTATTAAGTGGAGGCAGTTAATAAATTATTTTGTTAAACCAACTATGATGTAAACCAACTTACCAAGATGAACTATCTTGAATAGAAAATCTGGAAATTATGCTCGAAATTAGATTACTGAGCAAGTTACCTCGCAAGCACCGGCCAGGTTGCAGGTTAATAATAATCGCACATGTAACCATCTCATAAATGCATCTTATGTGGTATACATGGCAGGTGAATGGGCCAATATTCACCTTTGATATTTCCAGAATTTATGGGATTCAACCCCAACTTTAGTTGGTCAATTAATTAATGAGAACAAGTAATACAAGAGAATTCGTAAAGAACTTTCTAGTTCTTTAATATTTACCCATGTGAATTCTCTATTACTGTTGCACATCATGCTTAAATTGATATGGCTAACCCGAATGTCAATTGAATAAATTATCAATATTGATAAAATTCAGGTTTACATCATGACATGTGCAATTATCGATAAACTCTAAGTTTATTATGATGTGGGTTTTTATATCAATAAACATCCACTTTATTGTGGCATTCTTTTGTTTGTATAGTACAAATTGGAGAATAAAGCGGGTAGCTTTTCACATACATATTATCCTGCTACAAGTTGTAGTAATAGAAGATATCAAATCTTTCCTTTATTTATAGTCTCAATATAATCAATCGTTTTCGAGTATACTTTGGAAACTGAATAAGTTTCTTTGAGACTTACTACAATACAATACCTTATTGGTAATCATTTGTGTTTCTCCAAAATAATATAATTAGCTCTTACAGAGTTCTCAATTAATTTGGTACTATCACATATTAATAAATATCCATATAGTGAATATTTCTTTTAAAGAGAAAGTTGTACCATTATGGTCATGTCAAAATTATATGCAAGATATGTTTCTTGCATTATTATTGTTCTTTAATAATCACATTGCCAAAATATTTTGGCGTACAATAGGTACGTGACCAATGACCATTCATACCATAATAATGACATTATTTTCTTATATAATCTCAACCCTCCTTCTAGAGGTGAGTGTGGTATATTCAATACCAATAACATGTTCATATTCTTCCAATAATGAATATGTATTCATAAATCAGATGTTGTCACATTCACACAATGAATGGACCATAATCATCTATATGTGCTATATAAAATCTCATGTCAAATCGATGACAGATATTATTTTCACAGAGTGAAGGATTATTTTGAGAATCCTTATTATTCTCATTATCACAATGATGACGATTATAATTTCGTCTATTGTCACGTCCACATCTATTGATACCTTCACGGTAATAATTTTGTCTTCTTTCAGACTTATCACATACTGCTATCACATTCTCTGCGGGGATATGTAATTTTGTTATCCTTTTCAAATCCGTAAATGCGTCTGGCATTTGATTTGCTATTCTTTGCAAATGAATAATCTTTTGCACCTCTTTTTCACAAATAGAGGCACGTGGATCAAGATGAGATAATGATGGATTTTTCCATAAAATCCCTGTTTGGTTTTATAAACTTCTCCCTCTAATTTTGGGAAAAGTGTCTCATCGAATCGACAGTCTGCAAATCTTGTTGTGAACAAATCCCCTGTCAATGTTTCGAGGTAGCGAATAATGGAGGGCGATTCAAACCCAACATATATTCTTAACCTTCTTTGCGAACCCATTTTGGTGTGATATGGCGGTGCTACAGGCACATATACTGCGCATCCAAATATTCTTAAATGGGATATATTAGGTTCATGACCCAAAATTAATTGCAACGGGGAATATTTGTGATAATTTGTCGGTCTGAGACGAACTAGCATTTCTGCATGCAAAATGGGGTGACCCCAAACCGAAGTGGGCAGCCTCGTTTTCATGAGTAATAGTCTTGCTATCAACTGCAGACGTTTAATTAAAGACTCTCCAAGACCATTTTGAGTGTGAACATGAGCTACAGGATGTTCCACTTTTATCCCGATTGATAAGCAATAATCATTAAATGCTTGGGATGAAAACTCAACAGCATTATCTAGCCTAATAGACTTAATTGGATTATCGGGAAATTGTGCCCGTAATCGAATTATTTGTGCCATTAATTTTGCAAACGTAAGGTTGCAAGATGACAATAGGCACACATGAGACCATCTAGAAGATGTGTCTATTAAGACCATAAAATATCTAAACTACCCACTAGGTGGGTGAATAGGTCCACAAATGTCCCCTTGTATACGTTTCGAAAATGCAGGTGACTCAATTCCAATCTTTGTTGGTGATGGTCTAATAATTAACTTGCCTTGATAATAAGAAGTGCAAGAAAATTCATTATTTAAAAGAATCTTTAAATTCTTTAATGGATGACCATTTGAGTTTTCTATAATCCGTCTCATCATAATTGATCCAGGATGTCCCAATCGATCATGCCAAAGTACAAAAGTATTGGAATCAGTAATCTTTTGGTTTACGGTAGAATGTGCCTCAATTGCACTAATTCTTGTCCAATACATGCCACAAGTTAAAGATGGGCACTTCTCAATAACCCTCTTTTGGCCAGAGACATTCTTTGTAATGATGAGATATTCAAGATTACTCTCATCTATTGTCTCAATATGATATCCATTTTGACTGATATCTTTAAAACTCAACAAGTTCCTCTTGGACTTGGAGGAGAACATTGCATTCTCTATGATAAATATTGTTCATTTAGGCAGAGTTATAGTAGCTCTTCCAGAGCCTTCAATTAATTTACTACTACCAGAAATTGTAGTAACATCTGCCTTACACATACTTAAATGAGAGAAATATTTCTTCTCTTTGAACATTGTATGTGTGGTACATGAATCAATTAAATAAATTTTTTTACAATTGAATTTTGATCCAAGTTTGTTTTGTGAGATATCCATACTTAATCTTGTATGTCTAGTTAGTGCATGCATCATTAAATTATTCAAGTTAATTAGCATGATTTAAAGTGTACTAAATACGTGTAGGACAATACCGGCTAATATGAATACACTTATTGCACTAAGATCTTTATCAAGCAATTTTAGTAATAATTTGGCTAAGTGATTTGACATGCTACATAACTAGTATTGTTACTTTTCTAGATTTACTATATAAAAGAATTATATGTGCACCTAAAGAATATAAAAATTTTAATATCGTAAAATCTATACCTACATAGTATCTCCATGTGTACTAATATTCTGTATGTAGGCTTGTCAAAATAAATAGTTAAATGTAGCTAGTGTAGTATATCATGTTATACGGCACAATAATGTATAATCACACATTATGTTAGATGTACCCAAGTACTTAAGCATGTAACTAGATATACTTGAATTCAATAAGAAAATGGACTTGAAAACAAAAACAATTTCAAGTAACCTCATTATTACTAACATGTTTTATTTCTACAAAGAAGAAGATGAATAATCAATAAATACTTCTTGGATTTGGTCAAAGTAGGATGTAATATTTTAATGATGCAAACACTATTTATATTCATATTTTGGATACGTACTACTGTCAAGAAAATATTCTTGTTATCTAAGTCTATTGTTGATTACTTCTATTTATATATATTTTAATAATGCAAATCAATTAAGAAGCAGTTTATTAAAATCATTACATCTTTATTCATAAATAAAGAGATCATGGTGAAGTATGAGTGTCTTTCTCTTTCTATTTTTGTTTTTAAACATAATTGAGAAAAATTAAGTATCCAACAAAACATATCATTATTCTTACAAAAAAGAGAAAACATGTTGTACCCGATAATATTAAATCAGAGTCGAGAACTTTAAAAGAAGATAACTTACTGTAATGGTTAGAGACTCGAGCTGATAACGTGTTATAAAATAAAAGCAATTTAGTAAAACATGAACAAGAAATATAAGCAACTTAGTGAAACATGAACAAGAAATGTAGATAGAGAGACGGAAGAGATTTTCTTCTTCAATTGTGTGTCATTTCCTATCTATTACAAGGCCTTTATATAGGCATAAAAAGTGAAGAAAATATGTCATGGAATATGTCATTGAACATACAAAATATGCCATTGAATATGTCATTAAGCATTTGATATGAAGATTATGGAAATTAATAGACATCCAACATATTATGATATTTATCATAATACCCCCCTTTGGATGTCCATAGAAATGTGCCTCACTAAAACCTTAACTAATTGCAATCTATTTATCACTTTGTATCAATTTAATCCATATATAAACCACAACGTTAATCAAGCTATAACAACGCGTTTGTTGACTATATTTAGCGATTATATATAAACAGACATGGTACAAAAATAGATTTGTCCATTAGCTGAAACTGAAATAGAGATGTGCGAAGAAATGTCAAAATAAATATACTTTAGTCCTTATTATACTTACCTCAATATTCGGATTTAAATTTGTTTGGTAATTCCAAATAAACAACTTGAGAAGATGAGGACAAAAGAATTTAAAATGAAATAACAACGCAACCAAAATCTAAAAAGAAAATCTCCATTCACGCCAATAATCTACTGGTCCCCAAAATCTGCGATCTTCCAAATCTAAATACACGTCAACTTCAAAAGGTCTCCTTTTTCTTCCCATTTTCCTCTGGGGAATGGACGGAATAGAGGAGATTTATTCTCTGAGCCGTTACAAATGTTTTTTTAGTTATATATTTTTTTTCATACGAGAACTCTAAAATATAATGCAAGAGAAATTCATAAATAAAACATATGAGATTTTCTAGGAACTTTTCTTTCTAGTCAACAGTAATATAACTAGCTAGCTAGTAATAGGATATCGTTTCTTTCCGAGATCATTTACCAACTTTAAAATATAAATTGCAAAAGATGTACTTTTTTGGAAAACTTAGAGAAATGTTCCATATAAATTTCAACTTACCAACCTCTAGTCAATATTTCAAAAATCGAAGCGAATAAGAAATTTTTTTAATGGGTGTAGTCGAAATTATTGAAAATTTATAGATGAGTCAATATATAAAATTTGAGGAAGATTGGAGGTGATTTGGACTGGTTTTGTATCAAAATTCATAATTAAATGAATATCAGAAAATTCTTCTGTGACACATGTATCAAACATGTATCACGCATGTATCTCACATACAGATATACATGTGATACATAATCGATACAAATATGATATATATGTGATACACATGATACATGTATCATTTTTTTTCATATTCAGTTTTTACTTCTAATTTTCAATTCAAACCACCTCAAAACTTTACCAAATCATCTCAAAACTGAGACTCAAGCTCCTTAAGATATACCCAATCTATTCTAATAGTACCCACTCAAAAGAAAGTAAAAATTTGATATTTTTTTGCTATAAATAGCTAATTGGCCATTTTAATTAATATAGGTAATATTTCATCAATTAACTAATTTTTGTAATGAGCTACTTCTAAATAAACATAGCCGGTAATTTCCCTATTTTTTTGCTACGATCGCGAATAGGGATAATCTTGTGGCTACGACAAGAAAATTGAGTTATGACCGTCCACCCATCTATGCAAGTAAAGATAAAAATTGATAGAGAAATCGGAATAAAATTCTACAACATAACGAGACAAACTGGGGGGAAAAATGAAGCTATATCTGTTTGATGTGGAATAAACCTTCCCTTATTTAACGCTCAAAATATATTTATATACAGGCGCTAAGAAGCTACTAGTTGTTTTCATGAGAATTTCAATCCACATCCTTCTACTTACTAGTTACGGTTATTTATTGATATTTATATAACGAAACAAACTAATGGAAATTTCCACTATTAGCGTTTCTCTGAACTACGAAATTCTGCAAAACCATGCATGCAAAATTAAAGGAACAGTTCTGATAATCTAGTTTTCTTCAAGTGGTCAAACCACATTTGAATGCCCCTTAGGAATCACTTTCATACACTTATCTGTTTACGCGGAGATTAATTAAAGCGTGACTCCAAATTGCATGCAAACATATATAAACGCGCAGAAACAGTGTATAGGTTTTTACTGAGATAATGTAGTAGTTAGTCCATACTACTACCATGATATAAATATTTTTTTTGATATCAATAATACATGACAGTTTGATAAAAAAAAAGCGCAGAAACCATAAAGAAATGTCAATTTTATGTCTCATCAATCGAGTTAAAGAAAGAAAGATTTAGTCATCAAAAGTAGTGTCTCGAGGAAAAAACACAAAAAGGAATTGAGGTACGTGATATTGTACCAGTACTAAGTGGTGTTTTATACTCCCTCTATTCCAATTTACGTGAAATATTGATTGCGCACGAAATTTAAAAAATAATAATAATTTTTAAAATTTATGATCTTAAACAAATCACAAAGGGACCAATAATATTTGTGTGGTTATAAAAGCTTCTCATTAAGGATAAAATTGTAAGTTAAAGCTATATTGTTTTCAAATTTAGAAAGGGATCACTCTTTTTGGAACGGACCAAAAAGGAAATAAGTTCACATAAACTAGAACGGACGGAGTACTTCGATATCACACAAGAGGGATGGTTTTGTGTGGTGTCCAAATTTTTACGTGCATAGATTATAGAATAACCTAGTTCTTCTACGAGTTCCTTACGCTACAATTGCAGAATAATAAATGCAGAAAGTAAAGACCACAAGTATGTTTACATAAAAAACATTCAACTCAAAAGGTGAAAAAACTCGACCTACTTCCCAATAGGATTTTTTCCCAATACTTTGCGAGTCAAACAGCATTTTACAAAACTCATATAAGCCTAAGGATTGCCTCTAACCTTTTGTGGCAACTAGCGTCAAGTTGTTGCGTCAACTCCAAATTAACTCTAATTTGAGTGCTACAACTCAAAGTACCTAGTACAAATGCTTCTAGAGAAAGTTGAAAGGCACAACTCAAAAGCCCTATTACATTGCACTAGAATAAAAATATAGATTTGAACCCATCTCTTTAAATTTATAATGAGTTCAATATTAAGAATCTTAAAGACTAAACCCATAGGGTTTAAATCTTGGATCCACCTCTGAATGCTATTTCCTTGGTGGAAGAGTTCTAGCTATCTTTAACTTCTAACTCATTCCTTATCTAGGATAGAGTTCTCTTCAAATAAGGAGTCCTGCTCCTTATCAATTACGCAGCCTTTTTGTTCAGGTTATATCAGATACAACCACTTGTGATCATCTCTTTCACATACATGCCTTATGCTTGAATCTGCTCGTGTCTTGTGCACACTTATGTGTATGAACTTGGTTCATTCATATGTTTCTTTGTCAATCATCAAAACAACTTACTCAAGCGAACACTAAGTTTCCAAAAAAAATAACAACAATAGTATATATTTGTCATAAATTGGACAAATTAAGAGGTCTCCATCGTTAGTATTGTAGGTTTCTGCACTGGTAAATTACGATTGAGAGAGACAGAATCAGCTCAAAATTCCAGTATAGTTACGTACTTCATTTGTTTATCAGCTGGATCGGAGCATGATGTTGAGCTAGCTGCTTGTAAATTAATTAGCTGTTAGTTGATGTGAAATAAGATTTTTCATCAATTAGTAATGCCGTGATAAGGTTGAAGTCTTTGCTATTTACTCGACCAGGGCAGTATTTTGTGGCTACATATATATATTTTATAAAGTGGAGTTTAAATGTGAATGTAACTTTATAAGAAACCTAAAAAGATAGTTATCTCCCTTAAGTATACTCCGTTAATTATCAAAACGCATCTTTCTCTGCATGTTTTCACGAGTAAAGGCTAGCTTGGATCTGATCAAATGATTTGCAGTTTCGAGCTTGGAATATTCCAGTTCCATATAATCAAAATATCAAATATATATATATATATATATATATATATATATATATATATATATATATATATATATATATATATATATATATATATATATATATATATATATATATATATATATATATATATATATATATATATATATATATATATATATATATATATATATATATATATATATATATATATATATATTGTATGGGTCAAAACCTGACCTCATGATAATAAATGAGATCGACTCATTTATTAAAGTCCATTTATGGCTAATAAATGGTATGACCATTTATTCACAAGATTATCGGGTTGACAACTAAGAGCACGGCCTGGCCGTCCTCACGAGGGCGTCCCCTCTATGTGATCCTAACTCCTTGGTACCAGCTGGCAGATCTCCTAGCTATAAATACTAAGAGAAAGAACCTTAAAAGGGGGCTGCTTCTTCTTCTTCACATCTCCTTTTAAAATAAGAGTGAATACATTATTGTAAGGCTCTGAACCTCTCCATGGAGAGGCAGACCAAATCAATATCATTAATAAAAGATTTTCATCCTCCTCCCTTTAATCTATAACTGGTGTCTCTTATATTTTATTCCTTTAGTCTTTGGATTTATTAAGATCTGCTATGATTGGCCCTCTATTTATTTTAATTGTTTTATGTTTCTAAAGTAAATAAAAACTTTGAGCAAAACACACACACACACACACACACACACACACATATATATATATATATATATATATATATATATATATATATATATATATATATATATATATATATGTATCGCAATCTCAAATTAGTTGGGGGTCCATCTGTCATACGAATTGCCTTTATTATCATCTTATCTTAGGAGTACCGTACACCACGTAAGGGCTTTTACCTGTGGCGAAGGCAGGATATATACTAAGGGTGTTCAAAAAAAGTTGGATTGCATCTCACAAGAATCAAACCTGCAATTTTCTACATATTTTGAACACCCTTGATCATTGAGCCAAGCATTTGTCTGGTGTTAAGGGTGTTCAAAACTTAATATATAGAGTAAAAAATAAATTTTGCCTTATATATACAGTATAATTTTTCGGTGAAGGGTGTTCGGGTGAACACCCTTGCGCCCCCTGCCTCCGCCCCTGGCTTTTACTACTTTTCAACCCATGAATATTCACAGAACATGCTTCCTTGAATTTAATTTATAAATTTTTTCATTCTTATACACTATTGAAAACTTTATTACTCTAAATATTTATGTTTAGTAAATTACCATACCTATACAAATTTTATATACAAAATATATACCTTCCACATTTTAAGACATCAGATGGACATTATAAAGCTCATGCTCATCTCATGTTAGATTTTCTTCTTTACTTGGACTCGAACCTTCCTTATTCATTTTGAGGCCTTGTAATCAATTCAAACTATAAATGGGCTGATTATAGAACACTGCAAAGTTAAATCTTTGCCCATAAAAATGATTTCTTTATATAAAATTCACGCTTCTTCTCCATGTTGATGCCAGAATCAATTCAAACTGCAAATGAGTCAACTGCCAAATACATAAAAATTAAATATTTACCCATAAATAGTTATTTCCTTATATACTAATCCATACTTGTTCAGTGAATTTATTGCTAGAGATTCAAATTAACTGCAAATGTGTCAGTGCAAAACACTCAAATAAAATTTTTAGATATAGAAGTGATTTTCTTAAATCGAATTGGTTCCAAATTTTAAGGCCAAGAATCGATTCAGACAATAGCCCATTGCCAAATTATCTCAAAACCAAATCTTCACTAATTCAAGTCGTCAATTTTGTTATACAGCCTACAGGAATTACTTTTATATATTTATCTCTTTAATCTTTTTAATCCAACTATAAGGGAAAACAAATAATTGTTGTTTGCAGTTCAATAATATTTTATTCTAACCCATAAGGAATGGCACAATCATCGATAAGAAAACAGGAATGGAAACTAAATTATTATGTTTCTTGCTTTTATCCAAAAAATTTCTCAGTACCTCAACCACCATATTAATATGGGAAAGTCTTGAAAAGCAACGAAGTGCTGCTTAAGAATTAGCAATCTCACATGCAGCAGTTACTCAAATGAGGAGGAGAAAATAAGTGAACTGGAAGAAAATAAGTGAATTGGGAGAAAATAGAAAACAAAGCAGCAAATCAGAGATAATATAAATTGGGAAATTACGGTGAATTTGGGGGAATTCAGTATGTTGTTCAAACTTTCATACAATATGTCTTTTTTATATTTTGTATCAAATTTATACATAGTAAAAATAAATTTCATACAACTAATTATTATTATACAATTTATCTACAACTTTTACATTTTATTTCTACCTGGTTAAATACAATTATAATAACATACGACTTAAATACAAATTTTATATAAAATTTATACAATATGACTTTTGTATATTTTGTATCTGATTTATATATAGTTGTCGACACCCCCTTTTTCTAATGAAAGGAAGTTCGAAATCGGTTATACGAAATTATGGGAGGACAACTCTTATTCCCTTTCGAGAATTGGATTTTGGAATTTGGAGAGTCGACACCTAATGATTATAGTGCATTAGGACACGTTTAAAGAAAAGAATTTGAAAGGAAGAACCAGAGTTTGGGTAAGGGCTTGAGATTATCTCGAGGGTAATGTGTTAGACCCCCTTCAAGATCCACTAGTGTGGTTCCCGGCCATACTACAATTGTGACTTTAGAAGATAGAAGAAACAAGCAAGGATTTCACATAATTGCTACAAACAAGTTCGAAATTTTTAAAAGAGGAAAAGAAAGGAAATGGGAAGTTTTAGAAAAAGGTTAATTAAAAGAAAAAGAAATATTGTAAATAAAGGAAAAAGGGGTCCTAGGTTTATACGTAATATGGATCACATTAATGCAATATCTGGCGTACAGTCCTCGAAGAGGGATCGCACGTGATATTAGCGCACCGGTCATCATATTCATACCCTACCATTCTTGTCCCATTAAGGTATTAAAGCATGATTAGTCTTGTTTACTTATTGCATGCTAGTACCTGTCCCAATCTTATCAGTCTCGGGGTATTAGGACTTCCAATCCTAAAGGGGAGAAAGGGATGGGGCCTTTATGGAGTTTAAAGGACAAAATACTAGATCGACATTCAAAATATGTATCAAATAAAGGAAGAGCAAGAAAGCAAGTAAAGCTCAAATAAACCTCTGAAAGCAGATAGTCATTTAGTTTAGCACGTCTTTGCAAATACTGGTTTGGTCTTTAAATTAGATTAAGCAGTGAGCCGACTGATTCAACAAATATATTTAGACAGAAAGTCTACATTATGCCACTCGGATACAATTGTCGGAGATTAAGGCACTTAACTAATGCTAATTGATTAAGAATACTGACTTTAAAAAGTAGCTGGTATATAAGATTTTGAGAAAAAGTATGTTGCAGACTTAGAAAAATGATTTTAGAGCAGACTGCCTAGTTGTAATTAAACACAGAAAAGGCAATTTTAAAAATTTCAGAGGAGGCAGGTTTATTTAAAGAAAATGAGTGAATTGCAGAACTGATTTAAAGATGACAAGTTCAAAATAAAGGAATTGAATTGGAAAACACATTTTTTGTCAGATTATTCGAAAGATAGTTTCAGAAAAATATCCAAGTTAAGGAATTAGGTTTTAGAAAAAAGTATACATTGATTTGAGAAAGGTTTATCAAAAGATTAAGTTTTGGAAAATATATACTGATTTAGGTGTGTAAGAACCAGTTAGTCGATTATTACTGCTTTTAGACAGGCGAGTTCGATTTAAAAGCTCCTATAGACATGATTTCTACGAGTTATTGATTTTATACCTTGTTAATAACTTCCTGAACAGTTACTGATTCGATTAATCCTAAAGTTTGCGTAGTATCATGAGTATGCGTATTCCTATAGGCATGATATATATATGCAGACAGTTAAAATATTGACTCTTATAGGCAGGATTTCTATATGCATGATTGTAGAAAGTAAGTGTTAGGTCATATAGGCATGATTTCTATGTGATTGAATTAATAATAAGCGGCCCTATAGGCAGGATTTCTACCCTTTAATGCAGGAAAGTAAAGATCCCCCACCCTTTTCACTATATTCTCCGAGTTTATACAAGTTATTACAAACCAAAAAAGTAGAGAAAATACATGAGAAGCTAACAGCTAGATCCGAGCAACCTAATTCAGACTTAATGTCTAATAATATGCGTTTGAACCACTTCGGGGATCTAGATTTCCAAAGCCTTCTTTTTATCTAGGGTGTTTCAAATTTCCAAAGAGTCTCAGGGATTCCCGGCATTGCTTACACCCAAGATACCGTTAGAATAAAAACAGTGCAGTGTTGAAAAGCCAGCTCTCAAGCATCCAAGTTCAGAGGGAGCTCAAGGGTCCTAAAGCAAGGCTTGCAAGAGAGGGGCAGAACTTAATAGCTAAGGATAAGTGTAAGTGCAGAAGGGGTTGAGGAGCCATAACAGATGGTGGTCATGCCTAGCCACAAAATAGGTTGGCACACCTCTGACCAACCTATTTGGTCAAACAAATTAAGAGCAGACCCATTGAAGGTCAGAACAAGTCTGAACAATGATTAGGACATTTCCAGGCCAAGGTCATAGGCTCAGAGCACACATAAGGGGAAAAGGGAGTGGGAATTGACAGAGTTTAGGATTGAAGGAATCCACTCCATACGCATGAACAACAATGTTTGGATATTGTCATCCTCTATAAACCACAACTCAACAGATAAAAGGGGGTAGGGGTAAGGGGATTCACATAAGAAAAGAATAATAAAATTGCTAAAAAGCAGTAAGGAAGAAGCACAACAGAGCTGAAATATAAAGCACATAGGAGAGGGACAGTATTTAAAATAGGATAGACATACCAGTTTCAAAATAAACAGAAAGAGAAAAGCATAGCTCTTGCAACTACAAACGAACAAAGAAAGATCAACTCTGGACTTCAGCAGAACACTCGAAATATTTTGAGAAAACTTAAATGTGTTTCAGAAAGAAAAGAGAAGTAGTGTCTAGAACTTGTCTGTGTGTTCATGTTTATGAGAGAATCCTTATTATCGACTGATGATAGAAAAAGGGAGGTCTCAGCCCATATATAGTTTTTTAAAACAAGTAAGGTAGACAAAGAGTGCACAAACATAGAAAATCAATCAATTAGTATCAATTAAGACAACTAGACTTCTTTAATTAAGGGGTCTAGGTCAAACAGCTAATCAAGATGGAACAAGGAGGAAAAATCGGTTTTCTAAGGCTTGATTAAGGTAAGGAAATTACATAGTGCACAAATAAGGTCAAATACACAGTTGGTAATTAAGGAAAGATGGAATAATAGTGTGAAAAATAAGGTATCAGTTTGAAAATAAGTCAAAGGATCTTGGATCCAATTGCAAATCACAAAGAACCTAAAGTAATTAAACAAATAAATAATTCAAATATCGGTACAAAATCACAGAAGATACACAAGACCAATTATTTAAGGAAAACATCACAAGTCCAGAATTTTTGCACAAAAGATCAAAATAAACAGCCAGTTGGGCAAAGGGGATCCACTCGAAAGAAATCAGTGCTGAATCACTAGCGTGATTAAAGGGATTTAAAAATAAATCTTTGAAAGAGAAGTTTTTCTCATATATAAAGCATACAGTTCAAACCAAAGAAGAGTCTCACAATGAAAATTTCATAGTCATAGGCGAATTTGATTTTGAGTTCGATTACAGACTCATCGTGAGTCTGTAAACCTAGGGTTTCAAAGTGAAACCCTAATGCCATCCACCCAAAGGAAACCCCCCAAATTTTAGGATTTCACATAGAATAAGAGATGAGAAGTCATTCAAAGTCACGGTGACAGGCAGACATACACAAACAGAAGCAAGAGAAACTACGAGTTTAAAGACAAAAGGTAGGCAAGAAAATGATCAACAAAACTTAGGAACAAAATCAAAGCATGAACTTGAACACATATAACAAAGAGTGAGGATCAACATCCTAGGTTAGCATGTGAAGAAAGAATAGAAAAGAATCTCTCTAAAAGTCAGGAATGAAATAAGATAACAAACTTGAACATAATAAGAAATAAAACACGAGCATAAACACATAAGAGAGAGTAAAAGAGTCAGCAAACATTTAGGAGTCATTTTCAGAAACCCTAAAATCGGATTTGAACATTTTTGAAAAAAGAAAATTTGGTGAAAAGCTCTAAAAAGTCACACACAGCATAGATCTAGCACAGATCTAAACAAATAAAACGAAAAAAACCTCGAATAGGCTAGGGTTTCTGAGAACCCTAAAGGACGAGAAAGGCTTGGAAGTCACGAGATCAGATCTGAGTCGATAAGGCCGGAACCAGGCTCAGTAGGCTACAATAAGCCAGAGCAAGGCTGGAAACGGCTGAAAACCACTAATCGACAAAGGTCTGGGTTAAGACCCTTGAATACTGGCCTCGAATCTTTAGGAACCGAGCATGTGAGAGCAGTAGAAGGTGAGTGTAGGTCGTCTATGGCTAGAGCAGCCATGGATTCTGGTGGATTTGAGGTCGAAAAGAGGTGGGCGGCGATTATGGTTTGAGAGCATTTGAGAGAGAAGAGGGTTTGAGGGTGGCATGTTTGATAGAATGGGGAGGTTTTAGGGTTCGTTCACAATTAATTAAGGAAATGAGAGATCTGGGCCATTGATCAAAATGATCAACGGCTCAGATTTTAAAAAGAAACCGGGCGAGTTTGATTAAGGGTCTGGGTTTGGCTAAATGGAAAATTGGGTTTGTATTATTTGGGTTTGATTTGGTCAGAGTTGTGGTGCAATTGGGGTGTCAATTTTGGCTAGAATTGAAATAAAATGGGGCTTGCATTTAAATGGCCAAGTTTTCTTATTTAATTTATAAAAAATAGAAATAGCAATTTTAAAAGTAAATTAAAAGTACTGAGTAGATAACTTTATATAAATATAAATTAATGATAGGCTACTATTACATATTTTAGTCGCGTATTACACTCGAGTTTACTGCACTTTAATTGAGTTTGCGCTTTTATCGCTAGTATTTTGCTCTAATTGTGTGTTTTATGCTTTGTAGGTGTGATTCTGAGCTATATAGATATTATGGAATAAATTAAGTGATTTGAAGCTTTGAAATCTGAGTAAAATCTCAAGGAATTAATCCGGGATCATGTTCTAGGGTCAAATTTGATAGTTGAGAACAAACAAAGACTCGATGAGTCATATTGCGCACTGTCTAGAAAAATGGATATAACGTTTTTCTCAGAACTTCGTTTGGGCTCCATAATATATAGTTGGAAAGCTAACTCACAGGGCTACAACTTTTATGTTTTGAGTCTTTCCAAATTTCAAACGGAACAGGGTGAAACACTGCAATTTTACCGCGGCCACGGTAGAACCGCGGCAGAGTGCAGACGCAGACATCTGAAGAATCATAGGCCATGTTTGGTCGCGGTTTGACCATGACCGCGGCAAAACTACAATATGAGGCCAAACTTTTAGGGATTTATGTGCAAAACATGGATTTTAAGCCCTAAACCCTACATAAAACAAGGGAGGCCGGCCAAGAACAAGATTGGATATACTTTTGACACAGATTTGACCTAAGGAGGCAGAGAACACATTGGGAGAAAAGCGGAGAATTCTTCTACAAGTTTTTTTCTTTCCTCTTCCTATTTTTCATTATTTGTTATGAATTTTAGTATTGTAGTTTTACATACTATTATGAATAGCTAATTTGTTATCTAGGGTTTTGATGGAACCTTTTGTAGGATAAATTCTAGTTATGTTTTTATATAATTGAGTCCTAGTATAATCTCTATTTGTTCAACTACGTTCTTGTTGTAGTTAATTGAAGAGATATTAATTAGGTCTGCCTATTTAGTATGCATAACTCAGGAGAGAGTATATATTTAGGTAATTATTGAACAACACCACTCCCAAAGTATATCAGGGATCAATAACGGAGAGTTTAAAGGCGGGATTAGGGATAACGAAGCCTTGGATATGATATGAAGTGATCTGTATCAAAAGTTAGCTAGCGTAGCTCGGGAGAGTGCGTTTAGTAAATTATCGTGATTACTTGGGAGAGATTTACGGTAATAAGAGTGCTCATGATCAGTAGAGAATACTTAGGCGAAATTATAAAAGACATAGCGGGAAGGATTTCGACAATTGGGGAAATCATAACTCTAGACCTCCTTAATCTTGTCTCTAGCACTTAGTATCTTTACTTATTAATTTATTATTTTAATTTGTTAGTTAGTTCATTAAATATAAGAATATTAATATTTGTAAGTTAGGAATTGTTCAAGCTTGTCTTCTTGGTGATAGTGAACAGTTGTAGCTAAGCCTTAGTTCTCTGTGGGATTCGACTCCGGACTTGTAAACCGAATTATATTTGCAATGACCGCATTGTCCTGTTATAAGGCATAGTTGGGCATGATCAAATTTTGGCGACGTTGTTGGGGAACTAACGGTGCAGCTGTAGGTGTACATATTACTAGGTTTCAAGTTTGAACTTTTATTTTTATTTTTTGTATTTGATTTTTTTTTTTTTTTTGTTTTACTTGTTGATTTTAAAAATAAAAAAATATATGGCATCATGGAATTATGAAAGTTTTGATGTTGGTAATTCTACTTTTAATCATTCTTATGCATACTGAGATGAAAACCACCCTTGGCAAAATTATCAAAAAAATTCGAGAGCGAGTTATGTGCACCAACTCAATCTTATGTGTGGAATGTGTGTGATATGTATGGTGGTCAAGATGGTTGTGCTTATATTTCTTATCTTCCCCCAACCCCTTATTATGATGCTTCTATGTTTTCTTGTGAGGATAATAGGAACAAAGAACCTCGTGAAGCTGACCTAAAGAAGATCGAAGATATGTTAAAGTGTCTTATAGAACAACAAAGTAAAATATTGCTGCGGATAGAAAGATAAGATGAAACTATTCACAACTTAGAGGCTCAAGTGAGTCAACTAGTTAAAGATTTTAATGCTCAATATATCAATATTATGTGATAGTAGCCAGGAGCAGTTTGCATTAGAGACGAACATTGAGGTGCCAATGGAGGGTTCCAAAGTAGAACCCCAACACTCTAACCATCTAAACTTTGCGGATGTCGATGTTGAAGAAGTAATACTAGAGTCAACTAGGGACGTTGAAGATACAAATTTAGTTGGCTCTAGTGTTTTGGGTGTTGAGGAGGTCGAAAATCTTGAAGTTTATGTATTGGAGCGTGTTGTACCTCATTCCAAGCACTTCTCTACATTATGTTCGAACGGTGAAATGGGAATGGATCTTTACGAGCATAAAGAGGATTCCAAGCAAGAGGTAGATGTGCATTATATTTTGAAATTCTCAAGGCCGTCTAGTCAAGGTGACACTCCTCGGTCGAGAGACAAAAAGTGCATAAGACTCTATCCAATTTTTGGCTCACAAGAATTTGTACATCCCCAAGAGCATAACCATAGGCTTGAATCAGAACTTGGGGTGCAATTTATAAGTTCGAAGTGGAGGCAGAAAGTGATTCATGTCATACCGCAATGTTAAATCAAGCGCTTGTTGGGAGGCAACCCAGCTTTATTATTTTTATTTTTTATTATTATTTTTGTAATGTCAATTTTTATTGTCTAGGATCATGGAAAGCAAAGGTATTGGAAGGATGCAACAGCAAACCAAATGGTTAGAACTAAGGCGAACGACCAAGCTTGGGAGAAGTCTAAGTACCCCATGAGCTGCTAGTGCTTCGGCCTTTGACCTACCAGGGAGTTATTTTTACCCTCTTATTAGTATGGTGTGCATTTGGGACAATGCACAATTTTAAGTGTGGGGTGACGAGATTGTTTGGATAACCTTTTATGCTATTTTAGTTGTGTTAGTTTAATTGAATAATTTTTTTTTTCAAAATAGAAAAGAATGGACTTTTCCCGACGATGGATCTATGAGATAATTTTCTTGAGGGATTTAAGTCTAAAGAAAAAACAAAAATATTTTCTTTTATTAGGTAGTGTAGCAATCCCCCCTTGGTTTTTCTTTAAACCACGGTTCTTTTCCAAGGGTTTTGTTTGAACCGGGTGTAGTTAGTTTTTTTTTTGGGGAGTAGGAGCCATTGTGTAGTGTTTTGAAGTGGAGCAATACCTCTTGACTTTGTTATGCCTTGAGAATAGTGAGTACTTTGGTTGTGACGCTTAGGCTCAGTTTTTTACTCTTGTAGAAGTACCTTAAATTATATAATCTTAACTTTACTTAACTGCTTTGACTAGAGTGTCTTGATGATCCAATCCTGAGTGACTTATATGCCATGTGTGTGTAAGGATTTGTGTTATTCTTTGTGTTGTATTGGATGCCTAGAACTTGCCCCGTGTGTTTGCAAAGCGTAATAGTACTTTTATCCAGTCTAGAAAGTGATATAGGCATTTCTTTGTTGAGCCAGATATGTATATTTTACCCATCTAAGTGTTATGTATCGTATTTAACCCATTTGAGCCTATAATTGCGTTTCTTTGACAACCACATTACAAGCCTTACCAATTTATTTGAATTAATAATCTATTTGAACCATTGTAACGTCTCATGAGCACTTGAATTATTTATGAACTGTGTAAAAGTTAAAGTGTGGGGTGGTTGGTTTGGCTTTTGAGTGGAACTAATGAAATAAGGAGAAAAGTGCACTGATTTGAAAAAGCAAGATCCACTTGAATTTTAAAAAAAAACTTCTTTGATAGTGGTGACTCTTGATATAATTGTGCTTAAATAATTTGGGAGATGATGTATATTGATGTGAAGGTGGAGTTTGGTTTGACATAAGTATGAGGTTTGAATGTTAAAGTATATGTATTAAAGTGCTTAGGGAGGTGTAGTCACTCTTATATCTAAATGTATCATATCCGTTCCGTAGCCTATATTACAACCAAAGAAAGTCCTAATTGATCCTAGATTGAATGAGCTCGATTATTGGAGTAGTACACTACGGGCAAGCTTATGGTGCATCTTTTGTGGCATATGAATGTTATTCTGAGAGTGAGTGAATTCTTTCTATCTTGAGTTCCTAAGTGTTCTTAAATTTTATTATGTGGAACTGCTCTCTTTTGTTGTGTGAGGGCACTTTATTCATGAAGGAAAGGCAATGTCCATGTCCTCTATGTTAGAGTAAGTAGGTGAGTTGTGAATCATGTGTGATACTTGTGAGTCAAATCTTGAGGTGAAGATGTTACACTTTTGTTCTTACAACAATAACAACTACCCAGTATAGTCCCACAAAGTGGGGTCTGGGGAGGGTAATATGTAGACGAGCCTTACCCTTACCCGAAAGGGCAGAGAGGCTGTTTCCAATCGACCCTCGGCTCAGTGAATGAAAGGAAAAACAAAAACAAAAACAAAAGAGCATTAGTAACTCCAGCAGAAATATCGTAAATAATTATCTAAACATAAGAACCATAAATAAAATAGCATGCAATAATATCATATATTAACTACCTTAAATAACTACCATAAGGAAGACATAATCCAATACACAAATCATCTATGGATAGCCCTGTCAAGCCTCACCCGACCCCGGGTGAGGAGTAAGAAAAACTCTAGGAGGCCCCATCCTACCACCCTGATACTAGACCTCCAGACTTTCCTATCAAGGGTCATGTCCTCGGAAACCCGCATTCTAGCCATGTCATGCCTAATCACCTCTCCCCAATACTTCTTAGGCCTCCCTCTACCTCGCTGAATGCCAACAATCGCTAGACGCTCACAACTCCTCACTGGGGCATCAGGACTTCTCCTGCGCACATGCCCGAACCACCTCAGCCTCGCTTCTCGCATCTTCTCATCCACCGGGGCCACCCTCACCTTCTCTCGAATAACTTCATTCTTAATCTTATCCAACCTGGTGAGCCCGCACATACACCTGAGCATCCTCATCTCCGCAACCTTCATTCTCTGAACATGAGAGTTCTTCACTGGCCAGCACTCCGCCCTATACAACATTGCAGGTCTAACTACAGCTCTATAAAATTTCCCCTTGAGTTTCTGTTGAACTTTCTTGTCACATAGGACTCCTGATGCAAGCCTCCACTTTGACCACCCCGCTCATATACGATGAGTGACGTCCCCGTCAATCTCTCCGTCCCCATGAATCACCGACCCAAGATATCTGAAACTGTCCCTCTTGGCGATGACCTGAGATCCAATCATCACGTTCATGCCTACTTCGCTCGTCTCAGCGCTAAACTTGCACTCCAGGTTCTGTTTTATATCTGCTTATTTTGAAACCCTTAGACTTGAGAGTATGTCTCTATACCTCTAACCTCTCAATAACACCGACCCTCGTCTCGTCTATCAAGACTGTCATCAGCAAATAGCATACACCAAGGCACCTTCCCTTGAATATGTCGGGTCAGAGCATCCATCACCAAGGCAAACAAGAGAGGGCTAAGCGCTTATCCTTGATAGAGCCCCAGAACCACTGGAAAATGGTCTGAGTCACCACCCACCGTCTTAACCCTAGTCTTAGCTCCATCGTACATGTCCTTGATTACTCTGATGTAGGTTTCCGGCACCCTCTTCGCCTCCAAGCACCTCCATAGCACGTCCCTTGGGACCTTGTCATACGCCTTCTCCAAGTCGATAAGCACCATGTGCAAGTCCTTCTTCTTATCCCTGAACTGCTCCACCAGCCGCATGACAAGGTGGATAGCTTCTGTAGTGGAGCGACCCGGCATGAAACCGAAGTGGTTCCCAGATATAGATGTCATCTCCCTCACCCTCGCCTTGATCACCCGCTCCCATATAGATGTCACTTTTGTTCTTAGTTTATTTTAAATACTCTTGGTGTGATGAGTTAGGAGAATTATTTAAAAAGGTAGTATCTATAAAAAAAGTGTAGTTGATTGCTCGAGGACGAGCAATGGTTTAAGTATGGGGTGTTGATGATAGGCTATAATTACGTATTTTAGTCGCTTATTGCACTCGAGTTTACTGCACTTTAATTGAGTTTGCGCTTTTACGCTAGTGTTTTGCACTAATTGTGTGTTTTATGCTTTGTAGGTATGATTCCGAGCTATATAGATATTATGTAATGAGTTTAAGTGATTTGAAGCTTTGAAGTTTGAGTAAAAGCTCAATGAGTTAAGCCGGGATCGTGTTCGGGGGTCAAATTTGATAGTTGAGAACAAACAAAGACTCGATGAGGCATATTGCGTACTGTCTAGTAAAATGGACATAACATTTTGCCTAAAACTCTATTTGGGATCCGCAATATATGATTAGAAAGCTAATTCAAAGGGCTACAACTTTTGTATTTTGCATTTTTCAAAATTTCAAACGAATCAGGGTGAAACACTGTAGTTTTACCGCGACCGCGGTAGAACTGCGGCAGAGTGCAGACGCAGACAACTGAAGAATCATAGGCCATGTTTGGCCGCGGTTTGACCGCGACCGCGGAAAAACCGCGGAAGTTGGCCGAAACTTTTGGGACTTTTGTGCAAATCATGGGATTTTAAGCCCTAAAACCTATATTAAATAAGGGAGGCTGGCCAAGAACAAGGTTGGACATACTTTTGACACAGATTTGACCTTTGGAGGCAGAGAACACATTGGGAGCAAGGCGGAGAATTCTTCAACAAGTTTTTGTTTTCCTCTTCCTATTTATAATTGTTGGTTATGACTTTTACTATTGTAGCTTTACATACTATTATGAATAGCTAATTTGTTATCTAGGGTTTTGGTGGAACCTTTTGTAGGATAAATTCTTGTAATGTTTTTATAAAATTGAGTCGTAGTATAATCTCTATTTGTTCAACTACGTTCTTGTTATAATTAGTTGAAGAGCTCTTAATTAGGTGTGTCTATTTAGTATACATAACTCAGGAGAGAGTGTATATTTAGGTAATTGTTGAACAACACGACTCCCAAAGTATATGAGTGATCAATAACCGAGAGTTTAAATGTGGGATTACGGATAACGAAGCCTTGGGTGCGGTATGAAGTGAGTTGTATCAAAAGCTAGCTAGCGTAGATCGGGAGAGTGCATCTAGTAAATTATCGTGATTACTCGGGAGAGATTTATGGTAATAAGAGTAATCATGATCGGTAGAGAATACTTAGGCGAAATTATAAAAGACATAGCGGGAAGGATTCCGGCAATTGGGGAAATCATAACTCTAGACCTCCTTTATTCTGTCTCTAACTCTTAGTATCTTTAGTTGTTAATTTATTATTTTAATTGTTGGTTAGTTCGTTAAATACAAGAATCTTAATATTAGTAAGTTAGAAATTGTTCAAGCTTGTCTTCTTGGTGATAGTGAACAGTTGTATCTAAGCCTTAGTTCTCTGTGAGATTCGACTCCGGACTTGTAAACCGGATTATATTTGCAACGACTACATTGTCCTATTATAAGACATAGTTGGGCGTGATCATTAATTTAAAAATACTGAAAGTAATTTTATAATTGCAAAATATTGTTAATCGCAAAGTATGCTATAATTGCAATTATATGCAATTTAGCTTTAAAAGTACCAAATAAGTTTGTAAAAATATGAAAAAATTACCTTAATTATATTTTGGTATAAATATGAGAATAAAATAATTTATTCACAAAAATTATTATTTTGAGAATAAATATTGGCTTTTATGATAAAAATAGGCAATAAACTAGTTTAATAAATTATTAAAAAATACCAAAACTCATGGGTGTGCTTATATATGCACATATATATGATATTTTGGAAGTTTTATGAGTAAAAAAATACATAGAAAAAAATTGGCTATCAACAATAGTAAAAACAAATTTCATATAGCTAATTATATATTATATAACTTATCTATAATTTTTACACATTATTTCTACTCAGTTGTATAGAACTAAAATATCATACAACTTAAATATAATTTTTATACAATGTTGTTCAACTTTCATGCAATAGCTAAATAAATAAAAGAAAAATATATAAACAACGGAATACAATTTTTCTACAATTTTACTACAATTTCATAAATATAATGTATATCATGTATTCGTCTTCTTCTTCGAGTTTCAATATGAAATTCAGCCAAACCTAAGTCTAATCTTCATCAAAACCTCTCAAAATTGAGATATAAACTCCAAACCACATTCATAATTATTTGCAACAACACCCAATCCAAGAAAATGATGATTTTTGAAAACTCAAATTCGAATTCAAAGCTTCAAAACTTTTTAATGGTTGTCAAGGTAGAGTTGCTGCTCTCTTTTCATTTGCTTTACATTACTGATATTAGGGACTGAGAGATAGAAAGAGACATAGAGAGAATTAACAACCAACTCAAACAAATAACATTTTAAACCCAATTTCGAATCCAAAGCTTTAAAGTTTTTTAATAGTTGTCAATGGTGGAATCGTAGATGGGTGCAAGATACGTAGAGGAGAGGGTGAGATGTGGAGAGAGAAACGTGGGGGGGGGGGGGGGGGGTGAAAGATATGTTAAAGATTTTAGGACACTAATTATTATCATTAATTTCCTTAAAATAAACATAAATGGTAATTAGGTATATAAAATATAATTATAGTAAAACTTGAGTAGGGAGGGCAATATAGTTTCATATAGTGTATAAGAATGTAAAAATTCCTTTAATTTAAGGCCATATTTATGAAGGAAGACGGAACCAATATTTCTGAGGGAGAAATTCAAAAATAGCCAAATTTATAAGTGGTTATTCAAAAATAGCCAAATTTATAAGTGGTTATTCAAAAATAGTTACAGTTTCAGTAATCGTAGTTTGGCCACTTTTTAGGTAAAGATAAATCTGAACGAAAACACTGCTCAATATTCAAAAAAAATACTATAATATTATATATTGGAAATCCAGTATATTATACTGAAAATTTACTAGAGTTTCAGTATAATATACCGATGCAGCATAATATACCGATCCAACATAATATATTGAAATTTGAAGCACCGGTGCTCCAATCTCTAGTATATTGTTGAGATGAAGGAGTTAAAACTGGCGACGACTGTGAATCTCACAGCACAGTGCGTGAGCAAGGTGTAGGATAACAACTGTGTATGTTAGCATTGGTTAGTTATGTTAGTTAGTGAGTAAGTGGCCAATAGGCTAAGTTAATTAGCTTAACAATGTATAGTATATATAGACTGTAAATGATTTGGTCTTTCTTTAATACAATTGAAAGCTTCTCTTTAGAATCGATTTTCATTCTTTCTTCTTTGATATTCTCTAAAACTCAAATATCACGCAACAATTACTTGATTTAATATGGTACCAGAGCTTGAGTGGATCGATTAGAGCTCAATACGATTTTTACTCTTTGAACTAAACAGACTATTTTCGTTCAAATCGAAGGAAGTTAGCTGTTTTTCAGAAGCTTTGAAGCTCAACAAGGGCGACATTAGATATTGATAACCCTAGACATCCTTTGTTTCTACAATCGTCAGATAATCCTAGTAATGTAATCATCTCGATACGGCTGAAAGGAACTGAGAATTATTCAGTTTGGCACAAAGCGATGGTAATAGCATTGCGAGCAAACCTTAAGATATGGTTAATTTATGAAACTTGTAAGAAATGTCAATTCACCGAGGATCTAGGAGAAGATTGGAAGCGAGTCAATGCAACAGTCCTAACATGGATAATGAACATTGTTTCACTGGATTTGATTGCTGGAATTGTCTATCTTGAAAATGCTCATGAAGTTTGGCTAGATTTGGAGGATCGTTTCAAAAAAGTTAACGAATCTTGAGTCTATATCCTTCAACGAGAGATAGCCACAATTTCTCAAGGTACTTCAAGTATTTCTGTTTATCATTCTAGAATGAAATCTCTATGGGATGAGTATGGATCCTTATTTCCGTCTCTTCCTGTTACTGCTGGAACGAGGTACTTTATTAAACATCTAGATCAGCAAAACCTTTTTCAATTCTTAATGGAACTAAATGAGTCGTATGGAGCGATTAGAAGTCAGATTTTATTGCAATCTCCATCACCCTTAGTAAATCGTGCATTTGCAATGTTTATCAATGAGGAAAATTAGAGGAATGTCAGTTTGTCTAATTCAGAAGGCAATTTAGCAAATGATAGCAATTATTCCACAGCATTCATGAGTACTAAGGATAATCCAACAAAATTTAGAAAATTTAACAATCTGTATTGTGAGTATTGTCACTTCAAGAGTCATCTAGAAGCATCACACAGATTGGTGAGGTACATTAAGAATGAACCAGGGCTAGGCATTCCAATGAGTGCAAAAGGTGACATGACCTTGAAGGTATACAGTGATGCAGACTGAGCCAGTTGTCCAAACTCAAAGAAATCTGTTATAGGGTATTTGGTGACTCTTTGATATCATGGTAATAAAAGAAACATAATGCAATTGCAAGAAGCTCAGCAGAGTCAGAGTGTAAAAGCATGGCATTCACAGTTTCTAGACTGATCAAAGAGTTGGGAGTTGCAGTTGTTACTCCCATTGAACTCTTTACGGATAGCAAGGCAGCAATGCAAATAGCCAACAATCCAGTATTTCATGAGTGCACCAAGCATATAGATATAGACTATCATTTTATAAGGAAGATGGAGCAAGAAGGACTAATTCATCATGTTTATGTCCCAACAGAATATTAAGAAGCAGATATATTGACCAAAGGACTTGGTAGCGTGCAACACTATCATCTACTGCCCAAGCTAGGTGTTTTGAATATTTTTACAACACCTAGCTTGAAGAGGGTGTTGATATGAAGGAGTTAACAGCTAGTGACAACTGTGAATCTCACAACACAGAGGGTGAGTAAGGTGTAGGATAACAACTGTGTATGTTAGCATTGGTTAGTTATATTAGTTAGTAAGTAAGTGGCCAGTAGGCTAAGTTAATTAGCTTAACAATATATAGTATATATAAATTAGCATCGTAAATTATTTGGTCTTACTTCAATACAATTGAAAGCTTCTCTTCAGAACTGATTTTCATTCTTTCTTTTTTGATATACTCTGAAACTCAATTATCATACAACAATGGCACGATTTAATATATATTATACTGGAACTTTTCACATATTGGAGTTCAAGCATAATATGCTGGAAGTTCATACACAAGTGCAGCGATCTCCAGTATATTATGCTGGAACTTTTTGTGTGCAGCAAATAACAGCTATATTTCAATAATTTTGCAAATGTTAGCTTTTTTTGAATGACCAATCCGAAAACTGGCTAGCCCCTGCTATTTGTACTGGCTTGCTAAAGCCCAACTATCAAATTTTCTTGATTTTGGAAATGGAAACGGAGAAGCGATGTAAAATTATGTACACAAGTCTCAATTTGAATGCGTCGATGCATTATTTATTTTTTGATAAATAGATCCATAAATTTTCTGTTTCTTTATCATTTAATATTACACTGAGAATCTGTGAATGAGTTATTAAATTGCTTTTGATTATTTAAGATTTGGAAGAAGTAATTAATAATTAGTTTAACAAGGATAATTTATTAATAATTAGCTTTAGGAATTAGTCTCCTAGATAGAAACAATACTTGTGAATATAAAAAAATAATTTAACCATAAAATTTGTTGATTCAGATTAAATAACTCAAACCAAACAGTTACAACATTTCAGCTCATATCATCATTTCAAACTCGTAGAATACAAGAATCTTAAAAACTCATAAAGAATTCAGAAGTTGAGCGAGAGAATTGCTAAGGGGTCCTGCTATGAGAGGCTTGAGGCTCCATAAATTCGGCAATGTAATGTAAAAAGCCCAATAATTTGAATATAGGAGAAAAGACAGGAGTACCTATAACAGTTAAACTATTTACTATTCTCTACCCATCAAAGAATTTTATCCATTAAATAATTACAATCTCCTACCCATTTAATAAACAAACATGTATATCAAAATAACTACCCCACGCTTAATGCCCTACCTATAAAATTGCAAAAGCTGCTCAAAATTTCAGAAAATAAGTGTACAAAATTGAGATTTCCACCAACATCCCCTAATTTGGAGATCGCAAGTGTAATAAAACATATCGAAGATGTTGATTTCTCTTTACAATTCGAGTTTTTCTCCTTAAATTTTGTAGAGGTAGATGATTTAACTTTGGAAGATGCTAAAACTTTTGATGCTCAAACTCGCATCTTATTTTTCAGATTTTGATTTTGCTAGCAAAGTAGAATGTCAAAAATTATAAGTATTACAGATGTTTAGCGCTCAAACTTCTGAATTTTTAGCTGAAAATTCTATCCTCGGTTTGGAGATATGGATATTAGAGGTCTGATTTCAAAAAATCTTTTGTTGAAATTCAATATTTGACATCAACACTGTTGAAATTTGCATTGTTGAGATTCAATTTTGGACATAAAAGTGGTTATAACTTCAAAATCATGGAAAATATACCAATTCTGCTGCAGCATAGTGGAGAATGGGATGATAACAATAATTTCATAAATTTTTATGTTGATGCAATTCTAATAAAGACCTGTTGGAAATTTAAACAACTTCTCAGATAAATTGGAAAGCAACTGCAAAAGGACAACAGCATAATAGTTATTCAGTATGTTATTTGCTTAAGGATGAATACCAATTACAATTTGCAACGATATGAGTGTTAGTGTTTACATGGAATTGAAAAAATCAAGTGTAGGGATTGCAGCACTTCCTATGTGTGTGTCGTGTGCTAAAAATACTATAGCTGCAAGCACCTCCAGTTTCGATGTTGTTCCAATTTCGTCAAATATTACACGATTTGAAAGCACTCATATGATTAGTATGTTTTATGTGCAAGAAGAAGATGACCCCAGTTTAGAACTTGATAATGCAAACATCATAACCGATCAATTTCATCAAAAAGTTGAAAAAGGACAAATTTACAAAGACAAGAACCTGCTCGCTCTCATTATGAAACAGTATGCCGTCAAAGAAAAATGTCAATATCGGGTTAATAAATCATGCCCAAGAAGATTCGTCTGCATGTTTTCAAGTAAAAAGTTATGTGATACCTATATAGTATAAAAGTATGCTAAATCAATATATTATGCGAGTATGGAATTGTATTGGTTTGTCTGTATTTTTTATCAGTGATACTAGTATATTATATAAGTATGCTATATCAGTATACTATACGAGTATATAATTGTACTGGTTTGTCTTTGCTATTATCAGTAAAGCATAATATCAATATAGTATAAATGTATGCTAAATCACTATACTATATGAGTATAGAATTGTGCTGTTTTGTCTATTTTTATCAACAAAATATGATATCACTACAGTATATAGGTATGCTATATGAGTATAATATGTGTGTTTTTTATCAATAAAACATAATACATAACTGCATTTGTAATATAAACAAGTATACCCTTGAATACGTGGATGAAAGATGCACTTGGAGACTTCAGGCATCAAGCCTACGAGCATCAAATCTTTTCAAAGTGACGAATTTTAATTCCGTCCACATTTGTTTAACTGATAAGAGATTTTGTTCATAAAAGCAAGTTGTCTCAGCTTTTGTTGCAGTTGTGATACAAGATAAACTTGTTGACCCAAAAATCATATATCCAACGAAACATCCAAAAAGCATATGGTATGGACTTAAGCTACATGCAAGCACGGAGATCAAATGACAAAGCAAGCAATTGTTGAAAGGAACGCCAAATGGGTCATACCAGAAAATACCAACTTATCTTTATATTTTAGAGTATGCTAACTCAGAATCAGTGACACGACTACACACTGAAGAAGATGGGGGCTTCTTGTATGCATTCATATCTATATATGCATGGATTAGAGGATGGATCTATTGTAGGCCAACAATTGTAGTTGATGGAAGTTTGTTAAAGTCAAGATATAGAGGGACCATACTCACGGCTTCCACACAAGATGTAGAGGTAAGAATACAATCTAATTACACTCAGTTAAAGAAACAAAAAAAAAGATTTTCAAATATTATATGATACCAGTATGGTATATAAGTATACCAACAGAGTATATTATTATTTTGCTATATACATGCACCTACCTATGACTATACTACTATATGAAATAGTAAACTAATATTGTGTGTACAATCCAATAACATTCAGTTAAAGAAACAAAAAAGATTTTCACATATTATATGATACCAGTATGGTATACCAGTATGGTATACAAGTATGCCAACAGAGTATATAGTTATTTTGCTATATTCCTGCACCTACCTATGACTATACTACTATATGAAATGCTAAACTAATATTGTGTGTTGTAATTGATATTTCGTTCTTTAGGTTTACAGAACAAATTCTACCCCTCGCATATTCAATTGTTGATTCAGAAAATGATGCATCGTGGGAGTGGTTCTTCGTGCAGTTCAGAGAAACCTATGGAGAAAGAGAGGGAATGTGCATTGTATCAGACATGCATGATGGTATATGGATAGCAACTTTAACTGTCTATTCAGAAGTCAATGGTCCCGTGCGCATTCCAAGGCAAATAGAACCATGACCATGATATCGAGTATTGCGAAATCAGTAAATACAACAAACAAGTACGCAAGAGACCCCAGTTGTGAATTTGCTTGACTTTATGACAACATTGATTCATAAATGGAATTACACCAATCAAATCGATGCAGTGGAACTATTCATGAAGATTGGTGCAAAGTATGAAAAAATATTGGCAGATAATATTATCTTATCATAGACGATGACAGTATGCATTTTCAAAATCATAAAAACACTACATGTACTGTAGTTTTACCTTTTTACCTTAGTTATTTCACTAAACAACTGGATATTGTTATTTAAAAAATACTATTACTTCATATAGCTAATGACTTTTTTTAATTAAAATTATACTAGGTGTTTCCATCAACTCAATTCTTACATTTAGTAATTGATTGCCAAACAAGAAATGTGGTGCGCCTACATGAAAAAAATTGTACTTGTGGGAGGTTTCAGCTAGACGATATTCCATGTCCACATGCAATTACAGTTATACAAAAATTTCATACAGATTCATACAAGTATTGCTCGGATTACTACAGTACAGACTACTTGCTGAAAACATATGAGATACCAGTAAATCTTTTGCCTAATGAAACAACGTAGCAAATTTCAGAACATGTCTCTTCGCATGTGGTACTGCCACCAAAAGAAAAAATCAAACCAGGAAGACCTAAAAAGAAAAGAGGCATAGGAGGCTGGGAAGAAAATACAGTTATATGTGCACTATGCGAGAGAAAAAGATACAACCGGAGAACATGCCAAAAGATTCCAATGAGAGATTGATATAATGCTTCAATGTTTTTATATAACTCATATTTCGTAGAATAATAGCATTTGAATTGCAAAGAAATAAAACACATTTCTTGCACTAGACCTATATTTGGTATGATGATTCTTTGCCAAATTAAATTTTGGAAACAAATTTATATGGCTACTTTTCAATAAGAATCTGTTTATTTTTTTTGTTTTAGTATATAAAAGTGGGATGCATTTACATCTAGTTGTTGCAGGAAAAAAGATGCTAAAATATAAATGTGATACCCAGTGGTATATCTATGTACCTTACTGGCATATCTGCATATCTTATTAGTATCAAAATATGTGCAGAAATAGAAGTGGTGCCGCAAGTGCAATATCTGTACATATATCGTTGACAAAATGGGCCCTCTTTGTAGCTCTTGTCTGTATTAAAGTATAACAAATTGGAAGCCATTTACATGCAGTTATTGTACATCATCAGGTATATAAATACAAGGTGATACCCAAATGGTATATTTGTATACCTTACTGGTATATAGTTGTATTTGTAAGGCCACGTGAGATCCCTACTCGAAAACCCGGATTCCATGGTGCCAAGTTAGGATCATGTGTTAGAAATTAATAAATATGGCTTGCCGCAACACGGACCTCTTTGGATTGGATAATGCATTAAAAAGTCAAGAATAAGTTTCCACAGAATACGGTCCAGAATGCGGCCGCAAATCAGGAATGCGGACCACATATTTGCCGCAGAGTGAATCAGAATGTTGGTTAAAAATTGAAGTCAGTTATGCAGTCGCATAATCGAAATACGGCCGCATAATCATCACATATTTTTCTTTGAATTGGCGGAGGCCAGTTTTGCGACCGCATTAAATGAATGCGGACCACATTCTTACCGGAGACTGAGTCAGAGTGTTTAGTTTCTGGGGAGCATTTTGCGCTCCATTATTGTGACGACCTGGTCGGTCGTCTTTGGAATTTATGCCCCATTTCCCTATTAAATGTCTCCCCTAAGTTCATTTCTGCTATTTTAGTGTACCGGGACGTTCGGTGTTGGGATTCGGAGTGTTTTGGGACACTTAGTCCCTATATAAGAGCTTAAGTGTTAAAAAAAGGTCCGTAATTGGAACAGTGTGAAGATGGCCTCGAAATGGAAATCTGATGGTTCTGTTAGCTCCATTAGGTGATTTTGGGGTTGGGAGCATGTTCAGAATATATTTTGGAAGTCTGTAGCTCATTTAGGCTAGAAATTCCGAAAGTTAGTATTTTGACAAATTCCGGTTGATAGTTTAAATTTTGATCCAAGGGTCAGAATTGAATTCCAAAAGTTGTTGTAGCTTCGTTAGACTATTTAAGATATGTGTACGAAATTTCAAGTCATTCGGACATGTTTTGATTGGGTTTTGATCGAATATGTTTTTTGAAGTTTCTAAAACTTATGCTTGAAGTTGATGTAATTCGATGATTTTAGTGCTAGTTGAGGTGTTTTGATGATAGGACAAGTTTGCATAATATTTTAGGATGCGTTGGTGCTTTTGGTTGAGGTTTAGGGGGCCTCGTGTGTGCTTCAGGTGAGTTTTGAGCGAGTACGGATACCCCGAAACTTAAAAAAAATGGAGGTGACAACAGTGGAGACGCGGACCGCGCTCCTTTTCGTGCTGGGCGCGCGGCCGCACACGGGAAGATCTACAATCTACTAGTTCTACTTCTGAATCTCATATCTTTTGATCAACATAGAATTTCGAGGTAATTCAAAAACGAAAGTCGTAGAGATTTGCATCTAGTTTTCAGAAAAATATTATAACAGGTATTTGGACAACCGTAGAGAAAGTTATGGCCAAATAAGTGAAACCTATCACTGTAGTCAAATTGTTGCATGACCGCGACCATTTTTGTGCAGTCAGCACTCCCTGGGCGAGGACCGCGGTCATTATTGTGTGGTCAGCACTGTCGGAATCTGAGGGGTACTCTATAAATACGAGGTTTTGGGTTCTATTTGATATTTTGACCTATAGAGCTCAGATTTTTGCGATTTTTCGAAGGTTTTTCAAAAAATTCATCGGGGTAAATGATTCTAACTCAATTTTGGTTAGAATACATGAATATACCATTGAATTAATCATTTAATTAGTAATTTGAGATGGAATTTGGGAAGAAAATTGTGGAATCTTTCAAAAATATAAAATGAAGATTTGAAGGACCAAATGGTGTCGGACTTGGATATATTTTGTATGGTTAGACCCCTGAGAGTACGAGGTTTCTGGAAATGTAAATTTTATTTGATTCTGAGACATTGTTCTGAGGGGCATTTAGGTCATTTTACCTATTTTCGCGCCTTAGCTTTAATTTTAATAGTGGAGCTAGTTACTTGCGATGTTATTTACAATATATAATTGGTTGGAATAGATTTGCGCCACTCGGAGTCGGATACTCATGGCAAGGGCATTGTTTCTTAGCAATTTTTGTACCGGTTCGAGGTAAATGACTTGTCTAACTTTGTGTGGGGGACCTCTCCCCTTAAGATGTCTTTGTTTTTGTTTAAATGCCTTGTGCGCTTGGTGACAGGCGTATACTTGTGCTAATTCTTTAAAATTCACCTTACTTGACTTATTTAGACTGTGTTTCTTCACGTATTTAACTGTTAAAAAGGTAATTTTCACTTGTTTCCGCTTAGGGAAAGCATGTTAGTAACTTATTTTCTCTATTTGACTAAATTGCAATATCTGCCTTTCTGAAGCATGTTAGACTCTAGATTTTACTTGTTGTCCGCACTTAGCTTCTTTCTATTAATTATTGATTTGTTGTGATGTGTTTACGATTGGGTCTACGGGACGACATCCCGGGAGTTTCCTTCGTTCGTATTTTGTTTCCATATTTGGAAGTGCGGGATACTAAGAGATCTCAGGCACTGGATTGATTAATTGGAGGATACTAGGAGATCCTCGGGATACTTGGAGATCCCTCGTGATGTACTGGAGGATACTATGAGATCCTCGGGATACTTGGAGATCCCTCATGATTAAATGGAGGATACTAGGAGATCCTCGGGATACTTGGAGATCTGTTGTGTATATGAAGAGGATACCAGGAGATCATCGGGATACCAGGAGATCCCCGATGATAAATAGTGTGTAGTGATCGTTCTTGTATTTGTAGATTTGTATTTGTAGCATGTTCCGTTTGCTTATTATTTTTGCTAAATACTCGAGATTTGTTGTATTTCCTTCCATCTATTCATTTTATATTTATTCTTATGTTTATCTCAGTAGGGCCTCGACCTTCTTCGTCAATACCCCACCGAGGTTAGGCTTGGCACTTACTGAGTACCGTTGTGATGTACTCATACTACTCTTCTGCACACTTTTGTTGTGTAGATCTAGGTACATCTTAGCAGGCATATTGCCAGTAGCTGTCAGGGATAAATATTGGAGACTTGAGGTATACATCTGCTACGTCCCAGATTCGCAAAGTCTCCTTCTCATTCCATACCTAGTTATTAGCTGTTGTTTCGATTCCTCTCTTTGTATCAGACAAATTCTGGTGACCAGAGCAGTGTTAGACTTCTTGTAGCCTGTGTTTCCCGTGGGATTCCGGGTTTTGGGATGTTACTTTCAGGAGTTGTGTATTAAGTGTATGTGACAAGCGGCATCGGTATACATTTCCTTTTCTATTTAGTGTTTGTTTACTGTTTTTATTTCGAATTGTCAAATTTCGCAATGTGTTAGGCTTACCTAGTCGCAAAGACTGGGTTCCATCATGGCAGATTCACAATTGGTGAACCAGGATCGTGACAAGTTTGTATCAGAGCTCTAGGTTCATAGGATTCACGGGACACGGGCTAGTTTATTAAAGTCTCGTTGATCGGTACGAAGACTTTCGTACTTATCTACGAGAGGCGATGTAACTATTTAGGAAAAATCTTCACTTCATTGAATTCTTTGTCGTGCTATGTTTTTGACATTGATTCTAAACTTCTGTCTTCCATTCTCTCACAGATGATGAGGACACACATGACCCGGGACGATCAGGCACCCGCACCCCCTCCTGCAGCCGCTAGAGGCAGGGGTCGTGGACGCGCGCGGGGTGCAGCCAGGGCACCTGCACGAGCAGCCGTTGAGGTATTACCAGCGGATCCAGCCAGGACTTAGGAACCCGAAACGCCCACAACCGCCACTACTCCAGCTGTTCAGGAGGAATTGGCGCAGTTTATGAGCATGTATACTACGATGTCCCAAACAGGGTTATTTCTACTTCCTGCAGCCACGTCCCAGGTTGGGGGAGGAGCCCAGACCCCGGTATCCCACATTGCAGAGCAGAGGGTGCATATGGGAAGGATCCTAGATATTACTCCTGTCCAGCCTGCGGTACCGGTTCAGCATGAGGATGGCGCACCTGCTTCGGAGGATAAGCAGCGTAGATTGGAGAGGTTCAAGAAGTATGACCCTCCTATTTTTAGCAGGCTAGCTACAAACGATGCTTTGGGGTTCTTGGAGGATTGTTACCGCATATTTCGCACCATGGGTATTACTACCTCGAGCGGGGTTTCTTTCCAGCTTCGGGGAACCGCCTATGCCTGGTAACACACCTTTGAGCTAGACAGTCCGGATGAGGCTGCCTCCCAGAATTGGACTCATTTTTCAAATATGTTTCAGAGGGAGTTATTTCCGCAGAGCCTCCGAGATGCGTGGCGCGCGGAGTTTGAGCATTTGCACCAGGGTCCTATGACTGTCTCTGAGTATGCCATCTGCTATACTAGGTTGGCCAGGCACGCGCCTGTTTTAGTGGCTACTAATCGTGAGAGGGTTCGCAGGTTTATCTAGGGCCTTATTTCTTCCATCAGGTCTGGCATGGCGCGAGAGTTGGAGATGGATATACCCTATCAGTAGGTAGTGAGCATAGCCAAGAAGATAGAGGGTATGCATGCCAGAGAGCGAGGGGAGAGAGAGGCCAAGAGGTCTCGAGAGTCAAGTCATTTCTCTGGTACCCGTACTTCAGGAGGACGTCATGGTAAGGGCTACACGGGTCGCCCAGTTCACTCAGCTAATCTTTCACCCAGCAGTACTCCGCTCCTCCTAGATCTTAGGAGCCTTATTATGCACCTCCGAATTCTAGTGCGCCTTATGCACGGGGTACCTCCAGAGGTCAGTCTAGTAGGGGTGGGCCCAATCAGTCACAGCCACCGCGCCCTCCCAAAGCCTGTTATGAGTGTGGGGATACCCGCCATGTATTAAGGTATTGCCCTAGGCTTGGGAGGAGTGCACCTCCACCGCAGTCTCAACAGTAGCGTACCCAGCGGGATTCTCAGGCCATTGTTCCAGCTCCAGCTGCCACCCCACCTGCCCAGCCATCCAGGGGCGGAGATTAGGGAGATAGAGATCGCCCTCGAGGGAGGGGCCGGGCCAGATTTTATGTCATTCCTGATTGTGCCATGACTATCGCCTCCGATTCTGTTATCACATGTACTATATTGGTTAGTCACAGAGAGGCATCGGTTCTATTCGATACAGGCTCTACTTATTCTTATGTGTCATCTTATTTTGCTCCACATTTGGGTACAGCCAGAGACTTTGAGCTCTCATGTTTATGTTTCTACTCCCGTGGGAGATTCTCTTGTTGTGAATCATGTATATTGGTCATGTTTGGTTACTATTCGTGGTTTGAGGCCATGGTAGATCTTTTATTACTTTATATGGTTGATTTTGATATTACCTTGGGCGTGGACTGGTTGTTGCCCCAGTATGCTATTTTTGATTGTTATGCTAAGACCGTGACGCTGGCTATGCCTGGTATTTCTCGTATTTAGTGGAGTGGTACTTTTGATCACACTCCCAGTAGAGTTATATCTCTTTTTTAAGGCTCGACGTATGGTTGAGAAGGGGTGCACCACGTATTTAGCTTATGTGAGAGATGTCAGTGCTGATACCCCTTCTGTTGACTCTGTCCCAGTAGTACGGGATTTCCTCGATGTGTTTCCATCTGATCTTCCGGGCATGCCACTCGACCGGGACATTGATTTTAGTATTGAGTTGTTGTCGGGCACTCAGCCCATATCTATTCCTCCCTACCGTATGGCTCCTCCTGAGTTGAAGGAGTTGAAGGATCAGTTACATGAATACTTGATAAGAGTTTTATTCTACCCAGTGTTTCACGGTGGGGTGCTCCTATCTTGTTCGTAAAGAAAAAGGATGGTTCTATGCGCATGTGTATCGATTATCATCAGTTGAACAAAGTTACAGTGAAGAACCGATATCCTTTGCCTCGTATTGATGATCTATTTGACCAGCTTCAGGGCGCACAGGTGTTTTCTAAGATTGATTAGCGCTCAGTCTATCACCAGCTAAAGATTCGGGAGCCGAATATCCCGAAGACTGCTTTCAGGACTCGGTATGGTCATTACAATTTCCTTGTCATGTCATTTGGGCTGACCAACGCCCCAACAGCTTTTATGTATTTGATAGACAGTATATTCAGGCCCTATCTCGACTCATTTGTCATTTTTTTAATAGATGATATTCTTGTATACTCCCGGAGTCGGGAAGGTCATGAGCAACACCTGAGGACAGTGCTTCAGACCCTGAGGGAAAATAAATTATATACAAAGTTCTCAAAATGTGAGTTTTGGTTGAGTTCTGTGGTGTTCCTAGGCCACATGGTATCGAGTAAGGGCATTCGGGTATATCCAAAGAAGGTGGAGGTCGTGCCGAGTTGGCCCAGGCCCTCCTCAGCTACTGAGATCTGTAGTTTCCTTGGCCTGGCGGGGTATTACCGTCGTTTTGTGGAGGGGTTCTCATCGAATGCACCCCCTATGAATAGATTGACCCAGAAGGGTGCTCATTTTCAGTGGTCAGACGAGTGTGAGGCGAGCTTCCAAAAGCTCAAGACAGCTTTAACTTCAGCCCCTATTCTGATTTTGCTTACTGGTTTGGGGTCCTATAAGGTTCATTGTGATGCCTCACGAGTTGGACTTGGAGCGGTGTTACTGCAGGACGGTAGGGTGATTGCCTATGCGTCCAGACAGTTGAATGTACATGAAAAAAACTATCTTGTCTTATGACCTTGAGTTAGTTGCTATTGTTCATGCCTTGAAGATCTGGCGTCATTATTTATACGGTGTGCCTTGTGAGATTTACACGGATCATCAGAGTTTACAGCACTTGTTCAAGCAGAAGGATATGAACTTACGCCAGAGGAGATGGTTGGAGCTACTGAAGGATTATGATATCACTATTCTATATCACTCGGGCCAGGCCAATGTGGTAGTCGATGCCTTGAGTCGCCGGCCTGAGAGTTTGTAGAATTTGGCATATTTACCAGCTTCAAAGAGGCCCATGGCGATAGATGTTTAGGCTTTAGCTAGTTAGTTCGTGAGATTGGACTTTTCGGAGCCTAGACGGGTTCTAGCATGTGTGGTTTCTCGGTCTTCATTGTTTGATTATATCAGGGAGCGGCAGTATGATGACCCTCATTTGCTTGTCCTCAGGGACATAGTTCAGCATGGTGATGCTAGGGATGTGACTATTGGAGATGACGGGGTATTGAGGATGCAGAGTCGGATCTGTGTACCCGATATGGATGATATTCAGGAGTTGATATTGACCAAGGCCCATAGCTTGCGGTACTACATCCATCCGGGTGCCGTGAAGATGTATCAGGATCTGAGGAAGCATTACTGGTGGAGGCGGATGAAGAAGGATATAGTAGATTTTGTAGCTAGATATCTCAACTGTCATCGGGTAAAGGTTGAGCACTAGAGGCCAGGATGGTTACTCCAGCAGATGGAGATTCCGAAGTGGAAATGGGAGAAGATCACCATGGATTTTCTGACTGGTCTCCCTCTGACGGCGAGGAAGTTTGATTCTATTTGGGTTGTTATGGATAGGCTGACCTAGTCCGCTCATTTTATTCCAGTATGTTTTTCTTACTCAGCAAAGCGGTTAGTAGGGATTTGTATCATGGATATTGTCTGTCTGCACGACATTCGAGTTTCTATCATCTCAGACAGGGGTTCAGTGTTTACATCACGGCCGTCCAGCACGAGTTTCATACCCAGGTGATGAGTACAGCTTTTCACCCTCAGACGGACGGACAGTCCGAGCGCACTATTCAGATTCTTGAGGATATGCTCCGTGCGTGTGTGATTGAGTTTAGAGGATCTTGGGATCAGTTCTTGCCATTGGTTGAGTTTGCGTACAACAACAATTATCAGTCCAGTATTCAGATGGCGCCGTATGAGGCCCTATACGGTAGGAGATAAAGATCCCCGGTAAGTTGGTTCGAGCCGGGTGAGGCCAAGTTATTCGGCACTGATTTGGTTTTAGGATGATGTCGAGAAGGTTAAGGTGATACAGGATAAATTCTGTATGGCCCAGTCCAGACAGAAGAGTTATGCGTACCGGAAGGTTCATTATGTTTCCTTTATGGTTGGTGAGCGGGTTTTGCTTCAGGTATCGCCTATGAAATGCGTCATGAGGTTTGGAAAGAAAGGGGACTTGAGCCCGAGGTTCATTGGTCCATTTGAGATTTTGAAGCAGATTGGAAAGGTTATTTATGAGCTTGCCTTACCTCCCAGTTTGGCCGGGGTTCATCCGGTATTCCCTGTCTTGATGCTTCGGAGGTATCACGGTGACCCGTCTCACGTGTTGGAGTTCACTTCAGTCCAGCTGGACAATGACTTGTCCTATGTTAAGGAGCCAGTGGCAATATTAGACAGACAAGTCCGAAAGCTCAGGTCAAAGGATATAGCTTCAATAAAGGTTCAGTTGCAGGGTCAACCGCCAAGGAGGCGACTTGGGAGATCGAGCGGGATATGTGCAGCTCATAACCTCATCTTTTTGCTACTTTAGGTATGTTCTCTATGCTCGTTCGAGGATGAACGAATACTTAAGTGTAGGAAGATGTGACAATCCGGCCGGTCGTCTTTGGAATTTATGCCCCGTTTCCCTATTAACTGCTTCCCCTAAGTTCCTTTATGCTATTTTGGTTTGCCGGGATGTTCGATGTTGGGATTCAGAGTGTTTTGGGACACTTAGTTCCTAAATAAGAACATAAGTGTTGAAAAAAGGTCCGTAATTGGAATAGTGTGAACATGGCCTCGAAATAAAAATTTGATGGTTCCGTTAGCTCCGTTAGGTGATTTTGGGGTTGAGAGCGTGTTCGGAATATATTTTGGAAGTTTGTAGCTCATTTAGGCTAGAAATGCTGAAAGTTAGTATTTTGACAAATTCGGTTGATAGGATAAATTTTGATCCAAGGGTCGGAACGGAATTTCAGTAGTTTTTGTAGCTTCGTTAGATGATTTAGGATATGCGTGCAAAATTTCAAGTCATGCGGACATGTTTTGGTCGGGTTTTGATCGAGTGTGTTTTGAAGTTTCTAAAAGAACTTAGGCTTGAAGTTGATGTAATTCGATGATTTTAGTGTTACTCGAGGTGTTTTGATGATTGGAACAATTTTTCATAATGTTTTAGGAAGCGTTGGTGATTTTGGTTGAGGTCCGGGGGGCCTCGGGTGTGTTTCGGGTGAGTTTTGAGCGAGTACGGACACCTTGGAACTTAGAAAAATGGAGGTGGCAGCAGTGGAGACACGTACCATGCTCCTTTTTGCATTGGGCGCGCGGCCACGCACAGGAAGAGTTGCAGGTTGCTGGTCCTACCTCATATGCTCGTATCTTTTGATCAAACAGAATTTTGAGGTGATTCAAAAACAAAAGTTGTAGAGCTTTGAATCTAGCTTTTCAGAAACATATTATAATAGGTATTTGGACATCTGTAGAGAAAGTTATGGCCAAAATAGTGAAAGTTGTAACTATAGTCAAATTGTTGAGCGGCCGTGACCATTTTGTGCGGTCAGCACTCCCTGGGAGTGGACCGCGGTCATTTTTGTGTGGTCCGCACTGTCAGAATCCGATGGGTACTCTATAAATACGAGTTTTTGGGTTTTATTTGATATTTTGACCTATAGAGCTCGGATATTGGCGATTTTTTGAAGGTTTTTCAAGAAATTCATTAGGGTAAGTGATTCTAACTCAGATTTGGTTAAAATACATGAATATACCATTGAATTTATCATTTAATTAGTGATTTGAGATGGAATTTGGGAAGAATCTTTCAAAAATATAAAATGAAGATTTGAAGAACCAAAAGGTGTCAGAATTGGATAAATTTGGTATGGTTAGACTCGTGAGAGTACGAGGTTTCTGGAAATGTAAATTTTATTCGATTCCGAGACGTTGGCCCGAGGGGAATTTTTGTCATTTTACATATTTTCGCGCCTTAGCTTTAATTTTAATAATGGAACTAGTTACTTGCGATGTTATTTACAATATGTAATTGGTTTGAATAGATTTAGAGCACTCGGAGTCGGATACTCGTGGCAAGGGCATTGTTTCTTAGCGATTTTTGTACCGGTTCGAGGTAAGTGGCTTGTCTAACTTTGTGTGGGGGACCTCTCCCCTTAGGATGTCTTTGCTGTTGTTTTAAGGCCTTGTGCGCGAGGTGACAAGCGTGTACTTGTGCTAATTGTTTAAAATTCACCTTACATGACTTATTTAGACTGTGTTTCTTCACGTATTTAACTGTTAAAAAGACAATTTCACTTGTTTCAGCTTAAGGAAAGCATGTTAGTAACTTATTTGCTCTATTAGACTAAATTGCAATATCTGCCTTTGTGAAGCATGTTAGACTCTAGATTTTAATTGTTGTCCGCACTTAGCTTCTTTATCTTAATTATTGATTTATTGTGATGTGTTTATGATTGGGTCTACGGGACGGCATCCCAGGAATTTCCCTCGTTCGTATTTTGTTTCGTGATACCGGCACAGGATTGATTAATTGGAGGATACTAGGAGATACTCGGGATACTTAGAGATCCCTCATGATGTACTGGAGGATACTAGGAGATCCTTGGGATACTTGGATATCCCTCATGATTAAATGGAGGATACAAGGAGATCCTTAGGATACTTCGAGATCCTCGATGATAATAGCATGTAGTGATCGTTCTTGTATTTGTATCCTGTTCCATTTACTTATTGTTTTTGCTAGATACTCGAGATTTACTGTATTTCCTTCTGTCTATTCATTACATATTTATTCTTATGTTTATCTCAGTAGGGCCTCGACCTTCATCGTCACTACCCCACCGAGGTTAGGCTTGGCACTTACTGAGTACCGTTGTGGTGTACTCATACTACTCTTATACACACTTTTGTTGTGCAGATCCAGGTACATCTGAGCAGGCATACCACCAGTAGCTGTCAGGGAACATTATTGGAGACTTGAGGTATACATCTGCTACGTCCACAGGTCCGCAAAGTCTCCTTCTCTCCATCCCTAGTTATTAGCTGTTATTTCGATTCCTCTCTTTGTATTAGAAAAATTCTGGTGACTAGAGCAGTGTTAGACTTCTTGTAGCCTGTGTTGCCCGTAAGATTTCGGGTTTTGGGATGTTGCTTTTAGGAGTTGTGTATTCAGTGTATGTGCCAAGCGGCATCGTTATACATTTCCTTTTCTATTTAGTGTTTGTTTACTGTTTTTATTTTGAATTGTTAAATTCCGCAATGTATTAGGTTTACCTAGTCGTGAAGACTGGGTGCCGTCATGACAGGTTCACAATTGGTCAATCGGGGTTGGACAATTATGTGGACCACATGTTGACTCTGCGATCGCAAATGCAACTGCATATTTGACTCGGGGCTCCAATTTTTTAATTTTTAACCCGACCTCTCTACTGATATACCCGGTGTTATAGCTCATTTTAAGCATCTTCTGGACACTTCTATAGAGAGAGAGAGGGAAAGTCTCCCCATCAAATTACTCCATAAGTTTTGACAAAATCCGTGAAGAAAATCAAGTGAAGACCCCTAGACCTTCATCTCAAGAGGTAAGACTTCGTCACCCCAACTCTTATTTGTTTTATTCTCATATATAAGGGGTCACTAGTGAGGTTATTCATGGGTATAACAATGGATTCCGTGAATGTATATCAAACCTTAGAGTAGTGGGAGGTAGTGAATTAAAGAGGGGTACAAAATGATATAAATTGCACCTCTAGGGTTTGTCAATATGCTTGAATCAAGCTAGTGTCTCAATCTCATCTCTAATCCTCGATTTAATTTGTAATTCTTACTCAATAGATCGAAGTGCTAAGAGTTCCGAAAATTGTAAAAGAGTAAGGAAAAACTTTATTGAGGTATGTATGGCTAAAACTCCCTCTTTTTAGAAATTGAGCTCCCATGGTGTCCATGCGTTTGTAGTAAGTTCGGAATTTGATTTATATGGTGTTCATTATTTCAAAGGATTTGGGTGTTGCAAGAATATATGTGAAAGATGTACCTTAATGTTCTTAGTATGCTATTCTTGGTATAGGATATGTGAATAATAGGAACTATGTGCTAAAAAGCCTAGACTTCAAGTGAAGTTTAATTTGAGATTGATTTGCATATTTTATGCCAAACTATGTGAAACCCTCTACGTGTAGAGATTTCTAAGGTAATCAAATGAATTTAGGAAATAGAGTGTGGCTCCATGTGCCGATTAATTGATATGCGAAACGTATGGATGGGCGATGAAACGCATAGGTGTATAATATGATATGTGAACCTATGGACGAGCTATGAAACGCATAGGTGTATATTGTAGTATGTGAACCCTATGGACGGGCTATGAAACGCATTGGCGTATAATGTGGTATGTGAACCTTATGGACGTGCTATGAAACACATAGGTGTATAATATGATATGTGAACCCTATGACGGGCTATGGAACGCAACCTAGAGGAATGGAAATTATGTGAAAGTTATGTGACCCCCTTTTATTTGTTGATATGGTGATTGATAAATCTTTTGATTTACTTTTGTGATCTCTTTATTATTGTTTGATAGTTCTTTCTAATTAGATGCTATTCCATGATACGAATGTCCTTTTTGCCGGGGGCGCTACATTTTTAAATGAATGTAGGTGGCTCCATAGCGGATAGTGCCGATCGTGTGTAGCGGAGCATCATTCTTCACCGAATCTTGGTGAGCCCCTTTCTCCTTCAAGGGGGTTATATTATGTATATTCTGCTATTATGGGCTTCCACTTTTGATATGTAGCTGGGGCCTTGTTGTCATCGTTATTATACTTATCTTTTGTATCGTTAAAGGTTCCGTAGATGTTTGCGTTAATGGACCATGTTGTGATCTTGTACTCTCGCTTCTTTCTTCTATGCTATAACTTGCGGAATCATGGGAATTTAACCATGTCTTAATGTTGTATGATAAAATGAATTAAGATGTTAGATTTACTACTTATCCTAGTTTGAATAAAAGTAAGCATTACTTCCTCATTCCTATTGAGTTGGGTAGATAGTAGTTGATAAGGCTTGATCAAAAGGGTTTTACTTGGTTGAGCGCCGGTAGAATCCTATGGTTTTTGGGGCATGACAAACTTGGTATCAGAGCCTAAGTTTTTGAAGTGTCCATGGATGCTCGGAGCCGTGTCTAGAAGAGTCCTTCTTATCGGTGCGTTGTCGACCACATCTATAAGTTGGAGGCTATTCACACATTTAGGAATAACACCCTTCTTTGATATTCTGGATCGTGCGGTGAAACTGTTTACCTCCTAAATTGGTGTGTTGTTCAATCTTTCAGTAAATGGCACCTGAGAGAAAAGGCGAGAATTGGCCAAGAAGCCAATTCCACCCTATGAGTGATTGATGATTCACTGATTGATGTTGCGGGTGAGGGTAGTCGCCCTGCTATTACCCTACCGGATCATTTTGCTCCAGAAAAGACTGCCTCAGTCCTTACAACTACGGAGGGTACCGCTATACCTCCCATTGATGCCCATGTCCCGCCTCCAGTCCCAGCTTCCAGTTCTAGCATTTCTGATGGGGATCTTAGAGGAGATATTCAAATGTTGAATCAGTTGGTGGCATCTCAGGCCCAAAGGTCAAATATTGCACCCAGTTCATCCAGCTAGATAGAGGATTCTACTAGTTCAAGGGTAAACAGATTCCTTCAGTTAGACCCTCCAGTATTCAAGGGTGACAATCCAGAAGAAGACCCTCAGGACTTTATTGATGAGATGCACAAGACCCTCAGGGTGATGCGTGCGACTAAGACACAGGAAGTAGAGTTGGCTGCCTACCGTCTAAAAGGGGTGCCCTATACATGGTTTGAGTTATGGGAAGATTCCCGCGAGGAGGGGAGCCCTCCGGCGAGGTGGAGCGAGTTTGATGATGCCTTCATAGATCATTTCCTACCTGATGAGACAAGGGAAGCTCATGCAGCAGAGTTTGAAAATCTGAAGCAAGGTAGTAGGAGTGTGTGGGAGTACCATATGGATTTTGCTCTCCTGTCTGAATATGCTATTCATATGTTGCCCACAATGGGGGCTAGGGTGTGTCGGTTTGTTCAGGGTCTCAATCTTTTAACTATTAACGAGGCTTCTACAGCTGCATTGAATTCTCACATAAATTATAGGAGGAAGATGGTGGCATTTGCTCAGGCGACAGAGGATCGTAAATTGAAGAGCAGATTGGAGAGAGAGGGTAACAAAAAGACTTGATCTGCAAGGAATTTTAATGGCTCCTACAGTGTGGGTAATGGTGGGAAAGAATTACACATGAGAGTGTCATCCAAACCCACACAGTCAATCCTTCAAACCTCAGCTAAGACGCTACCATCAGGGCCTGATAAGCAGCAGTGTGACCATAATATGCAAGACCAAGGCAACATGAAATCTAATCAACAGGTCCAGTCAAGTGGGAGCTATCAGAGGCAGCAACAACCCCGTTGCCCTAAGTGTAGGAGGCATCATCTAGGTGTGTGTCGTAAGGGCACTGACAAGTGTTTCGAGTGCGGATTTAAGGGACATCAGCTAAGACACTACCCCAACAACTGAGGAGCAACAAGTAAGTCCGTTAACCCTTTTTGTTCTATGATGTGTATGAATGGGTATTACCATTTAATTTCGTGCCATGGAAGACTGACCATGGGGTGATACTTTCCTACATGTTTATACCTCCAAACTTGGGAAGTTTAACTCATACAGAAATGATCAGGTGAGATGGGAATGGGATTTGAGGTGTTTACACATGCTTACAACGCGAATTAAGTGCTTAGAAGGGATGTTTTTATAGGTATTGATGTAATACGGTAGGGTGATTGCCTACGCATCCAGACAGCTAAAGGAGAGAGATATAGATAATAGTCTATGCACTTTGTCACTTAATAGGAGTATGATGTTTCCTCATAGTTGTTACTCATGAATTTGTGTTTTCATATGCCTATGTCTAAGAAGGTAGGTGGAGATAAATTGTGTACCATTCCGGTGGAAATTATTGAAAGCGAAGTTAGCGGACAGTTAGCTTATGTGAGATAATTACTTGTTATCCTCGTTATGTAAGATCAAGAATCGAAATGCTTCATGTGAATGTATTCTAACGAAGTCTGTAAATATAGGAAGCCATTGAAAGCCAAGAGTGTTGTGGAAATAAAATATTTTCTCTTGATTGCATAGCAATTGGTTTTGATTTGAAAGGTACCTTCTAGGTGATATGATCTAATAATGTGCAATCCATGCACAGATATCATCATGATAAAGGAGTGTCTGTAATAGTGAGGTTCTTGTCATCGATATATAAATATTGTGGTGCGTTATCGAGTTGAGCAAGCCACATGGGAAACGGAAGGTGAAATGAAAGAAATATATCTCCACCTGTTTGAACAAGTCTAGTAGTGATCGTGCGAACTCTTATCTCTAAGAAAACTAATATCGTGTTTTATTTGGTGCACAGACACCCCATGTCTCCCCTAAATATTTTACCATTATATCTCATTAAGTTATGCAAGAATTGTATGTGTTGTGATTATTTGCATCATGTGCATACCCTTTCTGGTAAATGAAAGATTGTACAAGCTCTAGTGATAAGTGAATGATTAATGGTAGTATAGATTGGTAATGATTAGTTGATATGTGTATAGTGTATTGGTTGAACTGTGTGCGACTCATCGAAGTGACCAAACTATGTGCAAGAATGTGCCAAGTGATTGAATATGTGCAAGTATTAAGGAAATGAATTGTATATCAGTTGTAGGGATGATAGAAGTTGTGTAATGGTTCTTGGAAATATGTTTCGGGGGCTCTCTGACAGGTAAATATGTCCAAATTACAAAGGAAACTTTGGAAAAAATTTCAGAAATCTAGTTAGTTAGCTAACTTTGGGGACTGCCAATCTGTTTCGGGTTGTGAGGAGGGGAAGATTGCACTAAGACTGTTAATAAATGAACCTTGATCTCATTCGAGGACGAATGGTCATAAGTGGGGGAGGATGTAAGGCCATGTGAAACTCCTACTCGAAAACCCGGCCCGTGGTGCAAAGTTAGGATCATGTGTTAGAAATTAATAAATATGTGCTCGTCACGGCGCGGGCCTCTTTGGACTGGATAATGCATTAAAAATTCAAGAATAAGTTTCCAGAGAAATGTAAGAAATGCGGTCCAGAATGCGGCCGCAAATTAGGAATGGGGACCGCATATCTACCACAGAGTGAATCAGAATGTTGGTTAAAAATTGAAGTCAGTTATGCGGTTGCATATCGAAATGCGGACTGCATAGTCGTCGCATACGTTCCTTTGAATTTGGCGGGGTCAGTTCTGCAGTGCACTTTGCAACCGCAGAACATGAATGTGGACCGCATGTTGACTCTGCCATCGCAAATGCGACCGCATATTTGATTCGGGGCTCCAATCTAATTTTTAACCCAACCTACCTATCAATATATCCAGTGTTATAGCTCATTTTAAGCATCTTCTGGACACATCTAGAGGGAGAGAGAGGGTTTCTAGAGAGAGGGAAAGTCTCCCCCATCAAATTACTCCATAAGGTATGACAAAATCCCTAAAGAAAATTAAGTGAAGACCCCTAGACCTTCATCTCAAGAGGTAAGACTTCATCACCCCAACTCATATTTGTTTTATTCTCATATATAAGGGGTCACTAGTGAGGTTATTCATGGGTATAACAATGGATTCCTTGCATGTATATCAAACCTTAGAGCAGTGGGAGGTAGTGAATTAAAGAGGGGTACAAAATGATATAAATTGCACCTCTAGGGTTTGTCAATATGCTTGAATCAAGTTGGAGTCTCAATCTCATCTCTAATCCTCGATTTAATTTGTAATTCTTACTCAGTAGATCGAAGTGCTAAGAGTTCTATAAATTGTAAAAGAGTAAGGAAAAGCTTTATTGAGGTATGTATGGTTAAAACTCCCTCGTATTAGAAATTGAGCTCCCATGGTGCCCTTGCGTATGTAGTAAGTTCGGAATTTGATTTATGTTGTGTTCATTATTTCAAAGAATTTGGGTGTTGCAAGAATATATGGAAAGATGTACATCAATGTGCTTAGTATGCTATTCTTGGTAAATAAGGATATGTGAAAAATAGGAACTATGTGCTAAAATGCCTAAATTTCAAATGAAGTTTAAATTGAGATTGATTTGCATTCTTATGCCAAACTATGTGAAACCATATAAGTGTAGAGATGTCTAAGGTAATCAAGTGAATTTAGGAAATAGAGTGTGGCCCGATGTTTCGATTAATTAATATGTGGAACCTATGGACGAGCTATGAAACACATATGTATATAATATAATATGTGAACCCTATGGACGGGTTATGAAATGCATAGGTGTATAATATGATATGTGAATCTATGGACGGGCTATGAAATGCATAGGTGTATATTGTAGTATGTGAACCCTATGGACGGGCTATGAAATGCATAGGCGTATAACGTGGTATTTGAACCCTATGGACGGGTTATGAAACGCATAGGTGTATAATATGATATGTGAACTCTATGACGGGCTATGGAATGCAACCTAGAGGCATGGAAATTATGTGAAAGTTATGTGATCCCTTTTATTCATTGATATGGTGATTGTTAGAGTTTTTGATTTACTTTTATGATCTCTTTATTCTTGTTTGATAGTTCTTTATAATTAGATGGTATTTACTTATACATACTAGTTCTATTCCATGGTACTAACGTCCCTTTTGCCTGGGCCACTACATTTTTAAATTAATGTAGGTGGCTCCATAGCGGATAGTGCCGATCGTGTGTAGCGGAGCATCATTCTTCACTGAGTCTTGGTGAGCCCCTTTCTCCTTCAAGGGGGTTATATTGTGTATATTCTGCTATTATAGGCTTCCACTTTTGAGGTATATCCGGAGCCTTGTTGCCAGCGTTATTATACTTATCTTCTATATCCTTAGAGGCTCCCTAGACGTTTCGTGGGTTATGTATGGGTATGGGATAAGTCAATGGACCATGTTGTGATCGTGTACTCTCACTTCTTTCTTCTATGCTATAACTTGTACGGAATCATGGGAATTTAACCACGTTTTAATGTTGTATGATAAAATGAATTAAGATGTTAGATGTACTACTTATCCTAGTTTGAATAAAAGTAAGCATGACTTCCTCATTCCTATTGAGTTGGGTAGATGGTAGTTGATAAGTCTTGCTCAATTGGATTTTACTTGGTTGAGCGCCAGTCGTGTCCTATGGTTTTTGGGGCGTGACAGTATTGCACTAATATGGCTAAACTAAAATATGTGCAGAAATACAAATGGTGCACCAGATACAATGTGATACCCAAAATGCATCTAGTTGCTGCAGGGAAAAAAAGGTACTCAAATACAATGTGATATCCAAATGGTATATCAATATACCTGATTAGTATATAGTTCTACTCCACTAATATACCTTAACCAAAATCTTTGCAGAATACAACTGGTGCAGCAATGCAAATTATGCACAAATTTTATTAGATTCAACTACAATTAACGACTACTCTAAATATAATTTCAAAACCAGTTCACTTTCTAAAAATATTTCTTCTCATTCAAATCAATGCTCGCCATGTTCTTCAACAAAATAACAACATAGTTCCTCTTTTTGAATATCGTAACTCCTTTAAAAATACACCTCCAAAAACAACTTCTGTTAGTGTATTATAGCGAACTAACAATGTTCCTCCTACTATTAATGGCAGTAGTAGTAGGAACTAACAGTGCTGTTGTAACAGCCATATTCTACACTAATGGCTTGACTTCAAGTGCTGACAAAATTCTGTCTCTGAAAGGCACTCCTAATAAACCAATAAATTTATGGAAGAAGCCTAAGAAAATCCTAATAAAACAAACTGAAGATACATTCCAACATTAAAATAGTTATAGCAACATATTGTACTATTACAATTGTATTCCTAGAAAACACTTTTAAAAAGCCAGTATTTTTACAATCTAATAATGCAAAATACCATACTTCACCAAAAACTATTAAAATCCTGCAAAGTTTTCATGCTACAATTAATTAAAACCAAAAACAGACCTATACTACTTCTTGTTTTTCTTTCCACTAGTCTTTTTAGGTGCTACTGGAGCCTCATATTCACATTATTCGTCATGCAACTGCTTGTTCCTCCCGTAGTGCCACAACAGTATACCAAACCTAGCTCGAAGACCATCCACATCATCAATAATATACTCAGCAAAACATGCAACATGCACTCCACAATCTTTGAAATAAAACAAATGAATAGAAAATAAAAATCAATTAGAAGTGAAAATATTAATATGAACGAGGAAAACTAAGTAAAAAAAAAAAAGCAACTATTTTTTTCAAATTTTGCTGCGTTGGCAGATTTGTAATTAGTTCAATCTCAAAAGGATCAGTCAACTCCTTTCCTATGTGCAGACCATTTTGTACTACAATATCACTTCTTTGGTTATAAAATTCAATGCTAACTAGAAATAGGGGAATCAACACAGCATATGCCTCTGCCACCTTTTAAATAGCTTTTTTGTGCTTTCGACTACGTAGCGAAACATATATGTAAAAAATATCTTGTGGAATGATACACACCCCAATATCCAATGCCACTTTTCTGCCAAATTAATTGGAAAGAGGACATTATCAACCTGGTGCCATGGAGTGTTGCAATGTATCCTAAATCCTTTCATGTACTCCATGATATCGTCTGATCAATTAATCAAATGATCTTGTTTCCCACCTTTTACAAATTCTGTGAAAACCCTTTGAATGATATTATTAAAAACAATATTTGTAGTTGTGACGTTGATTTGGCATATTACTTCCATATTTCACCTTCTTTCTACGATAATAGAATATAATACTTAAGTGTTGCAAAAAATAAAAGAAAAAAACATGACTAACAGGAACAAAATGAATGAACTATTACAACAATAAAAAGAAAAAGTAGTACGCATACCGAACTAGACAGCGGCCTGTCAGAATAGTTTAAGGTATGGACAAATGTCTTATCATCAATCTATTCAACTTCAAAGTCAAAACAAGAGTCTAGTTTTTTATCAACAGGTAAATACACTTTCCTACTTCGTATAAAAGAAGATATGGATAAGAAATATAACAACAAAAATAAAGAAAACATGAAAAACAAAAATACATGGAAACGAATACGCACTCTCCCAATTGCATGTTTGCTTCGACAAAGTTTAAGAATGCAATCATAAGCTTATAATCAACAACCACTAAAATGTCATTTATAAATAAAATCTTCCTTTGATAACCTTTGAGAATCCCCCAACTGCACTAACACCATATTGCCAGTCATTCCTATACGGTGACTGTATTACAGCTGCAGAGGCGCCTTCTTTGTGTGAAAATTGCAGGAGTAGTTTCAATATCTATTTGAGTCTAGACAATACTTCTTGATACCGACTGATCAGGTTTAGACTTATTTACATCACGAGTTGTCAGTTCATTTCCAAATTTATTTACATTATGTCTCCCTCTTTTTGTAATGGCAATAATTAGATAAAGTTCAGAATCAACATATTCAAAGTCAGAATTCAAGTGAAGATCACCCACGTGTCGACATGGAGCTTAAATTAGAAAATGCTAGTGAATAAACAAATATACAAAGTTAGAAATTTTAAAAAAAGAATGAAAAGGTATATATAGAAGATACTACCAAAAGACAAATTCACATTACTGCCACCAACATCCACTTGATCAACACCATCAACCTGAGATGTTGAACACATAAAAGCATTATCAACATTATTAATTAAATAAAAAAACTTTCAAAAACCTCTCATTTACATGCTAACTACATAATTAGTAACATCAACATCATACCCTATGGAGCAGTATTAGACTCAATAACGCATCTGCTCGTGTCTGTGCAGGAATTCCTGATGGCAGTGGAGTAGGATCCGACTTTTTAACATCATGAGATGACTGCTCATATGTTGCTTGTTGTAAAATGGTAGTGTTTGATCAATTGCAGATGCAGACAGTTCAAAGTTAGAATCAAAGTAAAGATCATGCTCATTTACGAAAGGGGCTGAAATTTTTTTTTAAAAAAAGGTTAGTGAAACACAAAAATACATAGAGTTAAATAAATAAAAAAAGAATAAAAAATTACATATACAACATTTTACCAGAACACAAATAATCATTAACTACGTCATGACTTGCTGTGACGTTTTTCACATTGACACCAGTGGAACCTCCATCTCGACCAACCCCACCAAAATCAGACACTAAACATATAAAAGTATAAGAAAGAATACTACTTTCAAAAAACAACAGCAAAAAAAAGGTCAAATTTGTGATTTACGTAGTAGAAATCGCTTTGGGCGTGCTATCTCCAATAACTACAGGATCATTCCCAACATGGCCCCTTTCAAACTAGTCATAATAATTATGCATCTTACAAAAGTCAGGATCATTATCATGTTGCTTATTCTGAAAGAAACTAAAAATTTTATTATTATGTATATTACAAGAATACTATGTGCACTAAAAGTAAAGAATGGAAAAGTATCATATAAGCACAAATTGCATCTTTAAACAATATACTATAGCATCATATTATATAAAAGATCAATACCATTAAATTTCCCTCTGGTTTCATTGACTGCCTACCCATAGCTGTAAGCACCTCCTCAAACTTGATCTCTACAAAAAGCTTCAAACCTTGTAGCTCCTTCATTATCTCAGCATTAGTAGGTTGAGAATCACCTCCAATACTTTCATGCATACTTTTTGTCTTTGGTAATTGAGTGCCAAAAACCTTAAAGCTATTGGGTTGACTGCCAGTACACTCAAATTCAATTTCAAAGTTTAGACCGAACACATCAAATAGTTGCTTCTCATCATCAGTTGGGGTGATGTTCTTTAGATGCAATTATTAAGCACACTAGTTAGAAATAGAAATGATAATAAAGTATGAAAAGATAAAGGATCCGTATTAGCATACGATACCAATATAGTATACATGTACACAAACACAATATATCACTGATCTGGAATATTGCTACAACTAACCGTGACTAAACTACTATACCAAAAATATTAAAAAATGCAATAAAAGTATGAGAAAATTAGAAATATAATTAGCAATAAAACTATAAGTAAAAAAAAAGATCCATATTACCATACGATACCAATATGGTATACATGTATACCAACAGAGAATATCATTGACCTGGGATATTACTACAACTACATGACAAAAATACTGTACAAAAAACATTAAAAGATGCAACAAAAAGAATGAGAAAATTAAACGTATAAGTACCAATAAAAGTATAAGTAGCAGAAATGATCCCTATTACCATATGATACTAATATGCTATACATGTATACCAACATAGCATATCATTGATCTGGGATATTTTTACAACTACCCGTGACTAAACTCTTGTACCAAAATATTAAGAGAGGCAATAAAACTATGAGAAAATTTCCAGGTCTCGTTGCAAGCTAAACATTCGCAAAGCAACTCGCTCATTCGGTATTTGACCCATGACTACCCAATTCAAAATTCGTGAAAGTTTGTTTCCAATGTAATCTGCAAAGTGACCATCCCAACTTGGGCAGCATTCATTCAACCAAATATGTAAAGCCAACGGGAAGCCATGTCGATGCCCCCCCCCCCCCCCCATTTCACCCTAAACTAAAAGATAGGCAAGATCAAGTTTACGATATTATGAGCAAAACAACTCTTATTCCCTTTTGAGGAATTGGGTTATAGAATCTGAAGAGTTGTCACCTAATGATTATAGTGCATTAGGACACTTTTAAAGAAGAGTAGAAGATTTTGAAAGAAAATCAGAGTTCGGGTAAGGGCTTGAGATTATTTCGAGGGGAAGGTGTTAGGCACCCTTCAAGATCCACTAGTGTGGTTCCTGATCATGCTTAATAGTGATTTTAAAGAAATAGAAGGAAACAAGTAAGGTTTGCACATAGTAATGGCAAATAAGTTCAAAACTTTAAAAAGAAAGGAAGAATAGACAGTCTTTAGAAAATGAGTTGATGCAGAGAAATGAAAACACTTAAGCAAAAAATTACGAAAGAAAAGAAAGGAGGTCCTAGGTTTAAATACAATATGGATCACATCAATGAATTCCCAACAACCAATCCTCAAAGAGGGGTCGCACGAGATATTAGTGCACCGGTCATCATATCTATATTCTATCCTTTCCACCCCGTTAAGGTATTTAAACGCGATTAGTCTCGTTTACTTATTGCATGCTAGTACACGTACCAAACTATCAGTCCTAGGGTATTAGGACTTCTAATTCTAAAAGGGAAAGAAAGGGGCAGGGGCATATATGGGGTTTAAATGGACAAAATACTATTGACGACAACCAAAACAAATAGCAAGTAATAGGGAATAAACAAACACAAGGCTCACACAAAACCCCGTAAATCACATAGCATCTAGTTTAGCATGCCTTGCATATACTGATTTGGTAATTAAATTTAAAACTTAAGAGACGGAGTAGTTTAACACATAGAGTCGGATAAAAAGTCTACATTAGGCAACCCGAATCCAATTGTCAGAAATTGAGGTGTTTTAAACAGGTTATTGATTACGAACCTAATGCAGAAGAGTTTAAAACAACAAATTGAAAATTGCAGAAATTCAGAGATGGCTTTGAAATCAGCAGAATGAAATACAGTAGAGTTATGAAGAAAGTGAAAAGACATTTAAAGTAAGAATGAGTTAAAGACTGTTTTGAAATAGCAGCTTCATGAGATGAATAAAAATTCAGGCAGAAGGTTGAAAATCGCATTAGAAAAAGAAGATGCAAGTTTAGAAAATTTTAAGAGCATTGTTTACCTGTAAAAGTTTTGAAATAAATAGGTTTGGACGAGTTTTGTTGAAAAACACTAAAGCCAATTGCCAAATTTTTATCAATACAGATTAATGCGAGTTTGAACCCCTACATGCATGATATTTAACCTTGATTTTTAAGGCTCGTTACTGTTATTAAACCGGTAAGAAATGAGTATTTGATTACCCTGCAGTTTGCCTATCGTTTATGTATTTACTATAGACATGATTTCTATATACAACTAGTTGTTTGATTATTAGATCATATAGGCAGGATTTCTAATAATTGAGTTAAGAAATGTTAAAAACCTATGGACATGATCTCTAGGTGATTAAAGCATTGAACCTATAGACATGATATGCAAGTGATTGAATAACAAACATTTGTCCTATAGCCATGGTATCTACCCTTTTTGTGCAATGAAGTAAACCTCTCCCACACCATTTACTAATACTTCCCCGAGTTCTTTTCTTTTTACAAGATTATTATAGAACTGGAAGAAAGAATGTAAACAATAAAAATATATCATAGCCTACAGTTAGATCCGAGCAGCCAAATCCAATCTTAATATCCAATAACATGTGTTTCACCAAATCCGGATTCCAGATTTCCAAGGCCTTCTATTACCCAAAGTGCTTCAAAGTTCCAAGGAGCCTCAAGGACTCCAGGCAGTGCTTACACTTTGGATGACAATTGTTGTAACAGAATAGTGCAGTGTGGAATAGCCATCCCCCAGACATCCAAGTTCAGAGGGAGCTCGAGGATCCCAAAGCATGGATTACCAAAGGGGGCAGAACTTAGAAACTAGGAATAAGTGTAAAGTGAGATAGCGATTAAGGAGCCATAGCAGAGGGTGGTCATACCAGCTATGGGTATAGACTGGCACACCCCTGACCCACTGTTTGGTCCAACAAAATAAAGAGGAGACTTTGGAAGTCAAACTTGTGCCTGGATGGTGATTAGGACACCACCAGACTGAGTTAAGGCTCAACACGTAAGGGGTAAAAGGAATGGGGAATTGACTTGAGTAGATGTTCAAGAGAACCTGATTCTAAGTCATGAGTAGCAATAATAAATACCAACATGACTCAGAATTACTCACACATAATAGAGGGTCAAAGGGAAGGGGTAGCACATAGGGAAAGCATTTACAGAGACATGAAGAAATCAAGAAGGCATAAGAGACTTGAAGGTGCAAAACATGATGAAAGAGATCATGATAGACTAAATTGAGAATGCATAACAGAAGAAAGGAAATAAACACATAGTCAGGAGGGTAGTATTTAACTAGGGAGACATGCAAGATGCAATTTTCAGAACAGTAGAATAACAATAGCAAGTAAACAGCCAGAGAGTCAGCAGGAGCAAACTTAGAAACTTCAGCAAGCACTTGAGAATTCAAAGGAACTCAAAGAATGTTTTCACAGTAATGAGAAGATGAGCAGGGTGCTCAGTTGAGAAGGCAGTAGCAGTGATAGAGAAAGCAGTAGTAGAGAAAGTGGGAGTGGAGACAGTAGTAGTAGAGAAAGTAGTATAATTTTTAAGACAGAGGTGTTTGTGTGTAAGGGTTATTATTGAAAAAGTGTGCCAAAAGAGTGGTGTGAGGATGGAGTCCTTGAGAGCAGAAGGGTAGTCCCCTTTTATAGTGCAAAAAACGAGTAAGCAGAAGGTAAGAAATAATTTTCAGTCAATCACATAAGGATCGCCCCTAGGTTAAGGGATTTGATTTCAAACGGGCATGAGACAATTAAGGAAAGAAAAATAAATTAAAACCTTTTTAGAGTAGCATAACAAGTGCAAGTACAAAGAGTTTAACTAAGGTAGGAATCTTATGGTACACGATTTGAAAAATAAGGAAAGTAAATAAATCAAACAGTCAGTAAATTGAAAACCTTGCTCGAATGAACTTTGTCAGAAAAGGGGGAGGAAAAGGTTTAATTTGGAAAATCAGTAAGAATCAATCGAGCCTTAGTAAATGGGAATTGGAATCAATTGCAAGTTGGCAGAATCCTTTTGAAAGAAAAAAAAAGCTTTCATATATAAATCACACAAGTGTCAAACAAGAAAAAAAGACTGGCATAGAAAGTTTAAAATCATAAGCAAAAGATTCCAGTCCAGTCCAAAGTAGAACCGTAGTTCAAACTCAAAGACCAAAATCTCGCAGGAACCCCAAACCCTAGGGTTTCGAATCCGAGTAGGGTACATAAAGGAGGGGGAAAGCCCTTGAAATAGACTCGGAGAGTCTTATGAAGAAGCAAACGGATACAATAGCAAGTTTGAAGCAACAGAGTGAGAAAATCATAAAGAACAGGTTTAATCTCAAGCAAGTTCAGAAGAGAAAAAATGTGACATAACACTTAAGAGACAGTAGATGGAATAGGTTTAGAACTCAATAAACTCAGTAACAAAAAAATAGTAAAGGAACACACATAAGATAGACACGTAAAGCATGTTGTAAAAAACCAGTAAAAGAGATAATAGAGCACAAGTAGAAGAACACGCATAATAATGGCAAAACATTAGAACATAAGAGAAGATATGTACAAGTGAAAACACATAAGAACAAAGCATATACAAGAAGATACACATAAAGAAAGAAAGAAGAAGAAGAAACAGAAATCATTTTAAGGGTTTTTTGAAAACCTTAAATTGAACAGACTAATTTTGAAAAAGAAGATTGGGGAAAAGCTTTAAAACCTCGAGTGTAACACATATCTAAGAAAATAAAGGAAGAAAGAACCTCGAATGGCTTTTAGGGTTTCTCAAAAACCCTAGAGACGAGAACCCTTGGAAAGAATCTGGTCTCGAACAGGTCTGGACCATAGCTAGGCCTTTCAAGGCTTAAACACGTCGGAGCGGAGCCGGAGAAGCCACAGGAACTAAGATAGGCGGAGGATATGGACAGGATTTGTTAAGGTTTAATCTGAAAAACCTCGAACAACCACGATTTGGGGTGAAGGGGAGAAATCACAGGCCGTTCATGGCCCGAGAAGCCATGGACGCCGGTGGAATTTGGTTGGAGAAGACGATAGAGGGAGGCTAGGGTTTGAGTGTTAGAGAGAGTTTGAGAGAAGAAGAGGGTTCAAAGGCGGCTAAATGAGAGAAATGAGAGATGGGGTTAGGGTTTGGTAGGATTAAAAAAGAAAGGATGGTTGTGGGCCATTGATAAAAATGATCAACGATCAGGATTAAATGATAAAACGGACAGGTTTAGTCAAACGAGTCATGGGCTGGGTTAAATTGAATTGGGATGTTAATTTGGGGCCTGATTTTAGGTCAATTGGGGGGGGGGGTCAAAATAGGCTAAAATTGAAAGAAATTGAGACCATAATTGAAATAGCTAGTTTTCCGCTTTGATTTTATAAAAATAGTAAAAGAGTTTTAAAATTAAATTAAAAGAACTGAGTCAGTAAACAATATGTAAATATTATATTAAAAAATATTGAAATTTATTTTGTAATTAAGATGCTATTAAATTGAAAGTTGGCTAAAACTGCAATTACATGCAATTTAGATTTAAAAATACTGAATAAATTTGTTCAAAATATGCAAAAAATCATGTTAGTTATATTTTGGTATAAATATAAGAATAAAAATAAGTTATTCACAAAAAATGATAATTTGGGAATAATTATTAAATTTTATGGTATAAAAATTGGCAATAAATTGGTTTAAAAATTTTTCAAATACCAAATCTTGTGGGTGTGCTCATATATGCACATATATGATATTTTTGAAGTATTTTGGGTATAAAAATACATAGGGAAAAATTGGGTATCAACAGTTGCACATCTTTACTCGAGGAGGATGAAAGAGTTGTCGGGTAAATACAAGATGACCAATTTTGACCGAATCGGTGATTGAAAAGAAGTCTGACCAAGCCCTGTCTTCTAAGCTGCCTAAATATCCCTGGTTTTACAGGAATCAAGCCATATGCAGTTCAGGAACCATTGACGGAATGTGTCGATGAAAATTCGTAAAGACGGATGCGATGGTTAAATTTGAAATGTGTTTGGAGTCGAATAGGTTGCGGAGAACCGGAGCGGGATTGCTCCTGCCAAGATGTCCGTTTGCTAGTCGGTGTACCTGCAAATGACCAATGCAGCGTATATTGTTAAAAATTAAAACATGATGCAAGTTCCCGTTGGACCATGAATGTTGTCTTCAGTCGGTTAGGATAATGTCCTCGGACTACGATGTCTTGGCCAAGAAGAGCATAAAAGTAAAGATTCGCAGGCCATGAAATGGTGTTCTCGGGCTATGCAGATGGTACCTCAGAACTATGACGCCTTTGAATAAGTTGGCGATCTTTCAGCCCATGAGAAGGCGACAATCTTTCAGCCAAATGAATGCAAAGAATGGTGATCTTTCAGCCAGAGCGTAAATTTATAATGCAGGTGGCGATATTTCAGCCGAAGAAAAAACTTATGCAGGTGGCGATATTTCAATCGAGGCGAGAAATTTTAAATGCAGGTGGCGATATTTCAGCTGAGGCGAGAAATTTTAAATGCGGGTAGCGATATTTTAGCCGTTCGAAAAATAAAGTGGCGATATTTCAGCCATGCAAGATGGAGACAATGCTTAGTCTTGAAAGGCAGACAAGTATCCTTATGCATGATAGATGTAGAGCTTAACCTCGAGAGGCAGATAAGTAGCCTTATGCATGATGGAGGTACAACTTAACCTCGGAAGGTAGAAAAGTAGCCTTATGCAAAATGCAGATGGAGACAAAGCTTAGCCTCGAAAGCCAGATAGGTAGCCTTATGCAGGATGAGGTAAAGCTTAACCTTAGAAGGCAGAAAAGTAGCCTTATGCAAAATGCAGACGGAGACAAAGCTTAGTCTCGAAAGGCAGATAGGTAGGCTTATGCAGGATGGAGGTAGAGCTTAACCTCGAAAGGCAGAAAAGTAGCCTTATGCAAAATGCAGATGGAGACAGGGCTTAGTCTCGAAAGGCAGATAGGTAGCCATATGCAGGATGGAGGTAGAGCTTAACCTCGGAAGGCATAAAAGTAGCCTTATGAAAAATATAGATGGAGACAAGGCTTAGTCTCCGAAAGGCAGATAGGTAGCCTTATGCAGGATGGAGGTAGAGCTTAACCTCAGAAGGTAGAAAAGTAGCCTTATGCAAAATGCAGACGCAGACAAAGCTTAGTCTCTAAAGGCAGATATGTAGCTTTATGCAGGATGGAGGTAGAGCTTAACCTCAGAAGGCAGAAAAGTAGCCTTATGTAAAATGTAGATGGATACAGGGCTTAGTCTCGAAAGGCAGATAGGTAGCCTTATGCAGGATGGAGGTAGAGCTTAACCTCAAAAGGCAGAAAAGTAGCCTTATGCAAAATAGAGATGGAGATAGAGCTTAGTCTCAAAAGGTAAATAGGTAGCCTTATGCAATGCAGGAAACTAAAGAAGTAAATAGTAGTAAGTTTTCTTAGCTGATAGATGGTTGTGATGTCGTGACTGCTGGGGAATGTTGGGTGTAGATAGTAGACTCATGAATGAGCGATCGTTCTGAGAGTTTTAACCCTGAAGAGTGAATGCGTTCAATGATTTGCCACCTGAGTGCTTGCATCCAAAGAAAAATTGTGAGTTCTATAGAGGGGGGAAGGTTAGTTCGTATCCCTTGGCTTTTGACATTGCGTATCATTAGGGTAGCGTTGCAAAATGACAGCGATCCAAATGATGTTTATTCATGATTTAGTAAATAAGTACATATTTAAAAACAATTTTACTTTGGATGAACCAACGACTGCAACGTGGTTCAAGACATGGAAACCTTGCTTGTCCTGGAATTTTGAGGTTCCTCCTCAAAATTCTGTCCTAGTTTACTGGTCTGGCACTATTGACGGTTGTGCTGAATAAATGAAATCAGATCGATTCCAGAATTCTTAGGGCCTTCTCAAAATTCTGCCCCAGTTTACTGGGTTAACGCTGATGAAAAGGCTGACAAACTGACTTTGGAATTTTGAGGGTCCTCATGAAAATTCTAACCCAGTTCCAATAGCGGGGGGAAAATGAAAATTTTATTAAAATGTGACCGAACCCATAGGGCTGCCTACGTATCCCCTCTTAAACAAGAATCAGGTCAGGCATAGTTCAAAGTACATTATGAAGAAAAAACATATGATCAAATGTAGTATCGTTTCACTGCATCTAAGTTGATCGGCTTCGGCCAGACTTCTCCGTCCATTTCTGCAAGAATAAGGGCTTATCCAGTTAAAACCCGGTAAATAACCATTCCAATTGAGAGAGAATTTACCCTTAGCTTCATCTTGATGTGGAAATATTTTCTTCATCACCAGCTGCCCTGGTGTAAACTTCCTTGGTTTAACTCTTTTGTTGAAGGCCCTAGACATTCTTATCTGATATAACTGACCGTGGCAGACTTCATTCAGTATCTTCCCATCTATAAGGCTAACTGCTCGTAGCGATCTTTTACTCATTATGCATCATCTAACTCTGCTTCCTATATGATCCTCAAGGAGGGAATTTATACTTCGGCGGGAATGACCGCCTCCGTACCATAAACCAACATGTGGGGAGTTGCCCCGGTTGATGTGCGGACAGTGGTACGATAACCCAATAAGGCAAACGAAAATTTCTCATACCATTGTTTGTGCCTTTCGATCATCTTTCTTAGTATCTTCTTGATGTTCTTATTAGTTGCTTCCACAGCTCCATTCATTCACACATTGCTTAGTCAACTCGCTGCTGAGGTTGGAACCATTGTCGGTGATGATTGATTCCGAAATTTCGAACTTATAAACAATACGGTCGCGGACAAAATCTGTTACAACTTTCTTGGTAACTGCTTTATATGATACTGTTTCAACCCATTTAGTAAACTAGTCAATTGTCACTAAGATAAACATGTGCCCATTTGATGTGGTAGGCTCGATTGGTCCAATAACATCCATTCCCCAAAAGGCGAACGACCATGGTGAGCTTATTGCAGTAAGCTCATTCGGAGGTACTTTTATCATATCTGCATGTATCTGACAGTGATGGAACCTTCGGACATACTGGATGCAGTCCATTTCTATAGTCATCCAAAAATACCCTGCTCGGAGTATCTTCTTTGCCAAAACGAAACCATTGGTCCCCTCGTGCACTTCCTCCAATAGTGTAGTTCCTTCCTTTGCATCGAAACACCTTAAAAATCCCATATCAGGAGTCCTTCTGTACATGATTCCCCCACTGTGAAAGAAGTTGTTGGATAATCTCTGAAGCGTTCGCTTCTGAGTAGCATTGGCAAACTCTGGATATTCTCCTGTGGTCAGATACTCTTTGATATCATGGAACCATGGCTTTCCATCTGGTTTTTCCTCGACATGAGCACAATAAATTGGTTGGTCATACATTTTGGCTTGGATGAGATCAATAAAATTTGTATCCGGATCTTGAATCATGGATGGCAAGGTGGCTAGTGCATCTGCGTACTCATTCCGTATTCTGGGAACATGCTGGAATTCTATCTTTTTAAATCTCTTTCTCAACTCTTGTATGTGATGCAGATAAGGGAGTATCTTAGAATTCTTGGTTGCCAACTCTTCTCAAACCTGATGTATGAGTAGGTCTGAGTCTCCAATTACTAGTAAATCATGAATGCTCATATCAATGGCCAGTTTGAGCCTTAAGATGCAAGCTTCATCCTCGTCCATGTTGTTGGTGCATGGGAACCTGAGCTTGGCGGATACCGGGTAATGCTGACTGGTTTCTGATCTATGCCGACTCCTTTGAAATTTACAGCTCCGTCGAAAAACATTCTCCAACCATCATAGGATTCTACAATGTCTTCTCCAATGAAAGGTACCTCTTCGTCAGGAAAATACATCTTTAGAGGCTCGTATTCTCCTCCTATGGGATTCTCGACGAGATGATCTGCCAAAGCTTGCCCTTTGACTGCCTTCTAAGTGACGTAAATAATGTTGAACCCGCCTAACAGGATTTGCCATTTTGTGAGCTTGTCGGTAGGCATGGGCTTCTGAAAGATATATTTCAACGGATCCATCTTTGATAGAAAAGTTGTGTAGGCACAAAAATGATGCCTCAACTTCTGAGCTACCCAGGTTAGTGCACAACATGTGCGTTCTAATAAGGAATACAAGCCTCGTACGGGGTAAACTTCTTGCCGAGGTAATAGATTGCTTGCTCCTTTCCTCCTATTTAATCATGTTGTCCGAAAACGCAACCGAATGCCCATCCAGAACTGCGATATATAGCAAAAGGGGTCTTCCTAGCTCAGGCGGAAGCAAGACTGGCTGCGTAGACAAATATTCCCTAATTCAGTCAAAAGCTTTCTGACAATCGTGAGTCCATTTGGTCGCAGCATCCTTCTTCAGCTTTTTGAAGATGGGTTCACAACTAACAGTGGACTACGCTATGAATCGGCTGATGTAATTGAGTCTTCCCAGAAAACTCATCACATCCTTCTTGTTATTTGGCGGTGGCAACTCTTGAATGGCATTTAACTTTGACGGATCCAATTCTATTCCTCGACGACTCAGTATGAAACGCAATAACTTTCCAGCAGGAATCCTGAATGCACACTTCGCTGGATTCACCTTCAAGTTGTATCTCCTTAACCTGTTGAAGAATTTTCTTAGATCTTCCATATGATCTGCAGCTTTCTTTGATTTGATGATGACGCCATCCACATACACCTTGATTTCTTTATGTATCATGTCATGAAAGACGGTAGTCATGGATCTCATGTAGGTGGCACTAGCATTCTTCAAACCCAATGGCATCATTCTGTAACAGTACATCCCCCATGGCGTGATAAATGTTGTTTTCTCTATATCTTACCCATCCATCCATATCTGATGCTATCCAGCGAAACAATCGACGAACGACTACAGCTCATGCTTGGCACAGTTGTCGATCAAGATGTGTATATTTGTCAAAGGGAAGTCGTCTTTAGGACTGGCCTGACTGAGATCCTAGTAGTCGACACAGACTCTAACATTCCCATCCTTCTTCGGTACCTGTACGATATTGGGTAACCATGTCGGATATTCTACCACTCGGAGAACCCTGGCTTGACTTGCTTGGTAACCTCTTCTTTGATTTTCAAACTCATGTCTAGCTTGAATTTTATGAGCTTCTATTTTACCGGTGGGCATGTAGGATCTGTTAGCAATTTGTGAGCGACGATGGATGTGCTGAGATCAGTCATATCATCATAAGACCATGCAAACATGTCCTCATACTCTTTTAGGAACCCTTTTTACTCTCTTTTTCTGATGGCGACAAATGTACGCCGACACGTGTTTCCTTGACATTCTCGATGTCACCCAAATTAACGACCTCAGTTTTGTCCAAATTATACTTAAGCCTACTCTCAAAGTTCTTAACCTCTCTGACATCCTCTTCTGGTGTATCATCCTCTTTTGAATCTATGTCCGTTTCTTGCATTGCCTCGTTGCAAGTTACAGCCGTTGGTTCATCATCAAGATATGTAATAGTAATGTTGTGTAAAGTAAAGTAAATGATAGAGAAAAGTAATGAGAGCAAGGTAAAAAATAAATTTGAAATTTGATTAAATTCATAATTGTTCGAAACACCGGAGCTCTTTTCACAAGTAAAGACAATGCAGAAAGAAAACAAATCAACTAATAAAAGGTAAAAATGCAATGCACGATGCTTTGTTTAGCCTTGTCGCCCCGAAGCTGTTCGGGCACTGGTGGTCCTGACCTACCAATTGGTAAGGCGTTCCCCTCGGTTCACAGCTTGAATGTAAGGGCCTTCCTCCCCCTCCTCCTCGAAGATAACACAGTAGTCCATATCATCTCCCCGAAATAGGTTCTTTATCGCTGCTAGTGTTTCGTCTTCCTCTGATCCATATATAATGTCAGCCGGCTGAAAGGTCTGCTCCAGCTGAGGTAGAGGGTGCTTCAGTGGGTAGTAGGGACCGCGCCATGGTGGTGACCAATGGTTGAACTCCTCCCAAGTGTACTCATACCCTAAGCCAAAAGTAGTGCCATGTTTCTTTAGTTTGATGGACCTACTGTTACCCTGGAGATTCTTCCCAAGTCCTTTTCCGGGTTCATACCTACTCCAATTCATGATGCTCTCAATCTTGTTATCCCACCATTTATCTTTGTCCACGGCATTGACCCGTTCGATGTGGTGGTATGTTTCTCCACATATTCGCCTTGTACCTCCGATCATTAGGATGGTTTGGCGATTGTATATAGGTTTGCTACCGTCGTCGTGAATGATCACCTCTTGATGATTCCACTCGAACTTCACTGATTGGTGTAAGGATGATGCCACCACCCCAGCGGCGTGGATCCAGGGTCGTTCCACCAATAAATTGTGGGATGCCGGCACATCTATGACTTGGAAGTCAACATCAAACCAGGAAGGCCTCATTTGCAAGCACATGCTTATTTCCCCAATGGTATGTCTTTGAGACCCATCAAAAGCTTTAACATTGATAACCCCATCTTTGATCTCATGCAAACCTTTCCCCAATGTTCCGAGAGACAGTAGCGGACAAATATTGAGGCTAGATCCCCCGTCGACCAGGATCCTGGTGATGAAATAATTTCGCATTGCACAGTGATATGCAACGCCTTGTTGTGACTTTCCATCACTTGCCCTACCATATTTGCCATTTTGCCTCCCGTTATGTTGCTGGAAACATAAGCTTCACTCAATATCTTCATCAAGGCATTCTTACGTGCTTTAGAGATTTGTAGAATAGCCAGGATGGAAATCTGTGATGGCGCTTTGTTCAGTTGCTCAACGACTAAGTGTTCTTTGGCTTGTATCTTACTCCAAAGGTCATCTGGTCTAGTTTCAACAGGCCATCTAGAGTCTTGCTTTCTAGACTCAGCTAGATGTTCTGGGGTGTATACCTTGTTTGTTATGGTCTTGCCCTGTGCGCTAATCGCTTATTAAGTATGTGTTTTCCCTTTCCTTTTAGCCTCAGCTGTGTAATCCCACGATATGGCGCTTGACTTGAACGGGGTCACGTCTTTCATGGAAACTGGATTGGCATCCTGGGAGGTAACACAACAACTTCGAATGGTGTAGGTGCCTTTAGAATCCTGAACTCAACCTCAATTGGCTTTGGCGCCTTTGTAAGAGGTGCTTCAAACTCGAGCGGTACAGACAAATTTACCACATCACCCTCAGAGGGCTGGATCTAAACAACAATGGGATTGAGGGTAACCGTCGGCTTCTTAGGTTCATCTCCTTCAGCTATCAACCTGATTGAACCTTTAAGGTCCCAATCATCCTGAATCTCGATCATATGGATGCCTCTACCCTTGTGGTCAGGCAGAGGGTTGTTGCGAACATTGGAAGCGAGCTCATTTGCTATAAATGACCTTGTTATCAATCAGAGTCAGAATCTTGTCTTTCAACGAGTGACACTCGTCGATGCTATGACATTTCATTCCAGAATGGTATCCGCAGGTTTTGTTGGGATTGGTCCATTAGGAAGGATTTTCTGGAGTTATGGCTGGGATAGGTGAAAAGTAACCATCTGCTTTGAGTTTTTAAAATAATTGGTCAATTGGCTCGGCTATGGCGATATATTGTCTGGGAGGTCTTCGATCGAAATTTGGTTTGGGTCGAGGAAAGTTTTGGCGGGTAGGTGGTGATGGGTAATGAGAAGGTTGGGAGTTGTATCTTGGTACACAGGCGCGAGTTGGGGATATCTTGGTGAGGTGAGTTAATATGTGGGTGGAAGAAGGTGAATGGTAGGCAGATGGTGGCATTTGGTATGTAGGTGAGGGTGCTTGGTAATTTAGGGTAGGTTGATATGTGAGTGGAGTTGAGGGATAGGTTTGGTACTTCATAGGGCATTTGGTTCTTTGCGCAGCCATTGCGTAATTCACTTCCTTTTTCTTTGACGTGCCACTAGACTGTAAGGCCTTGTTGGTGGCATGTAATGCTTCGAGATTGGTGACCATGCCGTTCTTGATACCTTCTTCGATTCTTTCTCCCAATTTGATGATGTCGGGGAACTTTTGACCCTCTATTAGCATCAGCCTTTCATAGTATTGCGGATCCTGAGCTCGGACAAAGAACCTGTTCATTTGTTCTTCCTCTAAGGTTGTCCTAACCTTGGCGTCTTCTAACCTCCAATGAGTAGAATACTCGAGAAAGGTTTATGTGGGTTTCTTCTTCAAATTCTGAATATAAAACACATCCGGTGTATTCTCAGTGTTGAACCTGAATCGGTCGGTAACATCGGATGCCATAATCACCCAACTTGTCCATTTCTTTGCATCCTGGCTGATATACCAAGATAAGGCATCGCCTTTCAGACTCCTCATGAACAACTTCATGCGCATTTTCTTGTCCCTTGTGACTCCTACCAGCTTATCACGATACATTCTCGGGTGGACCCTGGGATCACCTATTCCATCGAACATCTCGAACTTGGGAGGTTTGTACCCCTGCGGGAGTTCAACATCTGGCTGAACACAAAGATCTTCATATTTCAAACCCTCAACGCCTTTGCTACCTTCAACACCTTGGACCTGGCTAGTTAACTTCTTGAGTTCAGCGGCCAAATTTTGAATGAGGGAGTCCTTGTCATCTGATTTGGGTGCACTTGAGATTGGTTGAATATAGTGGGGTATAGTGTCCACAAAGATCGAAGTGTTATGGTCATCTGTGGTGTGTTGTGGTTCGGGGAATGAGTAGTGGAGTTGTTGCATCTGTTGCAGGCTTGGGTATTAGCAGGTTATATCGGTGGCCGTGAAGGTACGGGGTTATGGGTGTTGGCATCAACAGCGGTAAGAGTGATTGATAGGCTTGCCAGGTTCTGGACTTGTTCTAATTCTTCCCGAAATCTCAGCAAAGTCTGCTCAAGATGAGCAGCAGTCTCCTTGGTAATTGAAGTGTTGTGAGAAGTTTCCTCAATTTCCTTTCTAGCATTTGCATCTCCCGTTTTGTCTTTATTCATGTTTCTAGTAGGACTCAGAGAGGAGGAGGTGGAGGTCCCTTGGATCTTGTTGAGTATGCAGATGGTGCCAGAGTGCACGAACTAACCTTTTGGGAGGGGAATAAAAATAAAAGAAAAACAAAAAAGATGTAAAGTTAGTGCGGATTCGGAGAAAAATTGCGATATTTAAACACATTGTGCAGGAATATAAGTCGTTTCCTTATTGGGTGCTTCGTTGTTCCCGAGGTAGGCCTAGCGACAAATTAAATTTGGAGAACTTATAATGCTAAATGCCTCATTTTATTGATAAAACAAGAGGAGTCTTAAAAACGACTGAATAATAAAAGATGTCACTAATGGCCAGTGGCCTTATCACATTATGAAAGCAGTAGAATAAAAAAGGTCCTAACTACTTGGTCCCAGAAGCACCTTCCCCAGATTCGGTATTCTTGCCTCCCTCGTATAACTGCATCAACTCGCGTAGTCCTAACAACAAGTAGGCTCAAGCCAGATGTGCGCCCCCACTTCCCTCGGTATTCTGTCAATCTTCAATACTCTTCAAGAACTTTCCTTCCAACTCCACTAGACCCCGTTCCAGATACCCTAGCCGATTGTTGGCAATGAAAACCATATCCTTCCACTCGTCGATCAGCTTCTGGTGGGCTTCGAGTATTTCCCGGTGCTCATTTTCACACTCTTGCATCCTCTTGCGCAGTTGATTGTATTTGACTTGAGCTGCAGCCTTTTCATCGATAAGCTTGTGACCTTATATAAACCCTGGGCAACCTAAACCAATGTGATCGTCTTTCAACCATCCTGAATAATGTGGCACACACCCGGCATGATACCTGTCTGGCTCAATATATTCTCTCCCTAATATGAGCTTGCAGTGCCACATATGTTGAGCTTGACACTTGTGTGGGCTATCATCATCCTGAAAGTCAGCCCGGAAATGACTCATCTTGTATATCCTTGGTATGATTTGTTTTCTCCTTGCTTGCCTCATGGCTCAGAGAGGGACATAAGGATGAGTTCCCCTCAGACCGATGAGTATGAGGAACAGTATATCTCGAGAACGAACAATGAACTCCCCTGTTATGAACCACTGGAACATCCATTGTACTTACATTTCCTTTAGATTTTCAAACAGCTCTACCCATCCCACTGCGTCTTCCAGCTGAGTGAACATGTTGGGCATGAAGTTTATTCGCTTGGGGTGGTGGAAAGAGATATGATCATCCCAATCCCTGCGTATAATCTCTTGTCAGTAGTCACCTTTCTGAAGGTATCTATAAGGCACAATTGAAGTAACAGATTACAACATTCGAAGTGAGGAGCCCTTTGTTGACATTTTCCCAGGGCTCGATAGATTTCAGCGATAATCATATGCATTATGTTGAAAGACTACCCGTCGATCCCTTCCATTAAGGTCTTGGTCACCATGGCTACTCTGGTGTGGGTCCTAGACTTTTTCATAGGAAAGACCATCATATCCAAGAAACAGAGCAGGAACACAAAGCCCCTTATGGTATATGCCCTAAAGAGGTGAAGGCGAACTCGTTAGTGTAGATGCGATGAAATCAAACGGTATGTAGGAGTACTTCAGACAAGCTAGGTCGGGATTTTTATTGAGTCTCATCATCTTAAGAAAGCCTCTACTTTTGCGGTTTTCCAGCATAAGCAAATCCGAAGTCTTCCAAAGGATACCAGCTAGACCCCTTAGTTTTTCCAGCAAAGGAGTCATTTCCAAATCCCCCAAGCGAAACACCGATCGATCACTATCCCAGAATACAGTTGCAGCCTCGATGATTTTGTTGTTAGGCTGGATTTCCAAAAGTGAGGGCAAATTCCCTAAGTACTTGCAGACAAGGGTTTGATAGTTGGCGTGAAGATCCTCCCACCAGCTTAGCATCCTTGGGTGAATGTTGGTTACCATACCGAATCTAGGGACGTCGTGCCTCTCGCATATTTAAATCAATAATTAGCATAAAGGCATTTAGTTCTCCAAATAAATGCACACAATGTGAAGGCATCTGTTTAGATTTCAAGGAAACCCGATAGACTTTAGTTTAGGCTATCTTAATGAGTCATTATGTGGACAACATAACTGACTCGGCTAAGTTTGACCATGATGCATGAACAGTTTAATAGAGTAAGGTTTCTATTTTTTAATATGCTAGATAAGGTACCCTTGAGCGGACAGCTCAAGAGGGAAAGGCGTGGAACCGTCGCTACACCGTTGATCGACTGGTTTTACCGCAAATATGCCTTTACTACATTTAGGGGTTATAATATCGGAAGAGCACATTATAAGCGTCGCTATAGTATTTGTTTTTGCACGAGTGGAGTATGATGTTGAAGAACACAGTTACAAGAATGAAACAAGTTGCATGTATTTTGACATTCATAAAGCAAAGATTACAATAAATGCTCGAAAATTACAACGGTATTGAAGTAGTAATAAAGCAATAAATAAAAGAGGTTGAAGGAAAATAAAGACATCAAGAGACAAGTTAGTTTTCATGATGAAATAATTAAAGGCAAGAAATAAAGGCAATTAAGAGAGCAATATAGTCACACAAAGCGTGTAATGGTAAAAGCCTAAAGAAATTCCCAACAGAGTCGCCATGCTCTCGAAGCCTCCCCTTTTTTCCCTCTAATCTAAACGATAGGCGAAATCGGGTTTACGACATTATGGGCAAAATAAATCTAATTCCCTTTTGAGGAATTGGGTTATAGAATTTGAAGAGTCGCCACCTAATGATTATAGTGCATTAGGACACTTTTAAAGAAGAGAAGAAAATTTTGAAAGAAAACCAGAGTTCGGGTAAGGGCTTGAGATTATCTCGAGGGAAAGGTGTTAGGTACCCCTCAAGATCCACTAGTGTGGTTCCCGATCATGCTTAATTGTGACTTTAAATAAATAGAAGGAAACAACTAAGGTTTGCACATAGTAGTTACAAATAAGTTCAAAACTTTGAAAAGAAAGGAAGAATAGACAATCTTTAGAATATGAGCTGATGCAGAAAAATAAAAACACTTACGGAAAACATCACGAAAGAAAAGAAAGGAGGTCCTAGGTTTAAATACAATATGGATCACATCAATGCAATACCCACCAATTAATCCTCAAAGAGGGATTGCACGAGATGTTAGCGCATCGATCATCATATCCATGTTACCCTTCCCACCCCGTTAAGGTATTTAAACACGATTAGTCTCGTTTACTTATTGCATGCTAGTACCCGTCCGAAAGTATCAGTCCCAGGGTATTAGGACTTCTAATCTTAAAAGGGAAAGAAAGGGATAAGGGCATATATGGGTTTTAAAAGGAAAAAATACTATTGGCGACAACCAAAAAATATAGCAAGTAATGGGGAATAAATAAACACAAAAGGCTCATACAAAACCCCGTAAGTCACATAACATCTAGTTTAGCATGTCTTTGCATATAATGATTTGGTCTTTAAATTTAAAACTTAAGCGGCGGACTAGTTTAACACATAGAGTCGGATAAAAAGTCTGCATTAGGCAACACGAATCCAATTGTCAGAAATTGAGGTGTTTGAAACAGGTTATTGATTTCGAACCTAATGCAGAAGAGTTTGAAACAACAGATTGAAAATTGCAGAAGTTCAGAGATAGCTTTGAAATCAGCAGAATGAAATACAGTAGAGTTATGAAGAGGAGTTTCAAAAGTGAAAATACTTTTAAAGTAAAAATGAGTTAAAGATTATTTTAAAATAGCAGCTTCATGAGATGAATAAAAATTCAGGCGGAAGGTTGAAACCATTTCAGAAAAAAGAAGATGCAAGTTTAGAAAATTTAAGAGCATTGAGACTTGTAAGAGTTTTAAAATAAACAGGTTTGGACGAGTTTTGTTGAAAAACGCTGAAGTCAATTGCCAAATTATTGTCAATACAGATTACGGCGAGTTTGCACCTCTATAGGCAGGATATTTATACCTTGATTTTTAAGGCTCGTTACTGTTATTAAATCGGTAAGAAATGAGTAATTGATTACCCTACAGTTTTCCTATCGTTTATACATTTCCAATAGACATGATTTCTACATGCAACTGGTTGTTTGATTATTAGGTCCTATAGGCAGTATTTCTAATGATTGAGTTAAAAAATGTTAAAAACCTATAGAAATGATCACTAGGTGATTAAAGATTTGAACCTATGGGCATGATATCTAAGTGACTGAATAACAAATATTGGTCTTATATGCATGGTATCTACCCTTTTTGTGCAACGAAGTAAACCCCTCCCACACCCTTTACTAATACTTCCCTGAGTTCTTTTCTTTTTACAAGATTATTACAGAACCAGAAGAAAGAAAGTAAACAATAAAAATACATCATAGCCTACAGCTAGATCCGAGCAGCCTAATTAAATCTTAATATCCAATAACATATGTTTCACCAAATCCGGATTCCAGATATCTAAGGCCTTCTCTTACCCAAAGTGTTTCAAAGTTCCAAGGAGCCTCAAGGACTCCAGGCAGTGCTAACACTTTGGATAACAATTGTTGTAACAGAATAGTGTAGTGTGGAATAGCTAGCCCTCATGCATCCAAGTTCAAAGGGAGCTCGATGATCCCATAGCATGGCTTACCAAAGGGGGCAGAACTTAAAAACTAGGAATAAATGCAAAGTGAGATAGGGATTAAAGAGCCATCGCAGAGGGTGGTCATACCCAGCCAGGTATAGACTCACGCACCCCTGACCCTCTGCTTGGTCCAAGCAAATAAAGAGCAGACTTTAGAAGTCAAACTTGGGTCTGGATGGTGATTAGTACACCACCACACCTGAGTTAAGGATCAACACATAAAGGGTAAAGGGAATGGGGAATTGACTTGAGAAGAGGTTCAAGAGAACTTGATTCTAAGTCATGAGTGGCAATAATAAATACCAGCATGACTTATAATTACTCACACATAAGAGGGGGTCAAAGGGACGGGTACCACATACGAAAGCATTTATAGAGATATGAAGAAAGCAAGAAGGCATAATAGACTTGAAGGTGCATAACATGATGGAAGAGAGCATGTCATACTAAATGGAGAATGCATAAAAGAAGAAAGGAAATAAACACATAGTCAGGAGGGTAGTATTTAACTAGGGAGACACACCAGATTCAATTTTCAGAACAGCAGAATAACAATAGCAAGTAAACAGCCAGAGATTCAACAGGAGTAAACTCAGAAACTTCAGCAAGCACTTGAGAATTCAAAAGAACTAAAAGAATGTTTTCACAATAATGAGAAGAGGAGCTGTGTGCTCAGTAGAGAAAGCAGTAGCAGAGAAAGCAGTAGTAGAGAAAGCAGTAATGGAGAAAGTAGTAGTAGAGAAAGTAGTATATTTTTTAAGATAGAGGTGTCTGTGTGTAAAGGTTGTTATAGCAAAAGTGTGCAGAAAGAGTAGTGTGAGGATGGTGTCCTTAAGAGCAGAAGGGTAGTCCCCTTTTATAATGCAAAAAACGAGTAAGCAGAATGTAAGAATTAATTTTCAATCAATCACATAAGGATCTCCCCTAGGTCAAGGGATTTGATTTCAAACGGGCATGAGACAATTAAGGAAAGAAAAAATAAATTAAAACCTTTTTAGAGTAGCATAACAAGGGCAAGTACAAAGAGTTTAACTAAGGCAGGAATCTTATGGTACACGATTTGAAAAATAAGGAAATTAAATAAATCAAACAATCAGTAAATTGAAAACCTTGCTCGAACGAACTTTGTCAGAAAAGGGGGAGGAAAAGGTTTAATTTGGAAAATCAGTAAGAATCAATCGAGCCTTAGCAAATGGGAATTGGAATCAATTGCAAGTTGGCAGAATCCTTTTGAAAGAAAAAAAAGCTTTCATATATAAATCACACAAGTGTCAAACAAGAAAGAAAGACTGGCATAGAAAGTTTAAAATCATAAGCAAAAGATTCCAGTCCAGTCCAAAGTAGAACCGTAGTCAAACTCAACGACAAAAAACTCGTAGGAACCCTAAACCCTAGGGTTTCAAATTCGAGTAGGGTACAGAAAGGAGGGGAAAGACCTTGAAACAAACTCATAGAGTCTCATGAAGAAGCACACGGATACAATAGCAAGTTTGAAGCAACAAAGTGAGAAAATCATAAAGAACGTGTTTAATAAAAGCTTAGAACTCAAGCAAGTTCAAGAGAGAAAAGAGGTGACATAACACTTAAGCGACAGTAGATGGAATTGTTTTAGAACTCAACAAACTCAGTAAGAAAAAAATAGTAAAGGAACACACGTAAGATAGACACATAAGCATGATATAGAAAACCAGTAGAAGAGATAACAGAGCACACGTAGAAGAACATGCATAATAATGGCAAAACATAAGAACATAAAAGAAGATATGCACAACTAAAACACATAAGAACAAAGCATATACAGGCAGGTTCACATAAAGAAAGAAGAAGAAGAAGACGAAGAAGAAGAAACAGAAATCATTTTAAGAGTTTTTTGAAAAACCATGATTGAACAGACTAATTTTGAAAAAGAAGATTGGGGAAAAACTTTAAAACCTCGAGTGTAACACAGATCTATCACATATCTAAGAAAATAAAGGAAGAAAGAACCTCGAAGGCTTTTAGGGTTTCTAAGAAACCCTAGAGACAAGAAGGCTTGGAAAGGATCTGGTCTCGAACAGGTCTGGACCATAGCTAGGCCTTTCAAGGCTCACGGAACAGAGCCGGAGAAGCAACATAAACTCATATCTACGGAGGATCTAGACAGATGTTGTTAAGGTTGAACCTCAAAGACGTCGAACAACCATGATTTGGGGTGAAAAGGAGAGAGCACATGCCGTTCATGGCCTGAGAAGCCATGGACGCCAGTGGAATTTGATCAGAGAAGACGATAGGGGGCGGCTAGGGTTCGAGTGTTAGAGAGAATTTAAGAGAAGCAGAGGGTTGAAATGCGACTACATGAGAGAAATGAGAGATGGGGTTAGGGTATGGTAGGATTAAAAAGGAAAGGATGGTTGTGGGCCGTTGATCAAAATGATCAACGTCCAGGATTAAATGATAAAACAGACGGGTTAAGTCAAATGGGTCAGGGGCGGGTTAAAGTGAATTGGGCTATTAATTTGGAGCCTAAATTTAGGTCAATTGGGGGGGGGGGGGGAGGGTCAAAATAGGCTAAAATTGAAAGAAATTGAGGCCATAATTGAAATAGTCAGTTTTCCCTTTTGATTTTATAAAAATAGTAAAAGAGTTCTAAAATTAAATTAAAAGCACTGAGTCAATAAAAATATATGTAAATATTGAATTAAAAAAATACTGGAATTGATTTTGTTATTAAAATGCTATTAAATTGAAAGTGGCCTAAAATTGTGATTTTCATGCAATTTAGTTTTAAAAATACTGAATAAATTTGTAAAAAATATGCAAAAATGATATTAGTTATATTTTGGTATAAATATGAGAATAAAAATAAGTTATTCACAAAAAATGATAATTTGGGAATAATTATCGGATTTTATGATATAAAAATAGGTAATAAATTGGTTTAAAAATATTTAAAATACCAAAACTCGTGGGGTGTGCTCATATATGTATTTATATGATATTTTGGAACTATTTTGGGTATAAAAGAAACACAGGGAAAAATTAGGTATCAATAAACCACCGAGTCTATAAAAAGAAGGTTTATCTTGAAACTTGTTGGAACACGAGTCGATTGTAGCGTTATAAACATCTATATCCCAGAGATAATTATTAAAATTAACTGCACTCAACCAAGTCAAAGTAAGACCGTGAAATAACTTTTATTTTGAGTTGAGAAAGTAAGAAGTTGTTCACAAAATAAAATACTGATATCTTCAACACATCATCATTTGTTTCCCATGTCTTCTTCATAAAACAGTCTGTTAGTTGGGCCAATATCACGGATATAGTCCCAAAATATTTTGAAATCAACATATTCTCTACTTACTCTCTATACTTGTATGACCCTTACATTTCAGCTCAGTAACAAGTGCAAATTCACTCAAATCAAAACGAAACCTAGAATCATTCACTACAAACCGTATCTAATTTTTCACCTCATGATGTACTTCTCTAATAAGCAAATGATGCATAAACCGAATCTGCACAATAACTAGTGACTGATTCAAAAAATAGCCAAAGCATGTTTTCTTAAACAGTCGAAGTTTTCTCTTTTATAAATTCTCTTTCAATTGACGAATAACATGGCAGTTGGTATCCCAATCAACCTTTGGTTTATAATCTAAGTCCATAGGCACAAGAAAATTCCAACATTGCAAATGTTCGTATTAAATACTTTCAGAAATAGAATTCACTTAAAAATACAACTAAACCAACCAAAAATATTAAAGCTATCATACGATACCAACACGTCATATAACTATACCGGCAACGTATACAATTCTACAGGCTAATTTCTGGCAACTATAAATGACTATACTGCTATTACCTAACAGATAGGAATAAAAAGAAAGAGCAAAAAGCTATGCATCTATAAAGTAGTTTCAAGATATTGTACGATACTACTATTATTAAACGAAAAACAAATAGCGAACACGGCCAAAAAAGGATTCAGAAGCATATGATAGTATATAACTATACTAACAGAGTAAATAATTGTACAGGTTCCAACAACTGTCTATTACTATAAAAACTATCACATAACACACATTCACTATGTCTATATGCATAAGGAAATCTTAACAATTCAAAACATGATTATATAAATTATTTAAGAAATAGAATTCACTTAAAATTAACACAACTGACTATAACTATAATATAATACAAAAGCATAACAGAAAATCAAAAAATAACAATGTACTATACATTCAAAATCTCATAGATCATAATTTTAAGAAAATTACCTTATTGGATGCGACATCAATTTTTCTTCTTCTTTAACTGAGAATCATCACTACAATCAACATCTACTGGTTGAGTCTCTGTGTTTAGGCACGGATTCACGTCAGCTTCCCCCTAACTCAGAATACTCAACAACTTTACATTTTCCCTAATCAGTCACAACACCTTTTATGACTGGTTCTGAATTTGTGTCATGTAATGGCTGGTATTGACTTTCATCGACTGACGAAGCATTAATATTGTTGCCTTTTCCACCCTTTAATTCTACATTTTTAGTTGTGTTTTCAACATGACTACTGCTGAGGTTACGACTAAAGACAGACTGAGAATCAAAAAACAAGGAAAAACTATGATCGAACATGGTTGAGGCAATGGATTCAGCAACTACTTCTGTTGAAGAATGATGTTGTCCACGGCCCCGCCATCTACGCGCACAATGCTTTCGACCCATAGAGAAAACAACAATCCATAGACATTGATTCACAAAAGTACAAAGAAAAACACAAAAATCCTATGATTTTGAAAACCCACTTTCACTAGTACTTTCAAAAGCAAAAATTTCACCCAAAAATAGGTACTAGACGAAGAGATGGAAGGAATCGGAAGAAAAAATTAAAACTCAAATGTGGGTGAAATATGCGTTCTTATGGATTGGCTATGGAGATTTGGAAACTGTTCTCTAGTCTAGTGTTAACTGTTAAAGGACGAACACAAGCATGAATAGCTTGGGCCAGGTAAAATAGGTGGGCTGAATTTTTTAGTCTAGTGCAAAAAATGAAGATAAGGCTTTAAAAATAATGAGTAGCTTGGGACGAGTAAATAAATTGGGCCGAATAGGTAGGAAATTGGGAAAAATTTAAAAATAGTCAGATTTCCCACTGATAGTTGAAAACTAGCTAAGTTTTAAAAGTCATCGAAATTTAGTCACTTTTTATGTAACGATAAATCTGAGCGAAAAACTGTTCAAAATCCGAAAAATACACCCGTAAATTTTACAGGAATTCCAGCATAAGTATGCTTGAACTCCCGCATATTTTACGGGAGTTACAAGATAACTACATGGAATGGAACTCCCGCAAATTTTACGTATTTTATGGGAGTTCCAAAAAGTATAAATGTCCAGTATAATATACTGGAGTTTGGAGCACTAGTGCTCCAGTCTCCCGCAAATTTTACATTAGTTAGCAAAGTATACTGGTCCAACATAATATGCTGGAGTTCGTACACAAACGTACCTGAAATCCCGTATATTATATAGAACCAGTCTCTATTACAGCAAAATAGTGGCTATTTTTTATTGACTTGGTAAACGCTGATTATTTTTGATTGATCAGTGTGAAACTTGGCTATACCATGATATTTTGACTAGGAAACTAGGAATAATAAATAGTTTGGGCATGAGTGTTAAAAGTTAAATAGTCTTGGAAGACATAGACTAGAAACAACATTTGTTATGTCAATGATACCATAGTGATATTAAATGAATGGAATTGGAATATGAATGAAATATAATGAAATAGGTATAAAATGATATTTTCTCTGGAACGGTAGCAAGCCCGACCCGAGTCCAAAATCGTCACCGCTTCTTCTCTTGTTCTAAAACCCTACCAAAACCCCAAATTCATTGTTGCAGAAACATAGATTTAAGACGAACAATGGCCATTTCCAGCGGTTTCGCATTTTCTTGTCGTCCGCATTTCCCCCTCTCTCATGGCATGCGAAAGGTGCCTCTTTTGTTCTTTCTTTGCTCATGAAAATGCACATGCCTATTTTTCGTTTATTAACTGTAGAGTTGGATTACCATTTGAAGCACTCTTTAAATTTTTCTGCAGGTAGTTATGAGCTGTGCTGCAGCTGTTGAAGCAATTGAAGAGACCGACAGTGGCAAAGGTAGTTGAATTTCGAGAACTTCAAATTTTTATTAAAGTAAAAAAAGGTGATAACATCCTAGTGGCATTACAGAACCAGCGCAATGGAAGAGGTTCAACTCCAAGGAATTAGGAATTAGCAGTTCGATGATTGCAAAGCCTACAAGAGTTGTTCTTAATGGTCTCAAAAGTAAAGGTACTAAATAATGCGCCCTTGATTATAATTTGCTGCTTTTATGTTTTAGTTTAATTTTGTTTTGGATTATTAAATTATAATACTCAGTAGTAGTTAGTACTACTTGTTTTAGCTATGTAAATTAATTGCTTTTATCGTTCATGTTACTCTGCTTTGTCCTTTGCTGCCATCAGCAGTAATGCAGAGAGTGAAAGGTGAACATTTATGGCGATAAACATGTTGTAAAACAAGAATAAAAGAGGGTTTAAGCTTTGCATGGGAGTTCCTTGAGGGTGTTGGTCTTTATTCTTATTTATGATTACATATTTGAGGTCCATGCTTCTATTGAGAGATGCAATGTATGTAGGATTTACCATTTGGGACGTGGCTAATTATCATGTTAAATTTTTTTGAGCTGCTTTAGGTGATAGCTATGATGGGATATTGTTCCTGTTGCCTATTTTCTGTGTTTAGCAATGAATCATCTACCACGTGTATTGGATTCCATCTGATCTAGGGGAGTGGTGAACCAACTGGTAGCTCCTCTAGTTGAAGTATCAGACCCCTTTTCGTTGCCTAGGTTATTGACAAGAGATGCGTAACTTCACAGGAGTAGAACCCCCACTCCCCATAAAAGAAATCTGCTACCTGTACACCCTAACAGGGGAGTTTCAATTAGTCCCTGTGAAGAGATTTCTCCTTATTCTTTAAACAAAATCTTGTTTGAAGATCCAAATTTCCAAACTCCTTTACAGTAAAAACATGATGAACAAATCCTGGAGCACTCATGGAGCTATAAAAAGCAGAGAGAAACTGCAACCACTGAGACCCCCATTTAACAGCTACCAAATACTTGCTTCCCCCCGAATGGTTCAGAGCCCAATCATCTAAAGCTAATGATTATATTGTGGATAATTATTGTACCATAACATGCAGCTGATGATGGATAACTATTAGATATTGATTTTGTGGTGAAGTTTTTTCAGTTACTTGATAAATTGCTATCTAATGCTTTAGCTGTACGGGCTGCGAGTAATCTCTTAGTGTTCTCTTTTCCACGTGTCATCAGTTAAATGTCTTTCTCAGAATTCTGATTCCATGAAAAATTCTTTCCATCTATCTTGTAGGATTTGAAGTTTACCTTGTGGGGGGCTGTGTTCGGGATCTTATTTTAAAACGAACACCCAAAGACTTTGACATTATAACTACAGCTGAACTTAAAGAGGTTAGTCTTGCGTCTCAATTGTGTACTGGTTGTTCTTCTGCATGTGCAGTGCTAGGGACATGGTAGATTTTGTTGTGAGTCATCCTCGACGAGATTTCATAGTAGATACTAGATATTAACACTATAGATGTCGTTACTGCCTTTTGTGAGTTTCCAGGGTTGTAAAATCATAGCCTTTTCATAGCACATAGGAGGACTTTAATGCCTAAAAACGTACCCCAACAACTTCAAAACCCCTTCCTACCATGCATTGGCCTTGCTTCTTGCCGTGAAGCTCATATAATGTTATGTAGTTTATTTAATTAATTTTCTCACTATTAGCTCCGGAATCATTCCTTCCATTCTGTCCCACTCAGAGTGTAATCTCAGCTCAGCAGTTGAAGGAGTTTAAAATACACAAAGTTCGGATGCGTTGCCTGATTTAACAGGAAATATACCTTGATGGTTTTATGTTTAAATCTTTATTGAGAATTCAGCTGCTTGGAAAATTGTCTTGGGTGTATTACAAATTAGAGACAATTGTGAAGACTTTAGTTTTATTAGCTAAACTTTTTTCTCTTCTAACATGCAATGGTAACATCAAATGCCATCATATATTAGGTGAAACTTTACAGTTAAAATATTAGCTGAACTTTTTTTTCCTTTCGACATGGGATTGACACATCGCTGTGTTATAGCTAGAGTTAGGAATCACTTAATTCACTTGATAAAAATATTTTAATAAAATCTCAATTTTGACGTGTATTTCTCTCTTAAGAATATTTATTATTGCTAAAACAATTATAATTTTCTCACTAAGAAACAATTAATTAATAACACTCCGTGAGACTATGTGAATTATATGATATATTACTAGTGACGATTAAACCAAAATAATTTTCTATCCCGAATTGTGTTGAAAGCTAATAAACCTCTTGCAATTATTTTTACTATAAATCAATAATCTTATCTGCAATAATTCCTCCGTGGGAAACTAAAACGAAAGTAAGCAAGATTATAGGCTTGGAATAATAGATTAATAAAATTTATTCTCAATCCACTACCCATTATTTATCTAATTTTTTGTTTGCTTATGTTAAAATTACAAAAATAATATAAGAATAGCTTATAGATCGAAGTAATATTTATACTTAAATAAAAACTTCCATTCCAGCACAATATGGAAATTTCAGGTCAAGCTTGTATTATAACTAGATAAATGTTATAACTCCAGTATGAAATAGGAAGTAAGAAAGAGAACTAGGAATTTAAAAAACTAAAGAAATATTTCTGCTACAAGAAAAAGCCAAGAAAGAGATCAAGACTAGTTCTTGTGTCTTGCCAAAAAGACTTGATTCTTTTACAAACTGAGCTTGCTATTTATATCAACAGATGGGTCTTGGTTACTTCCCACTTGGGCAAAATGAGCTATGTCAGTATGAAATCTATATTGGCCAATGTGGCTTCTCTCTCCCATTTCCTACGTAATATATTCACCAAAGATGACACTTTTCTTTAGAGCTGGAAATCTATCAAGATGTTTTGGCCAATATGAGAGTTATATTGGCCTAAGTGGCTTTCTTCCTTTTTGGACTTCTAGTTTCTTCTTTTTTCCTTTTCCAAGTATTCTTCTTGTTGCAATATTCATTAGAAAAATGTAAGAATAGAATATTATTGTTCATGTTATTTTTTGTAATTAGTAAGATATTATTATTATTCGTATTTTGTTTTAAAAACTTATTTCTATATATTGAAAATACATGAATAATTTATATCCTTGACGAATATACATGTGATCTGAATATCAATTGTATTTTTAGGTGAGGAGAACATTTTCACGTTGTGAGATAGTTGGAAGACGGTTTCCAATCTGCCATGTACATGTTGATAATGAAGTTGTGGAGGTTTGCCATGATCGTTTTCACTTTTCTCCAATCTAGGTGCAAAGATCATTGTGCGCTCTCCAAATTAATATTATTTGCTTATGACACACATCTTATTTTTATTAATTAGGTTTCAAGCTTTCACACCTCAGGAATAAGGTCTGAGAGGGGCTTGAGTTTATCTTTTGAGAAGCCAGTTGACTGTGATGAGAAGGACCACTTTCGATGGAGAAATTGTTTGCATAGAGATTTTACAATAAATGGGTTGCATATCTGATCTAGTACCTTCTTGACTTTGCATTTATCATTGTCCCGCATTGGCCAACCCTTTTTCATTAATGTTGTGCTGTACTGAATTTTTTGATTTTTTTATACTTAGTTTATCATGGGTTGGAGATGTTTCAGTAGACATCTACACTTTATCTAAAAACTCTTGAAACTTCATATTGTCTACTCGCGATTGTAAATTATCCTCTTTGTTTTTGCTCAGGTTGATGTTTGACCCTTATTCAAAATTCGTCTATGATTACATGGGAGGAGTGGATGATATCAGGAAAGCTAAAGTGTGCATATAATCTTTGATGAGGTCTAATTGTTACCCTAGTCCCTCTCCATTCTGATCTGATCACTTGTGCTACAGGTACGAACAATCGGGCCTGCTAGTTTCTCATTCATAGAGGATTGCGGTGAGTTCCCTTTCATTTCCTGTTCCTTTAGTGAAGTTTGACTCTTGAATGATAGACAGTTAAGTCCTCTATCTGTTCGGGCATTAGTGGATTTGTGTATAATCTTGCTTGAATGACCTGTTCTTTCTATATACTATACACGAGTGCTTAAATTGCCAACTTCTTTGCTCTTTTTCTTTCTTCTAAAGCAACTTCATTGCTTTATTGTAATCGTTTAACTTATCTTTGTTATGTAACAAAAATAGTTTTACTTTACCTTTGCAGCTCGAATCCTTCGTGCAGTTAGAATTGCTGCCAGACTAGGATTTCGATTTGGAAGGGAGACAGCTCTTTCTATCAAAAACTTATCATCTTCAGTCTTGAAGCTTGATAGGGTACTTGGAGAACATCTCTTTCTCTTCTATATGTGTGTGTATTTATGCGCGTAATGTTTATACCTTATGTATGTTGGTCTACCAACAAAGCACTAAACCTATTATTTTAATAGCTCAAAGCACTAAAATTACTTCAAAATGTTATATTCGGCTTTGGTTTTTTCAGGGAAGGCTCCTCATGGAAATGAATTACATGTTAGCTTATGGCTCTGCTGAGGCTTCATTAAGATTGTTGTGGAAATTTGGTCTCCTAGAAATACTTTTGCCAATTCAGGTTAATATATTCTGAATCTCTGTTGCACCTTATGGTTAACTTAATTACATTTCTGATATAGCTTAATTTGCAGGCAGCATATTTTGTTCGCTATGGCTTTAGAAGACGCGATAAGAGGTCTAACATGCTTTTGGTAATTGTTTTGTATAAATCTTACTCCGGATACTAGGTGTTTCATTTCTTCTTTTTGGGTCCACCATAGACTCCTGTCCTCAATAAGGTACTTGGGGGTGAAAATTTCCCCCCCCCCTCAAAAAGTAGTAGATATTGGCCTTGAGGTGATGGTTAAGGGGGGGGGGGGGGTTATAAGTTATTATGCTTTAGTCATAGCTGCATTATTGGCTAAAAAGTGATTAATGCCTTGATGTGGTGGATTTTGGACCATATGTTCATTCAATGAAAATCTGATGATCACGGACTCAAATTCTCCTAAAGAAGCCAATAAGACAGAAGAAAACAAGAAACTACAGTTTTTATCGGTTTGCAATTAACTTGGTGTTGATGTAATGGAGAATCATAAAGTTGTGGATCTCATACTGGGGCCATTTTCATTAGAATCAATGCTCTTGTATATGCAAATAATGAATTTGAGAATAGCACTGGCTGAAGAAGCAATAATTTTTAAATTTAGCAAAGAGTTGCTCATGATTGTCTTAATGTGCCATAAAGATTACATCGTTATGTGTGATTATTGAGTACTTTTTAAGACAGCAATACCAAATCTAGTGCATGTGCATTCTTAGAATATACATGTGGTCCTGCTTATGTTTATTTATTTTTCTTTTGCATTAGATGGCCTATACTACAATGAAGATAAATCATGGTTTCTCTAGCATCCTATTTGTGCAAATCATCAATTACCAACATCCAAATGTGGATTTTATGCTGATTCCCTATCTTTTTGTTGATGGACCGTTTTAATACCATGAATGTAATTGGCACATATCTCCTTTAGTTGCAAAATGCAAGTTTTGACATACTAAAAATTTTGCATATCCCATTTCTTGAACCCATTTTATGTTGATTTTGGTCTGATGAGTAAGAATCAAAGCTATAATGATTAACTTGTTTCTGCTTCCTTTGCAGTCTCTGTTTTCCAACCTCGATAAACTACTGGCCCCTGATAGGCCATGCCACAGTAGCTTATGGTAAGATCCTTTGCACAGGCTTCAGCAAGTAAGATGGTTTGTAAGAGCAACTCCAACCTTGCTCCCATTTTTTTTCCCCAAAATGGGAATTTTAACCTTGCCCCCATTTTTTGTCCCCAAAATGGGGAAATTCCCATTTTGGGGACAACTTACTCCAATCATTTCCTTATTTTTTCCCCCAAATTTTTTTATGTTCTTCTCTCTCTTCTATATTTTATTATTATCTTTCATTTAAATTTTATTTTTTAATTTCCATTAAACAAATTTCATCTTTATTTTTATTAATTTATAATTTTCATAATTAAAATAATTCCATAAAATTTTAAATGATATAATTTGTAAGCAATTATTATATTTACCGTAGTTTCTATTTTTATGTATTTTTGTTTAATGCATTTTCAATTGTCATGTATTTCCAATTTTAATGTATTTTTATTTAATGTATTTTTAATTTTCACTTTTCAATTTTAGCAACATATAATATTTTATATTCGCACCTTTCAATATTAACAACACTTAATATTTTATATTTGCACCATTCATTTTTTTGAGATAATTATATATTTTTTGTACAATTAACTTATAATTTTACATAAAAATAATAAATGCACGAAAATTAGTTTATTAAAATTATAAACCAAAGTTAAGATATAATATTAATATTTTAAAGATATTGCATAAACATAATTAGTATATATAAAGAGTTAAACTAAAAGATTAAATAATTAAAATAATAATAAAATATAGGTGAATAGTAATGGGGGAAATAAATAGTGTACCCCATATTTGAGGAAGCACTATTCATCCCCCATTTTGGGGACAAATATGGGGGAGGGTTCGAGCAAAATTCTCCTATTTTTTCCCCTATGGGGATGGGGGCAAGGTTGGAGTTGCTCTATGTCGTTCTACGTATCAATTTCATTTTCAGTTTATGGGATATTCACTGAATTGTGTACTATTATTCCTATTTCTGCATGGTAATTCTCTTGTGTCTGGCACCAGGACTTTTCCTCTAAAAAGTTGGTTAAAGGACTGTTAAAGGTACTAGATTGAAAAGGAAAACTGAAGAACAAAATTCTCATATATGTATATAAAGGACCATTGAAAATACTAGGTAGAAATGGAAACCTAAAGGACTAATCAAATATGTTTATTCCTATTTCTGCATGGTAATTCTCTTGTGTACCAGGACTTTTCCTCTAAAAAGTTGGTTAAAGGACTGTTAAAGGTACTAGATTGAAAAGGAAAACTGAAGAACAAAATTCTCATATATGTATATAAAGGACCATTGAAAATACTAGGTAGAAATGGAAACCTAAAGGACTAATCAAATATGTTTATGTGTGATCTTTGACTTCATAAAAAAAATCTATGTACCCCTAGGAAAAATAATTTTGACAGAGAAGTTGCTGTTCTGACTTTTTAATATCTAAAATCTCTTGCGCGATTCCCACAGTCAGGTTGACTCTGCTTGTTTACTGGTCCAAATGTGCAAATGTTCCATATATGATAGAATTGCAAACCCTCGGGTTCTCCAGTGTAACTCTTTCAACGGATTTCTCAGTCAGATAAATGCAAGCGAACAATACTTTTGGCAAGTAATTGAAAACATGCAAGTACAGAATTTTTCGTAATATGTTTTAATCATGTTAGTATGTTTACTGCTAAGACCTATGCTCTCTAGTAGTCTTTTAGACTTATTAGAGATTCTTATCAATCTTCCTGAGGAATCTGGCACATTTGTTGGCCTCATAGTGACGGATTCTATTGTTTGTTTGGAGCTAACTCATCTTGCTTTACATACCTAAAAATTTCAAGTGATTGGAGCTGCACAATCTGCACTTTTTCTTTGATCAGTAATTGCAACTGAAATCTGCCCAGATATGTGCATATATTCTCTGTCGTTCGTGTTCCTAGGCAAAAAACTAATGATCTTAAAAGAATGTGAGTGTGAAGGTGTATGTTAACATGCCAAAAAGTTTATCGTCCACATTTTTCTCTTTCAGTTTTGTTCCCAAAATTGTAGATGCAGAATCCTCCTTTCAAATTCAAAGTGCATCAAAATGCTAAGAAGCTAATGTCCTTGTTGGATCAATTAGCGAAGCTTATCTGAATTCTTTATGCTTTAGGGTTGCAATTTTGGCTTTCCATAAAGCACTCTCAGATCAGCCAAGGGATCCTTTGGTGGTTGCTGCATTTGGCCTTGGTGTCCATAACGGAGGCGATCTGTCAGAAGCTTTAAGTATAGCTAAAAGGATCTCCACACAACATGATGGAAACTTTCATGAGTTGGAGTCTCAGGATCTGGACTTGGCAGCTTTAAAAGAGGAAGTGGTGGAACTGGCAACTTCTGTTCAAAGGGCATTGACTAATATGACAGATGAGTATTTTGTCTCCCGAGCAATGACCAACTACCCCAAAGCGCCGTACTCAGATATAGTAAGCTGATTTCCCTAATATTCTTTCGTTTTTGGCTTGCTATTCTTCGTGACTAGTCCTTTCTTTCCTGTCCTGGTTGTTTGACCTTGTATTGAATGTCTCTTCATATTTTTGGCATACAGCTATAAACTAAAACAACAACAACAACAACAACAACTACTACCTAGTATAGTCCCACAAAGTGGGGTCTGGGGAGGGTAATATGTAGACGAGCCTTACCCCTACCCGAGAGGGCAGAGAGGCTGTTTCCAATCGACCCTCGGCTCAGTGAAGGAAATGAAAAACAAAAACAAAAGAGCATTAGTAACCCCAGCAGAAATAGCGTAAATAATTATCTAAACATAAGAAACATAAATGAAATAGCATGCACTAATATCATAAAGTAACTACTATAAATAACTACCATAAAGGAGACACAAGCCAAAACACAAATTATCTATGGATAGCCCTGCCAAGCCTCAACCAACCCCGGGTGAGGAGTACGAAAAACTCTAGGAGCCCCTATCCTACAACCCTGATACTAGACCTCCAGACATTCCTATCAAGGGTCATGTGCTCGGAAACCCGCATTCTAGCCATGTCATGCCTAATCACCTCTCCCCAATACTTCTTAGGCCTCCCCCTGCCTCGCCGAACGTCGACAATTGCCAGCCGCTCACAACTCCTCACCGGGGCATCAGGACTTCTCCTCCGCACATGCCCGAACCACCTCAGCCTCGCTTCTCGCATCTTCTCATCCACCGGGGCCACCCCACCTTCTCTCGAATAACTTCATTCTTAATCTTATCTAACCTGGTGAGCCCGCCCATCCACCTGAGCATCCTCATCTCCGCAACCTTCATTCTCTAAACATGAGAGTTCTTCACGGGCCAGCACTCCGCCCCATACAACATTGCAGGTCTAACGACAGCTCTATAAAATTTCCCATTGAGTTTATGTGGAACTTTCTTGTCACACAGGACTCCTGATGCAAGCCTCCACTTTGACCACCCCGCTCCTATACGATGAGTGACGTCCCCGTCAATCTCTCCGTCCCCCTGAATCACCGACCCAAGATATCTGACACTGTCCCTTTTGGCGATGACCTGAGATCCAATCATCACGTCCCTGCCTACTTCGCTCGGCTCGGCGCTAAACTTGCACTCCATGTATTCTGTCTTAGATCTGCTTATTTTGAAACCTTTAGACTCGAGAGTCTGTCTCCATACCTCTAACCTCTCAATAACACCGACCCTCGTCTCATCTATCAAGACTATGTCATCGGCAAATAGCATACACCAAGGCACATCCCCTTGAATATGTCGGGTTAGAGCATCCATCACCAAGGCAAACAAGAGAGGGCTAAGCGCCGATCCTTGATGGAGCCCCATAACCACTGGAAAACTAAAAGAAAATTGATATTATCTGCCAAAGAAAGGCAAGTTAATCTCTTCCTTTTTCATTCTTTTGCAGGTATTTATTCCATTAGCACTGTATTTAAGATCGTGCAAGGTTTTCCAATGCGTTAGAATGGGAAAGGAGAAGGGATTTGTAGCTAAACAAGGTAGCAAGATAGACTATGAGTTGTTAGCTATGGGTAGCCTACAGGAAGTTCGACATGTCTTTGCAAGGATCGTCTTTGATACGATATATCCATTAAACATTGGCGAGGATGATACCTAGAATTTTTGTTAGCGGAAGTCCTGTAAGTTTTCCAATAGAATGTATTATCAGTTGCAGGAAAAGCTGTCAAGTGTAAGGAAATAGCTTGATCCAATAAAAACAATTGTCCTGTTTGCCTTGATAAAATATTCTGTTTGCTGGTTTTTCGTGAAGGTCTTTTCTTTGTGGTGTTGGATACACTGTATAAAGAATCGAGAAAAGAAATATCATGTCATCACATGAGAACCATTATAATTATGAAGTGGAGAAGCAACATATTCTCATTATAAATTTGACATTATTTTAAGTCAAAAATCGTGGTTACAGACTAAGGTGGTACTTCAAGCCCAGTGATGTATCCTTCGAAAGATAGGGATGTAACTGCATACCTTGAAAGGATGCAAAACTAAGTACTACCATATATCAGGAACTTTAAATTGAAAGAATTCCTTGTTTCTTTCTAGTACTAGAGAAAAACAAGAAGATATCAACTGCACATGAATTCACGTAATCATCAGTGCTTGCTTCACTTCTGGGCAGGAGGAGCCGCACCACCAGTTGTTGGCCTGCAAACTGAGAAATCTAAGCATCAGTTCAACATATTTATTATAAATACGTCACAAGAGTATCAGTTTCTTGATTCAATGATAGCAAATGAAAGATAAGGAAGAAGAAGCTTACAGGCCAACGAAAACTTTGAAAGAATCATAGATGCCCCATTGTGCTCCAGTGAGTGTACCAATCATAAATATACGAAGGGGAAGACCACGAGTACAGAGACCCCATAGGCCTAGCTTAGCAGAAAGGGAAAAATTGAACAAAGAAATTGTTAAGTATATTGCAACAAAATATTAGTATAGAAGATTCAGTTTAATGTATACTCACTTGGCCAACAGTTGCACCCTTGGCATTGTTGAGGAAAGAAACTAGGTTATCAGCAGGGTGTGATACAACAGCGCAGAGAATACCAGCCAAATATCCACCAGCAAAGCTCACACCAAGCCGCGTCGTATTGCTGCACTGTTCTTTTGGTGTTGGAATGACATGTTTATAGAGTTGTTCCACTATGGTTTCAAATGATGCAAACTTCATCATGGTATCTGTTAAATAACCCATGTTAGACTCAGTCAACCTAGGCCGTTCCCATTTTCCACAGCAATGGAACATTCAACAAAGAGCAAACAGATGCCAGGCACTTTGACCGATAAACAGTCAAGAAATTTGAGGTGTGTTTATTTACTCTTATCAACAGGAGCGTATCAGATATGAGTTCATGTGAACCCATACTCCTCTCCGTAAATTATATATAACAATATTATATATCTTCAAAATTACTCAAATATATGTAAGTGCACCCAATCTCAATGACTCCTATGGTGCAATAATTATTAGGTGCACGTCTAAAAATAAAATTTGTAGTTTAAATCTCATTCTGAACGATCTTATTTCCAATATGGAGTATAAATAGATATGTGAGAATTCAAAAATATATAATTTGAACCTATATTTTTAAAAGTGTAACGGATTCATGGTAAGAGCCTAAAGTTAAACTCGTCAAATGTAAAACTAGATCCTTCTCTTCTCAATAGTGCACCCATCTTTTTGAAATCCTGCGTAGTTTAACTCATAAGTCACCATGTTTACTAGGTTACCAATTAATTATTATTAGAAATTTACGCATAATTACCCTATACTTGATTTGCTTAACGATATAAAGATAGTATTTGCAAGAAATAGGATGACGCCTTTGAGAAGGTTTCCAAGATTTAAATTAAAGAAAGTATAAAAAAAAACTAATGAAAACCATAACTGATGGAAAATTCAGAGAACATATATATGTAAGCTTACATGGAATTTGTCGTCCCCAGAGAGGTACAATCCCCTTATAAAGCCTGTAAGAAAAATTCAAAGTCCAAGTTTTCTTTAGTAATTGAATATCAAATCAAAACCCACAACCAAAAAAAAAAGATTAACAACAAATTTGTTAAACATAATAAAATAGGCATATATACCCAGCAGCGCCTTCAGCTTTGACAAATTTAGGAAGTCCATCAGACAAGCCTCTGGCAAAACCAGGCTGAGTTTGGACACGAACTTTGACAGCCTCAAATGGGGAGAGTACAACATCAGCAATAACTTCAGCAAGCAGAACCAGCTAGATATATCAAAATCTTGTACTTGATGGCATTCTCAGGGCCAGCAAGGTCTGCGTAGTACTTCTTGAAATATTCGTAGAATCCATATTTGCATGCTCCTTGTGCGCTGTAACCAAGTAAAGTTGGTTTCCAACCCCTAAAGAAACCTCTAATACCTTGCTCCTTTAGCAGAACTCCAAAACCAGAAGAAATGCTCTTGTATTTTGCAGGATCAATCTGACAAAACCAAACAAGTCAATTGTAAGAAGATCAAATCCGTCATTAAACCAAACTTTTGTGGAAATGTGGCTCTCTTTTTCTCTTATAACTTTGCTACAAGGGTTAATTTCAGGTAGGGTAACTGAAATTTACCACTATGACAGCAAAGTGATAAAAACCAGAGGCGGCGACAGGATTTGATAGATTATGGGTTAGGAATTTCAATCATTTTAAGTTTTTGGTTTCTAAATTTGTAATTGGTATATATTCATCGAATTTTTAATGACAAATACAAAGTTTAAATCAAAGTTATTGGGTTTGACCCGTATTCGACGTGCTAGCTTTGCCTGATAAAAACTATTTATTGTCACATCAATATAATGTGAATGAATTGTACTATACTAATAAATTGACAATTATTTTTTGTCATATTAAAATAACTGAACTACTATATGTGATGAATTGCTCTAAAAATACACGTGAACGGAAGTTGAATTTCTGGTTTTTTCCTTTTTTTTTTCCTTTGCTTCATTTAAATACTTTTGTAATTGTCTTTTTTTTTTTTTTATAATACATGGTAGTGAGGTTTTAATGAAGTTTTGATCAAAGTAACACACAAAACTAAGTCTAATTTAACATGAATAACTTATGCAAGCCTAAGCATCAGGTTTTCATGATAGTTATTTTCAAAAAGCTAAATTTAAGTATCATCGAATCCAATAACTTTAATTCAAACTTCATATTTATTTCAAAACAAAACTCAATAAATAATTACGTACCCATAAACTTTAAATCGTAGGTTAGAAAATAAAAGAGATATATCCTATGCTGTAGTAATACCTGCATGTTGCACTTGGCAATATCGAGCGGGGTGACAGCGGTGTGGGTAGGACCACAGCTCAGAATACCACCCACCGTACTGGCAGCTTAGAACGCCGGTGTATACATTTCTACCTTCTACCCTGAACCCGACCCCTCCTTTGGTGCTCCACGTGTGAAATTCTCATATGAAATGTGTAACATTTGAATCAATGGCTGTGATTCATTCTTCCTTTTATAAACCAATGTCTCATGTGAGATTGATAATTTAGAAACAAAAGGTGCTGATCTTGACTCGTGTATTCTTTAAAATAAATATTAATTTGGTCTCCTTCAAACATAAACTTATCTTCTTCATTGGAGACTCCGAAAATACACTGTCTATTCCTTCATCTTCTTCTTACTCGTTTCTTCATCTTCATTTGAATAAATATGGGGGCTTTGATCGTCAAATCCCCCCTCAAGATGGAGGGGAAAGAATGGACCCCCAGCTTGCCCAGAATATGACGATGAGAAACCCCAGATAAGGGTTTTGTGAAAAAATCGGCAAGTTGGCAGTCAGATGGAACAAAAGATAGGGAAATTAAATCAGAGAGAAATTATTGACGAACAAAGTGGCATTCGAGGTCCAGATGCTTCATTAGCTCATGAAAGACAGGGTTCCGAGCGATGTGAATCGCTGCCTCGCTATTAGAATGAATAGGTATTGGTAAGGTAGGCTGTATAGTTAGATATCCCAAAATGCGAACAAGCCAAGTAATTTCAGCAGTGACTCGATGCATCGACAGATATTCAGCCTCTGCAGATGACAAGGAAACTGAATCCTGTTTCTTGGATTTCCAGGAAATAGGTGCACCACCAAGTGTAATGAAGAACTCACTGACGGACCGTCGAGAAACACGACAGGCTACCCAATCGGCATCGCAAAATGCGAGTAAATCAAAAGAGGGAGACGAGGAGAGAAGAATCTCCTGGGAAGGATCTTTTCGCAGATATCTCAAGACTCGTTGAGCAGCAGAGAAATGGGAAGAACATGGCTGGTGCATGTATTGACTTAGAGAGAGAACAACAAATTAGAGGTTAGGCCTAGTGTTCGTCAAATAGTTGAGTTTACCAACGAGGTGATGATAGAGACTTGGGTCATCCATTGGAGTCCCTGAATGCGCCTGAACCTTGATGGAAGGATCAAGAGGTGAAGAAACCTTGCCACCTCGAGAATTGAACTCCTGCAGCAGCTCTAAGGTAAATTTCCTTTGGCTGACAATGAAGCCCTGTTTTTCGCTGAGTATTTCCATTCCTAGTAAATGATGAATAGCACCCAAATATTTCGCTTTGAACTCTGAATTTAGGAAACCAGTAATGTGTTGAATTTTTGTTGCATCATCCCCTGTTAATAGGATGTCATCCACATAAACTGCTAGTATAGACACAAGACCACCATTGCGTTTGTAAAGAAGAGAATAATCATTTAGAGAACTAGAATACCTTTTAAAACTCAAAGCTCCTGCAAGTATGTCATACCACTGTCTAGATGCCTGTTTCAACCCATAAAGAGATTTTTTCAAGAAACAAACTTGATTAGTTTGGGGTGGAGTAACACCTGCTGGGAACTTCATATAGACTTCTTCTTGCGATTCCCCATAGAGGAATGATTTATTCACATCAAGTTGGGACACTTCCCAACCTTTCTTCATAGCCACAACTAAAAGACACATTATGGTGGTCATTTTTACCAGTGGTGAAAATGTCTCAAAGTAGTCAATTTCTTCCCTTTGAATATCTCCCTTCACTTCTAGTCTAGCTTTTAATCTCTCCACAGTGCCATCTGAATGGTGATTTACCTTGTATACCCACTTAAAAGGCAGAGCTTTCTTTCCTGGAGAAAAATCCACCACATCCCAGGTGTGATTCAGCTGTAAAGCTGAAATTTCTACATCCATGCCAGCCTTCCACCCAGGGAGATTGCAAGCTTGAGCATAGCTGCTAGGTTTAGAGATAGTGGATAATGACTGAACTAGCTGTCTATTTGTAGGAGATAAGGTACCAAAAGAGAAAACATTAGGAGTGGTTGGCTGAGTGAAACAAGAATATGTGAGGTTAGTTAGAATGATGGCATTGCACACATACTCTTTTAAATGGCTAGGTGCTTGAGAAATTCTGTCAAACCTTCTGACAGGTGGTAGAGGTGTGGGAATGAAATATCTGGATGATGGGGGAATGGGTGAAAGAGGAGGAGTTGAGGATTCATCTAGGAGTGGTGCAAGATCAGATGAAATGTGAGAGGAGAGGTGTGTGGTTATAAAAGAAATAGGGCTATTACCAGTAGGTGTAGAAGGAATCCTTGAGGGAGATGATTGTGGTGAGAGATCAGGTTCTTGCTGATGTGTTCAGGACCTTCAGGACTAGAATCTGTGGAGAAGATACGAGAATGTGGATAGTAGGTTGATGAGTGAGCTGAATGAAAAGGAAAAACTTCTTCATGAAACATGATGTCCCTGGATACAAATACCCTTCTTGTATCCATGTCCAGTACCTTGTAACCCTTTTGACCTTAAGTATATCCTAGTAACACACAAGATTTAGCTCTAGATCAAATTTACTTCTATGTTGAGACAGAGTTGACACATAACACAAACATCCAAAACTCCTTAGAATTTCATAAGCAGGTGCTTTCCTAAAGAGAACTTCATATGGACTTTTCCCTTTCAAAACCTTGGAAGAAAACCTGTTTATCAAGAATGTTGCAGTCAATACACATTCTCCCCAATATTGGAGAGAAACTTTGGATTGGAACATTAGTCCCCTGGTAATTTCCAGAAGGTGTCTATGTTTCCTCTCAACTACACCATTTTATTAGGGTGTAGCCACACAAGAGGTTTCATGAAGAATCCCTTGATCTTGAAAAAATTAGAATTCTTGTGTTCCCTTTCCCAACACCCAAGCATTATCTGACCTCACCCCTTTTACCTTCTTGTTAAACTAGCCTTTCAACTATAAAAAGGGAAGATTTCAAATTTGGAAAAGCATTACTTTTGGTTTTAACAGAAAAGTTCAGATAGCCCTACTAAAATCATCAACTATAGTTAAAAAATAGTTGTACCCATAGTATGTAGGAGTCTTGAAACGACCCCAAGTATCTATATGAATGATGTCAAATGGAGATGATGTTCTGATTTGGCTAATGGGAAAAGGGAGCCTTGTCTGCCTTGCTTTAGCACAAATGTCACTCACACTATGAAACTTTGAAGGAAAATGAATAAAACTGAACTTTTCATTACCGAAAAGGGAAAATTCCCCAACCTTACATGCCATTGGGTTACATTAGGAACAACATTAGCTAGAACTGGAATTGAAAAGGGAATTTTTGCTATGTACTAAACTGGAATTACTTCCTTTTGGAATTGAAACTACATTGTCACTGAACATAATTCTAGACTTTGTAATTCTTGGCTAGAGTAGATACAATCTATCTCATACTTCACCAAAAACTTGTCCCCTCCTCATTAAAGGGACCTGCAATAGACATTCACTAGAAGTGAGGTTGATGATACATTTGAACTGTGAGCATAACTTATGAACAAATAACAAGTTATACTTAAAATATGGAATATAAAGTACTCTTTCTAGGATCTTATCAGGAAACTACCAAATTTTGTACTTTTCTTTTCGTGTATTTCGAGAAAAGATCTCCTAATATATAAAGGAGACCTTCACCTTGTAATAGGGCAAATTGATAATTCTGAATATACAACTCTTTACTTTCTCTCTCTCTACTGTTATCGAGAAAACATCTTTATTTCTCTTTATCTCCTTCTGATAGCAAGAACTCTCTATTATCTTCTATACTTTAAAGATCTACTAAGATCCTAGTAAAATAACCTCTTCTAGGACTCATTATACTTGATTACGATTTACCCTTATATCTTTTTGATTGTAATTAGCTTATAAAGTGCATATATCTTTTGAGCAAAATAATTTGACGCCGTCTGTGGGGATTTCGACGATCAAAGTTATAATTTGTGCCTAGAAAACTACTAACAACCATCCCCTACATCACACACACAAGTATGGCTGACAACTGTGCGAAAATAAAAGCGATAGAAGAGGTTGGGGTCAACCTCATGGATTCGCTCAGTGAGGCAGGTGAAGATAATCTCTTGAATGCAACCCCTAGCATCATGATGAGTGGAGGAACCCCACCTCCGCTACCCGGAGACTCGACGGAACCACGAGAAAGGGGAACTTCTACCTCTACACCTAAGGAAGCACCCCCTAAAGTCAAGGAGCTACTGAAAGAATAGCTCACAAACACTCTAAACGACTTGGTTGAAAAGCCACCACAATGTGGCGTAAGACGCACGCCAGTGATGGATCTCACCGTGACAGAAGATGAACCCGAGGTCGCACAAGCAAACAATGTGCTCAATGAAACTCAGACAAAAAAAGATGCGCTCACAGCCATCCTCAGAAAGATGGAAGAAATGAAGCCCGAAAACAAGTCACTCCGCGACCAGATGAAGGAACATCAAGAAAGAGTGGACAATATCCCGGGCGCACCTAAACTACTACCAAAGTGCGACGTAGGGAGGTTCGTGGAACAACCTTGCACAGAGGAGGCCGCACCACACTCCATCCCTAGGACCTTCAAAATGCCTCCCTATCTGAGGGTATACGATGGGACTACCGATCCCGAGGACCATCTGATCCACTACGTCACAGCTGTGAAAGGAAACAATTTGGTGAAGGAACAGGTACCGTCAGTACTTCTAAAGAAGTTCGGCGAGACGCTAACTGGTGGGGAATTGGTATAGTACTCCCAGCTACCGGCTAAGAGTATCTCCATGTTCTAGGACATGGCAGACAAATTCTTCACGGCACATGCGGGAGCAAAGAAAGCGGAGACAAGGGTCAACGACATCTTCGCCATTCGGCAAAGCATGGGAGAAAAGCTCAGGGACTTCCTAGCCAGATTCAACAGGGTCAGAATGAGCCTGCCGAACGTATCGGAGGGCATGGTGGTTGCCGCTTTCCAGAATCGGCTAAGCAGGGACGGCTCGAGGGCAACCATGAAGCTGCTAAGTCGCCTCATGAAGTACCCCTACCACATGGGAAGAAATCCACAACGCAAATTGTGCCGAGATACGTGCAGATGAGGTCGATCTTAATGGTCTGACCCGGTGACTATACAATACTTCCAGAGATCAGGAGGGACCGACGCAACGAGGGGTGACGTGAGAAAATCTCGCATCCCTACAGGGAAAGGCACCAACCATATACCAAATCGTCCCATCTGTCACCGTCGAGGCACGCGGATGCACTACAACGACACATCGCCCCCTACGAAATGAACAAGGTATGCCTCCTTTATTATCCACACATAAATTTTTCTTCAGAGGTAGTGTACGCACTAGAAAAGCTGGCCAACAAGGTATACTGGCTAGCAAAGATGAAGTCAGACCCTACCACTCAGAAATCAAACGCCCTATGCGAGTTCCACCAGGAGCGAGGACATAAGACCGAGGACTACATAGGCCTATGACATGAGGTCATTAGAATGCTGAACCAAGGGTTCCTGACGGAACTACTCAGCGGTAAAGGGAAACTCAACTTTGCACGAGGGCAGGATCAACCCGACGAGCCATCAAGTCCGCCCTCGCCAACACACACGATCAATATGATCATCGGGGACGGTAATGACTCGACAATCAATCACGTCAAATTTACCACCACTCACAAGTTGAAGCGAACTATCGCGCACGAACGGTATGATGACTTCGAAGATAGTATCACCTTCGATAAGTCTGATACCGACGTGTTGTCTTTTCCTTATTACAATGCTTTAGTTATTACTTCACACATTGTGGATATAGACGTTAGGAGAATTATGATAGACGACTGTATCAGCGCTTGTATTATCCACCCAAGGGTCCTTGCACTTATGACTGCACTATATAACGCTGACTCATTTTAACAATGCAGTAGAAAGAACCTCCGGAGAAATAAAGCTGCCTGTGTTAGCGGGAGGAGTCACTTTAGAAACCACCTTCCACGTGATGAACCAGGAAACAACATACAACGCGATCATTGGACGGCCATGGATACATGCCATGAGAGCAGTCCCCTCCAGCTTCTATCAGGTGATCAAATTCCCTACCCCATGGGGGGTATTCAGTAAACGGGGTGAACCCTACATCGCCCAAGAATGCAACAAAATAGATCAAGAATTTACCCACACCAAACAACTCCAAGGGGCAAGCGCGGAAGCATAGTAATCAACTCTGTCGGGGACTAAGGTTCTTACGATAGAGGACGCCATCAAAGATCCGGATATCATAAAATGCCAGCAAAGCTTGATCGCAAACCTCGATCCCGTACAACTAGCCTACAAAGACCTCACAAAGAAGGCCTACATCGGGCACGACCTTTCGAATCCAAGTAAGTATCATGAATTTTTATCTAAACATGTAGACCTGTTTGCTTTTCCCATTAAGATATGCCAGGGATACCGCTGGACATCGCTACCCACAAATTGAACGTTGATCCACTACACCTGCCCGTGAGGCAAATGAGGAGAAAATTCAATACCGCCATCAACGAAGACGTGAGTGAAGAAGTTGACAAACTATTAGCAAATGGTTCCATCAGAGAATCCAAATACCCTAAGTGGGTTGCCAACGTTGTCATGGTCCAGAATAAAAATGGAAGTGGTGAATGTGCGTGGATTTCACGGACTTGAACAAAGCATGCCCGAAAGATTCATTCCCACTCCCCCACATCGATCAGCTGATAAACGCGACGGCCGAACATGAACTCTTGAGCTTCCTAGATGCATATTCTGGCTACAATCAAATCATGACGGTCGAAGAAGATCAGGAGGAGACGACCTTCATCACTCACCGAAGCGATGCCCTTCGAACTAAAAATGCGGGAGAAACGTACTAAAGATTGTAACCGAGATGTTCAAGGAACAACTTGAAAAAACAATGGAAGTCTACATCGACGACATGCTGGTGATGTTGTCCAGAAAGGAGGATCACTTCGACCATCTGAAAGGGGCCTTCAAAATATTGAGAAGATACGAGATGAAACTGAATCCCGAAAAGTGTGCCTTCGGCATGGCCTCGGGAAAGTTCTTGGGATTCCTCATATCTTAGAGGGGTATCCAAGTTAATCCGGATTAGATCAAAGTAATAGACGCAATACCGGAAGTGCTAAGCAGCAAAAATAGGTGCAAAAGTTGACGGGTCGGATAGCCACCCTTTCCAGGTTTATCTGGCGATCCTTCAACATGTGCCATAAGTTCTTCAGTGTGTTGAAGAAAGATCAGGGGCTCCAGTGAAACGAAGAATGCATCGAAACCCTAAAAAATCTGAAGGCGTACCTATCTTCGCCGCCCATACTATCCAAAGCAAGCCCAGGAGAACCACTTCTAGTGTATCTAGCCGTGTCTGAGGTCGCCGTCAGTGCTGTCCTGGTATGCGAGAACAAAGGTACGCAAAATATTAGAAAAAAACCAGTGGACGCCAAAACTCGGTACCCACACCTTGAAAATCTAGCATTAGCACTAGTCATAGCTTCACGAAAGCTACGGCCTTATTTTAAATGCCACCTCATAAGAGTGGTAACGACCTTCCCACTGATGAGTGCCTTACATAAGCCCGAGGTATCAGGATGACTCGCGAAATGGGCTATTGAGCTCAGCGAGCACGACATCTCGTACCTTTCCATAAACGCCATCAAGTCTCAAGTCCTAGCCGACTTCAGCGCGAAGTCCTACCGAAGGCAGAGCTCGAGGCCCAGCACTGCTCCCCCACCAACGTCCTATGGGTCCTCCATACTGATGGCGCCGCCAATGCTTCGGGATCAGGACCGGGACTCGTCCTCGAGGTCCCCATGGGTGAAACAATTCGCCAGTCCATATGATAACCCAAAAATAACAAGGTCGAGTATGAGGCTATTATTCCAGGTATGAAATTAGCCATTAAATACAGAGCCCGGTGGATCCTTCTCCACTACGATTCACAACTCGTGATGAACCAGATTGATGGGACTTACCAGATCAAAGAATAGAGGCTGCAAAAATACCAGAGAAAAATACACAAGCTAATAGACGAGTTCGACGTGTGCCGTTTCAAACAAATTCCGAGAGCACGGAACATCAAAGTGGATGGCCTGGCAAAACTAGCCGCGGCCACCAAAAACATCAACAAGGAAATCATGGTCACCCTCCTCCATTCAGCCGTCATCGATCACACCGCGCTGTTTTCCTTAAATCTAACCTGGGACTGGCGCAGCCAGTTCATGTTTATCTACAGGACGGAACACTGCGCGCGACAACAAAAAAGGCAAAGAAACTACGCATGCAAGCCAGTCGGTACTGCCTGATCAACAATGACCTCTACAAGAGAACGTTTGGCGGACCTTTGGCCAAGTGCCTAGGTCCGCACCAAACAAGACCAGTACTCGAAGAGGTACATGTGGGTCACTGTGGTGCCCATACAGGAAACCGCACCCTCGTACGATGCATCATCCGTTCCGGATACTACTGGCCCACCATGAAGAAAGAAGTGGTAGAATATGTTCGCCGATGTGAACCATGCCAAAAGTACGCCCTAGTGATCCACCATCCAGGGGAACCCCTGCACTCAGTCACCTCTCCATGGCCCTTCATCAAATGGGGAATGGACATAGTCGCCCCCCTACCCGCAGGACCGGGAAAGGTATGGTTTTTGCTTGTTTTGACTGACTATTTTTCCAAGTGGATGGAAGTAGGTGCTTACGGAGAGATGCGCGAACATGAGTTCATCGCCTTCATATGGAAGAACATTATATGCCGCTTCGGCATCCCCAAAGAAATTAGTTGTGACAACGGACAATAGTTCGTGGATCAAAATGATCGAATTCTTCGAGAAATGGCGCATCAAGAGAATCCTGTCCACGCCATACCACCCTGCCGCCAACGGTCAAGCAGAATTCTCCAACAAAACCATACTGAAGAAAAAGCTTGAAGACGCTTAAGGGCTGTGGCTTGAACTGTTGCCCGAAGTGTTGTGGGCACACAGGACCACACCCAAGTCTAGCACAAGGGAAACCCTATACTTGTTGGTCTATGGAACTGACGCGGTCATACTCGTCAAAGTAGGAAAACCAAGCCTGAGGTATTCACATGAGAGCGGAACGGAAAACAACGCAAATAGGCTCCAAGACCTTGATGAAGTCGAGGAAAGAAGAGAAATGGCCCACATAAGAATGGTAGCCGAAAAGCAGCAAGCCGAAAGGTACTACAACAAAAGGGCAAAAATTAGGCCGCTTAAAGTAGGGGACTGCGTCCTCAAAGCCAAGACATTGGCCTCCAAAGACCCAAGTGAAGGAAAATTGGGCACAAACTGGGACGGACCTTACAAAATCACAGCAATAGCAAACAAAGGGGAATTTTAGCTAGAAACAATGGAAGGAAAAACACTCCAGAACAGCTGGAATGTCGCCCACCTCAAATATTTCCATTTCTAAAAGGCGTCCCCCAAGTCGCACTCTTTTTCCCTCACCCAAGTTTTGTTCCAATTGGGTTTTCTCGGGGAGGTTTTAATGAGGCAACGAAGGGGACACCTGGAGATGTTTTTGGAACAAGTGTATCACGCCCGCCTCTCCATACGCTCTCCAGTCGGACCTGATACAGGGACTGGACCAACGACTACTCCAATATGTAAAAGGCTACGGCCATCTCCAAAGTGTAAAAGACTACGGTCATCTCCAAAGTGTAAAAGGCTACGGCCATCTCCAAAGTGTAAAAGGCTAGGACCATCTCCAACGTGTAAAAGGCTACGGCCATCTCCAAAGTGTAAAGGCTACGACCATCTCCAATGAATGAAAAGGCTACGACCATCTCCAACGTGTAAAAGGCTACGACCATCTCTAATGTGTAAAAGGCTACGACCATCTCCAATGAATGAAAAAGCTATGGCCATCTCCAACGTGTATAAGGCTACGACCATCTCCAATGTGTAAAAAGGCCAAGGTCATCGTCGCTAACAGTTGATCCAATGTCAACTACGGCAAAATAAAAGACTCGACGATAGTCGAAGTCAACCACATGGCTAAGGCCATTCAATTCAATCATGGCAAAGGCAATCGACTACATTATGGCTAAGGCCATCCTCACCAACGGTCGGCCCAAGATTCGACTACGGTGAATAAACAACTCGACAACAGTAGAAGTTGCATACATGGATAAGGCCATCAGTTCAATCATGGCCAAGGCCATCGATTACATTATGGCTAAGGCCATCCTCACCCACGGTCGGTCCAAGATTCGACTATGGTGAATAAATGACTTGACAACAGTGGAAGTCACCTACATGGCTAAAGCTTTTAGTTTAATCATGGCCAAGGCCATCGATTACGTTATGGCTAAGCCATCCTCACCAACGGTCGGCCCAAGATTCGACTACGGTGAATAAATGACTCGACAACAGTCAAAGTCGCCTATATGGCTAAGGCCATCAGTTCAATCATGGACAAGGCCATAGATTACATTATGGCTAAGGCCATCCTCACCAATGGTCGGCCCAAGATTCGACTACAGTGAATAAACGACTCGACAACAATCGAAGTCGCCTACATGGCTAAGGCCATCAGTTCAATCATGGACAAGGCCATCAATTACATTATGGCTAAGGCCATCCTCACCAACGGTCGGCCTAAGATTCGACTACGGTGAATAAACGACTCGACAATAGTCGAAGTTGCCTACATGGCTAAGGCGATCAGTTCAATTATGGCAAGAGACATCGACTACATTGTGGCTAAGACCATCCTCACCAACGGTTGGCCTAAGATTTTACTACGGTGAATAAATGACTCGACAACACTCGAATTCGCCTACATGGCTAAGGCCATCAGTTCAATCATGGCCAAGGCCATCAATTACGTTATGGCTAAGGTCATCCTCACCAACGGTCGACCTAAGACTCGACCGCGGAGAATAAGCGACCCAACAACAGCCAAGATCGCGTACATGGTAACGAACGTTGATTCTATTACGATCAAAATTATCAATGTAAAATTCAATCGAAGTGGCCAACACCGATGGTCAACAAAGGATGCAACAAAAGCTCTAAAGAATGAAGGAAAGAAAAAACGGCAAGGGAAAGGAAGAAAAATTATATTTCATTCATCCAAAATATATATACACAACAAGTTCTACAAAAATTACATCTGCAAAAGGTTCATATACAAGTCCTGAAGGCCTTCACCGCCCCTACCATCATGACCCGCCTGGTCGCCATCAGGTCCGCTGCTGCCCCCATGCTGGTAAGCCCTGGAAATTAATGAGCTGGACTCTAGGCGGTTGATATCCTCAGAATTATAGCCCTCCCTACTAGGCGAGTCGGAGCTATAATCACGGGCAATGCAAGTTAAGTTCCGCTGCCTCTCAACCTCCGTTTCGAAGACTCGGCCCGCCGCCAAAAGCTCCTCAAAGACGACCAATCTTGCGTCGTGATACACCCACGTCTTGTGCGCCTCACCGTGCACGACATATTGTAGGGGAGATCGCCTAAGGGCCTCCACTTTGGCCGTCCTCGCATCCAGCTCGGCACTAAGGGCAATGATCTTAGCCCGTAATTTCGCAGCCTCGGCCGCTATCCTGCGGCTAATCTCCAAGTCCTCTGCCCTTGACCGGAGGAGAGTTTCCACCTCACCATTTCGGTCCAAGGCAGCCATTAATTGTCTATCCACTCCTTCAGCTCCGTCGCCTTTTCTTTAAAAGAGCCTCTAATTCATTAAGGCCCTCGTAGAATGTCCGGAACTGGGGGTCCCGCTCAAACATATTTAAAAATGCCTGATGCTGGCACGGACCTCTATGTACTTCTTCGCCATCTTGGAGAAGGTGGCCGCTCTCTTTTGCTCACGCTGCCTCCTCTCTACCTCCAAAACAAAGGTCTATAAAAAAAGAAAAGAAACACGTCAATTTAGACCGCAGTCATTTAAACGACAAAATAAAGTAAGGGCGCCGAAAGCTACCTGTAAACCTGAACCAGCTACCCGCCTTGACAAGCCCCCATTGCTGGCATCCCTCAGTGACTCGCATTTCGCAGCCATGCATAACAGGGTTATGTCCACCGCAGCCTGCTCACTATCCTCCAACAACTTATATCCCACAGGGATCACAATGCGGTGAGTAGATCGGCCCGCCCACATCTCCACACGGGCCGAGTTGCCCACTGCCTCCTCGAGAGCGACTTTAGAGTCTATCCTCTCAGTCTCCACGACTGCCACGTTAACAGTGGAGGATGACTCGCCTCCTAATGCACGAGCCAAATAGCCTCGGCCATAAAGGTCGACCTTGACACTTGGCGAGGCTCACTGGGCCTCCTCACGTCTTCAACAACAATTCCTTTTCCAGTAATCAGACGCTGCCTCTTTTTCTCAGGCGTCTCCTTTCCTTCGGAAGCCGCCTTCACGGGAGCGACTTCCGGTGCTGGCACGGGAGCATTTTCTGTTGCCAACTCCGCCGAAACCTCTGGTACCTCCACAGAGGTAGCCTCAGGAGCCGCCTCCGATATGGATGCCAATGTAGTCCCTTGGTGGGAAATCAAAGGGGGGCTACCCCTGGGCGAGCTGCCCACAAATACATCTCCCGAGTTAGACTCCACTCTGGATGGGCCGACGTCAGTTCCTTTCTTCTTTTTCCTTGAGGAAACACCCCGACCTGACAAACGACAAGCACGTTAGGTAAGAAGGTCTCCGAGCTAAGACAGAATGTGAATAAATGTATATATGAGAATGTTTGTTACAAGTTGGGTCGTACAACCTACAGAATTCAGGCCAGGTGCAACATTTCTTTGCATGTGGTATCAACCCCGCCACCCACAACCTAATGTTGCCAACGAGCTGGGTTAGCGAGCCGCCACTACAAACAAAAGAGAAGAAGAAAGAAACTAAGTTCGGAGTTAAGTCATTCAAGATAGAACGTCGCAAAACTACATGCGGAGGTACTTACATCCTGTATTCCACACCTCCGGAATCCTTCAGGATCGGACAATAAATGGTTTATCCTGACGAAGAAGAATCTATGCCAGAACTCGCGGTTAGCTTTGTCGTCAGCCCTCACGACAAAGCTCTTCTTGACACGACTCCTCAGTTGGAGCATGGTACCCCTCATATAACTAGGGCTGAACATCTATAACAGATGGTTAACGAAAACAACGGGCCCGACCTCACTCGCAAGCGTAGTTAGGATCCGGCACACCTTCAGGGCATAAGGTGTAAGCTGAGCCTGGCATATATTGAAGAAGCGACACAGCTCTTCCGCCAAAGAGTTAAGCGGGAAGCTGTACCCAACCTTAAGTGTGTATTCATAAAAAGCACAAAAGTCGAGCTTATGTTCATTGGCGTGGTCCATCCCAGCCGGAACCATCTCAATATGATCAGAAATGTTGAACCTGGTCCTGAGAGTGTCCAGGTAAGACTGAAGTAAATCGCTCTCCTCGCAAGGTTGAGAGGGCCTTGCCGTGTTGAAGTCTTTTCTCGCATTCAAATCCTTCGGTAAAATGTTATCTACCGTTAACGAAACTGGGGATTTTTTCGCTCCCTCCCCTTCACCATCAGAAGCGGGTGGGACCCTAGAAGAGGCACTACCCTTAGCCTTTCTACTTTCTCGGCGTTTTGCCATAATATGCAGTGAAGAATGAAATATTGGTGGTGAATAAATTAATTCTCAGGAAAGATATCTCTCTGAAAGCAATAAGACTGTTACAGGGAAGAAGGATGAAGAAAGAATCAAAAGAAAACTTTATGAAGGATTGAAAGATGAAACCCTTTGAACCATTCTCCTATTTATAGGAGAAAAGCACAAGGGAATCGAAGAGGCTTGGTTCTAAACTGGCGTCGGAAGCCAGAACGTCACGTCACGTTCTGAAAAAGTCTTGGGAACAGGTGTAATGATGACGTATGTGACTGTTGACATCACCTTAAAAAAGGTAAATGACACGTCAACGGCCCAACCAATGTCATCACAACCATATTTTGCAAAGAAGGCGCCTACATGCATGACCAAATTTCCGTAAAAAACGAATCATGTATGTCTGTTCATTGAAGACGATCATCGAGTACGTCTCCAACGAACGGAGGGACTAACTGCATAGGGCTAAATTTGACTCATCATGTCCCCACGCCAGGTGGGCACGCCCCTCATAATAAGGGTGACCCAAGCAAGGGTACGACCCAAACCAGGAACGACGTCGTTTAGCATCTGACTCCCTTTGTCGAGTGGAAACCACCAACTTTTGTACTTTTTTCGTGTATTTCGAGAAAAGGTTTCTTAATATATAAAAGAGACCTTCACCTTGTAATAGGGCAGATTGATAATTCTGAATATACCAACTCTTTACTTTCTCTCTCTCTCTCTACTGTTATCGAGCAAACATCTTTATTTCTCTTTATCTCCTTCTGATAGCAAGAACTCTCTATTATTTTCTATACTTTAAAGATCTACTAAGATCCTAGTAAAATAACCTCTTCTAGGACTCATTATAATTGATTACGATTTACCGTCATATCTTTTTGATTATTTTTTAGCTTATAAAGTACATATATCTTTTGAGCAACATAAGCAATTAGTTTAATTTTTGTGGGTAAAACTATAAAATTTCCTTCATTAACTTGCTCTTATAGCCCACCTAAAATATTAACATCCATATCGTTCATAAAAAAATAGAAAAGTGTTAACTTTCAAATTATTAATAATTTAAAAAGATGATCTAAGGTATGGGTTCTCCATACACCCGTAGTCCCTCGTAACTCGTCCTCTCCGATCCTTTGTAGTGGGGTGACATCTTATGACAACAATAACCCAGTATAATCTTATTTAGTGGGGTTTGGGGAGGGTAATATGTACACAGACTTTATCCTACCCTTAGGTAGAGAGGGTATTTTCAAATAGACCTCCGGCATCCTTCCCTCCAAAAACTTCCCACCTTGCTCTTGGGGAGACTCGAACTCACAACCTCTCGGTTGAAAGTGGGGGTTGCTTATCATCAGAGCAACCCCTCTTATCTTGGGGTGGCGTCTTTATTACCTAGTAAATTTAGCCATTTCAGATTAGGATCTAATGTAAGATGAAGAGTTGGTTAAAATAGATTTTTTAACTAATTAATTGCATTGATGTATCCAAGAAAAGATTGACAGCTAGCTATTAGGGTTGTTCAAAAAAATCCGAAAAATCGAACCAAACCGAAAATCAAATCAAACCGGCTTATTAAAAGAAACGATACTTTTTGGTTTGATTTGGTTTTGGTTTTAGTATTTAAAAACGATTAAATTTGATTTGGTTTTGGTTTTAATCAAAAAATAACCTAAAAAAATCGAACCAAACCGACTATAGAAATAGCTATTTCAAATTTATTATTACATATATATACATATATATATATACATATACATATATATATATATATATATATATATATATATATATATATATATATATATATATATATATATATATATATATATATATATATATATATATATATATATATATATATATATATATATATATATACATATATATATATATATATATATATACACACATATATATGTATATTTTTATGCAAAGTTTCAAAAAATATAAGGTGAATGTTAATCATTTGCACTTTTAGTATAATTCTTTACCTTTATATTCAAGTTTGATTGGTAGTTTAAAAAATATTTTTAATTGAGTCCTTAAATTATTTATCCCTATTTGATTCAATTATTATCAATATATTTTAGTAAATATCAGATTTCTCAAAGGTTAATTGTTGATAGTGTTACGTTAAAAATGTGATCGCCGAAATATGTGTTTGGTAGTGTATGTTTTATATTTAAGAAAAACCGACATAAAAAAATTAATTGAGTTGTATGATAGCAAACATCTAATAGATGTTAAGAAATGCTTCGGCGTTCTGTTAGCTTCTAGTTCAGTACTCATGATTTCAAATTTGCAGTTCAAAATTCTTTTTGTAGGTGAATTTTTATTGTTTTTGTAAACAAACTCTTATGTCTATGCAATAGGGACAACAAAGAAATTTATCTAACATTTTACATGTTTGCATATCGAACTAATTTAGTGAGAACAACAAATTAAACATTTTAGATGATATATCTGCTGATGACATAAAGAAAAATTACACTTCCTAAAAGATCTTGTGTTCATGCCTTAAATATAGATAACTCTTGAGAAATACGAACTAAACTGACAAATACTATTACATGCAATACTTGATATAAATAGAATCATTGATGTTTATTGTCAGTCTTCGCTTCATTTATTTTTCATTTCATATTTAGCAACCAACGCCTAATTTATAAAGTTTCCTCATAATCATGGAACTATATGTGCCTTATTATCATGAGCAAAGTATTTCATTTTTCTTTTATAAAGTTACACCCCGAGTTAGTCACATTCAAAAAGCAGTGTGATGCACCTATCAAGAACAAAACGAATGGAATTTTATGTGATTATTTAGATTTGGAGGTATTGCATAAGATGATAAGGGAATGAGGCTAGGCAGATTTTACGGGCGACTCAGTCGGAAAACAACACCAATTTTTGTACTAGATATGCACTATACAAGGTTGTCTAACCCTAGCTAAAAATTACAGCCTGAAGGAATTATCATTGAAACTGACTAGAGTGATGCTTTGATGCTGCTAATTAAGCATGAGAGATATCATCAAAAGTCGCCCTAATCGTGTTGTGATAGAAGAATGTAGGCATCTCAGGTCCGAACTTGAGATTCCGCTAATTCACATGTTGAGACAAGGTACTAACTGTGCAGATCACTCGGCAAAATTGAGAAGAATGCAAAATCTAAATTTTGTAATATTACATTGTCCATCACCTTCTATACATTAATTGACTTTTGTGGACATGATTCACGTAGTATATGTTGGACCAAAGCATGTAATATAATGTGAAATAGGCAAAAAATATGAAGAGCGCAATCATAAATATTGAGAAGAATTTAACATTATTAAGATATTTTTTTAATGTTTGAAGACCATAACTCTCTATCTTTATCTTCTCTGTTTATTTTTCTTATCGTTTTCTATATTCAGCACTTTTTAATTATTTATTTCGGCTAGCAGTATTGTTTATACCTCAAGTAAATATTTAACGGTTTATTAGAGTAACATAATAAACTTGTTAATCTTTTACTGTATCATTATGTTAATTAGACGTCAAATATTGGTGGACACAAGTTGCACTAGATAGTAAATCTAAAGACACTCTTAATACAGTATAGTAACATTTTTTGGGTCAATTTTGCAGGATTTTTTAAAAGCACGCACACCATAATAATGGGAGAAATTCTTAAATAGTTAAATTTATAAATGGTCATTCAAAAATAGCTATAATTTAAAAAAAATATCGAAATTTAGCTACTTTTCATGTATAGATAAATGTAAACGAAAATCCTATTCAAAATCTGGAAAATACTCCAGCATAATATACTGGAATTCCAATATAATATATTGGAACTCCAGTATATTATTCTGGAGAGTTTGGGGTTCCAATATACTTTACTAGAACTCCAGTATAGTATATTGGAGTCATCAAAGTATATCGGTCCAGTATAATATGCTGGAAGTTCATGCACGGGTGCACCGAACTCCAGTATATTATGCTGGACCAATCTCTTTTGCATCAAAATAATAACTATTTTTCAATAACTTGTTAAATGCTAATTATTTTTAAATAACTAATCAGAAAACTGATTAGCCCGTGCTATTTTAACCATAATAATATCAAAATGCTTTATATGTAGATTCTTTTTTTATCAACTTTTAACACGGACTTTTTTTGACACTCAGCACTTTTTGGAATACATGTCCCCAATTTTATAGGGTCATATAGTGACAAATTCCTACTGACATGATTATTTTTTCTCCAAGTTATAAAATACGTTCCTAGATAAATTTTGTACTTATGGTTAGGGTTTACATTCGATTTATCAATTCGATTTTGACCCTTATCGATAATCGATTATTAATTTGTACATATGCTTATCGTTATTGTTTCAATAAGGTTTCGATTTTGTATGGGTCAAAATTAGATCTGTGGTAATTAACGCATCTAACTATCTCTTAAGCTTGTTCGGGCTAATAAAAGGTATAATCATTCGCTGGCTAAGGCACTCTGAGGTTACTCAACATAATTAACGAGACCACTGCCCACTCAGTGCTCATGGACGTCCCTTCGACGCGGTTACTGCCGTCCCTCGCCAGCTGGAAAGGTTCACAACTATAAATACTAAGAGAAAGAACTCCAACTTCTTCTCCACATCTATTTCTAAGAGAAGAGAATATACATTATTGTAAGGCTCTGAACCTCTTCATGGAGAGGCAGACCAAACCAATATCATTAATAAAAGATCTGCACCCCCCTTAACCAATAACTATTGTCTCTTATGTTTTATTCATTTGGTATCTTGATTTATTACGATCTACTATGATTGGCCCTTCGTTGATTTTAATTGGTTTATGCTTATAAAGTGTATGAGAACTTTGAGCTAAACAATTTGGCTCCGTCTATGGGGATTTCTTAGCAGAATCGCGTAGTTCATCCTTAGACCAAAAAAGGAAAGAGAACAACCCAGCTCGAACAAGCCAAAATGGCATGTCAGACCAAAAGAAGTTAAAAGCCTCGAGATGAGCTTGCTTCCACATCCCGCGTCTCCGACCAAGAGGAAGAAGGAGAAGAACAAGTAGATCCCTCATCCCTATGGGAAAATGCGCATAAGGTACCTTCCCCTTTTTTTCACACGAGATCCTGCCTAAAGGGAGGAAAGCACAAAAGCATCTCGAACCGAGATCTGCAACGGGGTAACATGTGCGAATCAGTCTAGAAGACTACAAGCGCGAGTTAGGCAAGACCCGAAACCAGAAACAAATCCCAACGCCCAGCAAAGCGGGTTGTGAGGGAAAACACAAAAGTTTAACAACGGTTGAACTGGGACTCAGGCTATGTGCCTTCGACTTTAGAAATTTTAAAGGTTCAACTACAGTTGAACCGAGACTCAGGCTATGTGCCTTCAATTTCAAAAAATTACAAAGGTTCAACTAGGTTGAACAGCAGTTCAGGCTACGTGCCTTCACCCAAAAGTTCAACTACGGTTGAACTGGGACTCAAGCTATGTGCCTTCGACTTCAGAAACTACAAAGGTTCAACTATGGTTGAACAGGGACTCAGGTTATGTGCCTTTAACTTCAAAAAATTACAAAGGTTCAACTATGATTGAACGGCAGGTCAGGCTATGTGCCTTCACCCAAAAGTTCAACTTTAGCTGAACTGGGACTCATGCTATGTGCGTTCGACATCAGAAACTACAAAGGTTCAACTATGGTTGAACCGGGACTCAGGCTATGTGCCTTCAACTTAAAAAAATTACAAAGGTTCAACTACAGTTGAACGGCAGTTCAGGCTATGTGCCTTCACCCAAAAGTTCAACTACGGTTGAACTGGGACTCATGCTATGTGCCTTCAACTTCAGAAATTACAAAGGTTCAACTACGGTTGAACCGAGACTCAGGCTATGTACCTTCGACTTCAAAAATTACAAAGGTTCAACTACGGTTGAACGGCAGTTTAGGCTACGTGCCTTCACTCAAAAGATCAACTACGATTGAACTGGGACCCAGGCTATGCGCCTTCGACTTCAAAAATTACAAAGGTTCAAGTACGATTGAACGGCCGTTCAGGCTACATGCCTTCACATAAAAGTTCAACTACGGTTGAACTGGGACTCAGACTATGCGCCTTCGACTTCAAAAATTACAAAAGGTTCAACTACGGTTGAACAACAACTCAGGCTACATGCCCTCGCCCAAAAAAGTCAACTACGAGTAGAACTAGGATTCGAGCTACACACCTCCGTCACAAAAGTCACAAACTCAACCACAGACGAATCAAAGCCAAGGATATACATCCCTGCGGAGATGAGTGGGGCCACTATTAGGCGAACAACCCCAAATATTCAACCGCAGACGAGCCCGAGGTCGGGCCAAGAGCCCCCGCCATTCAAGTAAGTACGACTGACACATAACTAAAGTTTCGGCCCACGTAGAGTTTAGCGCAAGTCGAACTACAAGGCTGTGCTTTCCATTATCACGGCCAGTAGTCTGACTGAGCCCGAACTGGGACTAAGGCTATGTGCCGCCACTGCCCAAACACAGCCACAACTCATTCCCACCAAGTGAAGAAAGGTGATGACCGAAAGCGTCTATCTATGGCCAAAGCCATCTACACCAATTTTCCCTTAAGGCAAGGAATCAATTCGACAATGGTCGAAACCGCCTAACCGGTCGAGACTACTAACATGCTCGTTAAAGAAACTCTAGGGCAAGGCCCTCCCAAACGAGCACAAAAAGAAACGCACGAAATCCATACAAAACAGAAAGGAAGGAAACCACATATATTTAAAATATGTACAAGGGGTTACCCTTGTAGAAGAGAAAAAGAGAATGAAAACTAAATAAATATTACAAACTTTCTTTCTATTTACTCGGCGCCACCAGCGCCCTCTTCAACATCGTCAGCGCCCTCGGCGCCATCATCACCCCCGGGCGTGGACGGGTCAAAACCACAGTTGAGGCGGGAATCACGAAAATTTTGGCGTTCCTCCTCATAGGTAGCCTCAGGCACAATGCCGGCTTCCCACGACCTCCTATACACGTTGAGCTGGGCCTTAGCGTACGTCCAAAGCTCACGAGCAGGACCGAAAGAGGCGGCTTGACTCCTTAGGCACTGGTACTTATCCTCTAAGGCCGCAATCCGGTCTGCCTCCGTATAGGCATCTTGCTCACAAACAGTGATATGTCCCTCCAATGCCCTCTCTCGGAAAGCAGCGGCAGCCCTCTCCAGTATGCGTTCTTCGACCTTCGCTAGGGCATCCTCTGCTTGCTTCCTCAAAGCACCATTCTCCATCTCTAGGGAGGCAACCTGCCTAGTGAACGCCTCAGCGGCCTCTGCTGGCGTAGCTCGGGTTTGGCGCTATCTCTTAGCGGCCGCCTTCCTTTCAGCGTCCATCTCCTCTTCTCTTTGACGAAGCTTCCCCTCAAGAGTATTTACCCTATTAAGGGTCTGCTGCACATGAAGCTCCCTCGTCTCTAGCTCTTCTACCAGCTCTCGGTTCCGCGGGTCATTCCTTAGGCGTTCATGCAGGCCACGACACCGGTTTCGGTAGCGGCGGTACTTCTCCAACAACCGCACAAAGACAGCCAAGTGAACGTTGGCCCGGTGAACACTCTCCACCTCCAACAAGAATGACTTCGGCAACTATGACAACAATTAATACGAGAAGAAAAAAAAGGGAAAGAGATAGACTAAGGCTTCACAAGTACCTTTATACTTAGAGCGGACACCTCGCCCATCAACCCGACATCTGAGATGCCCCTCAAGGATGCACTCTCCGCCTCCGAGCACAGAACCCCGAACATCGTCCCAAATTCTCCTCCTCAAGCAGCAGGTTCAGGCCATTAGGGATCTCCAAATAATGGTAATCCCCTTTGGCCTGCACCGCTGGGCGGGTGTAACCCTCCTAAAATAGACGGACGCCCTCAGGATCCATGTCAGACTCCGAATCACCCCCTCTCCTGAGGCACCTCTTCCTTCCGCCGCCCTAGAAGTCGAGGCCTCCACCGCTCGGGATGTTGAAGCACCCGCATTCACCAAAACATCGGTGCCCGTATCCTTCGCCAAATAGTTTCTAAGGAACTACCTTCCCTTTCAGCAATAGGAACTGAAATTTGAATCGCCGAAGCGATTGTGTCTTGGCTTAAGCCAGCCGGTGCATCCCCGACGGAATGCTCTCCCTCTGGGGCAGGACACGTTGCGTCTCCTTATGCTTCCGATGGCGAGGAATCCAAACTAATCACCACTGGAAGGACCAGGGTGAATGCCACCCTGCGCCGAACCAGCGACCTCTCCTCTCACTCCTCATCTTTTTTCAGTGGTGACTCCACCCTGGAACGCACGGCCCCTGATGTCTCTTCAACTCGGTGCACGGACAGCACCGGAGAGTGAGCCGCCGAGGATTCAACTGAGGTTTCCCTCGGGATCATGCAAGGCACAGGCATTGCGACCAATCGGATAGTTGCCCCCAGCCTACGAAAAGCAAGCTGGGGAGACCTCTTACGACGTGTTCACCCTAACCAGCAAAGGAAGAAGGGTCAAGGATAGGAAACTGAAAACTACCAAAAAAGAACAATACAGCAAGCCAGATTCTTACCAGCAGCCGGTTTATGGCCATGGACCTCCCAGAAAGATGCCTACGTGTGAATTTCATCTGTAACAGGGAGCACGGCCTCAACCCACTCACGGATGCCAGAAAGCGGTGCTGGTGGCGCACCTCCAACTACGACACAAGAAGAAGGTCAGTACGTACGAACATGAAACAGGGCATTTAACCAAAAGAAATCAAGACCAGCGTAAAAGAAACTTACGTGCATGGTTCCATTCCTCCGGGAAGTCAGTAGCGCAAGCCACCAGGTGCTCAGTCCTGATGTAGAAAAAGTGCTCATAAGGACGGGTATCGACCTCGTCATCAAGCTACGCAATTAAGCTGTCGGCTCTACGATGGACCAACCGAATCATGATACCTCGTACCCGTGAGCACGTGATTTTTGCCCTATATATGAATTACTCCCAAAAAATTTAAAATAAAACAATTTTGTTTGTTTCTAATTTTTGTGAATTTTGTGTCATTTTTTCTCTGTTATTCGCATTTATACGTGCATGTTTATTTGTGAAATGAATAAAAAGAATACAAAAATATGTCGCGTTTGCACGTAGGATTTAATGTTACAATTAGGACAAAAATAAAAAATCACAAAATATGTATTATTACATTTTTTAGCATTTAATGTCCAAATTGTATGATCACATTTAATTGATGCTTAATTTTGGTGTGATAATTATCTTTAGGAGTTAATTAGTATTTTAAGATAATTTTGATTTTTATAATTTAATATTAGCATTTTAGTTTTATTAATTAGAAAATAAACGAAAAGAAGAGAAAAAATATGAAAGAAAAAATCGGATTGGGCCTCCTATCCTAATTTGAATTCACCTGGCCCAAAAGTCTTACAAGTCCAACCAAAAACCCACCGGGTCAACCCGATCCGGCCTGCCCCATAACCCAAACATCCCCTCTCGTTTTCTTTTTTCATTTCATTACACTACACCTAAAAAACCCTAATTCTCCCAAACACCCTCCAAGCCGCCAACCCTAAAATATCACCCTCACCATCCGTTCGTTCTTTTTATTCTTCTTTGCCTCACGGCCCCGTTCACCAGCGACCACCCAAGCCGCCAGCTTCGTCATTGTCTCCATTCGAACAACCAGGCGACCACTCATTCGTCCACCTTCTTCTCCAAACGATCCTCACCTCCATTAACAAACAAACCAACATCGACTGATGTCTCCAGCTGCTCGTCGTGCAGCCCCCGATGCCATTCCCGTCCCAACGACCAATATTAAACAGGCTGGATGTTTAATTTTGCATCCTACATCTCATGTGACTACACGTCACAATAGCTTTGCATCAACATCTCATGTGACTGCATCATAATAGCTTTGCATCTACATCTCATATAAATACGCATCATGATAGCTTTGCATCTGCATCTCATATGACTGCGTGTCATAATAGCTTTGCATCTACATCTCATATAACCGCATTGCATATAACTCCAGTCATGTAGCTTTGCAATTATGGCTTGAAATCGGTAACCCCCCGGAAGGATAAAGGTTACAACAAAAGCCCCAGCATAACAAATGCTGATGAAAGAAGGCCGTCTCCCCAGTGGAATTGCCAAGAAGCATAATAAGGGAAGCCATATCCCCATCAGACCAAGCAAAGATCAATGAAAACTAGTGTTCAGAAAGGCAAAAGGCCAGTGTCATCCCCAAAGTCCTTGGAAGAAAGAAGCACCGGAAGAAACGCAAGAAAGCAAGGCAGCAAATACAAACTGAAGATAGATAGGATCTTGTGATCCGTAGGCAAGACTAGCTTCTTGTTTTCCTTTGAACACGGTGTAATAAGGGGATCAGTAAAGCAGTGGTAACAACATACAGCAACAGTAACAGCGGAACCACAGTCCCATGGTAGTCCCAGCTACCAAAGCTTCCCGAACTACATTAACCTGATTCTCTTTTAGCCAGGGATATGTAGGAAACCTTCGAAGCAAAGGTTCGGTCAAAAACTTTCGAAAAATGCTTCACACGGAGTACTCAAACGGGCAAAAATGGCTCGTATCCGCTCACTTTATCTTCACACAAAAACTCTTCGTGCTTTCGGAAAAAGAGGGGCAGCTGTGAGCACGTGATTTTTGCCCTATATATGAATTACTCCCAAAAAATTAAAAATAAAATAATTTTGTTTGTTTGTAATTTTTGTGAATTTTGTGTCATTTTTTCTCTGTTATTCGCATTTATATGTGCATGTTTATTTGTGAAATTTAGAAAAAAAATACAAAAATATGTCGCGTTTGCACGTAGGTTTTAATTTTACAATTAGGAGTAACTAAGTTTGTTTTACAAAAATGGAAAATCACAAAAATATGTATTTTTGCATCTTTTAGCATTTAATGTCCAAATTGTGTGATCTCATTTAATTGATGCTTAATTTTGGTGTGATAATTATCTTTAGGAGTTAATTAGTATTTTACGATAATTTTGGTTTTTATAATTTAATCTTAGCATTTTAGTTTTATTAACTAGAAAATAAACGAAAAGAAGAGCAACGAATTTGAAAAAAAAAATCGGATTGAGCCTCTTATCCTAATTTGAATTCACCTAGCCCAAATGTCTTACAAGTCCAACCCAAAACCCACCGAGTCAACCCGACCCGGTCTGCCCCATAACCCAAACAACCCCTCCTCGTTTTTTTGTTTCATTTCATTACACTACACCTAAAAAACCCTAATTCTCCCAAACCACCAACCCTAAAAAACCACCCTCACCACCCGTTCGTTTTTCTTCTTCTATGCCTCACAGTCCTGTTCAGCTACCATCCAAGCCGCCAGCTTCGTCATTGTCTCCATTCAAACAACCAGGTGACCACTCGTTCGTCCACCTTCTTCTCCAAACGACCCCCACCTCCATTAACCAAACAAACCACCATCGACTGCTATCTCCAGCTGCTCATCGTCCAACCCACGATTCCATTCCCGTCCCAACGACCAAAACAGTCATCAAGTTGTCCCCAACGATGAGCCAGTCCGCTGCTCAGGAACAACTATCCATTTCTGCCAGTCACGTCCATGAACGACCAGCACCACCAAACAATCGTTGCCAAGTTGGTCGTGGATTCGTCGAGGTCGTTTTTGAGATTCTGGGCAGATTCGAGTTATTCTGGGTTTCAAAATTTCTGGGCAGGTCTATCTTTGTTCGAGTTCGTCCTTGTTTCGATCCAGTTAGTTGGTTTAAGTTTCATTTTTGTCCGTATTTTGTTTGATATTTTCGGATCTAAAATCAGTATATTATTTTCTTTTTCATTTCTTGATTATTTTTTCCGTTTGTTTGATTCATTTGTTCTTGTTTAGTTTTAATATAGAAATGTTTTAATTTAATCACTTGAATTTTTTGTTTATCTTGATTGTAAGGTTGTTAGAGTTAATTAAAGTTTAATTGATTATTGGGTTTAGTCATTTGAATCTGTTTTATTGCTATGTTAAGTCTAAATTTGGATCTAAGTTAGAGATTTCAATTTATTTGTTTGATCTGTTTAGTTTAATTTGAATCTGAGTTTAGTGATTTGATTTTACTTGTTTGTTATTATTGTTAAATCTGAAAGTATGTTTATTGTTAAAAATGTTGTTCAGTCAAAATAATTTTTAGTTGGTTCTTTGTTGTTTATCATATAATTTGAATTTGTTGATTAAAATTAATCAAGAATTGGTTATAGTTTCTGTACTTTGGTTAATTGATTTAGGTGAATTGGTTATAGCTGATAGGGTAGAAGAGTAATTTTTAGTAGTTTTGGGGGTATTTTTGGAATTGAAAATTGGGACAAATTATTTAATTTAAGTGCTTTGTCCACTAGATTAAAGTATTATTAAAGTTATATAGTGGAAGACAAAACATAATTATGTAAATAGGGGGTAATAATGTTGTCTTCTTTGACCATTGAAAAAGAGGGGGACTATGGGACCCGTGTTGACTACTTTTTACTTAATTAAAATCAGAAATAGTATAGGTAATAATAAAAGGTTAAAAAGTCACATAGTAGAAGAATATTAGGTTGGAAAAGTAAAAAAAGGTAAAAGGATTAGTAATAATAGAAAAAGTAAGAAGTTAATAGTTAAAAGGTAAAAAAGAAATAGTCTTTTGGGTATATAATAGGACTCATTTAACACTTAAAGGGGAGGGAATTTTGAGAGGAAAAAAATTTCAGAACTTGAGAGGAGATAAAAAGATTTTGAATCTTAAGAATTAGGGAGAGTTCGAAAGTTAGAAACTGAAAAAAAATCTATTTCTTTTTTTCATTGTTAAAAATCAGCATCAATTGCTATTGTTCATTAAAGCTTCAAGCTTCTTTTCTTGAGTGTTAAAATCAGAAGTGATTATTTTTGGCAACTGGTTATTTCTTTGTTGGTTTGTACTTGTTTTCTAATACTACTGGCATTCAAGTAGTGTTGCTTGGGTTTACTATTGGTTTTCGGTTGGCTTGGAAATTCCTGATTTTTCTGCTTGGTTGTAATCTCCTGAGTTTTTGTTGTTATTCCAGCTGTTACTGGGTTAATCCCGTGTTGTTGAACTGTTGTTGCTGTGTGTGTGCTGCCATTGCTTCCTACGGATCTTCTTCTTCTTTGTATTCCAATTCCAGGTACACCACTTTGAATCACTTTGATGTACGTCTTGAAGATGAAATGAAATGGCAGAAATTTATGTATTTAGTTATAATATACTCGTATTTTAGTTAAACATTAGTTATATATACATTTTCCTTCGATGAATTAGTTAATCTTTGAATCTTGTTAATAATAAAGATCCGCAAATATTAGACAAATATAATAAGCCAGTAATTTTGTAGAATGAACAGGTTGGATGTTTAATGTGTGATTCAACGTAGTAAGGCTAAGAATATTGATCCACTAGGTGCGAGTTTGAGCAAGATGAGTTAACGTTTAAGTTTAATAAACTTATTTTTTATTAAGCTATAGTAATTATGGTTAAATCTAGTTTCAAATGGTTGTGAATAATTAATTCCAATAGTTTTTTTATATAACAATGCAAGTTTTAATCTAGCTATAATTGATTTCTTTTGAATATTAGTTGTCGAATTTCGTAATTTATTTACAATTTCGAATTGTTTAGGGTTCACAACCCAGAACGTCTTGTTTAGGGTTCAGAATTCGAGCTTAAAATATTGTTGCGTTTGGCTTTATCTGATTCTGTTACATGATATGCGCTTAATGTGCTAGTTGAATGCTTTTACCTCTTTGCTATTACGTGAACTGTATATAAATTGTGTCGAAACCCGTCTTCCCTCTGAGTCTTCTAATAGGTAGTTGTGTTGTGTTTGCCTACTAGCATCATAAAATTTCTATCTTGAGATAAAGCCAGTTAGCCTACCAGCTTCTGCTGAAGGATGTAATCACACATGTTTAGGCGGGAGAGTCGCTAGCTAGCTAGTGCTATTCTACTACTGGTGATGCTTAACGCTCCTCGGTTCGGGTTGTCCGCCCGGGTAAGCCAGGTCTATATGCCATCTTCTTCAGAATTTGAAAACCTAGAAAAAAACGTGACTTCATGCCGGATCCCTAATAGGAGTGCTTATTTGCATCATGTTGCATTTGACTTGGGGGACTCAACACAGGGGTTGGGTCCGTCTAGGAATAGCAACCTGAAACAGAAAGGACCAACTTGATGCATCCTACTTTTGCTCTGTGCATTTATTTGTTGAACCTGCATGTTGACCGGCTTATAATCTTGGGAATGTTAGAAAATTTGGGAAATTTGAGAAAAAAAGAAAAATAACAGTGTATAGTGTTAATTATATGTTTTTAGAAAATCAATTTTCAAATGCTGTCGGAACTTTGCCGAAATTTTGAGAAAAAAAAGAAAAAAATAAGAAAAAGAGTCTTTTATTTTTGTAAATTTATTTGTTGAAAAATAAATTGAAAAAGAGTCTTTATTTTAATTTGGAAAAATATGTTGTTTTATTGTTTGTTGAAAATAAAGAAGGAAAAAAAAGAGTCGTTATTTTGTCTTGTTTTGTCTTGCCATAAAGATGAAAATGAAAAATAGTCTTGTTTTTTAAAGTAGTTTTCTTTTATGAAATGCCAAAAATAAAAATGAAAAAGAGTCTTATTGTTTTAAAATAGTATTTGCTTTTGAAATACCAAAAATGAAAATGAAAAAAAGAATCTTGTTTTAAAAATAGTTCGTGTAATAGCCCGAACTACGCTGTTTTAATTCTCACATGGTGTGAGATACGTAGGCAATCCTCATCGGGTCCAACCTCCCCTTTGCAAAAAAAACCAAAAAAAAGTGTAAAAAATTTTAATTTTTGTCATAAATAAGTTAGGTGACACCATTTCGTCAAAATAGCCAAATGTTCCCGAAAGGGACGTCGGAAGGCTGATTTTGCATTAACGGTCACCTTTGGGTCATTTTTTAGATTTTGGCCAGTTGATCCACATAGCCTTATAATATTCGTTCCCGAGGCGCTGAAAGACCGTGTTTGCAATACTGGGTCTTTTACTAAAAAAAGAGGGAATCATAAATAAGCCAGGATGATGCATACGGTTGGAGCGAAACATGTTAGAAATGGTTAACTGCCTAAGAGCATTGCATCTCCCAACGTGCAATTGCAATATCTGTTAAAACTCTGACGCTGACAAGTTTGTTATTTTTCCAAATTCTATCAGTTAGTTTGTTAGAGCATACTGGCATCATACCATTACCAGACAAGATCTAAAGGGCCTATACCCAAAAACATATCCAATTCTGAGAACAACGTTGAGCAAGAGAGGCCCGAGGCACAGTTGCTAAAAGAAGCCTTGGAAAAGATAGAGAAAATGGGGTTGGAGATGAATGCAATGCAGTTGGCCTTGGCTAAAGTGCAAAAGGGGCCTGAATTACCCATTTCTCCTACTCCTCCACTGGGCACACACCAGAATACCCTCACCCTGGCCCGTCAACAAGCTTCCCGAGTCATCACTACTTCCAGGGAAGAAACCCTTATGACTCCCAAGTTCCACCACCCAACCAGAATCAGCCACCTCCAAATATGCCCTTTTTGATGGGACCCCACCAACCACGCTGCAAAGATCTACTAGTGAGCCGTTGTTTCAAGCTCACGAGGCACAATATTATCCTCCAGAACCCGCATTTAAAACACATACCCAAAATCCCAAATTTGAGGTCCCGGCGGAGAGTGAAAATCCAGCCAGGAATCTAGAACAGGACAAGGTAATGCGGAAAGTTAGAAGTCCAGAGCAAACCTTCAAGAACATGCATGTATTAGGCAACCAAGTCAGCGTAGCCTACAAGGATTTATGCCCTTTTCCTAACGTCCAGTTGTCGTTAGGGTTCAAAAAGCCCAAGTTCGATCTATATGAAGGGCATGGCAATCCTATGACACATTTACGGGGTTTCTGTAGCAAAATGAGAGGAGCGGGCAGCAAAGATGAGCTATCGATAGCTTACTTTGTCCAGAGCTTAAGTGGATCGGCACGGGAATGGAATACCAGAGAGGATCCCAGCAGGTGGTACACCTGGGATGATCTAGCGCAGTCTTTCGCAGGTCACTTCCAATACAATCTCGAGATAGTCCTTGACCGTCTCACATTACTGAGGACTGGGAAGAAGCCCGGAGAAAGCTTCCGTGAATTCGGGTTCCGCTGGAAAGAAAAGGCAGCCAGGGTTGATCCTCCCATGAGATAGGGGGAAATGGTGGACTACATCCTACAAATGCCAGATCCAACTTACTTTAGTCACTTGGTGAAGACAGTTGGAAAATCCTTCAATGAAGTAGTAAAGATAGGGGTTATTATAGAGGAGGAAATAAAGTCCAATAAAATCCTAAAATACGCAGCGTTTAAGGAAACGACTCAGGCTACTGAAAGCCGCACGGGAGGTGCACTTGGGAAGAAAAAGAAAGAAGAAGTTTCCACGGTCGAAGCTAGCAATTGGTCCAGATTCGGCAAGCACTACTATAACTAACCTAGTCCCCACCAGCCAAATTATCCACATTCCCCATATAGTCTACCACAGTACCACTATCTACGACAAGAACCACACTTCGTCGTATACCATGCTCAAACCTACACTCAAACCCCGGCTCGTCCGCAATGGCGCACGCTGGTTCCCCAAAACACATATGCACCTCCACAAAACACATACCCGCCTCCACAAAACACATATCCACCACCCAGGGCCAACGGGAACCCTCCAAGGGCAGGTTTCCGGGAAAATCAGGCATACAAAAATGAAATAACATAGAACAAAAGAACCTACACCGAGTTGGGAGAGACCTATACCGCTTTAGTTCACAAGTTAAAACAGTTAGGTTTGTTGAGTCCTGTGGAGAATAGGTTGCCAAATCATCCACCAAATGTGGACCAATCGCAAAGTGGCAAGTACTGTTCGGGAATGTCGGGGCATGATACGGAAAAATGTTGGAAGCTAAAGCGGGTGATACAAGATCTTATCGACGCTAATAAAATTAAGGTTCAGGCGCCAGAGGAACCTAACATTAACCAAAACCCATTGCCCGCGTGCATATGATCGAGGTGGTGCACGAAGGAGGGGAGCCAAAGACGTTCATCGACGTCAATGTATTAGAAGCTGGAGAAGGTTCCAGCAAGGCTGATATACAGTTAGTGGGGACTAGGTCCGTCCTCAACAACCGGAAAGCAACTCCTCTCCCTACCCATAGGGAGTATGGTAGTAGGCTTTGATTTGTCTTTCACTTTTTTTGGATAATTCCAGGGTGAAATCCAAATTTTATTTTATTTTTAGCAAAAGTGTGAACCCTGTTATCCCCTGTTTTATTAAAGTAAAAGTTTTTCTTGTTTTGTTTAATTTTGTTTCTTCTTCTTTCGCTTTTTGAACACTACTCTTTCTACTGGTTCTGATGATATGGCGTGTACAACGGATCTTCGTCCCAATCTAAATGACCAATCTAATTTCGAGCTAATTATATAAGAGATCGACTGTGATAGTGAATCGAAATATGATGAGGATGAAGTCTTTAAAGAGGTAACATGGAACTAAGCCAGTACGAAGAAAAACCCAAGCTCAACGTAAATGACACTGAAGCCGACAATTTGGGGAATGCCGACAAAGTGAGGGAAACCAAAATCCGCATCCATATTGAAACAGGTTCTCCCACATCAGGTCGAGGCAAAAGGGCAAGTTCGCACCAAAATGGCAAGGACTATTTGTTGTGACCATGGTGTTATCCAATGGCGCTTTTTGTTTGACGGATGTCAAAGGAAGATGCATTGATATGGCTATCAATTCTGACGCAATCAAGAGATACTATGTGTAAATTCCTTGATTGTATTTATCATTATTTTTGTTTGTTTGTACTTGGTGTTCATTGGATAACGAAATGACGGAGGCAATTCTTTCTTCTACCTAAACACTGTCAACCTTTGTTTCCTCCTTTGAGCCGTATTTGTTCTTACATACCCCTCTCTAGGAATCGTGTAAAAAACAAAAAAATGAAGAAAAATGATAAGAAAATCATAAGAAAACAAATATTTAGGAACTACGTTTGACCTGATTCCTCAAGAAAGAATACGTAGGTGCCTCACGGCTCGGTCATAATGTAACGAAATGTCGCAAAAAGTCAAGGAATCCTAAGCAGAAAACTGGGGCAGAAGTTAGGTTGTTAGAAATTTTTTTATTCCAAGAGTTGTAGTCTATCACCCATCGAAGTCACTTCGAATTTTTATACCCCTTTTTCTTTCAAGCCCACAAAACCCACATGTTATAACAAAAAAAGACCTCCCGATCAGTATCCGAAAGGTGTTGAGTCAGGCAAGTGGAAGCCAGGAATAATTCACTGATCCCCGGACGAGGGGAGATCATGAGCTGAGGGAAGTGCTAGCAGGAATCCCCAGCAAAATTGCTAGCCAAAGGAATCCCGGTAGAGTTGATAGCCGAAGAATTCCCCAGTAAAGAGAATCTTATTGGTAACGTTCCTATTCCAGCTGAGAAAATAAAATGAGAGAGTCTTATCATTGAAAACCTTCACAGGCACCATAAGGTGATGAAATATTAGAGAAAACAAAATGAAAGAGTCTTGTGGTGAAAACCTTCACAAGCTCCATAAGGCGACAAGATCCAAGAGAAATGAGAGAGTCTTATTAGTGAAAACCAGTCGAATGGCACTATAAGGCGACAAGATAAGATTGGCGGAAAGGATCCGCATTTGGGCAAAAGTTGGGCACCTGTTTATCCCCAGCAAATGAAGCCATCAGAAATTGATTAATACCAATAGACTAGGTCGATTATTCCAGAATATATGACATGATCATCAGGACCAGTACACCACCCAGATAAGTCTTTTCTTTTCTTTTCTATTTCCCAGCGTTCGTTCAGAAAGATTTTCTCCTTTTTACTATCATTTCTTTTGACTTTCCCCCAGCAGTTTATTTTTGAGAAAGGTTTGCCAGGGCTTGCTACCATTTTCCAAATGGTACAAGGCAAAATACGAACAAGGCAAGCGGAAGACAAGGCAACAAAACGAAAGAGCATTATTGCAAGACCCTCTTGAATAGAATGGCCTTGTTTGAATTGGGGTGAAGTGGGTTAGGTTTGGTTTACCAAAGTTCCAATATACTCTATCGGAGGGGTCCAGAATATCAGGAGAAGTATGGGAAAAGCTGGAAAGGCAACAGTTGGGAAAACGCGGACAAATTTCCATAAGAATCCCCGGCAAGAGTGGCACAACACTCACCATGTTTTGAACTAATAAAGTTTCCTTTGATATGAAGCAGAAAAAGAAATGTTGATAATGGCAGAAGGGCGTACCATAAGGGAGAGCGCCAGAACTGGGGCAGAAAATTTTCTACCTTTGTCGAAAATTTCCTCGGAAAGGGGAGGAAATCGAATTCAAGTTATGACTTCATCTCATATGACTATGTGTCATATAGCTTTGCATCCTACATCTCATGTGACTACGTGTCACAATAGCTTTGCACCCTACATCTCATGTGACTACGTGCCACAATAGCTTTGCATCCTACATCTCATGTGACTACGTGTCGCAATATATTAGCATCCTACGTCTCATGTGACTACACGTCACAATTGCTTTGCATCTACATCTCATGTGACTACGCATCATAATAGCTTTGCATCTACATCTCATATAAATACGCATCATGATAGCTTTGCATTTGCATCTCATATGACTACGTGTCATAATAGCTTTGCATCTACATCTCATATAACCGCATTGCATATAACTCCAGTCATATAGCTTTGCAATTATGACTTGAAATCGGTAACCCCCCGAGAGGCAGAAGGTTACAACAAAAGCCCAAGCATAACAAATGCTAATGAAAGAAGGCCGTCTCCCCAGTGGAATTGCCAAGAAGCGTAATAAGGGAAGCCATATCCCCAGCAGACAAAGCAAAGATCAATGAAAACTAGTGTTCAGAAAGGCAAAAGGTCAGTGTCATCCCCAAAATCCTTGGAAGAAAGAAGCACCGGAAGAAATGCAAGAAAGCAAGGCAGCAAATACAAACTGAAGATAGATAGGATCTTGTGATCCGTAGACTAGACTAGCTTCTTGTTTTCCTTTCAACACGGTGTAATAAGGGGATCAGTAAAGCAGTGGTAACAACATACAGCAACAGTAACAGCGGAACCACAGTCCCATGGTAGTCCCAGCTACCAAAGCTTCCCGAACTACATTAACCTGATTCCCTTTTAGCCAGGGATATGTAGGAAATCTTCGAAGCAAAGGTTCGGTCAAAAAATTTCAAAAAATGCTTCACACGGAGTACTCAAACGGGCAAAAATGGCTCGTATTCGCTCAATTTTCTTCGCACGAAAACTCTTCGTGCTTTCGAAAAAAGAGGGGCAGCTGTGAGCACGTGATTTTTGCCCTATATATGAATTACTCCCAAAAAATAAAAAATAAAATAATTTTTTTTTTGTAATTTTTGTGAATTTTGTGTCATTTTTTCTCTGTTATTCGCATTTATATGTGCATGTTTATTTGTGAAATTAATAAAAAAAATAAAAAAATATGTCGCGTTTGCACGTAGGTTTTAATTTTACAATTAGGAGTAATTAAGTTTGTTTTACAAAAATGGAAAATCACAAAAATATGTATTTTTGCATTTTTTAGCATTTAATGTCCAAATTGTGTGATCTCATTTAATTGATGCTTAATTTTGGTGTGATAATTATCTTTAGGAGTTAATTAGTATTTTACGATAATTTTAATTTTTATAATTTAATCTTAGCATTTTAGTTTTATTAACTAGAAAATAAACGAAAAGAAGAGTAACGAATTTGAAAGAAAAAATCGGATTGGGCCTCTTATCCTAATTTGAATTCACCTGGCCCAATGTCTTACAAGTCCAACCCAAAACCCACCGGGTCAACCAGACCTGGTCTGCCCCATAACCCAAACAGCCCCTCCTCGTTTTTTTGTTTCATTTCATTACACTACACCAAAAAAACCCTAATTCTCCCAAACCACCAACCCTAAAAAACCACCCTCACCACCCGTTCGTTCTTCTTCTTCTATGCCTCACAGTGCTGTTCCCCAGCTACCATCCAAGCCGCCAGCTTCGTCATCGTCTCCATTCAAACAACCAGGTGACCACCCGTTCGTCCACCTTCTTCTCCAAACGACCCTCACCTCCATTAACCAAACAAACCACCATCGACTGCTGTCTCCAGCTGCTCGTCGTCCAACCCACGATGCCATTCCCGTCCCAACGACCAAAATAGTCATCAAGTTGTCCCCAACGATGAGCCAGTCCGCTGCTCAGGAACAACTATCCATTTCTGCCAGTCACGTCCATGAACGACCTGCACCACCAAACAATCGTTGCCAAGTTGGTCGTGGATTCGCCGAGGTCGTTGTTGAGATTCTAGGAAGATTCGAGTTATTCTGGGTTTCAAAATTTCTGGGCAGGTCTATCTTTGTTCGAGTTCGTCGTTGTTTCGATCGAGTTAGTTGGTTTAAGTTTCATTTTTGTCCGTATTTTGTTTGATATTTTCGGATCTAAAATCAGTATATTATTTTCTTTTTCATTTCTTGATTATTTCTTCCGTTTGTTTGATTCATTTGTTCTTGTTTAGTTTTAATATAGAAATGTTTTAATTTAATCACTTGAATTTTTTGTTTATCTTGATTGTAAGGTTGTTAGAGTTAATTTAAAGTTTAATTGATTATTGGATTCAGTCATTTGAATCTGTTTTATTGCTCTGTTAAGTCTAAATTTGGATCTAAGTTAGAGATTTCAATTTATTTGTTTGAGCTGTTAAGTTTAATTTGAATTTGAGTTTAGTGATTTGAATTTACTTGTTTGTTACTATTGTTAAATCTGAAAGTATGTTTATTGTTAAAAATGTTGTTCAGTCAAAATAATTTTTAGTTGGTTCTTTGTTGTTTATCATATAATTTGAATTTGTTGATTAAAGTTGATCAAGAATTGGTTATAGTTGCTGTATTTTGGTTAATTGATTTAGGTGAATTGGTTATAGCTGATAGGGTAGAAGAGTAATTTTTAGTAGTTTTGGGGGTATTTTTGGAATTGAAAATTGGGACAAATTATTTAATTTAAGTGCTTTGTCCACCTGATTAATGTATTATTAAAGTAATATAGTGGAAGACAAAACATAATTATGTAAAGAGGGGGTAATAATGTTGTCTTCTTTGACCATTGAAAAAGAGGGGGACTATGGGACCCGTGTTGACTACTTTTTACTTAATTAAAATCAGAAATAGTATAGGTAATAATAAAAGGTTAAAAAGTCACATAGTAGAAGAATATTAGGTTGGAAAAGTAAAAAAAGGTAAAAGGATTAGTAATAATAGAAAAAGTAAGAAGTTAATAGTTAAAAAGTAAAAAAGAAATAGTCTTTTGGGTATATAATAGGACTCATTTAACACTTGAAGGGGAGGGAATTTTGAGAGAAAAAAAATTTCAGAACTTGAGAGGAGATAAAAAGATTTTGAATCTTAAGAATTAGGGAGAGTTCGAAAGTTAGAAACTGAAAAAAAAAATCTATTTCGTTTCTTCATTGTTAAAAATCAGCATCAATTGCTATTGTTCATTGAAGCTTCAAGCTTCTTTTCTTGAGTGTTAAAAATCAGAAGTGACTATTTTTGGCAACTGGTTATTTCTCTGTTGGTCTGTACTTGTTTTCTAATACTACTGGCATTCAAGTAGTGTTGCTTGGGTTTACCATTGGTTTTCGGTTGGCTTGGAAATTCCTGATTTTTCTGTTTGGTTGTAATCTCCTGAGTTTTTGCTGTTATTCCCGCTGTTACTGGGTTAATCCCGTGTTGTTGAACTGTTGTCGTTGTGTGTGTGCTGCCATTGCTTCCTACTGATCTTCTTCTTCTTTGTATTCCAATATCAGGTACACCACTTTGAATCACTTTGATGTACGCCTTGAAGATGAAATGAAATGGCAGAAATTTATGTATTTAGTTATAATATACTTGTATTTTAGTTAAACATAAGTTATATATACATTTTCCCGCTATGTATTAGTTAATCTTTGAATCTTGTTAATAATAAAGATCCGCAAATATTAGGCAAATATAATAAGCCACTAATTTCGTAGAATGAACATGCTTTATGTTTAATGTGTGATTCAACGTAGCAAGGCTAAGAATATTAATCCATTAGGTGCGAGTTTGAGCAAGATGAGTTAACGTTTAAGTTTAATAAACTTTTTTTAATTAGTAATTATGGTTAAATCTAGTTTCAAATGGTTGTGAATAATTAATTCCAATAATGTTTTTTATATTACAATACAGGTTTTAATCTAGCTATAACTGATTTCTTTTGAATATTAGTTGTCGAATTTCGTATTTTATTTACAATTTCGAATTTTTTTTCTTTTTCTTAGTAAATTCCTTTCCGTTAATATTTATCTTAATTTAGCTATTAATATGTTACGTTTTAGCATGTAATTAACTAAGATTTTTTCTCTTTAAATTAGAGAAAAACTTAATAGAAATGTAGTCACTTTAGGATATCCTTAAAATAGATAAGGTGTTTCTCGCCAAATTAATTCGTAAATTGCGGGGCCCTCATACATGTATATATTAAAAATACTTAGACTGCGAGATATGTCGTTTAGAGAATTTCATGACATCCTCAAAAATAATAACGCGTTAGTATCTTTAGGCGTGTATTTAATAATTTACCTCCCTAAACTCGGGTGTGCATTTCATGCAACCCAAATCCAAATCCCAAAATATTGAATTAGGTATGTTAAGAATTGCGGGTTCATTTCATGCGGCGCAATCCAATGACATATCTCTGACGATGTTCAACCCTCTTTAAAAATGAATAAAAGCGGTAGAAAAGTAAAAATGGGCATATAGGTTCTTCATGTAATAAAATCAGATAAAAAGCTAAATGCAATAGTTGAGTGACCGTGCTAGAACCACGGAACCCGGGAATGCCTAACACCTTCTCCCGAGTTAACATAATTCCTTATCCGGATTTCTGGTTCGCAGACTGTTAACAGAGTCATCTTTTTCCTCGGTTCGGGATTCAATCGATGACTTGGGATACCTTTAATCTCCCAAGTGGCGACTTTGAACAGTTAATAATCTAATTTCATTCCGATTATCCTTTAATTTAAAAAACTCCCTTGCGCCCTCGCGGGGTGTAAAAAGGAGGTATGACAGTACCCTCTGGGGGAGCATAGAGAGTCAGTACGTGCCCAAGGGTGATCTCTCTACGTGCCAACCCCGCTATTTTATCAGCAAAGTTAGTAACTTGTAGCAGGAAGGGACAAGCTAACCAGGGCATGCCCTGTAGTAGCGACAGAAGTCCACCACTAGCATTTGGAGAGGAAGTTTAAATCCTATCTTGAAAGGGTAAGCGTAGAAAACCCAGTACCCTTGGTGGTCGACGTGAACCCTCTCCCCGCTCCAGGCGAGGACGATGTCAGCAAAACGAGGAATGTTGCATTGCTCCCTCAGTTGGTCGAGGACCACCTCCCCCATCAGGGGGGCCTCGTCCACTTGGTCCTCTCCTCGGGGTAGGAGAAATCAGTTGTCGGGCCGCTAAGCAGAGAAAGAATGTCAGTCACCGACAGGAGCCTGTAAATACTCGCCGAATCGGCGGTTCTCACCACCGTAGATGGGCCATCAGCCGCCGGAACAACTACCGGAGCAATATCGGAATGGGAGCTACTTTCCATTGTCGATATATTAAAAGAAAGTGAGTAGAGTTCAACAAAAAAGCAAGAGAAGAAAAAAATCTGAAAATAAACGACGAAAAACAGAGTAACAAAGAAGCGAAAGACGAATTAATCTGAGAACAAGAAAGTTATCTCTCTCAGTAGTTCACTCAAACGAATATCGAAAAAGTAAGAACTGAAGGATGCTACCCCTTATTTATGGACGAGGCATAAATGGCTTTCATGAATCCCAAAGGTCACCATTAACTTCCTGACCAACCGCAAAACGGTTCAGGCCTAAAGTAACGGGCATCATTATGACAGACACCACGAAATGGTCATTCAACTGTCAATCGGCACGTCGCCCGTGAAATGGTCGTAACATCCTCAAGACACCAAAAGCACGGCACATGCGTCACTAAGTGTATGACGCCTTACCTATGTGCGGCAAGCCTGATCGTATCCCTGTCAAACGTGTGTAATCGTCTACGGTCGTCTCTAGATCAATAGTGGCTACGACCATCTTCAAAATAATTTAGATCACGGCCGCCTCCGAAAGTAATATTGATTACATCCATCTCTGAAGCAGCAACGACCACTGCCGTATCATTAATACAGAATGATTACGGCCATGCCCCTTAGTAAGGGTGGCTACGGTCCTCCCAAAGCCACAAACGGTTATCTCCATCTCGTAAAGATAAAGTGATTACGACCTCCAACCCCAAAAAGAGTACATACAAACAAAAGGCCACGACCATTTCATATATGCAAACGACAACGGCCATTTGCTCGTACAAAATCCAACCAAAGAATTGCGACCATGGTCGTTGATCGTAAATTCACTTAACAAATAGCTCCATTACAGTCAAGGATTTTCCGTGCAAAATGGCTACGGCCATCTCCAAAGTACAAATGGCTACAGCCATCTCCAAAGTATAATTGGCTACGGGCGTCTCCAAAGTATAATTGACTATGGCCATCTCCAAAAACGGCTACGGCCATCTTCAAGTCAAAAGTGGCTACGGCCATCTCCAAAGCATAGACGGCTACACCTATCAGCAAAGTCCGCTCATCGAGCTCGGTTGAATCCCGACCTCAATAAGCGGAGGAACAATCTGTATGGTACAGAATTAGATCTGTGGTAATTAGCGTGTCTAACTATCTTTTAAGCTTGTTCGGGCTAATAAAAGGTATAATCATTCACTGAATAAGGCACTCCGAGTTTACTCAACCTAATTAACGATACCACGGCCCTCTCACTGCTCACGGACGTCCCTTCGATGCGGTTACGGCCGTCCCTCACCAGCTGGAAAGGTTCACAGCTATAAATACTAAGAGAAAGAACTCCAAAGGGGGCTGCTTCTTCTTCTTCTTCTTCTTCTCCACATCTATTTCTAAGAGAAGAGAATCTACATCATTGTAAGGCTCTGAACCTCTCCATGGAGAGGTAGACCAAACCGATATCATTAATAAAAGATCTCCAGCCCCCCAAACCAATAACTATTGTCTCTTATGTTTTATTCATTTGGTCTCTTGATTTATTACGATCTGCTATGATTGGCCCTCCGTTGATTTTAATTGGTTTATGCTTATAAAGTGTATGAGAACTTTGAGCTAAACATATTTATTGATTTTTGGGCTTCATCGATTCGGTTATCGATTACACCAATAAGAAAATTTGCGGGATTCCACGGAAGGAATATTGTTATAAACACGCCTAACTAATATGAACAAAAAGAAGCTAAAATAAGACGATCACTGCCTATAACATAAAATTTTTGTCAACAAGTACATGCAACGAAACTAAAGTAAGGGATCAAATATGCCACCAACACTCCAACAGTATAAAAAAATAAAAATACATCATCACGGCTAATTTTATTTTCTATTAACTTAAACTTCATTTCCTTGTTCTTTAAATATGATCATTCCTTAAATGTGGTAAATGAAATAATAGCATTAGGGACTTAGGGTAAAGAAAAGGATATTATAGATTACAGATAAAAAATAATTGTATATCTTATCGGTTTATCGATAAACCGATAGCCGAAAAGAACAAAATCAAAATTGAAATCGATAAATCGATAAGAAAAATTTCTAAATCGAAATCGATAAATTAATAAACTGATATCGATAAACCGATAACAAATAATCGATTCAATTTATCGATAAACCGATTCGAATGTACAACCCTACTTATGGTTAGCGGTGAGTTCATGTAACCATCTTCCGTATTATAATAGAATACCTTAATACTCATAGCATTAATTCGTAATGAAATTGACCTAGACTTATACGTTAATTAATTAAATTTGACGTGCGTATCGGTAAGGTTTAGTAATTTTTCTCATGATTTTGGAAGAAAAGAAATGAAATAGAAAAATGATAAAATTTGCTCGCGTATTATATAGATTTTACAACCTAACCATCTATTAAACATTTGATCTAATATTATTTATATATTAAGAAAAAGTCTCGTTTTTTCGCTTAACACCTAATTAAACTTCAATGGGATAAAGGGGTAAGGTGGATCCCTGGAACTTCATCTAACCTTAATATTTGGGAGGATAATTTGATCCCTAAGCTCCCAAATCTAAGGAAGTCTATCGAGGGTCCTTTTAACTATAATATCCACAACCTGTCCATAAGGGATATTTGGAATAACGACAAATGGTACCTTGATAAAATCCATTTCATCCTCCCAATTGGTTCTATTAATTGTATCCAAACACTTCACCCAAAAGTAGGTCAAGCAGATATGATTACTTGGGACCTAATGGGGGATGGTATTTTTACGTCCAAGAGTTGTTACGACATTTTCATTCACAGTGATCATACTCCTACTAACTTTAGTTGGACCTGGGAGCTCAAATGCCCAAGCAAAATCAAATTTCTTCTTTGAAAATGTCGTCACAATAAGCTTCCAACTAGATACTACCTTGCCCATATTAGTATTAATATAGATTTTGCATGCCCAGTGTATAAAAATGATATGGAGTCCGTTGAGAATAACTTCCTTCAATGTCAAGTAGTCAGAAACATTTGGATCAAGCTGGGAATTAAGCTAAACCTGGGAGTTGACTACCTTCACTGGCTAGAATCAATTCATAATTTAAATACTCCCCTCATTGCCCCTGCTCTTATGGAAAAAACTTTACCCTTTTCTCTTCTGGAGTATTTGGCTTAACCGTAATAACAACAATCATTAAGACACTAGCTTTCACATAAGTACTAAAAATGTCATAGCTCTAGCTACCAAATATGTTCTTGTTACAAAGCAGGAAAAACTCACTATTCTTGTCCATGCAATTAAAGTTAGATGGCACAAACCCCCAACCCTCTTTTATAAGTTAAACCTTGATGGGGCTTTTGATAATAACACTAAAATAGGAGGATTAGGGGGTCTGTTTAGGGATCATAATAGTCGTTGGATACTAGGTTACAACTGCATCTGCCCGGCAATATCTCCCCTCCATGCAGAACTTTTAGCTCTTATGGAAGGACTCAAGATTGCCCTGACAAAAGGATTCACTCCTTTGATCGTGGAAGCGGATGCTACACAGGTAATAAAAGCTTTAAAAGTTGGCTCTATTGCTCATGAAACAATTATTGATTCCCGCAGATTGTTAATGCTCTAGCTGAGGAAGCTGAAGATCATCCATAACTTCAGGAAAGGAAACAAGATTGCCCACAAGCCGACAAGGGAGGCACTAAAGGAAGGGGCTGAGCTCCATCTCCTTAGCAGCCCACCCTCTTATATTAATAATAACCTAGCTTCAGATAGGGCCTCTTCTATCTATTTTGTTAAAACAATAGCTACTTTTGTTTGTCACCAACTAGCTGAGTTGGGTAATTTGAGCGTCCTTGAGTCGCTTTGCTTGGAAGGCAATGTAACAGACATTGTCTAGTTTTATTAATACAGTATCTTTTTATAGTAAAAAAAATTCACGTGGGAGTTTGTTAATTGCAAGGACAAATAGAAACGACTTGCTAATGACAAAAGTATAATATTCCATCCGTTTCAATTTAAATGCGGTAATTTGATTTGGCACAGAGCTTAAGAAAAAAAAAGAAGATTTTTAAAACTTATTAAAACTTAAGGGGTAAAAGTTTTGTGGGAACATGACATTTGTGTGCTTATAAAAGATTTTTATTAAGAGTAAAATGAATAAAATAAAGAATTTAAAGTTAAATTATTTTTAAATTTAAGAATATCTCATTTATTTCGGAACATATCAAAAGAGAAAATACCTTATCTAATTTGAAACAAAGCTACTATTATATAATGCTGCAAAATTGCCCAATTCCCATTTGTTTTTTTTAATAAAAAGTGGAAGCCGCTGGTTTTTAAGTTTCCGTTTATCAATTTTGAAGTAGAAGAGCAGTTGGGGAGTATGCTTGTTCCCTCGTCGTTGCATCCAAAACTTTCAGAGACAGCCCTACTTCACTTTCCCTTCAAAACCACTTCCTTCTTCGCTTTCTTCTCTTCGTCAACATCACTCCTGAGAACGTCAGTTCCTTCTTCTTTCGCTCATCTTCTCAGACAATGCAAGTCTTGTATCAAAGCCAAACTCGTTGTTTCCGGCGCCTTTTCACCTTCAGCAGACCCTACAACATGGTCATCCCAGGTAGTGTTCTGGTGGAACAACCTTATCAAACGCAGCGTTATTCTCCGACATCACGTAACTGCCCTTGCCCTCTTCCGGGAAATGTTAAGACTTAATTGGAACCCTGATGGTTATACATACCCTTATGTCCTCAAAGCATGTGGCGAGCTTCAGTCCCTCCTTTTCGGTGAATCCGTACATGCCCTTATTTTAACATCTGGGTTAGACTCCAATGTGTTTATATGCAATGGTCTAATTGCTATGTACGGGAAATGTGGGATGTTGGGTCATGCACGCCAGGAGTTTGATGAAACGGTTGTGAGAGGAATTGCTGATGTTATTTCATGGAATTCGATGGCGGCAGCTTATGTACAGAAGGATGAGGATAGGAAAGTTTTGGACTTGTTTGATTCGATGGTTTCGTCTAACAATTTTGAGCTGCGTCCTGACGCTGTTAGTTTAGTTAATGTGCTTCCAGCTTGTGCTTCTTTGGGGGCATGGAAACGAGGAAAACAACTTCATGGTTATGCGATTCGGAGATGTTTGTATGAGGATGTTTTTGTCGGGAATGCAATTGTGGATATGTACGCAAAATGCAAGCATTTGGATGATGCTAACAAGGTTTTCGAGCGAATGGAGGTGAAAGATGTTGTTTCTTGGAACGCATTGGTAACTGGGTACTCTCAGATAGGACAGTTTGATGAGGCTTTGGGGTTGTTTAAGGGAATGAGGGAGGAAAAGATTGAATTGAATGTTGTAACATGGAGTGCTGTGATTGCAGGGTATGCACAGAGGGATTTAGGCAATGAAGCTCTCGATGTATTTAAGGAGATGATGCTTTTTGGGGCAGAGCCAAATGTTATCACTCTTGTTTCTGTGCTTTCAGGTTGTGCTGCTATTGGAGCACTGCTTCAAGGGAAGGAAACTCATTGCTATGCCATTAAGAGAATGTTGAGTTTGGAAGGAAGAAATCCTGAGGAGGATCTCATGGTGATTAATGCTCTGATTGACATGTATGCAAAGTGCAAGGAGATGAAAATTGCTCAGACCATGTTTGATAGTATTGACAGGAGAGATAGGAATGTTGTTACGTGGACAGTCATGATTGGTGGATATGCTCAATATGGGGATGCCAATGATGCTTTAGAACTTTTTTCAGCCATGCTGAAAGATGAGTATTTTGTAATCCCAAATGCATATACCATATCTTGTGCTCTGGTAGCTTGCGCTCGTCTGTCTAGTCTCAAGATTGGTAGGCAAATTCATGCATATGTGTTACGACAAGGATATGAACCTACAATGGTTTTTGTGGCTAACTGTCTTATTGACATGTATGCCAAATCTGGAGATGCTGATGCAGCTCAAGCTGTGTTTGATAACATGAGCCAGAGGAATACGGTCTCATGGACATCCTTGATGACTGGCTATGGGATGCATGGTCGTGGAGCGGAGGCTCTCCAAATTTTTAACGAGATGAGAGGAGCAGGTTTGCCAATAGATGGTGTAACTTTTCTTGTTGTGCTATATGCTTGTAGCCACTCTGGAATGGTTGACCAAGGTATGAATTATTTTAACAACATGAATGAAGATTTTGGAGTTGTTCCTGGGGCTGAACACTATGCCTGCATGGTAGACCTGTTGGGTCGTGCTGGTCGATTGGATGAAGCTATGAGGCTCATTAAAGACATGCCTATGGAACCAACCTCAGTAGTATGGGTTTCACTGCTTAGTGCTTGTAGGGTCCATAAAAATGTGGATCTTGCGGAGCATGCTGCTGCTAAGTTGTCAGAACTGGAATCTGATAATGATGGGACTTATACCCTTATGTCAAATATATATGCTAATGCCAGACGTTGGAAAGATGTGGCTCGGGTTAGATCTCTTATGAAACATTCTGGCATAAGGAAGAGACCTGGATGTAGTTGGATTCAAGGAAAGAAGGAGACTGTTACATTTTTTGTGGGGGACAGATCTCATCCAATGTCTGAAAAGATATACAATCTTCTAGAAGACCTGATTCACCGTATCAAAGCAATGGGCTATATTGCGGAGACAAGTTTTGCACTTCATGATGTAGATGATGAAGAGAAAGGCGATCTTCTTGTTGAACATAGTGAAAAGCTGGCCCTTGCTTATGGCATTCTCACGTTAGCTCCTGGAGTGCCTATTAGAATAACCAAGAATCTGCGAGTTTGTGGGGACTGTCATACTGCAATGACATACATCTCCAAGATTATTGAACATGAAATAATATTGAGGGACTCAAGTCGCTTCCATCATATCAAGAATGGATCTTGCTCTTGTAGAGGCTTTTGGTAGAGAGTTTTGTTCTTGTGGAACAAGTTTTGTGGGCATCTGTAAAATATTCTTAGCGAAAGATGAAATATACAGGCAAAAAAATGACTGAGGCATTGACTACAGGGCCACAGGCTGTTGCCTACGTCGGTGAATGCTGGTGACAGCTATGAACTACATTCTGGTTATGTATTCTCTTTGAGGTGCGGTAAGAAAATCACTAATGTGAAGCATAAGAAGTATAACTTGAAGCATAGGTTGCTTGAAAAGAGAACTTTTAAGTTCAAGGACTCAAGGATGTTCCTGTTAGAGTTGGGATTAATTTAAGCATGTCACCAGCCGGGTCATCCAATCCTGACCTTGGTTCAGTTTCCACATCGCCGACATCAGGGAAAATGTTTCATTTGGAAAAGATCCGATACCAAGTGACAGCAGACTAGCTGGTCAGTGTGAATGATAAAGTGTTAAATGAGTCTTTCTGGAACACCACACCACACCACACCAGATATCTGGTCAAAGAAGGTACCTTTCTGAAGCTCAAAGAAGCACCTTTTCTGAAGAAAAAAAAAAGGAGAAAAAAAACAATTTGAAGCTTTTATGAAGCACATAGGCATGAAGGTGCAGTGTGTTTAGAAGAAATCTAAAAATTCGAAACATGCTCTATCTCTCTCACTCACACACACACACACAAAAAAAAAACACCCCCCCCCCCCTCGAGACACTTACTTGCGCACACACTTGCACGTGAACACAAAAGTGAATAAAGATGATTCTTCAGGGTGTTTAGCAAAGATAGTCTGCTTAGCAGCTTCAATGTTCATGTGCTGATTGACATGGACGAGGAACTGTTGTGTAGTTTGGTCTATCTTTTTGAATGCAAAATGATTTGGATATATATTCATTAGTAGTATTGCAATCTCTTACAGCATGCTCTAATAATGAAGCTATAGACTTAAGCTTTACGCCACATTGTTACATTGGTTCTCTTGTGTTAATTTACATTTATCCAATAGTTACTTATCCAAAAAAAATTGCATTTATCCAAGCGTTTGACAAGATCATCCGTTGTTTAGCAAAGATAGTCTACTTAGCAGCTTCAATGTTCATGTGCTGATTGACATGGACGAGGAACTATTGTGTAGTTTGGTCTATCTTTTTGAATGCAAAATGATTTGGATATATATTCATTAGTAGTATTGCAATCTCTTACAGCATGCTCTAATAATGAAGATATAGACTTAAGCTTTACGCCACATTGGTACATTGGTTCTCTTGTGTTAATTTACATTTATCCAATAGTTACTTATCCAAAAAAAAAATTGCATTTAACCAAGCGTTTGACAAGATCATCCATTATTTCCTCAAGGCGTAGCAACAACTGAGAAAGGACCTATTCTAGACAAATAGGCTATATGGTGTCTTGCAGGCTAGGCACACCCTGCAGTATCAAAAGCTTGGAAGCCGATAGTGTAATCTATTTTTCAAAAGCCTCGGGGTTTAGGATGGACCAAGAATTCTTGATGTTTCAGTTGCAGATTAAGAGATTGATTGCTTTGGTAACATTTGTTTCACAATAATCGTTAGTATTAAGTTTTTTCTCTCATCTCTAATAGCCTGCTGTTTAAATCTCATCAAAGAAATAGGCTGAAACTAACTTCCATTTATCTATTGTTTTTCTTTGTTACATCTCTTCATTCCTTCTATAAGCTTGTAAATTTGTGGTAATATACTAACTTTGTTTGTAGAACTTCTCCCAAGTTGCATATCGAGATTGGTTTTGGCAGAGACAAAAAGGTTGTAGCATTTGGGTGGAAGTACTTAGTACTTACGGAAATTGATGGATGGGATGGCTTTTCAGCAAGAATGTACGACCTCAGATCTCCTTGTACAAATCAACCTGGTGACATACATATGGAAGGGTCTATCAATTCTTTATATTTCTATGCAAACGAGTACCCTCCTGGAAGCATCTTTGTTAAAAGAAGATGTAATACTGGACCTGTCTGCAAAGTATGAAGTATATGACTAGGTGTAAGCAGGAAATTATTCCTTTTCATTTAAAAAATTTTCCTTCCGTTGTTTTTCTTTGCTTCTAGGGAAACTTCACGTCTCTGGAAGTGCACTCGGCCCTTCCAAGCACAGAAAACCTATTGTAGATTAAACAGTTTAACTATTCTTGAATGAAGTCTATTCGAACCGAATTAGCACTTCTCAGATCAGGCTAGGCCTCTCCAGCTGAGGACCATGTACATGCCTAGATCAACAACAACAACTACCCAGTATAGTCCCACAAAGTGGTGTCTGGGGAGGGTAATATGTAGACAGGCCTTATCCCTACCCGAAAGGGCAGAGAGGCTGTTTCCAATCGGCCCTCTGCTCAGGGAAGTAAAAGAAAAGCAAAAACAAAAACAAAATCAAAAGAGCATTAGTAACTCCGGCAAAAATCGCGTAAATAATTATCTAAACATAAGAACCATAAATAAAAAGGCATGCAATAATATCAAACAATAACTACCATAAATCAACTAAGGATACACAAATCATCTAAGGATAGCCCTGTCAAGCCTCACCCAATCCCGGGAAAGAAGTACGAGAAATTCTAGGAGCCCCTACTAGATCGAAGAATAAATTTAGATTATGTTTGCTTAGTGTTTTGGGAATGTGTTAGCATCGATCTCATTGCATCCTCACCAAAGCTATTAGCAGAGATTGAAGAATAAATCCAAATGTGGTGCAGAGCTAGAGTGTCGGCTATGGTTCAGCCGAACCCAATAACTTTGGTTCAAACCTTGTATTAGTTTAAAAAAATTTACTGAATAAGTACAAATTATTATATTAAAATCCAGTAACTCAAAAGAATTAAAATTCTGAACCCATAAGTTTCAAATCCTAGTTCCTCTCGCCTCTGCTTGCTAGAGTATTTATCCGAACTAGGGGTGTACATAGGCCGGGCTAGTTCGGATTTTACAATTACCAAACCAAACCAATTGTTTCGGGTTATTAAATCTAAAGACCAAACCAAACCAATAAAACTCGAATTTTTTAATGTCGATTTTTCTCGGATTTTTGGGTTATTCGGATTTTTTCGGATTTTTTTTCCCGGTAAAATCTTCGTAGAACAAAACATATAACGTATGCTCAAAATATTTCTTTAATCCTAGTAAGATACAAAATATACAACTATATAAAGTATTTTTCAAGAAAATTATACAAAATATGAGATGTATCATGACATTATCCTAAAATATTCAACAATAAAGATAATAAAATTATGTAATATAAATATTGCTAATTAAAAGCCACAATAAAAATAAACATAATCTAAAAGCACTAACTCATGCTAAAATAAATAGACTAATATGGGAGTATTAATTACATGACGAAAAGCTAAAGCAAAATAAAAATAGGTTATTCATTTTTATCTAAGTTATTGCAAAACAAAAAATAGACATTCAATACATTCACGTTCGTAATATTGAATTGAATGTCTTTTGTTAGCATTAGTATTGATTGTTAGCATTATGTAATTTACAAATATTAATGGCTATAAAACTTATTGGAGCATTCAAAAGTTATAAGTCCAACCTTGAAATAATATCTTAAAAGATAAAACTATAAATTTTTTAAGAAATATTTATAAATTACATTACAATAAATATATTTATATATTAAATATATCTAAAATTTCTATATGTATAATGTCGGGTTGGTTTGGTTTCGGTTTGACTTTCTTTAGTTAAAATCAAACCAAACCAAACCATAATCGGATTGTTTTTTTCGGTTTGACTCGGATTATCGGGTTGATACGATTTATCGATTTCCTTTGTACACCCCTAATCCGAACTTAAAGGCTGGATAGATGTGTTCAATGATCATATTAGCATAATACTAATTACTATAATATTCATCTTTAGCTTCCATGGCAAACTCTCGGGAAGACAGGAACTAATAGTACATACGGAGCTTTCTAGGCTTGAGAAAATAACTATCAATGGACTATTCCAGATGTTGCGAGGAATATCGGACCTCCATTTGAAGTAAAAACAAAAATACCATCGTTTGTCCGAAGAATGGAATTTAGTGCTGGAATTTGGTATTTCTCCAAATACGTCTGTTTATGCACTGGTAGCTCAATTGTCACTTTGTAGTTGTCAATACCTGTTTTTGTTCCGCACTGATTTTGAAATAATAAAATCAATCAATCCATTAATAGTTACTTTCTTGACTTGATATTAATTGTTCTTGACTTAATATTAATTGTTCTTGAAGAATACAAATACCTTATGAAGAGAGATTATATCTTAAAAAATAAATAAGAGTAAAATAGTCAAAAATGTTTTATATTTAATATTTTCTTAATGGCGTATAAAAGAAAAACACAAAAAATAATTTGAGATGGAGGGTGTATCGGGTAATTATTTATACTAAACCAATTATGTTTTTAAAGTTGATAGTGTTTTAAAACTTAAACTTGTAAATAAAATACCATTATCCCTTTTCTTTGACCAAAAATACGAAAAAGAAAAGACTATATTTCCAGAATTGAGAATGAATAGATACCGTGGAAAATGATTAGGTCAACCAGTCAGCATAGCATGTGAATTAATTAATTAATCTTCCTTTTAGTCCAAACCAAACTCCTACCAAAGTTCATTCTCAATTTTCTTCCACTTATAATTAATTAATTAATTAGAATCTTTCTGCCGTATTAATTTCTGAGCATTAAAAAGGGGGTTCCTTGGTTGTTTTGGCTAATGAGATATGACATGCATTAATTCAATTGTTCTAATTCTCCAACAAGAAAGTAAATCCTAGACAAATGACATGCGTGTACACTTGTAACATTTTTGTAGTAAAATACCTTTGTTCTTCCTTTGTGAGTCTCCTCGTATCTGAGAACATACATATTATTGATAAAAATGATGAGAGATACGGTGAGAGAAAGAGAGAGAAACGAGAGAACTCTCTGGAATGTTCGGGAGAGAAATGAATTGCATAAACCTCAAAATATCTGAGTCTTTACAGATATACATACACACCTTATACTTGGGTCGGGTCAGACGGCCCAAGTATAAAAAGAATGGGCTCAGATTTTGCTATGGCCCAAACAACTAACTAAGCCTACAATATACAAAGTATACAATGAATATACAATAAATATACAACCCAGTATCAATGTCTACATTTATGTTTAGGCTTAGAAGCTAGATAAGTTTGTAGCTCAACACCCCCCCTCAAGTTGGAGCGGGAGACCACCTTCAACTTGACCAGGAGAGGATGGAGGGCAGTCCCAGGCAGAGGCTTGGTAAGGAGGTCAGCTAGCTGTCGAGAGGTAGGGACATGGGAGTGTGTAATGAGCCCACTAGTCAGCTGATCCCTAACAAAGTGACAATCCACCTCAATATGCTTGGTCCGCTCATGAAAAACAGGATTCTTGGCAATATGAATAGCAGCCTGGTTGTCGCAAAAAACATAGAAGGGAAGAGTAACAGAAACCCCAATATCAGTAAGTAAACGAGAAAGCCAAGACAATTCAGCTACCACTTTACTGAGTGCCTTATATTCTGCTTCAGCAGAAGATAAGGAAACTACAGGTTGCTTTTTGGACTTTCAACTAATCAAACAGCCACCCAAAATAACACAAAAACCAGTAACAGATCCGCGAGTATCAGGGCAGGCAGCCCAATCACTGTCAGAATAAGCAGTAATAGAGAAATCAGAACTGTCAGAATAGAACAGACCCAAAGATAAAGAGCCCTTAAGATATCTGAGGACATGGAGGGCAGCAGTCATATGAGGGATTCTGGGACATTTCAAAAATTGGCTCAGATGCTGAACAACAAAACAAATGTCAAGCCTAGTGTGAGTCAAAAATAGGAGCTTACCAACAAGGCTCCTATATTGATCAGGGGAGGATAAAATATCACCAGAATCAGTATGAAGTTTGACATTAATATCTAAAGAACTAACAACAGGAGAAACATTTATAGAGTCAAACTGATGCAGCAGGTCAAAAACATACTTATGCTGATTAAGGATCATCCCACCAGGAACAACTGACATCTCTATGCCCAAAAAATAATGCAAAGACCCCAGGTCTTTAATCCTGAACCGATCATCCAGAAACAGTTTCAGGGCAGAAATCTCATCATTGTCATCCCCAGTAATAATAATGTCATCCACATAGACTGCTACAATCACAAGAGATCCAGGTTTACCTTTGATGAATAGAGAATAATTATTCAAAGAAGTGTATAGCCTCTGGAATAGAGAGCAGAAGACAATTTAGCATACCATTATCTGGAGGCCTGTCTCAGCCCATAAAGAGACTTTTTCAACTTACAAATAAGAGGAGTAGAGGCAGAGGAAACAGAATCAGAAGAAGGAGCAGAAAATGTCAAACCTGGAGGTAGCTTCATATATACCTCCTCATCCAAATCACCATGTAAGAAAGCATTGTTAACATCAAGTTGAAATAAATTCCAGTGATTCTTAACAGCCACAACAATAATATACTTAACATTGGACATTTTAATCACAGGAGAAAAAGTGTCAGTGAAATCAACTCCTTCAACCTGAGTATCACCTCTAATAACAAGTCTAGCTTTATACCTTTCAATACTGCCATCAGCCTTATATTTGATCTTATAAACCCATTTACATAATATGGGTTTCTTACTAGGAGGAAGAGGAACAACATCCCAGGTATGGTTGGCATCCAAGGCATCAAACACCTTTCTCATGGCATCCTGCCATACTGGAACAAATGCAGCTTGAGAGTAATAGAGAGGTTCATTCCAGAGAAGAAGAAGAAGAAGATCCAGAAAAGGCAGGAAGTTGACATACATAATCCTTAAGATAAGAGGGAGGATTATGTTGTCTGCCAGATTTTCTGGGAGCAGGAAGAGATGTGGAAGGAGGCAAATCAGGAGGAGAAATATCAGGATTGAAGGGATGAATGGAAGCTGGATTAGAAGAAGGGGAAGTTGGGGCAGAAGGAGGAGGAGGAGAGGAACAGACAGGTATAAACAAGTCTGTATCAGAGGAGGAATGCTCAAGAGGAGGAACAAAAGGAAAGGAAGAGGGAGTAGGAAACATAAGAAGAGACAGTTTCAAAAGGAAAGTAGGTTTCATGAAATATAACATCCCTGGAGACAAAGTATTTTTTGGAAGTGAGATCATAAAGTTTATAACCCTTTTTGGCAAAAGGATACCCTATGAATACACAGGAAATGGCTCTAGGTTTCAACTTGTCCCTTTGAGGAATTGGGACAGTAGCATAGGCAAGGGACCCAAATGTTCTCAAATGAGAGTAGGTTGGTGCCTTTCCATGCAAAATTTCATAAGGAGATTTATTATGAAGGAGTCTGGATGGTATTCTGTTAAGAAGATAGGTGGCAGTTAGTAAGCAGTCCCCCCAGAAAGAGATGGGTAAGCCAGATTGAAAGAGAAAAGCTCTACATGTCTCAAGAAGAGTCCTATGTTTCCTTTCAACAACACCATTTTGTTGAGGAGTATGAGGACAGGTTGTTTGATGAATAATCCCTTGGTTACTAAAGAAAGATGCACCATCAATGCTAGACCCCAATTCTAAAGCATTGTCAATTCTAACAGTTTGAACCACAGCATTAAACTGGTTTTTGACCATACACAGAAATGATTTAAGCAGGAAGAAAGCATTGCTTTTAGACCCCAGTAAGTGTGTCCAGGTGGCCCTAGAGAAATCATCAACTATTTTAAGAAAATATCTAGAACCAGAAGAAGTAGGAGTGCGATAGGGGCCCCAAGTGTCCACATGAATCAATTGGAAAGGTCTAGAAGTACTTATTGTGCTACCAGGAAAGGGAAGTCTAGTCTGTTTAGCCATAGGACAGATAGAACAAGGGAAAGGATGCTTGGAAGCAAATGGAAAAGACAATCCAGAAATGTGTTTCATGTTTGCAAATGAAGTATGAGCAAGTCTCAAATGCCAAATGTAATTCATGTCAGTTGTAAAAACATTATTACAGATGGAACTATTTACATTGGAAGGTAAAGCAACAACTTTATGGCAACCAGTAGAGGAAGGATTGTCATTACAAGAGTCAGATATAGAGCATACAAAAGTAGATGAACAACCAGTAGAGGAAGAAGGGGAAGCTGGAACCCAAGCAAGCTTGTATAGACCAGCCTCCTCTTTACCAAGATCCAGAGGCTTCCTCAGAGAAGGGTCCTGTATCATGTGGAGGAAGCAGGAAGTTGTAGTGAACAAAACTATGCAATGCAACTGTTTCACTAACTTGTGGACAGAAATCAAGTTGTGTTTAAAAGAAGGAATTAACAAGACATTGTGAAGGGTGATGGATGGATTTAATGCAAAAGATCCTGTGCATGTCACTTTCACTTTATATCCATTAGGAAGAGTTAAAAGATAGGGTACAGTTAAAGGCGTGATGCTAAAGAGTAAACTTTTATCATATGTCATATGATTAGATGCCCCTGCGTCTATTATCCAGGTGGCAGAATTAATTGAGTAAGCATGCAAAGCTTGGAATCATAAATAGGGCTCTCAATTAGCATAGTACCAGCAAAATTAGCAGCATACATGGGAGGAGGAGTCTGAAAAGTGGAATCCCCTAACTGAGTCTGTTGTAACAAGCTCATCAATTGGTCATATTGTTGTCTGCTCAACCCTGGTATCACAGAACTCTGGCCATCTATGTTTGTAACATGGTGATGGCTTTCAGGAGGATTTCCTTGAGGAACAGACACATTTCCTTCAGCAGAAGGGAAATCCACCCCAGCAGTTAGATGAGCAGCAGCAGGTCTCCTCCCCTTGTTAAATGTTGTACTTTGTGGATACCCATCAATCTTGAAACACTTATCAATTAAGTGCCCAGATTTTTTGCAGTATCTACAGAATAAAGAGCCTCTAGCTTGGTCAAAATTAACTCTTTGTCTGAAAGGAGAAGGATTATGCACTGGGACCTTATTGAATCCAACTGAATGTCCATAGAGTCTGGATTAAAATGAGAAGGGGACTGGACTTGTCTTTGTTTCTCATCATTGAGGACCATATTGTAGACATTGTCAAGGGTTGGAGGGGGCTGCATCATCAGTAGGTTACTCCTTATCCCCATGTATGCTTCATTAAGGCCCATTAGAAACTGAAACACCTTATTCTCATCATCTTCCTGTATTATGCCATTTTTGGCAGCACAAACACATCTTTGCCCATGATTTGTACACATTGTTCCTAATTCATCCCACGGTCCTTTAAGTTTGTTAAAATATGAGGCTACATCTAGAGACCCTTGAGAAGTGTGAGAAAGCTCTCTTTTTAGTTCAAAAATTTTGGTCCTGTTGGCAGTGCCATATCTGGTATGAAGTTGTGACCATATACTCTGTGCAGTATCAGAATACTGCACACTTTCAGCAATTTGAGGGGACATGGAGGCAGTTAACCAAGAGATTACCATATTATTGCATATGTCCCACAACCTTTGCTCAGCCACATTAGTGACTGGCCGAGGACATGTGCCATCAACAAAGCCAATTTTATTTTTAGCAGACAGCGCGACAATCATTTTCCTCCTCCAACCCCCATAACCACTTCCCGAGAAGGGAGTGGACACAAGAGAAACTCCAGGAACATCAGATGAGTAAATAAAAAGGGGGCTGGTAGAGTCCACGGAGAAGGTATTAACATTCATATTAGAAGTCATGAACAATAACCAGTTTGAAATGAAAAACAGTCTTGGTAAACAGGCTAAAGTTGAATCAGAACCCACATGCAAAATATACAACACTTAGAACAAGGATAGAGTTACCCTCCTTCTTCACGACCGGAGAAGAACGGCCTTCAATCGCCAGATAAAACCCTAGGTCCGACCACAGGAAACCGTAGGGTCTGGAAACTTACCGGAATAGGGTCAGGGACGTCGAAAAATCACCCAAAACATCCACCGAGTGAGGATCGAGCCATCGGATAGCAGTAAAACCCTAGGTCCGAACACCGGAAACCTAGAATCTGGAAAATTACGGGAATAAGGTCAGGGATGTCGGATAATCACCCAAAACATCCACTGAGTGAAGATCGAACTATCAAATAGCAGTAAAAGTTCCGATTATCTGTTCAATACACATTGATCTCTCGGTAAACTGAATCTCTCACAAATATCTAGAGAAAAACCTTCAATAGAACTTCCGATATGATCGATAACAAGTAACGGAGAAGAATTCGAGGGTCATCCCGTTCTGATACCATGAAAACATACAGATTGAAGGTAAAAATGATGAGAGATACAGTGAGAGAAAGAGAAAGAAACGAGAGATCTCTCTGGAATGTCCGAGAGAGAAATGAATTGCATAAACCCAAAAACATCTGGGTCTTTACAGATATACATACACACCTTATACTTGGGTCGGTTCAGACGGCCCAAGTGTAAAAAGAATGGGCTCAGATTTTGCTATGGCCCAAACAACTATCAGTCGGTATACAACCCAATATCAATGTCTACATTTATGTTTAGGCTTAGAAGCTAGATAAGCTTGTAGCTCAACAGTATCAGTCGGTAATCAATTCCTCTCAAGGCCTTATATGTTTAATGTTCTTAATTCTTTCACTTGATATCTTAAAATTGTCAATGGCTATCTTGCATTCCTGCTTTGTTTAACTGAGATACGGATCCTCCGCTCAGCCCTACATCCATTCATTATGCTATTAAGGTAAGTGTGCCGCACACCTCGTAATGAATTTTCAATCATTTAAAAGTTACCAATTCAAGTTATGAAAATAATAACTTCGTGTAGAACTTTATTTACAATAGATTCAATGTACATCAATTCTTTTTCGAACCCCGCGAATCAGTGTCAAAGCCGCCTGAAATTTGAACCTATGACTTAAAACAATTTTTGAAATTGCTTTATCACTTTATTAGAATTTTTCGTTACCTCAAGGCAATTCAACTATTTTAATATAAATATAATAAGCAAATTTGTTTTTGTCCAAAATTTTCAAGGAAGAGACTCAATTAAACATCTTTTTAATAATTTGGCCAAATTTCTATAATCAGCTTATTTTTTATAAATAGTTTTCTCAAAAATACTTTTTAAAAAAGAAATTTAGTGAAAAATAGTTTTATTTGGCTAATTAATTTAAGAAATATTTTTAGGCAGCAACTAGTATTTTGTCAAGCTTTTAAAAAAATAGTTCTAGATATATTCTCTTAAAAGTGATTTTTTAAAAATACTTTTGGGAAACAATTATTTTTTTTCGCTTCTCAGGAAAAAAAAGGGGAGGGGGGGGAGGGGGGTAGGTCCATTTCTGTATTTTGATATGAGAACAAAATCATATAGAACAGAAAGCGGTTGGCTGTAACCTGTAAGCCTTCTCATTGCCCAGTGAAGAAGATGAGAGGATCATATTGAGTTGCAATTATGAAATCTATCTATGCATTGCTCCCACTCTTGCTGATGGATGATCATTCTAATTATAGTAGTGATTTAATTTGGCATGTATATATTTCGAGATAACATGCCCCCACCCCCCCCCCCCCCCCCCGGAAGCAATACAAAATGCAACATTTTTGCAGATTTCAATTTTCACTAATTGAGCTTCAAAAGCTAAAATGGCTCTATAAAAAAAGTCTTTACATAATAGATTGAACTATGCTACAAGACATGTTCATGTTTTATTCCTATGTCTGTGGTGAATTTGCAGAAAGAGACGGGAGGCGTACCGTTGTTCTATTATTTCAAACCCTGGGAATACTATATGGTCGATTAAGCATTGCTCCCTTGTATGCATTCGGTTCAATTAATCCTAGCAATATCAAATCGGGACAGCAGATAGATGAACTCTTCTCCTTTGTTTTTTGGACTTTAACCATCATTCCCTTGCTCAAATATGCCTTTATAGTCTTGAAGGTTGATGATAACGGAGAAGGTAATGTAAAAAACTTAATGGCTAAGATTTCATTTGTTCATATGATTAGGGGCGGAGGTTGTATCTTAGCTACGGGTTCGGCTGAACCTAGTAGCTTTTGCTCAAACGGTGTATCAAAAAATTTATTATATATATATAAATATTAAATTTGGAATCCAATCATTAGCATTTGACATCTTAAATCCAAACTCATAAGAGTAGAATCCTGACTCTGTCTCTACATCTAACACAGATGGTTGTGTGTCTAAAAAGTAGTGAATTGTTGCAGGTGGTACGTTTTCTTTGTACCCTACTCTGTAGGCATGCCAATGTAGGGCTTCTTCCGAGTGATATAAGTACTACGGAACTTATGCATTCAAGAGGAAGGAACCCCTTCTAAGATGAAGGTGGAATCAAGGGCAAGAAGAGCAATTGGAAGATATAAAAGTAGCCACTACTTGATGTTATTTTTGGCTTTGCTTGGTTCGTGCATGATAATCTCTGATGGAGTTTTAACCCCTGCTCTTTCGGGTTAGTCTTGTCACTGTCATCCTCATTAGTTTGCGGATTACCTCCTAATCTCACATAGTCACATGATCACGATAAAGTTACTTTTATTGCGGAAGTCAAATATATATAGTCAGAATGAGTTACAACTACTATAAAATTATGGCAGCCATTAAATAATAAATAAGAAAATAAAGCAACAATAAAAGGAATATCAGAATATACGAGGTTCGGCCAACTTTGCCTACTCCTCGGACACAACCAATATTTTATTTCACTCCATAAATACAAGTGAAATATTACTAAAGAGAGAAGATACAAATGTCTTAAACAGATGAGAAGGCAAATGAGATGTGTATTTATATCCTAAACATTATGCCTTCTTTTATAGGGGGGGAAATTTCCCCCCAATCTCAAGAGCCCACCGATGTGGGATACCAAAATTTTGACATTTTAACAAATCTCCACCTTGGCAAAATTTCATATCTTCAATTTTCTCTCTATAACAAATATTGGTTTTGTCTTAATTTTCAATCTTCAGTGTTCCACAATGCTGACCAAATCTAAACAATGTTGAAACTTGATCACAGTCACCACCTTTGACAGCATATCAGCAGGATTCTCCGTAGTATGAATTTTCTCGTACGAAGTGATACCGAACATCAATATGCTTCGTCCTTGCATGATAAACTTGGTTCTTCGCAAATTGAATAGCACTTTGACTATCACAAAAAATTGTGATACCTTTTTGTTCAACACCAAGCTCCTTTAGCAATCCTTGAAGCCAAATTGTCTCCTTCACAGCCTCTGTAATAGCCATGTACTCTGCCTCTGTTATAGACAAAAAAACTGTTGACTGCAGAGTAGACTTCCAACAAATTGGTGTCTTTGCAAAAGTAAACACATAACCAGTAGTTGATCTTCGTTTGTCCAGATCACCCGCAAAATCTGAGTCACAATATCCAACTACAGACTGATTGCTTTCCTGCTCAAAAACTAACCCAACATCTACTGTATTATAAATATACCGTAGAATCCACTTCACACCGTGTCAATGCTCCTTCCCTGGATTATGCATATATCTGTTAATAACTCCAACAGCTTGTGAAATGTTAGGTCTTCTACAGACTATTGCATACATCAAGCTACCAACAGCATTTGCGTATGGTACCTTTGACATATACTCTTGTTCAGCTTCATCCTTTGGCGACATAGTAGTACTTAGCTTAAAATGGGGAGCAAGTGGAGTACAAACTGGCTTAGTCTTGTCATCTATCCCAAAACGTTGTAGTACTCTCTTCAAATATTCTTTCTGAAATAAACAGAGTTTCTTTGAACGTCTATCTCTTATTATCTCCATGCCAAGAATTTTCTTTGCCTCACCCAGATCCTTTATCTCGAACTCCTTCTTCAGTTAAATCTTCAATTTATCAATTTCTTCCAAATTCTTGGAAGCTATCAACATATCATAGGAGAAGATATATAAAGGCACCATCTTTAAGCTTGTGCAAATACACACAATGATCGTATTTGCTTCTCTTGTACCCTTGCTGCAACATAAACTTGTCAAATCACTTGTATCATTGTTTAGAAGATTGTTCCAAATCGTACAATGATTTTTCAAGTTTTCACACCATATTTTCTTTTCCAGTAACTTTGAATCCTTCTGTCTGAGTCATATAAATTTCCTCCTCCAAGTTTCCATGTAAAACCGCAGCTTTTACATCCATCTGAACTAGTTCCAAATCCAACTGTGCTACCAAAGCGAACATAATTCGAATGGAGGAATATTTTACAACTGGAGAAAACACTTCATTGTAATCAATTTCCTATTTTTGAGCATATCCTTTGGCCACCAATCTTGCTTTGTAGCGAACATCTACTTGTTTAGGAAATCCTTCATTCTTTGCAAATACCCATTTGTACCCAATTGCTTTCTTTCCCTTCGGGAGATTGGCCAATCTCCATGTATGATTATGATGAAGGAACTGTATTTCATCATTCATGGCAATCCTCAACTTATCTTCTTCTGAACTTTGGACTGCATCTTTATAAGTGGTAGGAATATCATCATCTACAATTGCGGTTGCACAAGCAACTATCTCTATGATATCATTTTTGGCCTGCTGGTTGCTATTGATTCAAGTTGTTGTTGAGGTTCCTGAGTTGGAATCTCCTTTACTGGCCTTCTATCCAGAGGGTAATCTTCATTTGTTTCCTCATCTGCTTCTTGTGTAGGAAAAATAAATTTTCCCTCAAACTCCACCTCCTTAGAAGTACCATCTTCTTGTCTGGTATCTATCTTCACTTGTTACCTTATTTCCATAGCAGATTCATCGAAGGTAACATCCCTGCTGAATATTACTTTCTTTGTCATAGGACACCATAAGCGATATCCTTTGACTCCAGAAGTAATCCCCATAAAAATAGCCTTCTTGGCCCTTGGATCTAATTTTGACTCTCTCACATGATAATATGCAGTTGAGCCAAACACGTGCAATGAGTCATAATCCATAGTAGGCCTTCCATACCATTTTTCAAACGGTGTCTTGCCATCAATAGCAGCAGATGGTAGACGATTAATGAGGTGGCATGCATATGTAATTGTCTCAACAAGCATTGGACAACATACACCGTACCTTCTCCAGCAATGTCCGGTTCATGCGTTTTACCACTCCATTCAATTGTGGTGTATGTCTGACAGTGAAGTGTCGGACGATGCCATCATTTTCACAGACCTTGTTGAAATGATCATTTTTGTATTCACCTCTAATGTCTGTGCGAATACACTTGATTCTCTTGCATGTTTGATTCTCCACCATCGTCTTCCATTTGAGAAAAAATTCCAGCATTTCATCTTTGCTCTTCATTGTATACACCCATACTCTTCGGGAAAAATCATCAACAAAGGTTACAAAATAGTGTTTCCCACCCAGTGAAGGTGTTTTGGAAGGACCCCAAACATCAGAGTGTACATAATCCAAAATGCCTTTTGTATTATGGATCGTCGTACCAAATTTAACCCTTGTCTATTTTCCTTTGATACAATGCTCGCAAAACTCCAAGTTGCAAGTCTTTACTCCTTTCAACAATCCTTGATCTGATAGACACTTCAAGGATTTACCTCCAATATGTCCCAAGCGCATGTGTCATAGTCTGGTTGTTATTCTCTCTTTGTCATCACTGGACGTCACTGTTGTTGTCCCAATAATTGTACTACCACGATAGTGGTACATGTTATTGTTCTTCCGATTTGTCTTCATTACCACTAGTGCACCAGAGCATACTCACATCACTCCATTTTCTGCAACGATTTTGAACCCTTTTGATTCTAGGGCTCCCACAGAGATGATATTGTTCTTCAAATCTGGTACATATAGAACATCTGTTAATGTTCTGATCATTCCATCATGGTTCCTTAAATGTATTGAACCAATGCTATATGAGGTAAGAGGGTTGTTGTCTGCTGTGTGGATGACTCCATATTCTCCTTCTTGAAATTCCACGAACCAGTCCCTGTTGGAACACATATGATAACTACAAGCTGAGTCCATCAACCATATGTCTGATGATGTTGATGGCTCTGTTGTAACTAATGAGAAGTCAGAATTATCACAATCAACTATATTTGAATCCATAACGGCCTTTACATTGTAATGTTTGGCCTTATTCTTCAACTTTGAACAGTCTTTCTTCCAGAACCACTTTTCTCAACAAAAGGCATATTCGTCTTTGTTGAGTCTAGATCATAACTTGGATTTTTCTTTCTTTGTCCTCGTTTGATTTTGAGGACGACCCCTTACAAATAATGCTTCTCCTTCTCCGCCCTTCTGTTTTTCTCGCTTTCTTTATTCATAGCTCTACAAAGCCGAACAAACTTCTCGGAGAGAAACTTCGTCATTTCCATGGAGTAGAGTAGTTTCAAGGTGCTCGTACTCATCAGAAAGTGACGCCAACAACATTAAGGCAAAGTCACAATCATCATAAGTTGTATCCATATTTTGCAAATCTATGACCAACTTACTGAAACTGGTGATATGTTCATTCATCGTGGTACCAGGAACATAGGTGAAGTGTAAAGGTCTCTTATTCATGTATAATTTATTTTGACTGTTTTTCTTCAAAAATTTATCCTCCAATACTTTCCATAATCTACTTGCAAAATTTTCCTTTGTGTATGGATATTTCTGCTATCTAGAAAGGTAGGATCGAATGGTACCGCAAGCAACACGGTTGAGAATCTTCCAATCTTCTTCTCCAATAACATCTGGTTTCTTTTCTTCAATGGTCAGATCTAGCCCTTGTTGAAAAAGGACATCTAGAACATCACCTTGCCACATCCCAAAATGTCTGGACCCGTCAAAAATTTCTACCGCAAATTTCGCATTTGACACAATTCTTGTCATAAGCGAAGATGCCAATGATAACGTATTGCTGATACTTGATGTAGATTCTTCTTGTTTATTGTCTCCCATTTTGGCACAAATATTATTTAATAGCTGACGACACAAATCAATATTATTTCATTTCTGATGTAGAAGATCAGACCAGGCTGCAACCACAGAGCATACTCAGACAGAACCTTGACCCAGTTACCAAGATAAATCTTTTCTGATGTGCAAGATCAGACTAGCTGCGATCCACAGAGCATACTTAGACAGTACCTTGGCTCTGATACTAATTGTTGCGGAAGCCAAATGTATATAGTGTGAATGAGTCACAATTACTATACCAAAAATTATGGCAGCCACTAAATAACAAATAAGACACTAAAGTAACAAAATAAAAGGAACACCAGAATATACGAGGTTTGGCCAACTTTGTCTACTCCTCGGACACAACCAATATTTATTCTACTCCAAAAATACAAGTGAAATAATACTAAAGAGAAAAAATACAAATGCTCTAAACAGATGAGAAGGCAAATGAGAGGTGTATTTAAATCCTAAACATTAGGGCTTCTTTTATAGGGGAAAATCCCCCCAAACTCAAGAGCCCGCCAATGTGGGATACCGAAATTTTGACATTTCAACAACATCCTGTTTTCATTTCAGTTTTATCAGCAACATCAGATCTGAGATGTTCATTGTCAAAATTGGCAGCCCAATGTAAGAAATTGTATTATAATCAGCATTATTATGATGCAAGATATTTACATAATACTCAGGACTTCATTTTTTTTGCATTTTTGTCAGTTACATCTTCTGAAAAGGCAAGACACTCAGTTGACAAGAATTTAAAGAGATGTAAGTGCCCTGACCTTCTGTTTTGGCCTATGAAATTGGCCTTTGTATAAGATAGGTAGTTTGTTATTTGCGATACATCATCTTTAGTTACTTAATTATTCGTTGAAATGATATACTTTCAGATATACCAGTTCCAGCAGCATGTGCCATCTTAGTTTGCCTTTTCATGCTGCAACGATATGGGACCAATAGAATTGGTGTCATCTTTGCTCCAATTGTAATCATATGGCTCATGTTTATAAGTGGATTCGGCATGTACAATATATTTCATCATCCCCAAATCCTCTGGGCAATATCCCCAGCATGCATGTTTAGGTTTATTAAGAAAATAGATTTTTCAAGTTGGAAACTTCTAAGCAGCATTGTCTTATGTATAGCAGGTTAGTCGTGTTAAACTGGAACTTATATATTTCACTTCCATCTTGATGCCAAAGGCCTTATACTCATCCATATTCACTAGCACTTCTGAAAATAAAATTTTATGATAAATGATGGCTAATATTCTTCAGGTTCAGAGGCAATGTTTGCAGATTTAGGTCATTTTTCGAAGCGATCTATTAAGGTACTTAGACATTCATTTTCCATTCGTAAGTTGGAACATGATTGAGGCGATAAAAGCTGCCATATTTGCAGGTCACTTTTGTCTTTTTGGTATATCCAGCACTTGTATTATGTTATGCTGGACAAGCAGCATTTTTTTCCAAGCACCTTGGTACTTCAGATGATGTTGCTCATCTTAGTGAATCTATAACACAGGAAGTTTGGTAAATGGTTTTATAATTATTTTAGTGGCTTGTTCCTTAAGATTTCTAATCCTCAATTATCAATTGCTCAGGACACCTTCAACATATATTCACAATTTTGTCCCTTTTTGCTTCCCTCGTGGGTAGCCAAGCAACCATTACGGCAACTTTTTCCATCATAAACCAGTGCCAAGCACTTACTTGCTTTCCGAGAGTAAAAGTTATAGACACATCCGAAAAAGTACATGGACAGATTTATGTTCCTGATGCAAATTGGTTGATCATGGTCCTTAGCCTCACAATCTTGATAGGTTTTCGAGACCTATCAACTATTCCAAACGCTACAGGTATAGTTTATACACTGATCAAAACGGTAGCTCTCTTGTTTTAAGCAGTAAGCAGCCACGTAAAGCTTCTAATGCATGCAATTCTGGCTCCCACTATATTAGTTATTAGATTAGAATTATAGGGGCCATATTGTTACTAGGACTAATATTATTTTCATCATATTTCATAAATTTTTTGTTCATTTTTCTCCCAGGTTTAGCTGTCACTTGTGGAATGCTAGTGACAACTTGTCTTATGTCGCTTATTATAGCACTGCAATGGGAGAAGACCGCTGTGTTTCTCTCTGTGTCATTTTTGTTATTCTTTGGTTCGATTGAGGCAATATACCGATCATCGTGTTTCTTGAACTTTTCCAAGGGAGCTTGGTGTATTGTTGCTCTGTCATTGCTTTTTATGACAGCAATGGTCTCTTGGCACTATGGTACTATAAAGAAGCATGAATTCGACATAGAGAACAAGGTGACTGTGGACTGGGTGACAGAACTTAGTCCTGGACTTGGTGTTTCAAGAGTGGCCGGAATTGGATTCATTCATAGTAATATTGTGACAGGAATCCCAGCTTTCTTCTCTCACTTCATTACCAACCTCCCTGCATTCCACGATGTGCTGATTTTAGTGTCCTTCAAGTCTTTGCCCGTGCCATACATTCCCAAAAATGAACGATATCTTATGGGCAGGATTGGTCATAAAGATTACAAGATTTTTAGGTGCATTGTTCGATATGGATATCGTGATCATGTAAGGAATATAAATGATTTCGAGGATCAGATTATTAGCTCGATAGGTGAATTCATTGCCAGAGAGGAACGACATCATGAAGCGTTGTTTTTGCAAGAGGGAAGGATGATCATTTTGGGAAGCCGAATGAACGATGGGAATGTATTGGTACCTGTTGTTGTTGGAGGTGAACAAAGTGAAAGTGGTCAACATGTAGCAGATATTGAAAATCCTACTACTACTACTACTACAACAAAGAGGAAAAAAGTTAGATTTATGTTGCCTGCAAATAGTCCTAAAATGAATCCATCAGTAAGGAAAGAACTTCAAGAACTTGTGGATGCCAGGGAAAGTGGCACTGCTTATTTTTTGGGACATTCACGCTTAAAAGTACGCAAAGGGTCAAATTTTGTGAAGCAATTTCTTGTAAAGGTTTATGCATTTGTGGATAAGAACTGCAGAGAATCTCCAATTGCATTAGATATACCTCATGCTGCTTTTTTAGAGGTTGGAATGGTGTATACAATATAATTTGCAACTAAAGCAATGAATACATTATGGTCCAGACGTCGTAGAATTGAGAATTCGAATTTTTTAAGTTCTTTGAATTGGAACGGCATCAATAAAAATTTCAACGAAAACAATTTAAAACACACTATGCAATATCAGAAATGCTTTAGCGAGAACAAATTTCATTTATGAGTGCAGGTGAAAAGATGCATCTTTATCACTAAACCATAATTAATTAATATAAATTCTCACCTTAACTTATTATTTAATTATGATAAATTAGTATAATTTAGTGTAAACACTGGGTGCAGGTAAGATAAACCAAAGTAAATAGTGTCTAAAGCATTTTAAACCGACTAAATCTAAACCAATCAAATCAAACCTAACTAGACTGATCCTTAGGTTATTTTCATATAAATTGTAGATTTAGGTATAAGCTTATTGAACCATGTTTGATACAGCTAGCACTGAGGAGTTCTTGTTAGGATCACTCAGGTACACCGACATGCAACAGACATTTTTATTTAATTACCAATCGTCTCGATTTTAAAATGACTTATACTTTGTATAATTTTTCTTCTAAAGTTAAATATGCTTTAGTATAGAACATGATGAAATGAGCGGGGAAGGACCATTAGTTCATTATCTCAACCTTAAAACATAGAGTAGAAAATTTGAGTTCTTCACGCAATTATTAGGATTTGAGAATTCTTCTTAGTTCTTTCATTTCAATCTTTCAATTTTTTAAACTTGCTTTATAAAAGCTAAGACCCTTTTTAATCATAATAATGTCTCTTTACTTTTTGAATATGAAATCAAAATGGGACAAGCAATGTGTATACATGGCACGTATTAATGCTATACTACTAAGATAAAATCGAGAACGTGCGTATTGGTAGCAGCCTTTTATGGTATTATCAAAAGTTTATTTATGAATTCATCTACTAATATTTTCTATTTCCTTGATAGCGATATTGCACATAACACGTTCCACAAATATATGTAGCAAAAGAAGGAGAAAAACAATGGTACAACATCTTGGGTTCAATCATAGTAATTAATTAACAAACATAATTCATGAGAATTGAAATACGTAGTGGCTGTTAGGGAGAACAGTATCCGTAAAACCTTAAAGTTTAGATGATTATTATTTTCTAGGTAAAACTTAAAAGTAAATGAATCTCGTATATCCAAGAATTTCAGATTTTGGTTACAACCTGATCAGTTTCTTGAGTTACTCTCGAACGGATAGAGGCGGATCCAGAATTTTAAAATGATGGATGCACTTTTGTGTATAGGTGGATTTAGAATATACATTTGACAGTTTTAACTTTAGTCTCTTACCATGAACTCACTACACTTTAAAATTATAGGTTCAAAATTATATATATATATATATTGAAATTTTAGTAATCCTCACATATGTATATCCTGAATTCATCAGCCATTAGCAGCGAATTGATCTTCTCAATATAGTTGTAAGAGCCGAAACTTGCTATAACTTTAGCTCGGAACCACAAAAGTATCACTTTTTTTTAAGACCGGGCTGGAAATTAATGGAAGAATTCTTAAGGTCAAAAGAACAAGTATTGCCCCAAACTCTAGCTATCATTGATGCGAATTGCAAGCTTTAGCTGGTCTCTTTGTCATTTCTGGATTGATTTCTACCTCATTTTAATTATTTGTACAGAATATGAAAGAGAATAAAAATCATCCACAGAAATAAAGCATGGATTGTACAACTAATAGTGCTCCTAAGGATTGGGGGATGACATAATAAAAGAGACACCTGGGACCCTTGAACTTTTAAGATATTGCCATAGCATCATCACTCTACTTTTTCGCACTTTAATTATTTGTCCAAATACATTATAGTACATAGAGAGAAAAAAAAAAAGATTTTAAATTTCAATGTTGCATGCATAACTATTTAACCAAAAAAATATAATTTGGTCAAAACTTGAATTTAGATAAAAGAAATCGGATTACTGATAATCTAGAGACCAAAATAATAGGCTTTCAGAGAATAAGTATAAAGCAATAAGAATTTATTATTTCAGTATGATATCAAGAATGTTCTGTGTCCCCACAAACGATGAAACCTCCTCCTTTTATAGGTGACAAAGAGTAACAGCTTAATCTAAATAATAAAGAGCATTTAATAAGATGTTACACAATCATTGCTATTAAATACTGATTAACTAACGTATCAGGTATTTAATAATGAATATAGACTACCTTTTGTCATCAGGTTCTTGTCTTCAGTGCCCCTTTTATCCGTTGGTATTAAATGACTTAAATAGATAGGAGACTCGTAACTAAGACTCCTTCTCGTGTCTATTTTCTTTTCTCCTCCCGTGCCTGTTGTCTATCGTGCATTTTAATCATTTATTGCTCTTTAACTATTTGATCAGTCCATGTATCATGCCACATTATTTTTAATTCAAATTCAATTTTTTCCCAATACACCAACTTTAATAATACCCATCCCCTTGCCTATATAAACATGTCAAGAAAACCCTCTTCATTTCACAGCCAAATAGAAAAACTTGATTGTCTTTTTGCAAATCTAGCATTTTGTGTGAGAGACAGAGTGCTAGAGATTTGCACTTCTTTGGCTAGAAAATACAAAAAAAGAGATGGCTTGTATTTCTGGTCACTGGGCTTTTGCCTTTGGTGTCCTTGGTAAATATAAACATGTTTTATTCCAAAAACATATATGTTCAATGTGTTAGAGGTTAAACTCATCATCCCTTTTCTTTTTCTTTTGCAATTTACAGGTAACATCGTCTCGTTCATTGTGTTCCTTTCTCCACTGTGAGTCTCCATATACATATTCTTTTCAAAATGTTCAGTTTATTTGACTAAGCTTGTAATTTGACTGACACCATATTTTCCTAATTGCAGGCCCACGTTTTATTGGATATACAAAAAGAAATCAACTGAAGGCTATCAATCAATTCCATACGTGGTTGCGCTCTTTAGTTCCATGCTTTGGATATACTATGCATTTCTCAAGACCAACACTGCACTCCTCATCACTATAAACTCCTTTGGGGTCTTCATTGAAACTATCTATGTTGGTTTCTATCTGTTCTATGCACCAAAGAAAGCCAAGGTAAGGTTTTACAAGAAATCTAGTAATTAAGCAGTTATTTTTTCCAATCTTTCCTCTTTCTAAAGCAAGAAAATTACATGTAATCTTGAAAATTTAATTATATTAATGCAGGTCCAAACTGTGAAGATGCTCCTATTATCTGTAGTGGGTGGCTTTGGTGCTATTGTTCTGGTTACCCAATTTCTATTCAAAGGAGCAGTGCGAGGGCAAATAGTTGGATAGATTTGCCTTGTGTTTTCCTTGTGTGTGTTTGTAGCACCCTTAGGCATTGTGGTGAGGTTTTACATACAAATATTGCAAAACGTGTTCGTCTTCTCGTTTTTTCTCCCATGCATGAAGAATATAATGCTGATGATTTTTCTCATATTATGCAGAGAAAAGTGATAAAAACAAAGAGTGTCGAATACATGCCACTTCTCCTATCAGTGTTTCTCACGTTAAGTGCAGTGATGTGGTTCTTCTATGGTCTTCCACTTAAGGACATCAACATAGCTGTAAGTTCTTCAATTGCATGTATCCACGTTTACGTACGTAAAATTTCTTTAACATTTTCAATGTAAGTCATACGTGTACTTGTTATCTTTTATAGGCACCAAAACTGGGATTCACTATTCTCCAAATAGTTCTATACGCAATATACAGCAAAAAGGAGAATGACATCCTCAAGGAGCAAAAACTTCCAGAGATACAAAAGCCAGCGGTCATTGTGGTGGATGAGAACATGAATAGTAAAAAGTTTCCAGAATCCCTTAGATATGTCTTGAAGGTGAATATGAGGAAAGCATATGACACACTGGATTGGAGGTATCTAAAGCAAGTACTAGTAGAACTGGGGTTTCCTGCTGTTTTTGTGCAATGGGTAATGGAGTGTGTCACAACCGTCTCTTACTCCCTTATGCTTAATGGAGGACTTACAAAACCTTTCAAAGCTAAAAGGGGTATTAGACAAGGTGACCCTATATCACCCTACCTTTTTGTATTTGCAATGGAATACCTCAACAGGATTATGGAGAAACTGCATAGAAATGGCGACTTCAATTTTCACCCTAAGTGCAGGAAGCTTAACTGTACACATGTGTGCTTTGCTGATGACCTACTGATGTTTTGTAGAGCTGATTTGGTGTCTGTCAAGATCCTAAAGGAAGCCTTCCTCAAATTTTCAAATGCATCAGGGTTGCAAGCTAATCTGTCAAAGAGTGCACTGTATATAGCTGGCACTACACTGGATGATAAGGTTCTGATTCTGGAAGCACTGGGATTCACTGAAGGTAAACTACCTTTCAGATATCTGGGAATCCCCCTTGATTCTAAAAAGCTATCTGTTGGCCATTATCTCCCAATTATTGAGAAGATCACAGCTAAAGTTACTTGCTGGTCTGCTAGAATGCTCTCCTATGCTGGCAGATGTCAGCTCATCAAATCAGTCATATTTGGCATTCAAACTTATTAGGCTCAAGTGTTTATCCTTCCTAAGAAAGTGTTGAAAACTATTGAAACTATTTGTAGAACATTTCTTTGGACTGAGAGTGTGAAGCTATCTAGAAAGGCTTTAGTGGCTTGGGACAGTGTTTGCAGACCCCTCTCTGCAGGAGGTCTAAACATTATAGACATGGCAATTTGGAATAAGGCAGTCATCAGCAAACACCTCTGGAATTTGGCTAACAAAAAGGATTGCTTGTGGATTAGATCGGCGCACAGTTACTACATCAAGCAAAGGGACTTAGAAACAATGCCCTCACCCAAGACAGCTTCTTGGGTGGTAAAGAAGATACTAGATAGAAGGGAAGATCTCATGGGAGTTCAAGTGAGCCAAGGCAACCTTTTCACTAGATTGCAAACATTCTGTAGCCTGGATAAATTCCTTATCCACAAGCTATACCTGGCACTAACTCCTACTCTATAGTAAGGCTGCTTGGAGGAATCTGGTACTATTTGCCAAGCTCAACCAAGGTACAAATTTACAGTCTGGCTAGCTGCTCATGGAAGACTACCTACAGTTGATAGACTACAGAAGATTGGAGTCCAAGTCCCTGAATCCTGTGTACTCTGTGACCATAGCAGTGAGGTATTTAGCCATCTTTTCTTTGACTGCCCTGTCACCAAGAACCTGTGGAGCAGAATCTGCTCCTGGCTAGGATAACATAGAAATGTGGGAAACTGGGAGACAGAAATGATGTGGGTCTGCAGCAAGGCAAGAAGCAGAGTGGCACTAAACAATATCACAGCCTGTGCCTTCATAACCACTGTGGCTCTTATCTGGCGAGAAAGGAACAACATCATATTTAACAGGTCAACTTTTGATGCAGCTCTACTGTGCAGAGAAATAGCCTTATCAATCTATATCCGAGGCCGAGACTGCATAAAATGGCAAGCTGCATTGGTCAAGCTCAACAAATATCCTTAGCTCTAGTCACTAGAAATACTACAATGTACTTATAGCAAATTAGAACTTAGTATAGGAAATGATGTAAATGAGTAGGAGTAGTCCAAACTCTTACCGAACCTCAAATTGTAAATTTTTTTTTGGGATATCAATGGAACGAATCGGTTAACCAAAAAAAAAAGATTTCCAGAACTGACAGGAACAGATTATTGACATAGTGAAACTTGGTTTACTGGTTTGCTCAGATAAAGTTAACGTAGCCTCGCTTCCACATGATACTACTTGTGGAGTTAAAGCGCCTAAAGTAGAAAACATGCCCAAGCTGCAAACTGTAGAAGCCTAGGACCGTAAATTACTTAATGCCAGGCTTGGAATTAGCATTGATCTCAGTGCAGCATATATATAATTTACCCAGTTAATCCTGGTGTGTTTGTACACATGTTATCTCTCTCTCTATATATATATATATATAAAAGACTAAGAGACAAGAGGGGTTGCTCTGATGGTAAGCAACCCCCACTTCCAACTGAGGGGTTGTGAGTTCGAGTTTCCCTAAGAGCAAGGTGAGAAGTTCTTGGAGGGAAGGATGCCGAGGGTCTATTTGGAAACAGCCTCTCTACCCAAGGGTAGGGGTAAGGTCTGCGTATACACTACCCTCCTTAGACCCCACTAAGTGAGATTATACTGGGTTGTTGTTGTTGTTAAGAGGCTAGGCATGATACACTATCACTATACATCTAGGCATGATAGAATTTTTAACTAAACTCGAATAGAATTAGGCAGATAGAGGTAAAGGATGCCATAAAATTTATAAACATTAAAAATGCCCCATAGTATATATCTTCATAGAGGTCTGAAAATGTCTTGAATGGGAGAATGATCACTTATACTATTTAATGTTATACTTGCTGACTAGTGGAGAAAGTATACCTTGGTTCCAATTTATAAGAACAAAAAGAAAATATTCTGAATTTCGTAACATCATATAATCGTACGTGTCGTACGACAAACTCTAGGATAAAATGACAAATTATACATCTACTCAAGGACATTACAGAAGTGACCAAGAATCAGTTTGGGTATATGCCCGATAGATCTACAACAGAAGATATACTCTTGTTAAGAAGGTTGCACAAAAATTATCTCAAGAGGAAAAAAAATTAGAACTTAATATCCGTTGATCTATTGAGAATATACATAGAGTACCATGATATGTCCTTGGTGGGGGTAGGAAGAGAAAAGATTTCATGTTAATATATAAATGTTATAAAGAACATACAATAAAAAAAACACCGAATACAATGAAATATACGGAATACAACGAGATACATGGAATTACAATGAAAAAAAATAATGAATATGAAATACATGAAGCCACTCCGACGAATTTGTAGCGGCCTAAGAGGAGAATTGGTTCGAAAGCTTTGTAACGGAGGATTTCAAGTTGGACTACTCGATCGGAACGTCGTCAATTTGATGAGGCCTTTCCACTCCTAGGGCTTGATTTCCATGGCCGTTGCTTTGATTTCGAACCGCCACCTGAAAGAATGAGAGATCTAAACAATACACTCTATAGGGATAAAGAACCCATGATTATACAAACAAGCTCTTGAATGACTTGGGAGTGAAGGGATAAATATACACTCGAGAAGCAGGTGAACAAGACATTCTCCCTGGGATTCTGACTTACGCTAGCCAATTTCCTTGTAATTAGAACCCAATTGTCTGAGAGTGGATTGTTCGCAATTGACTTAGGCCAGCCAATCTTCTTGAGTTGTGATTTTTTGCTTACCTGCCGGTGAAGATCTGATGAATTAAGCCGAAGAATTTTCCGACAAGGAGACTGTTCACAATTGATAAGTGTAGTGAAATTCTGGCGGGTATTAGTAGAAAGAGTAATTGATTAGCGTATTTAATGGCTTAGAGCTAGGAGGTAACCAAAATTAAATATTTTGCTATAAACCTTAACGAATATCTATAGAATATAATTTTTTAAATAATATTTATTTAAAATAAATAAGGTATTAACTTTGCGGGTAAAAATATACATGTTTTTACTCGATTTGAGAAAGAGTTACTTAACGCCCCTACAGTTTAACATCAAAAGTAACATAAACTTGGACAAGGGAAAAGGAATAATTAATAACGAAATTAAATTTGAAATGAGTTTATCCTATGTTTGGTTAGGATAAAATTATGATATTATTAATCTCGAGATTAATTATCTGGAATTGTAATTTCTTTTTATCCCTATAGAAGGGTGAGATAACTAATCCTGAAATATTTGATCATGGGATAATTTGTTGCCCAACACGACCCATAAAATGCAACCCGGTACAAGTTGGTTTCACAAAAGGGAGTCTCACAATAAACTTCCACATTATTTGGTATCAAATGTCAAAAGCATAGTTCCATTGCAACAATAAAGACAGTACGAAGAGAAATGTTTTCTAGGTAGGCCAAGTACCTAGTTACCGCAGAGTGATAACTTACTCAAAATTGGCATTTACATTTTACGAATTATACTCAATAGTAGTAATTATCAAAACAAGCAAGTATTTTCTACAGATAAAAGATTTCGTCCACAAGCACATCATTTACTGTCCTGCAAATTACTGTCCTCCAAAATTTGTAGCTGTCAAAATTAGTGGTGGCAAAATATTAAAAGAAAACACTTACCCACCCATATTATCCATCCAAAATAGGTTGAATAATAAACCATTTAAAAACAAGTAAATATGAATAAAGAACCATATTATCCACCTAGAAAATGGATAACTAATGTATTTAACTTATACATTTGTAAAGTCTCATAACTAATGGATTTAACTTTTACATTTATAAAGTCTCAAATTGGAGTTCCTTAAGTTTGGAAGAACTAGGAATTCTCTCACAAGTAATCATATTTAAGAAACCATGGACAATACAAAAATCCATATTATCCGCCGGATAAACCAGTTTTTTATCCGTCTCAAATACGAATCGGATAGGATAATTTATCCATTTTTAAGTTTGGAAGAACTAAGAATTCTCTCACAAGTAATCATATTTAAGAAACCATGGACAATACAAATATCCATATTATCCGCCGGATAAACCCGTTTTTTATCCGTCTCAAATACGGATCAGATAGGATAATTTATCCATTTTTTTAAATTACCATTTTGACCTGCTCGTGTCCAACCCGACCCGACCGTTTGACACCCCTGGTCAAAACCTATAAAAAAGGCACGACTCACCAAATCTCAAAGTGAGATAAAAAGCACAAAGGGGACATAATTAGCAGTAGATGTATCTTGGTCTATGATAAATAACTGCAAAAACCATATCTTGGTCTATGATAATGTATAGATCAAAAATAGGCAAAGAACAAGCAGCAAAATTTTGAGATAGTCACAACAAAACTCAACTTAAACAATGTGAGGCTCTAAACTATCACCATATTCGATCACATACTTCAGAAGGATGAAACGAGCCTACGCTCCAGGAACCTCGGGTTCTGCCTCTGCTACTGTCTCATCAGCTGGCCGATCCAACTTGACACCAACATCTTCTGAATAATCACCATGAACCTACGAGAATAACTCTGAAATTAATAACCAAATAGCTGCTGGTATACAATATGAATGCAATAGTAAGCTATTCATGTGTCCTGTTTAAATCAATACAACAAAGAACAGGCACATAACATACCTCCATCAGCTTGCCAATATCAAATTTGGGGGCCTTGAGGATCTTGACTTTTCGAATATAAACATTTTGCAAGGGGAAGATGCTTGAAGTTGCTTTCTCAATCTCTCTGCCAATTGATTCAGGGATGAATTTAGCAACCAACTCCTTCAGGTCACATGAACTTGCTTGGTTTCTCATGATCTCAACCATCTTCCTACGGATCTAAGACAATAGGGAAAGTATGCTTGTGTGAATTTGCGAGATATGATGACAACCATAAGCATATATCTTCACGTGAGTCAACACCAAGTTGAAAATACTACTAACCTGACGGATCTGGCTGCTCTGAGCATAACAGGTACGCTTCTGCTGGTTTGGACGCTTCTTTGTAAAAGCAATGCAGAACATCCTCAGAGTATAGCTGTCGGTAGTTTTGACATCCACATGGGCCTCAATCAAAGTCTGCCATTTGCGAACCAGTGACCTCAACTTGTCAGTTGTAAAATCCATTCCCTATAATTACTTAACAAAGTTAGAACTCCATCTACAGCAGCAAATGCAAAGATATTACTGTCTAAAAGAATCATCTTACCCAGAAGTTTGTGAGGACATTCTTTCCTTGCACATCCTCTGCTCTCAACCTGATCTTCCTGAAAGCCTGATCCTCATCCTTTTGAAGATCAGCCAGACTCACTTCAAAAACTCTATGCTTAAGTCCCTCTGAAGCAATCTGAGAGGAAAATAAGGACATAATTATTTCATTGAAATTGCAATACAAATGTGCTTTCATAGTATACAAAAGATGAAAAATCAAAGTTTAATCTTTTTTGAGAATGACAATTGATATAGCAAAGATGTAGGGAAAATGATTGTTGAAATTTCCAAGTGAAATTGATGAAACACAACTGCCCATTTTCCTCAAAAATCAATATTGCAAAGAACTCTTTCGACAAAAGTGCATCAATTACAGCACAATGCCGATACACACAATCTCTGCTATTCTTTTATTTCTTCAATCTTATAACAACTATTTGAAGAAAATAAAGGGGAAAAAAATAAAATGAAAACAACCAAGATAAGAAAGTGGCTTAGGGTTTTAACGCCCTCTATGAGATACAAAGATATGTTTTAAAGTTTTAATGTTTTATAGTGGAGCACAGTAAATAGACCCAAGAAAAGCAGGTAAATCAAAAAGAACAAGAAACAGAGTAAAGCTAATAGGAAACAATGCTCCAGATATATAATCATCCACACATACAGTTAAGAAAAAAAACATATAGCCACAACACAAATGGTTCTCCCACCATTTTAAAGATAGTCATAGAATCTTTTTGGACTGTCGTTAATTGCAAGATTACTTATTACATTCTAGCTTGTACGTTTCTATGAGAAGTTATAGGAGAAATCAACCCTAACCGACTAGCAACATTAATTTTAATTTCTAAAATCGCCAATCACTAGTAATGTTCAGGTCCTCAGGATGCATTGACACAGCAGCATTTTCCCAACCAAAATTATCACAAGACATCCACATATTTACAAGCGTGAATAATGTTACTACCCCACACCCACAAATCGTGTATTTATGCATATAATTAAACAAACAGACAAGCTCTAACTACCAATAACCAACAGTTCTCTCCTACACCAAGCCAATCGAACATTTCTTCACTAAAACGTCATTTAATTTTGACTTTAGTCAATTCGTCATCCTAGTACTTCAGAACTATACAGATAACCGAGACACACTTAAAACAAATGATATAACAACACAACAAGCAAGACAAGGTAGAAAGAAATGTGAAGGACAAAACGAAGTAGAGAGGAAAAGGGAGAGGGTGGGGGATAAAGACCTTAGTTCCCTGAGTCCTAGTAACAAGGGTTTTGCCAACGTTTTTTATATCAAAAACTGATGGTGCCTTAATGTCATACCAGTCCTTCTTGGCATACGGATCCGCCCTGCAATCCCACATTCACATACACATACAACCCATATAAGTATTACCATACACAACAAACGGACAAATGAATAAGGTGTTAGTACTGCTACTTACGCCTTCTTCTTTCCTCCCTTCTTTCCCTTGGAAATCCTCTTGTTCTTGCTGCACAATGGAACAACAAAAAAGGATTAGAATATGAAAAGAAAAAATGAATCAGAAATATGCTATGAGCGTTAAAGAGAGATACCCGACGGCCATGTTGGGAAGGAGAGGTTAGAACTGCTTTGGGGGTATTGAGGAAGGGGATGATGAGGCGATACTTAAGAGGATCTGAGCATCAGAAACCCTAGTTTCAGTAAGCGGCGCTGTAGTGTCATGAACTTGGTTATATATATCTTGCCATGACAACATCTGCCACTTTTTTGGGGTTTAATTACGCTAATACCTTAAATCCTCGTATTTTTTTATTTTTTTATCTTTTTTGATCTTATTTGGTAAGCCACGTAGTAATTGGATTTGCATGTAATTACACAATATAACATGTTTGTTTGGTCAAATAACTACTTGATCAATTGAGTATAATTAGAGATATGTAACTACATTCTCCAATTTTCAAGAATAATGGTAATTACAATGTGTAATTATAAGGTTGCATTTTTAGTTTTTTCCCCTTTTATTTTTATTTTTATTTTTTTCTTCACAACTTCTTATTTTTATTTTTACTTTCTTTTTTTTGAAATTTTAAAATATATTTAATTGGTAAATTATTTATATTTTATTTCTCTACTTTTACTTGTAGTGATTTCATGAAATTGCTTATATTTTATTATTTTATTTTTTGAAACTACACCTCTTAATATTAGAAATAACGAGTCATTAACAAACTTGGTATATAATGAGTGATGCAACTAGAGTGGAATTTTTTTGTTGAATATGGTTATAAATTTATTATGTTTCCTAATCTTAAGTTATAGTGAAACTTACTATTATTATGTTGGAATTTGACATATGTTAAACCTTTTTTTTGGATTTTAAAATTGTGTAATATTCATAGTTCCAAATTTACTTGTTTTAGTAGTATTAGCTCATATTGCATGTTGTTCATTTGGATACTGTTATGACATTATATTTACAAATATTAATTTATTTTATCAAACTTGGATTCCAAGATATTTTACAAAATATATGTTTTTGGTTTGGCAAAATGCATAAGTTAGCACTTGACTTATTGCTCAAATCCCCCTTACACATTTTCTGTGGATGATAATAACATTACACACGCAACCTTTTTAAAGTGTATCTAGTACACATCATATTTGGGAGATGGCGCGCGTGTTTTACGCGTAAAAGAGGCGGGTGAATATAAAACTTTTGGGTCTTAATCATTACTTAAACGCCATATGTCCAGCATTTATTACTTTTAAAATTTATTTTGAGTCAATTATTTTTTTCTATTTTTAATTATTTCATCTCCAAATAATTTGGTTCATTTTCCACACTCCACCACCCCGTCCGTTTTCCTCTTCCCATGACCATACATTTTGTCTTCTCTATAGTTTAAACTTTAAAATACAACAATAATTGCAGAGCTAGATCCATGTTCTAAATTAGTAGTCATCTCCTCCAAGATTTAACCTTTCAGATCTGATAATGAAATCAATGACTTATTTTTCTATTTGTTTTCATAATTTTATTTTCAGATATTGATCCTTTCTTTGATTTCAAAAATCTTTTTTTTTTTACTTGAATGGGTATGAAAGGGGGCTATAATGTTTGTGGATTTTGCTCTAAAAATTAATGGCGATGTTATGACAATAGTGATTTTAATAAAGGGAAAAAAAATTTATAGAAGAAGATGGACATCTTTAGCTCTTATTCATCTCTAAGAGTCAAGCTTCATCGGCAATAGTGAAAAAAGAGATACGGTATTGCTAACTATGGCGTTAATGGTGGAAAGCTGATGATAGGATCGTGAATGTGGAGAAGATGAAAAAGTTCGGGGAGGAGGGGGTTACTAAAAGTGAGAAAAGGGGATCTTTTTTATTGTTTTAAAGAAGAAATTTTAATTATGGTGTAGATTAGGTATTTTATTGTATTTTCTTTCGTTTTGATACGTGTCACAATATTATCAAAGCTGGTCAACAAAAAGATGATGTGTATTAGATACACTTTAGAAAAGTTGCTTGTGCAATGTTATTATTATCAATAGAAAGTGTGTAAAGGGGATTTGAGCCATACGTCAGATGGCAACTTATGTATTTTGCCTTTTAGTTTCTGTAACTTTAAATATTATTAATTTAGAATATATATATTACTAATTAATATATATTCACGAAAATATAGATCTTAAATACTAAATATAATATCATTATACTTATAAAAATTTATGGGCATATAATTATTATATTAACTTTTAAGTTTTGATAATTACTTTATTTAAAAATTTATCTAATTGTGTAACTACACTTGGCAACCAAATAGTAAACTTGTACACTATAATTATACCATGACAAACAAATAGGTCGTTGTAATTATATAACTATACAATTATTAAATGTGTAATTACTACTCTAGTAATTACACCAATTTCAATTAGCTGATGGCCTTCCAAACAAACCCTTAGTTAAATCTTGAGGGATAGTCACATAAGTAATAGCACAAATAGCACATAAGGGTCGCTTTGGTATAATGAATAAGCATAAATAATTTTGGGATAAACATTTCGTATAACTTTTTTATTTGCTTGATTACTACTTAAGGATAAATTATTTTAAGATTAAAAATTACTACCAGAATAATCTAAACCTGTCATAAAGTAAAATAACAATTCCACAATAAGTTATCGCATGAATAAAGCAATAAATTGAGAGATTATTACAATATTCAAAACAGTCAATAAAAAATAATACTAAAATAATTAATTTCAGTATAACTTGTATTCAAACCAAACGATTGACCATTTGAATTAGCTAAATTTAAGTAGTTCATTTTTTAGGTGCTGAATCTAAATTTACGAATAAGTATTTAAGTGAATTCAGCGTTTTGTTATTAATATTAACTAATAGTGGTATAAATTTTATACCAAATACTTGATATTATCTATCTCATGTAAAATATATATAATCTTGGTGTAACCTTGTTTTAACCAAACAACTTCTTAGTATTATACAATTATTTAAAAAATGACCATCTAGTCTGAAATATGAATTTTAAAACTAATATTCACATTACATACTTATTGTCTATCTATCTATATCTATTTCTACATTAATAGTACAAAGGTTATTAACAAAATACCGTTCGCTTTTCTTTTGTACCTTTAAAAATATATTTCTTATTGAATACAATTATAATGTAAGTTACTTTCCTAATATTTAGAAATTTGAAATCAAACTAAATTTATGATATTCATAAATTCTTTCTTATTTGAAAACGTAATTAACACCAAAAAAGAAAAAATAAAGGTCGGAAATGTTGCGCCTAGAGTTTAAATCTTCATTTTTTGACATAAAATTATATAATATTAAAAAGTAACATAAAAATTGAAAAATCAGAGTAGGAAACAAAATGGGAGAATTACCCCTTTAGGCTATATCACATAGTCCGCAACCCATCAGAAAAATACCATGTTTAAAGCCCTTACCCAATGTAGCTCGAATTGTACATAGCTTGAAAACTATTTTTCACCAGTTAGTCCACTCCTTTTTTTCGTTCTTCTTCTTCTTCTTCTGTGTCACCCTTTGCACCCCAAAAATTCTCTATCATTTTTATTCTCCTTCAATTCATACTCTATATTCAAAGCTGATAATTTTGACGAAAAAGGTAGTCTTATTTAAACCGCTTTTATGAAAATATTCGAAGGCATGTATTATTACAAAATTCGGACGTATCTTAACTGTATCAGTTTGATCGTTGCCTTTAGCTTGGGATTTTCCTCTTGGGCACGTTTTCTTGTTATACTCCGAACTTGTTCGACCTGTCAGTCCCCAAGCGGGGTGACGGTGGCCTATTAAAATGAGGGTTGCCTTTTTAAGGCTTTATGATCTCAAGACGTTAATAATTCGATTATATCGATTTTTCGTACAACAGTCCCCGAGAATAGGGTAAGTTGTTCGAATTTTAGTTGTGATTGGCCCTAAGCTTGTTTCCACAATAAGCCAAAAATATAAAATTGTAAAGTGAAAATTTCAACTAAGGCATGCAATATTTGGCAAGGAAAAATACTTCTCTTGATAGATTATACATGCGTACATATTTGCCTTTAGGGCTCGAGTAATCTACACGGGCGCGGTTCGTTTGACCATTTGGCCCTTACAAAATTTAACCTATCGAGACCTAGTTGACACGAAGTATTTTCCTTGTAACAAAATTGATATCCAATAGTGATGCCCCCAGTATTCGAGGTTGATTGTAAAGAAGCCTCAGATAATGTTGAATTGCTCTAAGTTAGCACGAACAATTGTTGCCTCGCTAAAAACCTCGCCGGAAAAACCCATTTGGAATAAAATTCAGTCTAAGCAAAAAAGAGTGCAACTCGTGCTTTCAGACCTAAGGATTTTGTGATGAATAATCCTTCGATGTCTTAGATTTAACACCTGCAATTGGTTAGCATAATACATAAATGAAAAATGAGAAGGTCGTACCTTAGCAGTAATATCGTTTGAGGAGCGATACGTTCCAATTGTTTGACATATGAATTAATTGATTGGAGTCATATGAAGATCACTTCCTCAATTGGAATGGGAGAAATGTGTTTATTGTCATACAGTAAAGAGGTTCACTTGGTAGGCTGTTGGATCGTCAAATTAGAAAGAATGTGTCAGCATTGTCTCGGCCTTATCCTCATTTCACATGTAATTTTGATTCCAGTGGTTAACTAATAATTTTTTTTAAAAAAAAGTCACCGTTAAAGGTGGTTCAAAGATCCAATGTCAAAAATTGGATTTTTCGACTTGTTAGTTGTTTGAAATGGATATTATTCCGTTCGATTGGAATCATCAAGAGAAGTTCAAAACTTAAATTCCAAGTGATTTGGAGTAGATTAGAGTTACATTTGAGTTGAATTTTAGGTGATGCCCAAGGAGGAGGAGGAAGAAGAAGAAGAACAAGAGGAAGAGGAAGAGGAGGAGGAAGAGGAGGAGGAGGAGGAAGAATAATAAGAGGAAGAAGAAGAAGAAGAGGAAGAGGAAGAAGAGGAAGAGGAGGAAGAGGAAGAGGAAGAAGAAGAAGAAGAAGAAGAAGAAGAAGAAGAGGAAGAAGAAGAGGAAGAGGAAGAAGAAGAGGAAGAGGAAGAGGAAGAGGAAGAGGAAGAGGAAGAGGAAGAGGAAGAGGAAGAAGAAGAAGAAAAAGAAGAAGAAGAAGAAGAAGAAGAAGAAGAAGAAGAAGAAGAAGAAGAAGAGGAGGAAGAGGAGGAAGAGGAGGAATAGGAAGAAGAGGAAGAGGAAGAAGAGGAAAACGAGGAAGAGGAAGAGGAAGAAGAAGATGGAGAAGAGGAAGAGGAAGAAGAAGAAGAAGAAGAAGAAGAAGAAGAAGAAGAAGAAGAAGAAGAGGAAGAGGAAGAAGAAGAAGAAGAGGAAGAGGAAGAAAAAGAAGAAGAAGAAGAAGAGGAAGAGGAAGAGGAAAAAGAAGAGGATGAGGAAGAGAAAGAGGAAGAAGAAGAGGAAGAGGAGGAAGAGGAGGATGAAGAGGAAGAAGAGGAGGAAGAGGAGGATGAAGAAGAAGAAGAAGAAGAAGAAGAAGAAGAAGAAGAAGAAGAAGAAGAAGAAGAAGAAGAAGAAGAAGAAGAAGAAGAAGAAGAAGAAGAAGAAGAAGAAGAAGAAGAAGAATGTTGTCCAAGTTCAGTTGAAGTTTTGAAGAATGACAAATGAACTCAGTGAAGGACAAGTTCCATCTTATGAGACACAGTGGTTATCAGCCCATGCACATGAGATGCACGTGAAGAAGATAAGCCTTAGGGATCAAGCAACAATATCTTCTGAACTGATCGAAAATATTGCATATGAGATAAAGAGGAGAAGTCTCCTTATGAGAAGAGAACAATCCGGATAAGGGTTGAAGTTTGTATTGTTCTAGGACTCAAATTCAATGGAGGATCAGCAATTGAGTTACAATCAAACTCTGATTACTAACCTAATAGATAACTGAGTTTGTTCTCTTTTACTGGATGCACATACGCAGAAGTTAAGCAAAATTGAGACCAAAAGAGCAAGGAAAATTTTGCAAGCAATTTATGTGAGATTAAAGTGTGCACTCCTGTAGTTATTTGAATGAGATAGAATAACCAGTTCCATTGTGTTTATTCTTATTCTAGTTCAATTATAATAGGTGGTTTAAACTTGTATCTTTCTAGCTTTCATATAAGCAATTGAATTAGGTACTTTGAGCATTCAAGTTAGAGTTAACTTGAAGGTGTTGCAATAGTTGAGGATGTATGCCACACTGGGATTGAAGTTAATCCTTAGGTTTACAAGAGTTTTGTAAATGCTGTTTTGGCTTATTGATTTTAGTGGATGTTTGGGAAAATCCTACTGAGTAGTAGGTCATGATTTTTTCACCTTTTGAGCCAGGTGTTTTCCACATAAAAATCTTTGTGTTCTTTAATTTATGTATTTTAATTCTGCAAAGAGTAGTAGTTATAACACCTAGAAGAACAAGGTGCTTTTAGATAGAAAATTGGGTACCACACGAATCACCCCCCCCCCCCTTCTTGTGTGGTATTGATGTTTGGAACTTCAATTGGTATCAGAGCGGGTTATCCTTGAAGAGGCTAACACCTTAGGAAAACATCAACATGAGTGCACCACCTGGGAACTGGGAAGGGCAATCTACTACTAGGCCTCCACTGTTCAATGGATAGTATTACTCATGGTGGAAGAACAGGATGAATGATCACATCATAGGGGAAGACTATGAACTCTGGGACATAGTCATTGATAGTCCCTTGGAAACTACAATGAAAAATAAGGAAGGAGTGGATGTGCCAAAGACAAGGGTTGACTGCACTGTTGAAGATTTGAAAAAGTGAGAGAAAAATACTAAGGCCAAGAAATGGCTTGTATGTGGATTGGGTCCAGATGAGTACAGTAGGATCCAAAACTGTACCATTTCCAAAGAGATATGGGACACTTTGCAAGTGGCTCATGAAGGAATAGCTCAAGTGAAGAGATCTAGAAGAACATTGTTGTATTTTTAATATGAGAATTTTACTATGAAATATGGAGAAACTATTCAAGAGATGTATACTAGGTTCATTACACTGACAAATAAACTTAAGTCTCTTTGAAGAGTTATTCTTGAAGAAGACAAATTTGAGAAAATCTTGACAAGAGTTCTTCCAGATGATTGGTAAAACAATATCACTGCCATTCAGGAATCCAAGAATATATTACTCTCAGACTGGATGAACTGATTGGAAATCTTACTGTTTATGAACTAAGAAGGCAAACCAGGAAGATGGATACACCCAACACGAAGAGAAGTTTAGCTCTCAAATACATAAGGTTCGGATATGGAAGAAGATGAGATGGCTATGATCATTAGAGATCTCAAAAGGTACCCGATGAGAGGAAATGGTTCATCAAGAGGTACAAATTTCAACAAGACAAGAGCTCATGAGAAACAGACCAATGACGGCTGCTATAAGTGTGGTGAGACTAACCACATAACCAAGAATTGCCCTTAATGGAAAATTGAGTGGAAGAAATAAAGGGTTGAACGAAGAAATAGGAATATGGAATAGGTTCAACCCAAAAGAAACAAAAGTTCAACCAAGGCTATGGTTGCTGCTTGGGGTGAAACCTCTGATGAAGACTCAGAAGATGAAGCTGAAGAAGAGCAAGCTCTTATGGCCATAGGAGAATCAGATGATGAGCAAGAGGTAAGTATTATGCATCTCAAGGACAAAATTAAATTTCCATCTAAAGAAAGGTTAGCTTAACTATTATTAGACTTCATTGATGAGCCTGAGATAGTTAACAATGAAAAGGAAGTTCTACCTAGGGAATGTGTTATCTTAAAAGCAAAATGCAAAAGTCTAGAATTTAGGGCTGATGAGAGTGATAATAAAAATGCTGAGTTGAAGAACCAGGTTCTTGAACTTGACAATAGTATTCTAGAACTTAGGTCAGAAAATCTAAAACTGAAACAACGAACATGAAAAAAGAAAGTTTATCACTCATTTCTCTCTCTAGAAGAAAATCTAGGAAAAATGAAAGATGAACTGTATAAGAAAGATGCATTAATTAAGGTTCTAAAAGAAGATCTAGAAAAGGTGAGACATGAACTAGATAGAACTTGCAAATTGAGCAAAGCTTCTGATACTCTCTCTTGGTTTCAAGAGCATCACAGTAGCAACAAAAGAGGACTTGGTTATGGGAGTCAAGCTCCAAAATGGGACCCCAAAAATAAGTACCTCACACTTCCTGAAAATAAGACCTGGACACAATGTGGTAAGACTGGCCATTATAAAAATGAAACAATGCAACATAAAAGGTCGGTTAAAGGAACAAAGCTTTTGTTCAAGAAAAACACAAGCTGCTTGGTTGGGCAAGAAAGAATCTGATTCATCATTTTATATATAGAAAGGGACCCAAACTAGTTTGTGTAGAAAATCATTCTATCCATGATATGTGTGCTTTGGTTGTATTAGCATGATTTTCAGGTATATGTTTTGATGAATGACAAACAATGAAGTCAAGTGTCAAACAACGTTATTATATGACAAACAATCAAGATTGAATGCCGAGAAGCAGATTGATGAATGGATTGCATGGAAAAGCCAAAGACGAGCTCAAAAGTTCAAGACCGAAGACCCAAGGCGTAGGTCGTTAGGTAGAACCAATGTAAGAGCAACGTTTAAGTTATCTCGTCTTTTGGCTCAACATAGGTCATCATAAATATGCATAAAATCATTTTATCAAATCATATTTGTTATAAACATATTTCAAATACTTCAAACAAAATGATTTTAACGTTTTCATTTTAACTTAAATGGTTTTTGAAGTAAGTTTTCAATTCTGGACAGCATAAGAGAATAATCGATTATGGAAAAGTGATAATCGATTATTCTGGGAAATTCCATTTATTGAAAATTTCCGCAGAGTAGGATAATCGATTATACACTTGGACATAATCGATTATCTTGTATTCGTTGCCTTCCCAACGTTCCGTTTTATGAACGTTGAGAAGATAATCGATTATGCAAAGTGAATAATCTATTATCTTGGCATAAAATTAGCATTATTGATTGCCAATTAAGCAACGGACATACAACCTCTACCACCTATAAATAGAGGTCTTTTTGACTCATTTGAGATGAACAATATCTCTCATTATTCTTGAACATATTTATAACATTTCTACATCATATTTAGAGCTTTTGTTGAGCCATTTGAGAGATAATTTTGTGTTGTTCATAGAGCTTATATTGTATCTCTTTATCTACTCTTCTTAGAGAGTTCTTGTTGTAAAAGAGAAAGGTTCTTGAGAAGACCATATCTTCTCATTGATCGTCGGGTTTGCTAAGTACCTTCAATCTTAGTGTGTGAAGTCTTGTGGTGCGGTATCCACGAGCAAGGTGAAGTCTTGAGGTGAGGTATCCTCGATCAAGTTGAAGTCTTGTAGAGCGTACATCTACGAGCAAGTGTAACGGTTTGTTAGGCACCCGTAAGCTTAACGGAGTTAGTGTAAACTCGAGAGAGTCTCTCGGGGACTGGACTAACCACGTTGTGGTGAACCAGTATAAATTCGGTGTGTCCTCTCCTTACTCTTTTAATTACTGCACTTACTTTACTCCTGCAATTTTAATTCCGCAAAATTTATCGACATTCTCGTGCCGCACTATTCACACCCCTCTAGTGACGGGCATAAATCCTAACAGTTTGTATCAGAGCCTAACTCTCTAAAAGCCTTAACCGGTTGAGAGAACGTTCCATATATTTGTTGAGAATGTTGAACGCAGGAATGATGAGCGAAGGACACTCCACCAATAGGCCTCCACTATTTGACAGAACAAATTACACATATTGGAAAGAGCGGATGAGAATTTTTATCCAATCAAATAACTTTCTCTTGTGGCAAATCATCAAGAATGGTGAACAAATGCCGACAAAGAAAGTTGGGAAAACCACGGTTCCAAAGGAGGAAGATGAATATAATGCCGAGGACATCAAGAAAGTTGAAAAAAACGCAAAGGCCGTCAACTTATTATATTGTGCGGTGAATCCGGATGACTATAGAAAGATTTCTTGCTGCACAACCGCCAAGGAAATGTGGGATAAGCTCGAGATCACTTACGAAGGTACGCCTCAAGTCTGAGAATCAAGAGTTGATTTTCTAACACATGAATATGAACTCTTTAGAATGAAGGAGAATTAATGCATCGATATTATATTTGAACGGTTCTCAATGATCATCAACGATCTCCATGCTCTCGGAAAGTATACTCGAACAAAGATCTAGTTCGAAAAATCCTACGGAGTCTCACTCCCGAATGGCGTTCCAAAGCCAATGCTATCCAAGAATCGGTAGGAATCTCGGGCGTCACAATTGATGAACTACGAGGTAACCTCAAAACTTATGAAAGCACTATTCTTAGAGCTTCTTTTGAAAATAAGAAAAATTTGAATATTGCCTTCAAAGCCTCATCTTCTAAAAAAGTAGAGGTAAGTGATTCGGAAAGCGATGATGATACTATTTCCAATGATTTAATTGAAAAGTTTTATAAGTTTATGAAGAAGGAAATAAAGAAGGAAGAACCAAGTCCTTCATGCCAAAATTGTGGAAAACTTGGCCACACCAAATCACATTGTCCAAAATCCAAGGACAAGAAGAAGAAGAAACACCAAATGCGCGTGACATGGGATTCGCACAGCTCGGGTGATGAAACTGCCGCCCTATGCCTCATGGCCAACGAGGAAGAAGAGGTAAGTACTCCTAACTCTTACTCTTATGAAGAATTACAAGAAGCTTTTCAAAAATTATATGATGAATTGAAAAAGTCTTCAAAAATCTCCAAAGAGGCCAAGGCTAAAATTAAAGTTTTAGAAGAGAAAAATAAATTTTTGGAAAATAACAATATTGATCTTAGAAATAAAATCAAGGAGATGCATGAAGATTCTTCAATTGATCAAAATTCTAATTGTTCATCCTGTGATTCTTTGAATTAGAAAACATAGAACTTAGGAACACACTAGAAAAATGTAGTGTAGACAATCCTAAAATAGCTGAAGAAATTAAAAAGAAAAGGCCCAGGAAAATAAAAGGCGTAAGAATCATGTTAGAAATTGCGATGCTCAACCTAGAAATGATTCTAGGAATTTTATTAATGAGTCTAGAATTAATCATTTTAGACCGCCTAGAAATGACTCTAGGAATTTCAACGCTTCTCGGAATAACGACTTTAGATCACCTAGAACATTTTTGGCTCAACCAAGACATATGCACAACCCGAATGTTATATGTCATTATTGCAACCGTGTAAGACACATAGCACCCGTATGTTTTGCAAAACATAGGAATTTATCTTTTAGCTATGATTATTATTTGCATAACCCCCAAGGACCCAAAAGTGGTTGGGTACCTAAAACCTATTTTTAGGTACGTTTGCAGGTGTGCTTGAAGACTACAATATCGTAGTAGATGCATCAAGCATGAAACCTTATTGCATCGAGGGGGAATTTCGGTTAGTTATCATATTTTTGATAAAAACGTAATAGTTGATATGTGTTAACGATTGATATGTCTTTGTTAACAATTGGTATCAATTATTTTTGTTGATTCATGTTTTGATAACTTTTATTTTGAATAAAAATGGGTATCAATTATTTTTGTTAAAAATAATGATTGATTCATGTTTTGATGAATATTATTTTTGGTTTGAATAACAGTTGGTATATTCTTGAAAATAAATGATTCATGTTTTTGATACAACTATTGGTTTGTTAAAAATTAACAGTTGATATGTTGTTAAGTAATATGATTTGCTAAAAATAACCGTTATTATGGTTGTTATGTTTTTGCTAATATTTGGTATCATTTTATGTTGGTATAATTTTTTTTAAAATCGTCATCATGTATATTCCTCATTATATTTCCTATTTTATGTTTGACATTAACAGTTGGTATTCCCAAAAGAGGGAAGTGTCAAATGGGGAAAGTAGCATGTGTATACTCTCCTTTTGCTAATGCCAAAGGGGGAAGAGTTTAGGCGATATGCATCAAATAAGGGGGAATGTATCTACGTTATAGTATGCCTTATTTGAGGGGGAATTATCATTAAGGGGAATCCGATGCATGAATTGTATGTTGAGATATAGCATGAATTTAGGGGGAATCCGATATGCATATCTCCTGTTGTTTGTCATTATCAAAAAGGGGGAAATTGTAGAAGATCATTCTATCCATGATATGTGTGCTTTGGTTGTATTAGCATGATTTTCAGGTATAGGTTTTGATGAATGACAAACAATAAAGTCAAGTGTCAAACAACGTTATTATATGACAAACAATCAATATTGAATGCCGAGAAGCATATTGATGAATGGATTGCATGGAAAAGCCAAAGACGAGCTCAAAAGTTCAAGATCGAAGACCCAAGGCGTAGGTCGTTAGGTAGAACCAATGTAAGAGCAACGTTTAAGTTATCTCGTCTTTTGGCTCAACATAGGTCATCATAAATATGCATAAAATCATTTTATCAAATCATATTTATTATAAACATATTTCAAATACTTCAAACAAAATGATTTTAACGTTTTCATTTTAACCAAAATGGTTTTTGAAGTAAGTTTTCAATTCTGGACAGCATAAGAGAATAATCGATTATGCAAAAGTGATAATCGATTATTCTGGGAAATTCCATTTATTGGAAATTTTCGCAGAGTAGGATAATCGATTATACACTTGGACATAATCGATTATCTTGTATCCGTTGCCTTTCCAACGTTCCGTTTTATGAACGTTGAGAATATAATCGACTATGCAAAGTGAATAATCGATTATCTTGGCATAAAATTAGCATTATTGATTGCCAATTAAGCAACGGACATACAACCTCTACCACCTATAAATAGAGGTCTTTTGACTCATTTGAGATGAACAATATCTCTCATTATTCTTGAACATATTGATAACATTTCTACATCATATTTAGAGCTTTTGTTGAGCCATTTGAGAGACAATTTTGTGTTGTTCATAGAGCTTATATTGTATCTCTTTATCTACACTTCTTAGAGAGTTCTTGTTGTAAAAGAGAAAGGTTCTTGAGAAGACCATATCTTCTCATTGATCGTCGGGTTTGATAAGTACCTTCAATCTTAGTGTGTCTTGTGGTGCGGTATCCACGAGCAAGGTGAAGTCTTGAGGTGAGGTATGCTCGAGCAAGTTGAAGTCTTGTAGAGCGTACATCTACGAGCAAGTGTAACGGTTTGTTAAGCACCCGTAAGCTTAACGGAGTTAGTGTAAACTCGAGAGAGTCTCTCGGGGACTGGACTAACCACACGTTGTGGTGAACCAGTACTCTCCTTACTATTTTAATTACTGCACTTACTTTACTCCTGCAATTTTAATTCCGCAAAATTTATCGACATTCTCGTGCCGCACTATTCACCCCCTCTCTAGTGACGGGCATAAATCCTAACAGTTTGGGTTCCTAAGACTAACCCTGATTTCTTTTGCAAGTTCAAGTGAAAGGGAGTAGCCAAATATGGTACATGGATAGTGGCTGCTCAAAACACATGAATGAGACAAGTACCCATTCCTTTCACTTGAAAACCTGAAAGGAGGTAATGTCTCATTTGAAAATAGAAAGAAAGGTGAGATCATTGGGGTTGGAAATGTAGGTATGACAGACTCTTATTCCATTGAGAATGTATACTTGATAGATGGCTTAAAACATAGCTTAATCAGTGTATCACAACTCTGTGACAAAGGTAACCTTGTAGTTTTCACCTCTACTAAATGCTTTATGATTAACCTTACCACTGGCAAGATTGTTTTGCAGGGAAAAAGAGTTAACAATATTTACATTGTAGATTTGTCAGCTCTTTCAGAAAATAAACTCACTTGTTTAAGTGTGCTAGTTAATGATCCCCTTCTGTGACACAAACGACTTGGCCATGCTAGTCTAAATCAGCTAAATAAATTAGTATTCAAGGACTTGGTGATAGGGTTACCTAATATCAAGTTCAAGGAAGACAAAGTTTGTGAGGCATGTGCAAGGGGGAAGCAGGTAGGTCATCCTTCAAATTCAAGGAAGCAGGTAGGTCATCCTTCAAATCCAAGAAAATGGTAAGTATGTCCATGACATTTGAACTGGTTCATATGGATCTTTGTGGTACAATGAGAACTATGAGCAGAGGTGGATAAAAATATGTGATGGTACTTGTTGATGATTATTCTAGATTTACCTGGGTACTATTTCTATCATCTAAAGACGAGGCATTTGAAATATTTACTGCTTTTGTTAGAAAACTCAGAAACAATTAGGAAATCAGCTTGCATCCATTAGGTCTGATCATGGAACTGAATTTGAAAATGTAAATTTGTTGAATATTGTTACGAAAATGGTATAGATCACAACTTTTCTGCCCCTAGGACTCCTCAGCAAAATGGAGTAGCTGAAAGAAAGAACAGGACCTTTGAGGATATGGCAAGGACCATGTTTCTCTCTAGTGAATTACCCCACAACTTATTGGTAGAGGCTATAAATACAACATGCTACAAAATCAATAGATGCATGACTAGACCTCTTTTTGAGAAAACTCCATATGAGTTACTTAAAGGGAGAAAACCAAACATATCCCACCTTATGGCATTTGGTTGCAAGTGCTATGTGCACAATAATGGAAAAGACTCCCTAGGTAAGTTTGATCCCAGAAGTGATGAGGAAGTATTCTTGGGATATTCTTCACATAGCAAAGCATATAAAGTATTCAATAAAAGAACTTTGTGTGTTGAAGAAAGCGTGCATGTTGTATTCGACGAAACTAACATTCTTACTGAGAGACGGGAACATGAAGATGAAGCCATTGGTCATGTAAAAGAATTGACTAAAGTAGCATCAAAAGAAGGAACATATGATGGAACATGTTCTTCCACTTATGGCAAACTGACAGAGGGAACTAATCAGGGAGAAAATGAAACAAACTCTCTACAAGAACCAGTTTATGAACCTGTTCCTTAGCAACAGAACACAAGAGAATCATCTAGTAGAAACCAGTTGGTGGTGAAATCCCACAAGTATCAAAGTTCTCATCTCATTGAGGACATTATTAACGAACCAACATCTGGAGTCAAAACTAGATCACAACTAAAGAATCTGTATGTATTTTATACTTTTCTATCTCTTATTGAACCTCAATATGTTGTTATGGCTTTGCAGGATACAGATTGGGTTAATGCTATGCAGGATGAACTCAATCAATTTGAAAGAAGTCAAGTCTGGCATCTAGTTCCTAGATCTAAGGACAGATCAGTCATTGGTACAAAATGGGTCTTCAGGAACAATCTTGATGAAGATGGAGCAGTTACAAGAAACAAGGCAAGGTTGGTGGTTCTAGGTTACAGCCAAAAGGAAGGCATTGACTATGATGAGACCTTTGCTCCAGTTGCAAGATTAGAGGCTATAAGACTCCTCATAGCCGTTGTAGCACATATGGAATTCACTCCCCATCAGATGGATGTTAAAAGTGCTTTCCTAAATGGCTACCTCAAGGAAGAAGTGTTTTTGAAACAACCTCTAGGATTTGAAAGCAAGGAATGTCCTGAGCATGTGTACAAGCTGGACAAGGCTCTATATGGGCTCAAACAGGCCCCAAGAGCTTGGTATGAACGACTATTAAAATTCCTATTGGATCATGGGTACAAAAGGGGCAAAATTGACAGTACTTTGTTCCTAAGGAAAAAAAGTAAAGACCTCTTTGTGGTACAAATATATGTTGATGACATAATATTTGGGGTCACTACTGAGAGGTTGAGTAAGGACTTTGCAAAATTAATGGGAAGTGAGTTTGAAATGAGTATGATTGGTAAATTAAACTTCTTCCTAGGCTTGCAAATCAAACAAAGCCCAAATGGGACCATGATCCATCAGCAGAAGTATATAAAAGAACTAATCAAAAAGTTTAAATGGAGGACTCCAAAGAAATAGATACACATATTGCAACTAACACTAAATTAGATGTTGATGAATCTGGTTCATCAGTTGATCAAAAGTTATATAGGGGTATGATTGGTTCACTCTTGTATCTTACTGCCAACAAGCATGGCATTGTTTTCAGTGTAGGGCTTTGTGCTCGTTTCCAGGCAAATCCAAAGGAGTCACGCTTGATTGATGTCAAGAGGATATTGAGATATTTGAAAGGCACCACCGATCCCTGTCTTTGGTATCCCAAAGGTAGTAATTTTGATCTAGTAGGATATGCTGATGCTGATTATGCAGGTTTCTTAGTGGACAGGAAGAGCACTTCAGGTATGGCACATTTCCTAGGTCATGTCTTATGTCATGGGCTACCAAAACACAAAATTCAGTAGCCCTATCTACTGCTGAAGCTGAATATGTTGTTGTTGCTTCATGTTGTGCTCAATTGATATGGATCAAACAACAACTGGTAGACTTTGGAATTAAAGTGGGATGTATTCCAATATTTTATGATAACACTAGTGTTATAAGTATGACAAAAAACCATGTTCATCATAAAAGGACCAAGCACATAGAAGTTAGACACCACTTCTTAAGAGATAGCTATGAGAAAGGGTTAATCTCAATAGAATTTTGTGCTACTGATAAACAAATAGCTGACATCTTCACTAAAGCACTGAGTAGAGAAAAATTTTAAAGGAACATGTTAGAATTCCGGGATGATTAAGATCACCTAAAAAGGTCCAGTTCAGAATGCACAATTGAAAAAAAAATTTGTTATGAGTTCTTAATATTATGTAAATATCTAAACTAATTTTTACTCAGTTTCATATTTTAGTTAGTATACTCCTGTGACATGTGTTTATATGACTTATTGATCTCTTATAAAGTCTTTCTATTTTGACATTTGAGGCATGATCAAGAGAAATTTTACTTGAAGAACCTGGTTCATCAGTATATGCTCATGAAAAAGTTCAGGTGTGTTTCTATACTTTGCATAATTAGAAAGATAAATCTTCTAATCGTGAGAAAAAGTCCTAATTACACCAAACTTCTTGAAATTCTATCCATTGAGCATTGAACCACTTTTATTACCATAGGAGTCTGATTAAAACGAATTTTTTTTTAAAAACCAGTGTCGCCCATTAATCACGAAGAGACCGAAATTCTAATGTGATTAGACCTCTAATGACTACTAAAATAGCTTGCCGTTACTACACTTAATCATAACCCCTCTTTTAATACACACCGCATCTCTTCTTTTTGCTCATAACCGTCGCTTACTTCCTCCAAAACTCTGATTATCTCCTTCATCTCCAAAATTCCAAAAATTCCCAAATTTCCAGAAATTCTCAACCATGACAAACCCTCAAGACAACCCAGGTACTCCCCCACCAGTATCTCATGATACTTCATCATCCACACCTCCTGTTGAAACCCCAAAATCTAGGTTTCGTCGCCAGAAAATGTTGGCCAGGAAAACTATAGCTTTTGGCTCTTTGAGAAAAGCCTTAAATGAAAAATTGAAAGCTAGCCAAAAGGAGGAAAGTCTAGCAAAAGAATCTGACTCAAGCTTTGAGTCTGAGGCATTTCTCTGCAAGTGATAGTGAAGAACATAGGTCTTCTGACAGTGACAAGATCAAGAAAATCCCAGTGAGGTAAATACTTGTTTTGCATTTTCTAATGTGGTAGAAAGGGCAAAGAATAGGTTTGTGATGGTGGTATCTATGAAAAATGTAGAAGGGGTTGGGTCTAGAAGAAAGGGAAAGAAAAGGAAATGATAGGTTCTTGCTATCTGTGGTAGTGTAGAAGAGGGTGGCATTAAGCCAAAGGGAAGTGGTTCTGGAGAGGCTGCTGAAGGCCTTGTTCATCTGAGTGAATAGCAAGATGAACCTGGTTCATATGTGGAGGAAACCTTCACTGATATCTTGAAGAAGGTTGGGGCCACTTATGATCCAAAGAAGCGCAAGGTTTCTTCCCAAAAGACCCAACCGCTTCCAAACTAACTAAGAAAAGCAAGGTGTCATCTTCCAAGTATGCAGTTCCTTCATTACCAAAAGGAAGAGCAACAAGGATCAGGGTGAAGCAAAGCGAGGCAGAACTACAGAATCCTTTAGAGGAAATTAAGAAAAAAAAAGAAAGAAAAAGGAAAGGCAAAGGTTGTGTAAAGTTCTTAGGCTGCTGAAGAAGAGGAGGAGGAGATGGAACTGATACATCAAGAGGGAGGTACAACGGTGGAGGTTCCTATTGCCAAACTAAAATGAACCAAGACTCCTGCAAAGAAGTCTTCAAAATTTGTATATGTTGAACCCTCCTTGGCCAAAATAAATAGGTCTTCAATGAAGGAAAAACAAGTAAAAGTTACTGAAGAAGAAGAAGAAGAGTGAAGTGGAGAAGAAGCAGATGAGGAGTCTGAAAAGGAACAAGCTCGATTTGCCATCTTTGGCAGGAGAAAGATTCTGAAGGGAAGGTTACTGAAAGACCTAGAGGAGCCAGCCATGATTAGGTTGGTTGATTCTCTATATGCACAAGGTTGGAAGGACATGGTTATTCAACTGGATGGAAGGCTGGCAAGAAAGGTGCTGATCTAGTTTATGGCTAATGCTACTGTGAAGAATGTAGTAGTCACCAGTCTGGTTATGGGAGTGAAGGTGCAATTTAATGCAACTAAATTGGGGAAGATCCTGGACATACTTTGTGAGGGATATGATGACTACACTAGGCAGATGTGTCCTTGTCTAGATGATCTTCCTAGTGCTCTCCAAATCACCAGAAACTTTTGTGACACTGAATCTATTAAAGATATGCTAGAGGCAAGATTTGTACAGAAGAGTGAGATGATACCTGAGCACAAGGTGCTATTTGAATTTGTGAACAAATGTCTGCCGCCCAGACAGGAGAGGACACATACTGCTAACTACATAGACTTGGTTCTTCTAAAATGCCTTATGAGAGGAAAGCAAATTAAATGGTCTGCCTTCATTGTCAAGCTGTTGGACAGGGTCATAAATGGCTCCAAGATCATGCTACTCCTTATGCATTCATACTGACGACTGTGCTGGATAGATTGAATGTTCCTTTGAACAAATGGGATATAGCTCCAGCAAGGACTATTTTGGTGTCAAAACCCAGCAGACTTGTGACTATCTCATTAGTGTAGCCCAAGTTGAACCTGGTTCATCTTTGAAGACTCCAGTGAATAGTAAGGTTAGGGCCTTAGTTCAAGGGTGTGGGACAAAGGATGGTGAGATTGCTAGGCGGAAGGCTCGTGTTGTTGAACTTAAAAGTGAGAAGAATAGCCTAAAAGATGAGCTAGAAAAAGAAAAGGAAAAGGGTGAAGGGATGCTTCAAACAATTATCAATCTTCTCCAATCCCAACCCTTTACTTCCTCCAAGCCTTAGATCCTCCAGCATTGTCCTTGAATGAGTCTAGTAAACCCCCCTCCCCCTAGTGACCCAGATTAGGAATTTCTTTGCTCATGGTTGGATGTTTTTTTTTTGTGAACTAGTTTGTAGAAGCATTTCCTATCAATGACAATCTACTTTTATCTTGCTATTGTGAAGATTTTATTCTCAATAGTTAAGTTTTTGTTAAGTTTAATTATTGTTTCACTAAATCATACTTTCACCTGCAGTTGCCCTAGTGGCCATGAGTAACTATTACAATATGGGATTCATATTATATGTAACTTTTCGATCATGTCAAAAGGGAGAAGAGATATTGTGCTTTACATTATATTCTGAAAAAGTGATATTTATAACCTGGTTAAATCCGGTCCTTAATAATGAGTTAAAATTTTTAAGTAAAAATGTTGATAATTAGTTGAGTTCCACAGGTTCTCTGATCAGTAAAATCATAGAGTTTATCATCATCAAAAAGAGAGAATTTGTTGGCCCAAGTTCAGTTGAAGTTTTGAAGAATGACAAATGAATTCAGTGAAGGACCATGTCCATCTTATGAGACACATTGGTTATCAGCCCATGCACATGAGATGCACGCGAAGAAGATAAGCCTTAGGGATCTAGCAGTAATATCTTCTGAACTGATCAAAAAGATTGCATATGAGATAAGGAGAAAAAGTCTCCTTATGAGAAGAGAACACATCCAGATAAGGGTTGGAGTTTGTATTGTTCTAGGACTCAAATACAATGGAAGATCAATAATTGAATCACAATCAAACTCTGATTACTAACCTAATAAATAATTGAGTTTGTTCTCTTTTACAGAATGCACATACGCTGAAGTTAAGCAAAATTGAGAGCAAAAGAGCAAGGCAAATTTTGCAAGCAGTTTATGTGAGATTAAAGTGTGCACTCCTACAGCTACTTGAACGAGATAGAAGAAACAGTTCCATTGGGTTTATTATTATTCTAGTTCAATTGTAGTATGTGGTTTAAACTTCTATATTTCCAGCTTTCATAGAAGCATTGTATTAGATACTTTGAGCATTCAAGTTAGAGTTAACTTGAAGGTGTCGCAACAGTTAAGGATGTGTGACGTAGTGGAATTAGAGTTAATTCTTAGGTTTACATGAGTTTTGTTAATGCTGTTTTGGCTCATTAATTTTAGTGGATGTTTGGAAAAATCCTACTGAGTAGTAGGTCGTGGTTTTTTCACCTTTTGATCCAGGTATTTTCGACCTAAAAATCTCTGTATTTTTTAATTTCTGTATTTTAATTTTGCAAACAGTAGTAGTTATACACCTAGAAAAATGAGGTTCTTCTAGATCGAAAATTGGGCACCACACAAATCACCCCTCTCCTCCCTCATGTGTGGTATTGACGTTTGAAACATCAAAGAAGAAGAAGAAGAAGAAGAAGAAAATCTGCGAAGCTCCATTGATAGAATTCATTTGTGTAATAATATATAATATTATATAAATAGTGTATAATAGTGTATAAACACATCTTATACATTAATGTATATAAGGTTGATACATTATTTACAAGTATTTAGTAAATTTCTCGCATTTTCTTCTTCTTCTTCTTCTTCTTTTTCTTCTCATCCGTCTTATATGCCTATATACATAGTCTATCAAGAATATTTTCACTATTGTAAATATCATCTTTATACACTTTTATAAATTATATACCTAATGTATACCTCTTTTTATTAAAAGTGAATATCATTGTATAAAAGTGTATAAGCATCTCTTACGAAATTTTTATACGATTTTTACTTGTAACTCTTGTATAAAACTAGTCCAAATCTCCATCATATAATTTCAAAACATTGAATACAACCTACTTAGATTATTTCTAATAAGTTCAAATAATATCCACACCCATTTTTTTATAAAATCATATTCAAAATTTAACTAGATTATCATTAAAGGAGATGAGATTTTAGGTTTTTGTGTCCGTTTTTGATTTTTGTAGTGATGATAGGTATTTATAAACTTGAGGAAAAAGGAGAATAAAAACTCACAGATATTCACGCCAGGAGATAAACAAATAAAAAACAAAAAAATAATAATTCAGAGAAGTAGTGGCTATAGGGAAGGCATGAATGAGTGTTGATTGAGTGTCTCGATCAAAGGTTACACTAAAAACGGGGAACTGATTTTCGTTTTTATTTTTTTGGCATATGATTCTATTTTATTAATTAATATAAATATGTATGGGTGAAAAATGAGGAGAGAGCTACAATAGGGGTATGTAAGTGACAAAAAAATAAGATGCAAATCACGTGAATTTATTCCATAATATCTATTTAGCTCGGAGGCACACCTATAAGTCATAAAACACACAACTAGTGTAAGACACTAGTGATTAAAGCTCAAACTCAATCAAAGTATAATAAATTTGAGTGTAATAAACGCTAAAATATGTAATTCTAGTATATCATCAATGTTGTCCATACATATAAAATATTCTTTAGATAAAAAATAAAAAAGAAAATTAGACAACATGTAGAAGGAGTACTTCTAATATACTGAAGATAAAGTATTCGTTTAAGCATTGCAAATTGCGAAAATTCTCACACTCAAATCTATAAAATGACTTACAGAAAAATAGTTATTCTTGGAGAAACCGAATACAACATACTAGTGGCTTATCATACAACAAATACCGTTATTTGTTCTTTGCCTCATAATTAATATTGATTAAATCATAGCTGGGAGAGGCACGATAAAATTATAAAGCATCTTCCTTGGCCAATTAAATATAACTTAAAAATATTGTGTTCCTTGAAAATGTAAAGCTCCAACCTATTTGATTATGCTCCATCGACAATGGTGCGCAAACAAAATCTTACAAAAGTGTTTGTGTAGTATAATTCACAAACACAAAGGATTCATATATAATATAAGATAAAAACGTGTATTGCTCAAATTAAAAGGAAAGGGACTAACGACTTAATTTTTATAGTTTCCTATATATTCTCTTTCAATTAATAAATTTATATTTGGATAAAAGACTTCTAAATCTTATGTAGTTCTAAATGTACGAAATTTTGTTTGACAAAATTACAAAATAATGCATTTCATAAGTGAATCTTGTACTATTTTAGTCAAGTTATAAGTTTGTAAATGTATAGCCCAATATTGATAAGATCTCTTTTTCCCGTTCCCTCTAATTATAACAACCTCGTCTTATTTTTTTGTCACTTGCATCCCCTATGTCTGAGTAAAAGCCTAAGAAATTAAGCCGGGATCGTATTCGGGGATCAATGGATGATAGAGCAATAAAACAAAAAATTGAGTACATATATTATGCACTGTCTAGGAAAATGTACATAAACTTTCGTTAAGAACTTTATTTGGACTCCACAATATATGGTTGAAAATCTAACTCAAAGGGTTACAACTTTCATGATTTACGTTTTTTCAAATTCCAAGCGGAACAGGGTGAAAAATGCGGTCAAAACTGCGACCTCAACCTAACGCGGACTGAGGCAGCACATTGTGAAAGTACCGCGCCTGGACTGCGGCTGTGGACGTACAGGCCTGGGAACTTGTCCTTTTTCGCGTAGGAGAAGGTATAGTTGTTTAGGCCCGACCCTACTTGGTGTGTATATATATATATATATATATATAGAAAAATGGTATTTTGAGGAGAGGAGATCAATTTTTGACACAGATTCAACCTAAAAGGCAGAGACACAATAAGAGCAAGGCGGAGAATTTTTCTACGAGTGTTTTCTTCCTTTTCCTATTTTTCATTGTTGTTTATGACTTTTAGTATTGCGTTTTACATACTATTATGAATAACTAATTTGTTATCTAGGTTTTTTACGAAAACTTTTGTATGATAAATTCTTGTTATATTTTTTTATATAATTGAGCTGTAGTATTTTCTCTATTTGTTCAACTATATTATTTTTATGGTTGATTGAAGGACCCTTAATTAGTTGTGCCTATTTAGTATGTATTACTCGGGAGAGAGTGCATATTTAGGTAGTTGTTGAACAACATCACTCCCGGTGTATGTGAAGAATCAACAACCAAGGGTTTAAAGGTGGGATTAGGGATAGCGAAATATTGGGTGCGATCTAAGTGAGCTGTAATTAAGCCAACTGGCGTAACTGGGGAGAGTATGTCTAGTAAATTGTCGTAATTACTCGCAAGAGAATTATAGCACGCAGAGCGCTCATGATCGGTAGAGAATACTTAAGCCAAATTATAGAAGACATAGTGGAAAGGATTCCGACAATTGAAGAAATCATAACTCTAGACCTCTTTAATCCTTTCTCCAACATGTAGTATCTTCAGTGTTAATTTATTATTTTAATTTGTTAGTTAGTTATTTAAACACAAAAATCTTAATATCTATAAGTTAGGAATTGTTCAAGCTTGTATTCTCGGTGATAGTGAACAACTGTAGCTAACCCTTAGTTCTCTGTGGAATTCGTCTTCGGACTTGTAAATCGGATTATATTTGCAATGACCGCTTAGCTTTTTTAATAAGGCATAATTGGGCATGATCAAACATTAATAATATATTTTAGACGATAAATTGTATTAGTAAGATTTTCAATTATATGGATTATATTGCTATATTTACAAGTTAAATATCAATTTTTTATTGTTCTGATTCTTTTTTACATTAGAGGTCAAATAAAGTCGAGCCCATCTAAAATAGTAACTATGATAATATTCTTGTTGTCTTCTCTTATGTATAAGAAATAATTCAAACCAATTTCGGTTTTATGGTATTAACCTTATTTTGATTTTATTAGTTTTAAAAATAAATCTTACAATAATCGTTTGGCAATAACTAGGAGGCACATATACTAAAACTATTTTATAAAAGCATGAATATTGAGAGACTAAACGTTGAACGATCAAAATTTCTACTAAAATAGATTGACCTTTTTACCCTTTTAAGTTAAAATTTTCTTCTTCTGGCAACTTAATAATGGGCATGAACGTAATTTTGTATTAGGACTAAACAAAATATCTCTCTACTGGGACTGAACTTCTCTTTAATAATGGAGATCGGGAGTTCTCATATTCAGGCTATGTTGTGGTTGTAGATTGCATGTATCGTTACTGTTTAGTGACTATCGAGGTTTGGAGACCTGAGTGGATCTTTTTTTGTTTGGGTATGTTAGATTTTGGATGTGATATTGGGGTCTAGATTGGTTGCCTCCGTGTGGGGTTATTCTGGACAATTGTGCTGTGGGCTATGCCGGAAATGCCACAAGTTGAGTGGCGAAGTGCGACGGATTATGTTCTATTAGAGTGGTTTTACACTTCAATGACCCAACGGACGGCTGCGAAGGATTGCCTTTCTTTCTTGGGTTTTTGTGATGGGTGTCAGTGCTGAGGCTCCTCATATTGATTCAGTTCCGGTGGTGAAGGACTTATCGGATATGTTTCTTTTGGCCGGGCAGAGTTGTCGATTTCGGTATTGATTCGGTGCCGGGCACCGTATCGTATGGCACCGGCAGGAGTTCTAGTAGTGGAAGGAACAACTTCAGATTTCCCTGGCAAGGAGTTCGTTGGCAGGCCAATGTGGATGTGTGTTCTAGCTTGAGTCGGCTTGATTGGCCCGAATCGTATTGTTGAGAGATAGGCTGATTCGACCATTATTGAGCTTATTAGTGATCTGGGAGATCCATGAGTTGTCTTTCTATGTTGCGAGACATTATGATTTGCTGGTTATAGGCACATATGGTGCGGTTCTATTGGGGTTCATAGTGGAAGTCGAGGAGGAAGAGTAATTGGGTGTTGCTCGGTGAATGGCGTATTGATTATGTTCAATCGGGTTTGCATGGTATATGTTACTTGTTTCACCGTGTGTGTAATGATTTATTTTGGTTCCCGACATCAAATTTTGCGTGGTTGTTAATTTTGAGCATAGTGACTTGAGGCGTCTCATGTGGAGCAGTGTTTAGATAGGATCGCGCGTTGTAGCGAAGCAGTGTGGAGATATGACCTTGCGGGTTAGATTCGTGTGTTATACTCTGTGATGTGGGATGTGTTCTCAGCCCTGTGTTGGGTTGTACTTCCGCTAATTAATATCATTAAATTATATTTAAACTCCTTATGAATTGTTTAACAGCTTAAATGTGGTGTTCTGAAATGGTCTGGTTGGCCTTGTCTTCACGAGAGGTGGCATCACGACCGGAGCGAGGCTTGGGTCATGAAAAGCTGGTATCAGAGCCTAGGTTACATAGGTCTCACAAGTCATGAGCAGGTTTAGTAGAGTCTCATGGATCGGTACGGAGACGTCTGTATTTATTCTCAAGAGGCTGTAGAACCTTTAGGAATACTTCGCATTCTTAAATTCTTATCATGCGTCCTTGATTCAGCTTGAAAAGTAACTCTTGAAATTCCTTCCATCCGTTCGCATGCGCATATGAGCGCTCAGTATCAGATATGCCTTGATGGCTTATGATTTCCTGATCGAGGGGCGAGATATGATCTCTGTGAGTTGAAGTTGGGCCAGTCTAGAGGACTTGAGATCGGATCTTTGCCTATGGCTTGAGCACCGAGGTGCTAATTTTGTAAGTAAGTGTTTTGAACTTATATATTTGGTATTGTCCCTATTAGTGGAAGTGATGGTTGTATAGCCATGTGATGAGTACGCTAGTACTGTGAGATGTATCTATATAACTTGGAAGTGACGAGGAAGGTTTGTTGGATGATAGATGAACTATTAAGTGTATGATTTCCATTGCGATTGGGTGTGTAGCTCTGAGTTATAGGCGTGTGAAGAATCTTTTTGTGTCTCCTAGTTGGCGGTGAAGTGTATTTCATGTTGTGGTATGAGTTCATACTCAGAAAGATTAAGTAACTGTGTAATGTGTATGACGGTGGAAGGTATACAAAAATGTTATATTGAGGCGAAGTAGGTGGGTTATCTCCTGCGGAGTGTTCTGAAGTGGTGTGATCCTTATGTGTATGTTAGAATATCTCATGTGTAATTGAAGGGTATGTGTTGAAATTTGAAATTTCGAGTCGCTTAAGAGAGTAAGCTTAACTATTATGAGTATGCGAGATTTGCAAAAGATTTACAGTACTGGATGATCTGTGTTTTCACAAACTTATAAATGATTTAAGTTTAATATCACTATGTGTTGGAAATAACGCTTTACGCTAGAGGGGGGGGGTGAATAGCGTTTTAAAAATATTAAGCGTTTTAGTGCGGAATTTAAAAACTTTGCAGAAATTAAAACAAGTGCAGTAAAATAAACTTACACAATGATGTATCCTGGTTGGCCACAAACGTGGTTAGTCCAGTCCCCGAGAGACTCTCTCGAGATTTCCACTAAACTTGTCAAGCTTACGGGTGCTTAACAAACCGTTACAGCTGAGGACACAAGCCTCACCTAGGTGCTCGGGGATCACAATCCCAAAGACTTCAATTGCTCGGGGATACTAATCCCAAAGACTTCAATTGCTCGGGGATAACAATCCCAAAGACTTCAACTGCTCGGGGATAACAATCCCAAAGACTTCAACTGCTCGGGGATAACAATCCCAAAGACTTCAACTGCTCGGGGATAACAATCCCAAAGACTTCAACTGAGGAATCACAAGTTCCTCAACAAACGAGAATCGCAATTCTCTTACAAACACAAAACAAACTCACTTTACAAAGTACTCCTCAATGAGTAGATATGAGTAGAAATAGTACGCTCAAGATCACAACAACTTAGCTCAATAGAATGGCTCTTCAAAAAGCTTTATGGATGAATGAAAATGATGATCAATGTAAGAAAGCTTTTAGCAATGAAAATACTTAAATTGTATATGTTGTTGTTGTGAAAACACTGAGTTAAGCCTGTATTTATAGGTGAAAAACTCAGTCTTACCGTTGTCTAATTGCCAATTAAGGATTGCTGAAATTACTCAGTGACAATCGATTGTCAAGACTAAACAATCGATTGTTTGCCTATCAGATCAAAAATTCAATCCCAGATTTTACGTCAACAATCGATTACTTCAAATCAATAATCGATTATTTATAACGTTAAAAAATCCTTTCCAATTTTTGGCATAAAACATCGATTATCAGGAAATCAACAATCGATTATTTTAACAACGTTCAGAAAATCTTTTCCAGATTTTACGCAAAACATCGATTGTTAAATATCAACAATCGATTACCTGAAGGTAATTTGAAAATGTATGACAACGGTTAGTTCCAACAATCGATTATCAAATAGAACAATCGATTATAAATTAATTTCAAAACTTACTGTCTCATATATAATCGATTATCAAAAGCCATAATCGATTATTAATTATTTAAAAACACTGGGAGACATTTTTCTCATTCTAATCGATTACCATTAGTTCATAATCGATTTTTCTGAGTTTTGAAAACTTTGCCTCAGTTAACAATCGATTATCAAAAGTACACAATCGATTGTTATGCAGTTTGCAAAAACCTGATGTTAACTGACTTACTCACAATCGATTATCATTAATTCACAATCGATTGTCATGCAGTCTTGGCTTAGAGATACTCGATTATCATAAGTACATAATCGATTATCTTAGCCCAGATTTTTGAGGCATGTTTGAAAAACATTTTAACAAATATAAATATGCATAGTTTAAAATCATTTGACACTTAAGTTAGATATGCATGATTTTGGAAAAATAATTTTAGTAGAGAAGCCATGTTATGAGCCAAGATTGAGGAATCAAGATCACAATTAATATTGACTCAATTATAACATTTCTAAACTTTGTCTTGAGCTTCTTGTAATGCATCCATTTTGTGCTTGTCCTTGAGCACTGCTATATATCGCTTATTGCTTTGTTTGACATTCATCAAAACCTACAAAAGAACACACGTTTAGTATATTGCATTTGAAACGTGTTTCCAACAATTTCCCCCTTTTTGATAATGGCAAACATAAGCGGGATATATGCAATAATTATTTTGATAATCCAAGTATGCAATTTGATGTTCCCCCTCAATTCATGTTCCCCCTCACTTTAAGCATGAATGAAGTTGAGAGTGATATAGCATACTTCTTGATATCCCGTTTCTTCCCCCTTTTGCCATTAGCAAAAATTTACACAAGGGAAGAATATGAAAAAAATGTGAAATAAACACAAGTTTATTTATTGGAAAATTAAGATAGAGGAAGTAATCGATTATTGATACAGTAATCGATTGTTTGACGGCGATTTTCCTGTAGAATACTTGAGTATTTTGCGATACCTGCAAAAAAAATGTTAGACGCCTCCGACGCTCAAGTTAGAAATTATGTAAGAAATAAAATGCAATGCATGACTTAGATCAACGTGGAGTCAAGGATTCCGAGTTCACTACGAATTCGGAAGAAGGACTCTTTATCTAAGGGCTTTGTAAAGATGTCTGCCAATTGGCTTTTTGTTTCAACAAATTCAATTTCGACATCGCCTTTTAGAACGTGATCTCTAATAAAATGATGTCTAATTTCAATGTGTTTTGTTCGCGAGTGAAGAATGGGATTCTTCGTCAAGCATATGGCACTAGTGTTGTCACATCTAAGAGGAATGTGATCAAGACGTAGGCCATAGTCCAAGAGTTGTTGTTTCATCCATAGGATTTGAGCGCAACAACTCCCCGCGGCTACATATTCAGCCTCGGTTGTGGACAACGCAACACTAACTTGCTTCTTACTAAACCAAGAAACTAAAGCGCTACCGAGCAAGTGGCAAGTGTCGCTAGTGCTCTTGCGATCCAATTTGCATCCAGCAAAATCGGAGTCGGAATAGCCAATAAGTTGGCATGAAGAACCTTTGGGGTACCATAGACCCACATTGGTAGTACCGACAAGATACCTTAGAATCCGCTTTACCGCAGTAAGGTGAGACTCTTTTGGACATGATTGATAACGGGCACAGACGCACATGCTAAACATGATGTCCGGACGACTAGCAGTAAGATAAAGAAGAGAGCCAATCATACCTCGGTACTTTTTGATGTCGACTTCCTTACCTTTTTCATCTTTGTCGAGATGATCGGATGTGCTCATGGGAGTTGCTATTTCCTTTGCATTGTTCAAGTCAAAACGTTTAAGCAGTTCTTTGCAATACTTGCTTTGACAAATGAATGTACCTTCCTTCATTTGTTTTACTTGTAATCCCAAAAAGAATTGTAACTCACCCATCATGGACATCTCAAATTCGCTAGTCATTAAGTTTGAAAATTCCTTGCATAGAGCATTGTTAGTAGCACCAAAAATGATATCATCTACATATATTTGAACTAGCAAGATATCATTGTTTTCATGCTTGACAAATAAAGTTGTGTCAACTTTTCCACGAATAAAATTATTTTCTAAAAGAAATTTACTCAACCTTTCATACCAAGCTCGAGGAGCTTGTTTTAAACCATAAAGGGCCTTTTTGAGTTTGAAAACATGATTGGGAAAATTAAAGTCTTCAAAACCGGGGGGTTGCTTTACAAAAACTTCTTCTTGGATAAAACCATTTAAAAAGGCACTTTTCACATCCATTTGATATAAAATGAAATTCATAGAAGATGCAAAAGCAAGCAACAAACGGATGGCCTCTAATCTAGCTACCGGAGCATATGTCTCATCATAATCAATCCCTTCTTCTTGATTATAGCCTTGAGCCACAAGCCTAGCTTTGTTTCTAGTGATTATGCCATTTTCATCTAATTTATTTCGAAAAACCCATTTCGTACCAATTATGGTATGACCTTCGGGTCTTGGCACCAAATCCCAAACGTTGTTACGTTTGAATTGGTTAAGCTCCTCTTGCATTGCCAAGGTCCAAAATTCATCCCCAATTGCTTCAGAGATGGTTTTGGGTTCAATTTGAGAAACAAACGCAGTAAGATCTAAGGTATTTCTAAGGGAGCTCCGGGTACTTACCTTTCCTCCAACGTCGCCTATTACCTGATCGAGAGGATGGTCTTTGACTGTCCTCCATTCTGTTTGCTCTTTTGGTTCATTTTCCGATTGAGGAGCTTCTTCAATTTGTTGTTCCACCGTTTTGTCAATTTCTTTCCTTGGTGGTTCTTCTTGAATTTTGTCCTTTAGGCTTTCCAGAATACCTGAAAGATCAAGACCACAATCCTTTCTCGCCAAGCGAGTATTATCTTCGGAAAATACAATATGAGGAGATTCCTCTACAACTTGGGTTCTTTTATTAAAAACCCTATAAGCTTTACTACGAGAAGAATAGCCAATGAAGATACCTTCATCCGACTTTGCATCAAATTTTCCTAGTTGGTCCTTTCCATTGTTATGCACAAAACATTTACAACCAAAAACACGTAAATGTGAAATGTCAGGTTTTCTACCTTTGTAGAGTTCATATGGGGTTTTTAAGAGTATCGGCCGAATTGCTACTCTATTCAAAACATAGCATGCGGTACTCACGGCGTCTGCCCAAAAGTGTTTGGGAATCTTAGCTTCGTCGAGCATGGTTCTAGCCATCTCTTCGAGACTCCTATTTTTCCTTTCCACCACCCCGTTTTGTTGTGGTGTACGTGGAGCGGAAAAGGTATGCTCGATTCCGAGTTCATCACAAAAATCCGCAAAGAGATTGTGATCGAACTCTCCCCCATGATCACTTCTAATGGAAGTGACAGTTGATTCCTTTTCATTTTGAACTCTTTTAAGAAAAAGCTTGAAGCTAAGAAATGCATCACTTTTATGTGCAAGAAATAATGTCCATGTAAATCTAGAGAAGTCATCAACAATTACAAAAGCATATCTATTTCTTCCTAGACTTTCGTGCGGGATGGTCCGAATAAATCCATATGCAATAGTTGTAAAGGTCTAGAGGTTGAAACAACATTTTTGGATTTAAAAGATGCTCTTGTTTGCTTCCCCTTCTGACATGAGTCACAAATAGTATCACTTTCAAATTTTAAGTTAGGAAGACCAATCACTAGATTTTGAGAAATTAATTTATTTAAAAGATGCATGTTCATATGAGCTACTCTACGATGCCACAACCACACATTATCATCTTTGCTCAACAAACAATCAACATACTCGGATGAGGAGTTTTCAAGATCAACCATGTAAATATTGTCAACTCTAAAACCACGTAGAATAATCTTGAAATCACTACGTCTAAACACTAGACACTCATCTGAATCAAACAACGCAAGATTTCCCTTGTCACATAATTGACTTATGCTCAAGAGATTATGCTTTAATCCTTTGACAAGTAATATATGCTTTATAGAGGATTTTTCATTCTTACCGACCGATCCGATGCCAATAATTTGTCCTTTATTGTTGTCACCGAATACAACGCTTCCTCCTTCTTTGTGCTCTAGTTGAAGGAATTTGGATTCGTCTCCTGTCATGTGTCTGGAGCATCCACTGTCAAGGTACCATAGTACACTTGATCCCTTCAAGCACACCTACAAGGCAAATTAATATTCTTTAGGTACCCATACCATTTTGGGTCCTTGGGGGTTAGGCAAATAACGACCATAATAATATGAAGAATCTCTATGCTTTGTAAAACACATAGGTGCAATATGACCTATACGATTGCAGTAATGACATACTACGTTCGGGTTGTGTTGATGCCTAGGTTGAGCCAACAAAGTTCTAGGCGAATGAAAATGATTAACACTAGATATATTGTTCCCATTTCTAGTATAATATCTAGATGGTCTAAAGTCATTAGTGCTAGACTTGTTGAAGGACCTAGTGTCATGTCTAGGTGGTCTAAGCTCGTTCCTAGAGTTATTTCTTGGTTGCCGAAAATTACTATTTGTAGGCTTGTTTGCAAGAATCCTAGATTTGGATCTAGGTTGTCTAAAGATATTAGTTCTACCCTTATTTTCATACATTCTAGCATAATGTCTAGGTGGTGTAGTGGAGTTTTTGTTTTTATGCCGTTGATTTTTCTTAGGCGATTCTTTTTCACCAACTTTAAGAACTTCTTTACTACGAGTTTCTAAAGTTTTCCTAAGTTCTGTGTTTTCTAGTTTTAAGGACTCACAAGTAGTACAAGTAAAACAATTATCAACACAAGAGGCTTCATGCATGGTCTTGATGACTTGTCTAAGTTCTATACTATCATTTAACAAAAATTGATTTTCATTTGCAAGATTCTCGTTATCACGAGACAGATTTTCAACCCCTTTTTGAGCTAAAGAAAGACGTTCTTCGAAGTCCTTGTCTTTTAAAAAGAGTTGTTTTTGAAAATCCTCTCCTTGTAGAGAAAGAGTCCTTTGTAAATCTTTAATAGTCTTAGAAGCATTTACCAACTCATCATGCAGTTTGTTATAAGCAATTTGTATATCGTTAGATGTACTTACCTCGTCTTTTTCGTCTGCCATGAGGCACTGACCAGTTGATTCATCGTTTGTGCTGACCGCTTTTTGAGGCGTGTTTTCGTGCAATTCCTCAAGTTTGTCCCACATTTCCTTAGCAGTTTTATAGTGGGAGATTTTTCGCCAAAGTTCCTGATTCAAGGCGTTATGAAATATATTCATAGCTTTAGTGTTGTATTCACTTACCTTATCTTTCCCGACTTTTGTCGTCAGTTGATCACTGTGTTTAATAGCTTGCCATAGATACAAATCGTTTGCCATTGTAAAAACTTGCATCCGATATTTCCAGACTGAGTAGTCGTTTTCGTCTAATATTGGAGGTGACATGCTGCATTCTCCTTCACCTATTCCTGCAAAGAAATTTAGAGTAGAAGCCATGGATGGTTCTCTCAAACGGTTAGGTTTTTCAGAGAGTATGGCTCTGATACCAATTGTTGGAAATAACGCTTTACGCTAGAGGGGGGGGTGAATAGCGTTTTAAAAATATTAAGCGTTTTAGTGCGGAATTTAAAAACTTTGCAGAAATTAAAACAAGTGCAGTAAAATAAACTTACACAATGATGTATCCTGGTTGGCCACAAACGTGGTTAGTCCAGTCCCCGAGAGACTCTCTCGAGATTTCCACTAAACTTGTCAAGCTTACGGGTGCTTAACAAACCGTTACAGCTGAGGACACAAGCCTCACCTAGGTGCTCGGGGATCACAATCCCAAAGACTTCAATTGCTCGGGGATACTAATCCCAAAGACTTCAATTGCTCGGGGATAACAATCCCAAAGACTTCAACTGCTCGGGGATAACAATCCCAAAGACTTCAACTGCTCGGGGATAACAATCCCAAAGACTTCAACTGCTCGGGGATAACAATCCCAAAGACTTCAACTGAGGAATCACAAGTTCCTCAACAAACGAGAATCGCAATTCTCTTACAAACACAAAACAAACTCACTTTACAAAGTACTCCTCAATGAGTAGATATGAGTAGAAATAGTACGCTCAAGATCACAACAACTTAGCTCAATAGAATGGCTCTTCAAAAAGCTTTATGGATGAATGAAAATGATGATCAATGTAAGAAAGCTTTTAGCAATGAAAATACTTAAATTGTATATGTTGTTGTTGTGAAAACACTGAGTTAAGCCTGTATTTATAGGTGAAAAACTCAGTCTTACCGTTGTCTAATTGCCAATTAAGGATTGCTGAAATTACTCAGTGACAATCGATTGTCAAGACTAAACAATCGATTGTTTGCCTATCAGATCAAAAATTCAATCCCAGATTTTACGTCAACAATCGATTACTTCAAATCAATAATCGATTATTTATAACGTTAAAAAATCCTTTCCAATTTTTGGCATAAAACATCGATTATCAGGAAATCAACAATCGATTATTTTAACAACGTTCAGAAAATCTTTTCCAGATTTTACGCAAAACATCGATTGTTAAATATCAACAATCGATTACCTGAAGGTAATTTGAAAATGTATGACAACGGTTAGTTCCAACAATCGATTATCAAATAGAACAATCGATTATAAATTAATTTCAAAACTTACTGTCTCATATATAATCGATTATCAAAAGCCATAATCGATTATTAATTATTTAAAAACACTGGGAGACATTTTTCTCATTCTAATCGATTACCATTAGTTCATAATCGATTTTTCTGAGTTTTGAAAACTTTGCCTCAGTTAACAATCGATTATCAAAAGTACACAATCGATTGTTATGCAGTTTGCAAAAACCTGATGTTAACTGACTTACTCACAATCGATTATCATTAATTCACAATCGATTGTCATGCAGTCTTGGCTTAGAGATACTCGATTATCATAAGTACATAATCGATTATCTTAGCCCAGATTTTTGAGGCATGTTTGAAAAACATTTTAACAAATATAAATATGCATAGTTTAAAATCATTTGACACTTAAGTTAGATATGCATGATTTTGGAAAAATAATTTTAGTAGAGAAGCCATGTTATGAGCCAAGATTGAGGAATCAAGATCACAATTAATATTGACTCAATTATAACATTTCTAAACTTTGTCTTGAGCTTCTTGTAATGCATCCATTTTGTGCTTGTCCTTGAGCACTGCTATATATCGCTTATTGCTTTGTTTGACATTCATCAAAACCTACAAAAGAACACACGTTTAGTATATTGCATTTGAAACGTGTTTCCAACACTATGGTATTGTGGCATCAATAGAGTAAAGTGTTATCAGTTATTGAGTGTATCTTGATCTATTTCTTCGAGCCAAGTGGGGGAGTCTACTATGAGCAGTTGATTGTACGGTTAGGTGCTATGTTAGTTCTAGTTTTGGGCGTGAAAGTAAATTAGCTACGGCTAGAGTAAAGGAAAAGTTTGACAAAGGTTATATTATGCTTCATAGAGTATGAGAATCACGGAATGTCTAGAGTGTTGTTGGTAAAGAATGCTTGGCGCATAAAGCAGAAAGTTGCTTGGTTATATTGGGATGAGGATTAATTTTGTTGTATCAGAGTGCCAATGAGGCAGAAGTAGTTATATTCGTTAGGTCAGGTAAGTTGCGGTTTGAATAATAGTGAATGACTTGTGAGGATGGCTCTAATATGTTCAAGATCCTACAGGGAACAATCGGGTATTTTAAAGTTGCATGTGTGGTTAGAAACTATGTTTTCATTGGAAGAGGTTCAGATCTATGGTATTTTTATGTTAATTATGGGATTCTATGTATCTGTATCAGGGAGGTAAAGGTGTTGATTTAGGTTCGCGGGAAGTTCTTCCGAGTAACGTATTTTGGAATACGGTGTTTCTAGGAATATTTGAGAGTATTCAGCGGCTTGTGGGTCTTACACAGTGTGGTATTATGATTGGGTCTAGTATGGTGAGCCTGGGTTGAATTGTGGTGTTACAGCAAGGGAGAATATTAGGTTGAAAATGAATCAGAAGGAAATCTGGATAGATGGAATTGTTTGGTAGTAGACCGAACCAGTATGGTAATGATATGATTAATTCCTTGTGTGTGTTTGAGGTAATGAGTTCTTTCAGGTATTGTGCGGCGATGCTCTTGGGTTTTAGACGGCTTGCTTAGTTTGGTCTAGATGGAGGATTCAGTCCTAGTGGTTTAGATTGTGCAAATGGAGTTGGGAGAGTTCTTGTTGATTTCTACCGTGGTTGGAGATGTATATTTTCTACGAGTGTGAGAGGCATGTGATGCGTAATGATTTTATTCTAGATGGGATAAATGGAAGTTCTTGGCTAGATGGGTTACAGTTCAGTTCTGAAAGAGAGTTCATAAAAAAAACTCTTAGGCAGCGGGTTACCTTACATGATTAAGGAAATGGTACTGCTAATTGGGAATGATTTGACGATAGTCTATGTTTCAGAAAAATGAGCAATGCAATTAAGTTGATGGCACTTCAGTAGTATTGTGGCACCCCCTTGTTAGATCGACCGGTGATATTCGGGATTGCTTGGTGGCACAGGGAAATTTTAGAAAATCTATCATGGATGATGGGAATTTAATGTGTGGTATGCTTTTGGACGGTGAAATTGGGATTAGGTACGATGATTTGTGTGCTATACGGAGTTGGATATCGGGAGTTCTCATATTCAGGCTATGTTGCGGTTGTGGATCACACGTATCAGCACTGTCTAGTGACTATCGGGGTCTGGAGAACTGAGTGGATCTTTCTTTGTTTGGTATGTTAGATTTTGCATGTAGTATTGAGGTCTAGACTGGTTGCCTCTGTGTAGGGTTATTCTGGACTATTGCATTGTGGGCTATGAGGGAAATTCCACAGGTTGAGTGGCGAAGTGCGTCAGATTATGTTCTAGTAGAGTGGTTTTACACTTCGAAGACCCAGTGGACGGCTGAGAAGGATTGCCTTTTTTACTTGGGTTTTTGTGATGGGTGTCAGTGCCGAGGCTTCTCATATTGATTCAGTTCCAGTGGTAAGGGACTTTTCAGATGTGTTTCTTGTGGCCAGGTGATAAGTAGGATTTTAACGTGTTTATGACCCTGCTTGCCTATGCTTTAAGTATAGTTTGCTACATAATAGTCTCAAAATGCTCACATGTTGTGCTTGATTGCATGTTTGAGCGACAAAGTGACAAAATGTCAAAGATCGACTCAAAACGGAGTGAAACCTGCTCAAGTATTAAAGGCCAAGCAAAGTGATGGAATAAGAGCCTAGTGCAGACCGCACAATTGTGCATATGTCCGCACTAATAGATTCAGAGAATTGTATATTCTGAGCTTTCACAATGCGGCTGCGGTTGTATTTATGTGGCCCGCGTTCAGCTCACGCGGCAGCACCACTTTGTCATGCGGCCCGTGTGAAGAGATTCATAGAGATGCTAGTTTGGGTCAAGATTAAGCCACGCGGCCACATTCACACTCACACGGTTCGTGCTAGAGCTCCTGCAGCCGTGCTACACTTTTATACAGCCCGCACCAGACGAGTTCAGAGAGATAGAATTTGAAGTCAAAGAGCCATTGCGTCCGCGGTCATATTTGTGTGGCCCGCACTGACCGCGCAGGGGAAATTTTGTTTAGTTTTTTTAGCCCACTATAAATAGAACATTTTACCATTTTTAGGTCAAATTTTGTTTATCATTAGAGCTGCAGTCGTGAGAACCGAAGTTTTAGCCTATTTTGGCATTTTTGCACTAATTGCTCAATATATTCTTGTAGTTTCTCTTTAGAAATTAATTGATATGTTTAGTTGTTCTTCTATTTCATTTGTTTCTTCTTCAATTAGGTCTAGCTAAACACATTAGCTAGGGTCGTGGCTCAACGCTAGTGTGGGTAATTGATGGGTATTACTTAATGATAGATTGATATTGGGCATTTGTTGTTTTATTTGATTTTACGATTTAATTAAGGATTGGTAGTTGCAAATACTGAATCTAGCTTTGTGGGTCTAACTCTTCTTGAGAAAGAGAGTCCATGACCCCCAAAATTGACCCAACAAGAAATTGGGATGGACCTATGAAAAATGATAGTCCCAATTAACGGGTTAAATATCGATAGAGTAAATACCCTACTTGAACCTTAGTTGTTTGGTCTAATTGGCCTACCCAATTGGTCTCGAGAGAGTCAATTGGGAAAAATCACTCTCTTTACCGAGAGGTGTGAGAGTGGATATAATTGTGCAACGGTTTTAGCGTAAGCCCCAAATATATTAATCTATTCTTAGTAACTTCTACCCCGTTAGTTAACCACCTAGGTAATGCCATGACCCTAGTACATTTCTCCTTATTAATTACCACCTAACAATATCTCCTTAGCATAATTTAGTTTTAGTCCTTAGTTTACAATAGTAGTTACAAATATAAAAACCCAAAAATGTGTGAGCTTCAATTAGAAGTACAAACATGATTCTAGGCTAAACAGACAATACAACTCCACTACTAGCTCCCTGTGAAAATTCGATCCTGAACCACCATTTGGGTAAAAGCTATTGCGACCCGCTCCCCCTATATTCGTGTAGTGTTGAGTCGGCAGTGATTGCTTTTTGGCGCCGTTGTCGGGGAGCTTACGGTGTTGACTATCTGTGTAGCAAGTTTTGTGTTTTGCTTCTCTTTCCTTCTTTTTACTAACTTTATTTGTGTCAATCAATGCACATGACCCTCTTGGAAACGTGGTCGCAGGGGAGGAGGTTGAGGATCTTGAACAAGAAGATATATTACCTCAAGCTCAAAGGAGAGGTCAAAATGCCAATGTAAATGCCAATGCAAATGAGAACATGCCATACCATCCTCCTCCTCCACCAAGAGTGGCCCCCAGAGTTCTCCCGAATCAAGGGTACGCGAGTGCCATTGTTCCTCCCCTAATCCGGCGGGGAACTTTCAAATCACAAATGTTATGCTGACCATGCTCGAGCAAAGATGGTATTTTACGGGCACCTCCAATCAAAATGCATACATGCACTTGAACGGGTTCGTAGATACATGTTGGGGTAGAAAGCAGACATATGTGTCAGAGGATGCGTTGAGATTGAGGCTTTCCCCGTTCTCTCTTTGGGGTAAAGCATTGGATTGGATAGAGAGGCTCCCCAATCATTCTATCACCACATGGTATTAATTGGCGGACAAATTCACTTCCAAGTTCTTTTCTCCAAGTCACATGGTGGTGCTCCATGATGAAATTTTGGCTTTCAAACAAGAGCCGATGGAACCCCTGCACGAAGTATAGTAGAGATTTAGAACTATAGTTAAAGAGTTCCCAAACAATGACATGAATGATGTGATGATTCAACAAACGTTGTATAGGGGCATAAACACAACCAACTAATGTATTGTGAACCAATTGGTTGGAGGAAATTTTATGAAGCTTCCCGACAATGAAGCTTGTGATGTGTTAGATGAAATGACCGATACTTATTCAGCATGGAAAAGTCGAGCAAACGTTCCTTAAGGTGACCCTACGGTCATACATTTGCATAAGGAGTTGCATGATCAAGACCAAGCCATTAGCAAACTTACTACAACAATGATCAATTGGCGAAGGCACAATTGCAACAAGTCCAAATCCCGCGCCAAGTCAATGCCATGGAAGGAGTGAATATGTTAAAAAGGAGGCAAAGAGGGCAACAACCTCAAGGAAATTGTGATAACTATGATGATGGTGGTGGTTATTCGAATGAATGCTATGATGAGCAAAGCAAGGAAGTCCAATACGTCAATAACTACCAAGGGAATAGAGGAAATCAAGGGAATCAGCAATGGCAACTCCAATGAAATTGGGGCAATCAACAAGGTAGTAATTGGAACAATAATAACAACCAAGGTGGAAATTGGGGGAAAAACAATTCGGGTAATCACGGGAATTGGAATGGTAACAACAACAACAATTGGAACAACAACAATGGTCAAGGTGTGTAGAATAACAATGGTGGTCAAGATAATCGGGGGCAAGGCTTTCAAAGGCCTCCGATGTTTGAAAAATCGAACAACCCCCATCGTTTCAATATCAAGGGTCTAGTTCTTCGGGCACTGATATGGGTCGAATTGAAGTTATGTTTGAGCAAATGAAGAAGAATAACCAAGACTCCGATGCTCAATTGGCTTCCCACAACATTTTTATCCGTAACTTGGATGTGCAACTTGGCCAAATTTCTCAATCTTTAAATACCCGCCCAAAGGGTGTTGGGTGCTCTATCAAGTGATACAGTAGTAAACCCTAAGGTTGGGCACAACAATCATGTGATGGGAGTGACAACGCGAAGTGGGAGAGGTGGTGATGTACATGCCTCAAGAGGAAATAAAGTTACGCTTGATGAAGATGAGTTGCGAGATGATGATATGACTTTGATGGTTGAGGATGTAGTTGAACCCAGTGTGAAAAATGATGTATGGATTGATATTAATGGGGTTAAGAAGGAGACGCAAGAGGCCGTGAACCCGTCTAGGGAACACGTGATTGATATGCCCGAGTAGGTGGTGCCCAAAGCTAAGGCACCCTTGCCTAGGCCTCCTCCTCCATATCTTCAACGGTTGGCCAAGCAAAAGGGTGACAACCAATTCAATAAGTTCACTGAGATGATAAAGAGTCTAACTATCAACATGGCATTAGTGGAGACCCTCGAGCAAATGCCAGGGTACGCAAAGTTCATGAAGGATTTGGTTACGTAAAAAAAGGTCAATGGAGTGTGAGACACTCAATATGACTCATCAAGTTAGCGCAATTGTACATTCTATGGCTCCAAAACTTGAGGACCCCGGTGCATTTACTATCCCATGTACCATTAGAAGTGCCGACTTTGCAAAACCCCTTTATGACTTGGGGCGAGTATAAACTTAATGCCATATTCGGTCTTCAAGACCTTGGGAATCGGACAACCTCACCCAACTTCAATGAGGCTTCAATGAAGCAACCTTTGGGGATAATTGATGATGTCCTTGTTCGTGTTGATAAATTCATCTTGCTGGCCGATTTCGTTATATTGGATTGTGAGGTGGACTTTGAAGTCCCGATTATTCTCGGGAGACCTTTCCTAGCTACGGGGAAGGATTTGGTCGATGTTGAGGTGGGAGAGTTGACCTTCCATGTTGGTGATGAGAAAGTAGTGTTCCATGTGTGTGTGAGCACGTGATTTTTGCCCTATATATGAATTATTTCCATAAAATTCAACCAAGAATGATTTTTCCTTATTTTTATAATTTTTGTGAATTTTGTGTTAACTGTTTGCATTTTAGTTGTGCATGTTAATTCATATAAAAATACAAAAAAATGCATTTGCATTTAGAATTTAATTTCATATTTTATGATTAATTAGGGGTTAATTTGTTTTAGAAAAAACATGAAAATCACAAAAATAGTTCATTTTTGCATTTTAGTTGTTAATTGTTTAGTTTGTCGTGAAATAGATTTTAAACAATTTTAGGAATTAATTAGTTTAATTTTGAAAATAATTAGATCTTTAGCTTTATTTTTGTATTGTGTTTAAAAGTCAGAAAATATGAGAAAAAAATATAAAATGAAAACAAACAAACAAAAAGGAAATAAAAGGAAACTAATTAAAAGGAGAGAAAAGAAGAGGGCTATTTTAAATGGCCAATTGAGCTAAGTTGTGATCGAATTCTTAACCCAAACCCCAAACCCACTCAGGCGGCCCAAGTCTCTTCCCCTAAACCCAGTCCGCCTTCGTAAAAGCCCAAACGACGTCGTTTTAAGGGTTGATCTCAACCGTTGGTTTTTTATCAGACGGTTGAGATCATCCTATGATGTTTTATATTAATATGTCTGAACGACCCCCCCCCCCACCCCATTTCACATCGTCTTCCTTACCCCTCACAAACCCTAGTCGCGCTGCCATGAAACCCCTAGGCCACCGGTGACGGCACCGACGCCAAACACCGCCAAATTTACACCCCTCACCCTCTTCAACCTCCCCTTTCCATATATTCTAACGGTTTCCCTCGAATCAAATCATACGTGCTTGAATCTTGATTTTTAAAATCTGACCCAAAACCAAAATCGACCAAATGTTCCTAAATTGATACCAGATGGTCTCTCAACCTTCCTCAACTCGGATCCCTGGTCAAAACCCCTCGAATCCTGCCAGGATTTCTCAAATTTTGGATCTAGAGTTATTGTCAAAGGTTGATAAAATTCTAGGGTTAGCTCGGGTTCATGTGGTCTTCAAATTATATTATGTGTTTGTCCTTGGCAAGGACAAATACATAATATTGTTTGAAGATCAATTGTGAAGTTAGCTGAGTCGGGTGTGCAAAACCAGTAAGTTATTCATTCTTCCTTTGTTAAATTATCCTATCCATGGCAGATTCACTTCGTTAATTGATTCTGTGATTATCCATTTGGAGTCAGCAATAAAATACGTTTATATTGTTACATTTTGGTTTTAAGTCTGTTGAATGCTAACATTAATCCGTCTACTTGCTTTTGGCACTCGTTTAAGCACAATTCTCGTTGATTAATCCATAGTTAGTTTTCTAGGTTTAACTTAAATTCTCTTTTCATCTTTAGTCAGTAATGCTCTTCCTCACTAGGTTAACTTTGCTTCATGATTGACTGATTTTGTTTCATTTTTAGTTTGTATTTGGTTTGATTTTGCTTTGTTTCTATCCCTTGTTAGCTGTTAATTCAATGATAATATTGATTGGTATTGTTTAATTCTATATTGAAGATGGCTGTTTGGATATAGCTGAATAGTTCACTTTTAATTAACTTTAGCTAGTTTCTAGCTAAGGGTAAATGAGTTTTGAGTTAGTTTACTGATGTTAGTAAATTTCAGATTGTTAGAATGGTAGTTTGGGGATAGAAAAGGTAGTTTTTTGAATAATAGTAATTTAAAACAAGGAAAGGGTAATTTAGGGATTGTCTAGCTCAAAGAGCATCTTAGAGGCTTTAAGAATAGGACCTTAGTGTAGTTTTCAATAGACTTGGGGCATTAACTTGAGTAGCAAGTCATAAAATAAAGGTTTTAAGTTGAAAATTATTAGGGGCTGTAGGTGAAAAAGAAAAATCTGAGTGTTGCCCTTATTTGTCCCTATATAAAGGACATTAATTGTCTTGTGAAAGGGTCTTCAATTTTTCAGCTAAAAAATTCAAAAGAAAATTCTAATTTTCCTTTTCATTTAGCTTCAGATCAATTTCTGCATTCAAGTACTCAAAAATACAAAAAGATTATACATACAAAAATAGAAAACAACAAAAATTTTCACCGTTTCATTGATTTTCTGCTGCTGATGTCTGGGATCTCTGGGCCTGAATAATTCTCGGGTTCATTTGAGTTTGTGTGGGGTGTATTCCTGATGGTTAGTGTCTGTTGATGTGGTTTGGTTTCAAGTGGATTTCCTTCTGATATTGCTGGGTAGATTTTACTGCTGAAACACTCCTGTTATTGCTTTATCTGTCGAATCCTCACTCTTCTTTGTTCTCTCGAATTCCAGGTACACAGTTCTGTACTTTTGCTGTGATGTTGAGCTCGTGTCAATATATTTTTTCTCTGCTTGAAATGAAATGGAACCAAAGTTACTAATTGAAGACTTGTTGTTTGTTTTATTATGCATATGAATATAGTGGATGATCTATGTAATTTCCTAGTGTGATAGAGCATAAGCCTATGAGTTCTATATGTAGTGATAAGGCTTCGAACTGTTAAAAGTTATTGATTCTATAGCTTTCCTTAATTCTACGTGTAACGACTGATTTGAACTATAGCTCTGTGGATTGTTTAATTCTGAATTTCATAATTTTCATTAAGCCTTCATGATGCATTTCGAAATAGTCGATCCCAGTCCAAATGGCAAGGATTTTCATGAGTAAACACTCATTGGTTCATATGAGCAATAGAATATAACATTATCACCATGCTGATTTAGGTGCAAGGATTTATAGAATCTAGCTATAATAGTTAATGCACTTTTGTTTGTGAATCACGAGCCGATTAATTTGACATGTCGTTTAGGTTTGTTGTTTGATGTTAGGCCCAATAATTGTTATCCATTTGATGCTTCATAATCCCATGTATGTAACTCGGAAAGCCAAGTACCTCACTTCGTTTGGAGATTTAACTTGAGCAAATGCTTGCTGGGGATTCGATCTCCTTGTTTCCTATTAATTTGTGATTGGGCCAATTTTTGGGCCCAGCTTCGAAGGTCATTGGCTTAAAGTAGTTGTGGGCTTGTGGTTTCAGTTTAATTTGATTAATTGGTTAGGAATTAGGGTTTTGAGTTAGATATCGAGTTTTAAACTAAGAGGTTCGTCCTTTTGTTTGGACCCGAACTTGAACTTAAGGCCCGGATTTTTAAATATAATTAACGAGGATCTTTCTTTCATTATTAGAGACAAAAATCAAAAATAGAAAATATAGTTATCTTTTAGGGTCATCCTTTAAAAATAAAATGAGACGAGCCTCGCGCAATGAAATACAGATGGCTTGGCGACAAAAAAGAAGTCGTACACCATACACCCTTCACAATTCAGAAGAAGGGTCAAACGGAGTCGCAAGAGCTGTCACACCTCCTTTTTACACACCTACCCCGAAGGATAAATGTATAAGGGAGTTTTTCCATTTAAAGTGACATTATTCGGATCGGGATTATTTATTTATTCAGAGTCGCCACTTGGGAAAGGTTTTGCTTTTGGTGTCCCAAGTCACCAGTTTATCTTGAATCCCGAACCGATGCAAACTTCGACTTCCCAATTGGATTCTGCGAACCAGAAATTCTAAATAAGGAATTCTGTTGACTCAAGGGAAGGTGTTAGGCACCCTCGGATCCCGTGGTTCTAGCACGGTTGCTTAAATTACTATGAATGGCTAAGATCCGGTTTTATTACATAGAGAGCCTATGTTCCAATTTTACAGTTTATCGCTTTTATTTAATATGTATTTAATTGAGAAAGTGAACGTCGTTTTAAATGTGTTTTGGGATTGCGCCGCATCAAATGAACCCGCAATCCTAGGAACACTATGTTCAACATTATAGGATTTGGATTTGGGCCGCATAAAATGCCCACCCGTATTTAGGAATGTAATTTATTAAAGCCGCGCCTAATAGAGTCTAACGCGTTATAATATTTTGGGAGAGTCGCGAAATTCACTAAACAACCCTTTCTAATTTTTTTAAATATCTTTAAACCTTTATTGAGGGCCCCACAAATTTTCATTTCTATTGGACGAGGCTCATCTCGTTTTATTTTTAAGGGTAAACCTAAGAGTGACTATATTTTCTATTTTGTTTTGTCTCTAATAAACAAAGAAGAGTTCTTAATCAATTATATTTAAAATTTAGGCATTAAATTCAAGTCCGGGTCCAAACAAAAAGGACGAACCTTTTAGTTTAAAACCCGCTATCTAACTCAAAACCCGAATCCCAAATACCTATTAAACCAATTGAAAGAACATTGAACTAGGCCCAAGGAGTTGGCCCAATTTAAGGTAATAGAAAGGGCAGCTGGGGACGAAGTGTCCTGCATTTAAAACCATAATTACACAAATGGGTCAAGACCCAATTTCAACAAAACGGCTTCTAAATGAAGCTAGATGTAGCCAAATGAACTGTCACAAGGGTCGAATCCTTCACATCATCTCAATGTTATTCAAATAAATTGTATATCAAACCATCAACAATATTTCAAGCTATTTCAATTTCAGATTCCACTAGTTATCAAAAGTCATTACTTCATTCTAATGTTAGATCTAGTGAACCATGATAAAACAACTAACAAATCTGATCGCCAATTCTCTTGTTTTGAACAAAACGTATTTCAACCTTTCTTTTAAACACTAAAGAAACGGCCACATAACAAACCTATAATGATCAACTAAGCTAAAATAAAATCCTATTTAACTAAGGTTGAATTGCCTTTCCAGTTTGCAAACTAAACCAAGAACCAGTAAAATACTAAATCCAACAAAACGTGACTCAGATTCTCATCAACCATTCCTTTATTTTTCTGATTGTGTCACTGAATTTCGAAGCAAGAATAACCACGCAAACAAAGCATACCAACCATTTAACTATCAGTTACCCAAAACTAAGATGCAAATTCTAAATGTCTAACTACAACCTTCACAACTCATCATTAAACTAATGTCCAGTTAAACAAATTTACATAGCTAAACTTCAAGCATACACAAATCAAAACATAAGCTATTTAATTAAATCAGCTGGGAGCAAATCTGGACAAGCATGATTCAAAGACCAAGTTTATTTCATTAGAGCTTCAAAGAATACATCAAGGCAGGTTCAAATGTGTACCTGGAATTCGAGAGAACAGAAAGAAGAGTGAGTATCGACAAATAAAACAACAACTGCAATGTTTCAGCAGTAAAAACTCACCCAGAAAACGATCAAAAGGAAACCATTTAGACCCACTTGAAACCCAACCATATCAACAGACACCAGCCATGAAAACTCGCCCCAAATAAACTCAAATGAACCAGATAACACTTCAAGTCTCAAAGATTCCAGACATAAGCAGCAAAAATCAATGAAATAGTGAAATTTTTGTTGTCTTCTATTTCTGTATATATATTATTTTTATATTTTTGAGTAATTGAAAGTAGAAATTAATCTGAAGCTTAATGAAAAAGGAAAATTGGATTTCTTATGGAATTTCTTGAGCTGAAAAGTTCAAGCCCCTTTCACAAGGCAATTGATGCCTTTATATAGGCAAGAGTGAGGGTAACCCTCAGATTTTGATTTTTCTTCTTAGCCCATGTTCATTTTTCAGTTTAACCTTAATTTTCTAACTTGTTCCTCAAGTTACTCCCTAAGTTTACTGAAATCTACACTAAATTCCTATTCTAGGAGCTTCTAGGATGCTCTTTTAGTTATACAATTCCTAAGTTACCCTTTTCTTGTTTTAAAAATTACAAAGCCTAATGATTCTACCCTTTTTTATCCCTAAAAAGCCCTTGAAACCCCCCTGAAATTACTGACTGCCTAACCTCTTTCAACCTTGGTCAGATAACTGTGGTTAAACCAGTCATTCAACAACTCAAACAGTTAAAACCAAGTTCAAGTTCAAATCTCAAATCAAAACTAATTGCTGAAGTTCAAATCACCAATTACTATCAACAATCAAACTAACTAATTATTTCAATCATATCGTCAATATAAAAATAACATACCAATTACATTTTAAACGAATCAGATTTAGACTAATCAGTCGATCCAAACCAATACCTATCAGAACACAGAACTGACTTCAAAGATGCAAACAGAAACACTAACTAATTACTTGAACTCGTAACAACAAAAAAATGAAAAAAAAAACTTAATCGTGAATTACCACAGAATGAATTATATACGAAGTTAATTGATGAACCAGAACAACACATGGATCAAAACGAGATTGAGACTAATCTTAAACTAAGGTACGAACACAGATAATCCAACACACACGAAACAGAAAGAAAGAAACAAAGAAAAAACTCACTAATTTGCATCAGACTTGACTGAACTTGGAATTGATCTTCAAATGATATCATGTGTTTGTTCTTAGTAAGAACAAACACATAATATGATTTTAAATCATTCGAGCACCAGCTGGAAATTTAAGAGATCTTGACAGCAAACCCTAGATTTGAAATTCATAGACTTTGGCTTAGATTTGAAGGATTTTTTTTGGGTTCCGGAATGAGGAAGACGAGGAGGTTGTAGGGTGTAAGTTTGGTTAGATTTGGACGGGTGAGGTTTTGGCCGGATTTTCGATCAAATATTCGAGACATATGGTTGATATTCGAAAGCAATGGTTATGGATTTGGACTGAGGGAATCGAGGAGGCTCAGGGGTGTGATTTTGGTGGTGATTGGAGACCGACGCCGCCACCGGCGGCTGAGGGATTTCAAGGCGACGCTATTAGGGTTCTTGAGGGTGAGGGGGTGTGGAGAAGACGAGAAACGAGGTTAGGGGTCTGTTAGGAAATATATATAGTAAGGTTGGTCAGTTCCTGGCCCTTAGAAGAACTAACCTAGACGGCCAAGATTGAAGACGAAGAGGACGACGTCGTTTAGGGGGTGTTGGATTGGACCGAGTCTGGGGGGTTGTTTGGACTGGATTTGGATGGGGTTGGGAAATGAGCTATTGGTCCACCAGACTTTGACAAAATTGGCCCAGTTTTGAGTCTTCTTATCAAGACCTTTTTTTCTTCTATTTTTAATTTTTTCTTTTATCTCATTTGTTTTGTTTTTTACTTTGTATTTATTTATTTTTTTGATTTCACAAAATTACAATAATAAAAATAAAGTCCTAATATATTTCAAAATTAAATTATTTTATTTCTAAAATTATTTAAAACCTATTTCGTGATAATTTCATAATTAAAACAATTAAATTGCAAGAGTGAACTATTTTTGTGATTTTCTTATTTTATTCTAATAAATTAACCCCTAATTAATACTAAATATGAAATTAAATCCTAAATGTAAATTCATATTTTTGTATTTTCATATGAATTAACATGCACAAATAAAATGCAAACAATTAACAAAAATGACGAAAACAAATTGTAAAATAAGGGAAAATCATTTTATTTGAATTTTTAGGAATTATACATATATAGGGCAAAAATCACGTGCTCACAGCTGCCCCTCTTTGCTCGGAGATACGAAGGGTTTTCGGGCAAAGATAAAATGAGCAATATGAGGGATTTTTGCCCGTTTGAAAATTCTGTGGCAAGCATTTTTGAAAAGTTTGACCGCACCCTGCTTCAGAGGTTGCCTACATATCCTGGGCTAAACAGGAATCAGGTCAGTGTAGTTCAGGAGTATTTAGTAGCTGGGACTACCAGAAGCTGTGATTTCATTGCTGTTGCTGCTGCTACTGCTCGCTGACCTCCTTATTACACCAGAAAAAGGAAAGTCAAAGCTAAGCTAACTATGCCTATCAACTATGAGTTACAAGATTCCTATTTATAAATTTGTTGAAGTTTTATCTTATGTCTTGGCTGGTTCTTGAGGCAGACTCTCATCTGAATCTTGATGTTCGTCAGCTATCACCGCTGGTGCGTTCTTCTGCTTTGGATCAAGGCGGGACATGCGAAGCCCGTGACTTTAATCATATCTTAACCAGTAAGCGTCCTTCTCCACTTCAGCACTTTAAGTTAATTTTTTTGTTCTTTTCCCTTTTCCTTTATTCTGGATCTGAGACTTATTCTTTCGGTCATGTCGCACCTTGTGCCTTGCAGTCAAACCTACCTAAAAGTACCAAAACAAACAAATGAACGAAATTTTCTGCCCCAGTTTTACTAGGAAAATTTCGTGAGTCAGTTGTGACACATACGATAATCAAACTAGAAGAGGCCTTTCAGTTTTGCCAAAAGATTCTCGATTTTCGAACCAGATTTTGGAAAGCAAAAAGCTCTACGGTTTTTTGGCCGGGAGATCCTCGGATTTTTGGCGGGATTTGCAAAAGAAAAAGCCCCATGGTTTTTGGCCAGGAGATCCTCGGTTTTTTGACCAGGATTTGGATAGAAAAAGCTCCATTGTTTTTTGGCCTGGAGATCCTCAGTTTTTTGGCCGGGATTTGGATAGAAAAAGCTCCACGGTTTTTTGGTCAGGACATCCTCGATTTTTTGGTCGGGATTTGGATAGATAAATCTCCATGGTTTTTTGGCCGGGAGATCCTCCGTTTTATGGCCGGAATTTGGATAGAAAAAGCTCCACGATTTTTTGGCTGGAAGATCGTCAATTTTTTGGCTGGATTTGGATAGAAAAGCTCCACCGTTTTTTTATCCTCAGTTTTTTTGCCCGGATTTGGATAGAAAAAGCTCCACAATATTTTGGCCGGGAGATCCTCGTTTTTTTGGCCCGGATTTCGATAGAAAAGGCTCCATGATCGAGATATCCTCGTTTTTTTGGCCGGAATTTGGATAGAAAAAGCTCCACGGTTTTTTAGCCAGGAGATCCTCGATTTTTTTGGCCGGGATTTGGATAGAAAAAGCTCCACGGTTTTTTGGCCGTAATTTGGAAAATAAAAAGCTCCGCAGTTCTTTGGCCGAGAGATCCTCAGGTTTTTGGCCTAGATTTGAAAAGAAAAGGCTACGCGATTTTTTGGCCGAGATTTAGATAGAAAAAGCCCCGCGATTTTTCGGCCAGGAGATCCTCGGTTTTTTGATTGGGATTTTTCAAGGAGTGAGATCTTCTAAGCTACCATGATTTGTTTTATTTTTGGGATTTTCATTTTCTATTCCTTTTCTTCTTTCTTTTCTTCTTTCTTTTCTTTGAGTTTTTATCTTTATATGCTATCCTTTTTATTTAACAGAATGCATGAAAGAATGTTTGGAAAAACTTCCTTTTGGTCGTTTTTCCTGCTGCAGAGCTATTTCAGCACTTGCGCATTTCCTTTCTTTTCGGGTTGCACCTGCTTCCTGCACGGTTGCTTTGAACAAGACCTGCTTTCAACAAAGAATAATTTGTTAGTTGAAATGGTGGTTGGTTTTGTGGCTTGATCATTCCCATAGCTTGATCCTGGCCCCATTTCCATTGAGAACTTTGCTGCTTGTTGGTTTTGAGGGTGTCTTTCTTTCACACTGATCGGGTTTAGCCTTGGGGTCTCATGATGACTCGCCCGTGTGGGATCTGTCCTTTTACTTTATTCTGCTTCAAAGACCTTTGCCTTTGATTTTCTTTTCCTTTCTAATGTCCTTTACCTTGGAAGCAATCGACCACACTGGCCAGTCGGGATTGGACTGGCGCACCACTAAGGCTGAGTATTTTCTTTGACTCTTGCCGGGCGTAGCCCTGTGAAACCGGTCCTGTCACCTTGTTTTTGTAATTATTACGGAATCAGAGTTAAACCAAAAGGGATTCAAAGAAAAGTATGCAAAAGGCCAGCGTATGAGTTTAAGTAGAAGCGTTCCTTTCGGGGGAAAAGAAGGACTTATCTGGGGTGCATGCTGGCTCCAAATGAACATGACATGCTTCTTGGACTGGACGCCCGACCCGCACCAACTTCAAACTTCTCATGAACCTATTGACCCATATTTCCAAACTAGAAAACCTTGCCAGGACTTTTAGTGATGAAGTATCTTCTTTTCGGCAGACAATGCCCTTTGCGGGTTTTCGCCCATTAGACCTCTCTCATTTCTCTTCTCACCGTCGCCCGATAGTTCTTTTTGCGAGTTTCACTAAGCAGACTCTCTCATTTTTATTTTCTCTACTCACCGTCGCCTTATGGCGCCCAAAGGTTTTCACCGATAAGACTTTCTCACTTTATTAGTCTCAATTTGAATTGTATCAGATTCCAACGATGACATTTCCCACTTTCCTGTCTTTGCCAATTGATTCGAAGGACTTGGACAAGGTATTTAGGGTAAAAGAATTTTGGGTGGAACTACAACTTTGGAACCATTTCGGCGGTCTCTTGGCTGAACCATCGTATCATCTGCCCCAGTTTCACCTCTTGGGGGAATTAGTATTTTTGTTTTGGTGTGACTGAACCTCAGGGAGAGGCTGCCTACGTATTTTTTCGGAATCAAGTCAGACTTATTTCACACAAATAAATTTTGTTTTTGTTTCTGTTTTGTTTTTTTTTCTATTTTCTTTCTCACTTTCTTTTCTTTTCTGTTTCTTTTCATTTCTTTTTCTTTTTCTTATTCCTTTTTCTTCTTTTTTATTTTCAATAGCACTTCCGAGTTCCAAAAAGGGAAATCAAAGAAAGGTAACCAGCACAAAGGGTTTGCGAGGGATTGATAGTGTTTGGATAGCGGGAATGAAAGCCTTCATCATCTCAACTGCACAAAGACATTGCCGGAGCAAGTTTAGACATAATACCTTTTACTGCATCCGCGTCTCAACTACTTCGAGATCATTTTTCGATGTCACCTAGATAGAATGCTCCTCTTGGCAGTATTTCCAATGATGTATGGACCCTTCCGATTAGGAGCAAACTTTCCTTTTTCTTCCTGGTGATGAGGAAGATTGCACCTTAACACCAATTGTCCTACTTCGAAATTCTTGGGTCGTGCTTTCTTATTTAAGCGCGGGCCATGCTTTGTTGATACAAATGCCCGTGACACACTGCAGTCATCCATTTCTATTAAGGTCAATGTTCCATACGAGTCTAGACCCACTTACTGTCCTCAAACTCTGGTTCAGCGACGGACCTTTCCCAAACCACGAACCAATTTTCTTCAATCGTTCTGATTCTTTTCTTTTATTTTCTCAAATTTAACTTCTTTGTATTTCAACTTTTGATTCATCATTTCGAAGTCCGATAGAGTTCATGGGATCTGGGCATGAAGTCCGTGAGCATGTCATGTTATTTAAAGCTACATTATTATGATTGAAGAAAAATAAAAGAGAAAACATAGCAAAAATCTGGAAAAAAATAAATAAAAATTGAACGATGAAATATTGATTTCATTTCTTAGAATTGGGAAGATACCAGGGTTGACATTCAGGAATTTAATGACAGGAAACTATAGAAAATATCCGAGTTGCCCCCTAGGATAATTCGCGATGCAGAAAAAGTTGCAGGACAAGTCTACAAGGACTCCCGCCTGACCAGGAATGGCATAGCCTTCCAATTTTGCAGCTTGGCACTTGGTCCCATGTATAACACCTCAGCAGTGCTAGTGCCTTCTCCTGGCTGGACCATGTGGGTTTTGCAGAGCATTTTCCTCATTGCCTCACGTATTCCCTCACTCACTTCAGCCATAAAAACCTCATCATCTTCCTCTTTGCTGTAATTTGGCTTCTGCAGTATGCGTCCAATAACCACTGGATCATTCAGCCGAGGTGGTTTGATTTTCCCCCATACCACATAGGCTTGCTTGGGTACATCAATTTCCTTTTTTGGTTCTGTCTCGGTGATTTTACTCTTCTTTTCCCCTCCCTCTTGCTTCGAGACCACCTTTGGCTTTCTTTCCACATCAGCGATAGCAATTATGGCTTTTAAGGCTAGATCAAACTCCCTATCCTCACAAATCATCCCGATTACCGGTCTGTTGTTGTGAGCTGGCGGCGGATTATTGGTCACATTTTGGACATCCTCATCCTTCAACATAATTTTTCCTTGCTCTATTAAATTTGGTCACATTTGGGTCTCCTGGGTGGTTCCCGGGGATGGACGTTATTCTGGGTAGGCTGAGGATTATAGTGGTTTTGGTTAGGAGGCTGGTTTCTTTGGAGTGGAGGTTGATTTCTGTTAGCCCGTGGTTGGTCGGGTAAAAGGTTGAGCGTTCATGACCGCATAAGGTGGTGGAGCATAGACCATATCGGAATGAGGATTGCAGTTTTGAGGGGTTCTTTTGGAAAACACAGGTGCAGGAGCCCGGCATCTTCTTTCCCCTGATGCCGCCATGGTTGTTTCTTCTCTTGTCTTGCTCTTTGCCATTCCTCCAGACCGGCCTTGGATGTCTTGGGAGGATGCTCTGATGGTTGACTGACTCAAAATCCTATCGTTTTCGAAATCCACCAACAACACTTCTTTTCTGTCGGCCCTACACTGCCGATGACAATACTTTTTCGAGTAAGCTATGGGATTACCACGCCCATCATACTTTTCATCTTGCTCGGGAGCTTTGAGAGTTTGATCTTGCCCTGGTATAATCTCATGTGGTGGTGGATGAGGGTAAGCACATGTGGGGTATGGCGGATCTGCCTGAAAGACAGGATTCTAGAAAGTGAACACCCAAGGGCCAAAAACAGGCTTTGGCCATGAAGGTTGTACTGTGGCATGAATACTTGGGGGCGAACCTTAGGAGTGCCTCCCACATAGTGAGCAGATATAGTAGGTTGTCCTAGTGGGATGTTCGAGTGACCGATTGGAACATTGGAGGTACTCGTTGGCCTTGGGAACAACTCGGTAAATCCAGGGATGGCGTTCGGGGGTTATTTTCCGTTTGTCCAAGCGTCCCACATCTCTATCACCCTCAGATGCAAGATTCTATTCTCTACAACTGTAGAGGACTCCGATGCCGGGACACCTGAGAGCGGGCTGTTATCCGAAATATGGATTGTTGGCAGGGTCATTTCTGACGACATCTCTGTACTAACTTTAGATCTGGTAAAGTAATGGTGCGAAGCCAATTTTCTAGAAAACCAACCAACTGTTTCTATAAACCTGGACTCTGGAAATGACAGCATCAAACGGTTAGTTTTGAGACAAATACAAATAGGTAATCACACATCAACGGCTGCATGCATCATCACATTATTCTTGCGAATCATCCGTAAATTGTTGGACATGGGCTCTTTTAGTAGGTCTCTGAATCTTGAACCTTTTCCCGAACCAAGCATTGTTCTTCGGATCTACTTCTCTCTTAGCTCGTTCTCGAACCATGGTCTTTGACTCAAGAAATCTACATTCAATCCATAGCTTTCGAACTTCCTTTTCGGTAAAATCGGCTCCTGGACTTAACTCAATGGCATTCTTGCTTAGATCCTCGTCAGTGGGGATCGTCTGAAATCTTTCTAACTGGAGCAATACTCGATGAGGAGCATAGGGCTGGATACTGCGAACTCCCATCAAAAGAATATGACATTCTTAGGCCGCCATGTGTATTACCTCGGTATCAGGCAATCATCCAAATGCCCATTCAACTTGATTAGCTGTCAATCCCCTCAATCGTGCAAACCATGCTTCGACACCTTCAGGGAATTCAACCCCCATCACCCGCCTCTCAAAACCACTGATGCAGTTTTTTCCAGTCAACTCGTGGTTCATGTATCCTACGTTATGACAGAGTTGTTCCTGTATCCACAGCTGGAGTAGTTGGATACAACCCTGGAAGAAATCGCCTTTCCCTTGACACACAGTTAAGGCTCGGTAGATTTTAAATAACAGAAAAGGGACCACAGTACTGTTAGGCCTTTTGATTGCAACGTCAACCATCCCTATAAGGCCTATCTCTATTTTCTTATCTTTGTATGGACAAACCACGACCAACAGGAAGGCTGTCAGAGAAGCAAAAGGACGTCTTGCCTCCCACTTGTTCCTGTCCTCATCATGATTCAGTCCGAGATTCGGTTCTTCAAAACCACCAGGACTACCATACCGTTGATATAAAATTGAAGAGCACAATAACCTTTCAATAGATTGTCATCTTGCACATTACGATTAATGTGTAGCAAATTCAAAAACCCATGTGGAGACACTGGTCTAGGTGAAAGCAAATATTTCCCTCTCAATTTTCCATCCAGGCCTGCATAATCCGCAACCTCCTCTAGTGTAGGTGTAAGCTCAAAGTCTGTAAACTGGAATACATTACGGGTTGGATCCCAGAATGGTGTTAAAGCTTCAATGACATCTGTCCTTGGCTTGATATCTAACAGATTGGCGAGACCTCCTAAAATTATTTCCACTATCTTTTAACTATCATCTCCCAGGTCATTCCACCACATGTGGAGCTGTAGAGGAACCTCGCTAAAGACTGAGAACGGTTCAATTTGATTTGTGTTCATCCTGCACATTTATTAAGGCGATTAGGCAAAAGAAAAACTTTTATTCGACTCAAAAAGATAAAACTGTTTATAAGCTGTTTTATGTGTTTTCAAAATGGAAAATAAAGACTCGGTTTTCAAACATGGCCTTTCAGCACTTCGCAAATGAAGATTTTAATGTTGTGTAGTCAACCAGTCAAAATCACAATTGACAAAAAACAGCCGTTTATGCAAATTCAGCCTTCCGGCGCCCCTTTCAGGAATATTCGGTTGTTTATGACAAAATGGCCTTACTTGACTTATTTACAACTCTCTTTTCCCTTATTTGTTTTCCAAAATAAACAACCCAGTATTGCTAACACAACCTTTTAACACCTCGCGGATGAAAACTTAAGGCTGCAAGGGTCAAAAAATCAAAACGAGATCAAAGGTGGTTATTTATGCAAGGTCAGCCTTCCGGCGTTCCGTTTAGGAACATTTGGCTATTTTTGCGCAAACGGCATCACCCAAAATATTTATGACAAAAAGTTGAAAATCTTGGCATTTTTGGCTATTTTAAAAAAGTTTGGACCCGATGAGGGTTGCTTACGTATCCCACCCCCTGTGAGAATCAAACCGGCGTAGTTCGGTCAATAAGCTAACTTTGAAACCCCCTTTTTTTGTTTTTCCAATAATTTTCCAAAACTCTTTTTCTAAAACAACCTATATGAAAAATTATTTTTTTTTCATTTTCAAAACTTCGGTAGAATTCCAAAAGTACTTGGACATTGGGTTTTTTTCTAAATTAATCAGTTAACTCTCTGACTTGCTATTTCTCTTTTTCTCATTTTTCTAACATCCCCGAGATTCTAAAAGCCGGTTAACATGCAAGCTCGAGCAAATAAATGCATAGAATAAGTATGATGCATCAGGATGGTCTTTTCATTTCAGGTTGCTAGCCGTAGACGGACCCAACCCCTGTGTTGAGTCCCCTAAGCCAAAATGCACATGATGCAAATAAGAGTTCCTACTAGGGATCCAGCATGAGGCTAAGCTATTCTAGGTTTAAAACCTGGGTGTTTGTTCTAGACCTGGCTTACCCGAGCGAACTGCTCAAGCCGAGGGGAGGTGGCAATCCGGGAATACAGAAGCTTCGCCGGCTTTGCTACTTATCCAAACCTTGTTCTAAATTGGGATTTTGATACTAGACAGAAAAGAAGCCGTACACCTATCACCCTTCGTCACAATTCAGAAGATTCAGAGAAGAGATTTGGTTCAGCACAGTTTATATACAGTTTACGTAATATCAAAGCGGTAAAAGCAATCAACTAGCACATTAAGCACATATCATGTAACAAAATCAGATAAATCTAAACACGACAATTATTCTAAGCTCGAATTCTGAATCCTGAACAAAACGTTCTGGGTTCTTTTCCCCAGCAGAGTCGCCAGAGCTTTCACCTACTTTTTACACACCTACCCCGAAAGATAATATATAAGGGAGTTTTTCCATTTAAAGTAACATTATCGGATCGGGATTATTTATTTATTTAGAGTCGCCACTTGGGAAAGGTTTGGCTTTTGGTGTCCCAAGTCACCAATTTAGCTTGAATCCCAATCCGAGGAAAATATTCGACTTTCCAATTGGAGTCTGTGAACCAGAAATTTTGAATAAGGAATTCTGTTGGCCCGAGGGAAGGTGTTAGGCACCCTCGGATCCCGTGGTTCTAGCACGGTCGCTTAAATTGCTATATTTTATTACATGAAGTGCCTATGTGCAATTTTATCTTTAACCACTTTTATTAAATATATATTTATTTGAGAAAGTGAATGTCATTTAAAATGTGTTTTCGGATTGCGCCGCATCAAATGAACCCACAATCCTCGGCACACTCTATTCAACATTTTAGGATTTAGATTTGGTCCGCATAAAATGCCCAGCCGTATTTAGGAATGTGACTTATTAAAGTCGCGTGTAATAAAGTCTAACACGTTGTAATCTTTTGGGAGGGTCGTGAAATTCGCTAAACGGCCCTTCCCGATTGTCTAAATATCTTTTAAACCTTTATTGAGGGCCCCGCAATTTTGTATTTTTCTTGTGCGAGGCTCGTCTCATTTTTATTTTAAAGGATAAACCTAAAAGCTGACTATATTTTCTATTTTGTTTTTGTCTCTAATAAGGAAAGAAGAGTTCTGAATTAATTATATTTAAAATTCGGGCATTAAATTCAAGTCTGGGTCCAAACAAAAGGACGAACCTTTTAGTTTAAGATCCGCTACCTAACTCAAAATCCAAATCCCAAATATCTGCTAAACCAATTGAAAGAACATTGAACTGGGCCCAAAGGGTTGGCCCAATTTAAGATAATAGAAAGGGCAGCTGGGGACGAAGTGTCCTGCACTCAAAACCATAATTACAAAAAATGGGCTAAGGCCCAATTTCAACTAAACAGCTTCTAAATGAAGCTAGATCAACCAAAGGGACTGGCACAAGGGCCGAATCCCTCACAGCATCTCAATGTTACTCAAATAAATTGTATATCAAACTATTAACAATATTTCATGCTATTTCAATTTCAGATTCCACTAGTTATCAACAATTAACAAATCTGATCGCCAATTCTCTTGTTTAAAAAAAACGTATTTCAATCTTTATTTTAAACTCTAAAGAAATGGACACATACGAACACTATAATGATCAACTAAGCTAAATAAAAATCCAATTTAACTAAGGTTGAAATGTCTTTCCAGTATAAAAACTAAACCAAGAACCAGTAAAAGATATTGAATCCAACAAAACGTGACTCCGATTCTCATCAACCATTCCTTTATTTTTCTGATTATGTCACTGAAGTTTGAAGAAAGACTAACCACGTAAAAAAAGCATACCAACCCATTCAAAATGTCGAACTACAACCTTCACAGCTCATCATTAAACTAAAGTCCAGTTAAAACAAATTTACATAGCTAAACTTCAAGCGTACACAAATCAAAACAGAAACTATATTTAACTAAAGCAGCTAGGAGCAGGACAAGCATGATTTAGAGACCAAGTTCATTTTCATTAGAGCTTCAAAGAATACATCGCGGCAAATTCAAATGTGTACCTGGAATTCGAGAAAACAGAAAGAAGAGTGAGGATCGATAGACAAAGCAACAACAATAATGTTTCAGCAGTAAAAATTCACCCAGAAAATGATCAAAAGGAAACCATTTAAATCCACTTGAAACCCAACCAAATCAACAGACACCAGCCATCAAAATACACCCCAAATAAGCTCAAATGAACTAGATAATACTTCAAATCTTAGATATTCCAGACATCAGCAGCAAAATCAATGAAACAGGCAAATTTTTGTTGTTTTCTATTTCTGTATATATACTATTTTTTTCGTATTTTTGAGTAAGTGAATGCAGAAATTGATCTGAAGCTAAATGAAAAAGGGAAATTGGATTTGTTATGGAATTTCTTCAGCTGAAAAAATTGAAGACCCCTTTCACAAGGCAATTGATGCCTTTATATAGGCAAGAGTGAGGGCAATCCTCAAATTTTTAGTTTGCGCTATCAGTCCCTACTTATTTTCAGTTTTGTCCCAAATTTCTAACTTGATACCCAAGTAAGTACTACAAACAAGCTGAAAACTACACTTTACCCTATTCTAGAAGCACCTAGTATGCTCTTTTGGTTATACAATTTCTAAGTTACCTTCCCCTGTTTTAAATTAGCTATTTTAATAGATTCTACCATTTTCTATGCCTAAAAAGCCCTTGTGAACCCCTAAAATTACTGCGCTAGTTAACTACACCAAACCCTTACCCTAGTTGAAGCTTAACCCAAATTAAGTAATCAAAACTTCTGAGCTATATCTAAACAACCAATTAACACTACTAACACTGAATCAAAACCCAACTAAACCTATCAAACAAACTGGAAGCACCCAAATTAATTCAATTCAAATCTAACACTATTCAAGACATAAATCACACATACTAAAACTAAAATCTAGGATAACTAAACTAAATTAAAAAAGGAAACCAACTCACTTCTAATTAAACCAAAGACTAGCAAAATCATTCAAGAAATGGGCAACCAGACTCTTGGTCCATGATTTCAAAAAATACAAAGCAAACTTGAACAAAACACAATCAAATCAAACAAAACAAATGCCAACTGAAATAAGAATAACCCTAAACTAATGAGCCAATTTTGAGCATCGGAAAGAAGAGAAGAACAAAACACAGAAATCAATTATTGCAAAATTTCCAAATAAAATTTGAAATTAAGATGAATAAAACCTAATTGAATCGAATTATACTAACTAAACATGATTAAATACTGAAACGAATCGAGGAATACTACACTTAACATTATAACAAAATCATGAACAAATAGCAACCTCTTCATTAAACAACTAAACATGAATCTGCTACTAAGAAACGAGATGAACAAGAAAAAATGAAAGATTAAAGAAAAGAGAATAAACTCACTGCTAAAGTCTTCATACGACCAAATCGCTGAAATTGGTTTCTTAATTAATGTTATATGTTTATAAACATATAGCATCAATTAAGAAATCATATCGGCGCCATAATTCTCAAACAGAAACGACCTTGAAACACTAGATTGGAAATTAAGAACGACTTGTTGAGATTTGAAGTGAAAGGACCATGGGTTTGAGGTGGGGAAGGCCCATAGACTACCTAGTGTCAATTTGGTGTTATTTGGGTGAGTTTGGTTTTTGATCGAATTTTTTATCTAAAATTCGGGATGCTGGGTTGGGATTTGAATGAAACAAATAGTGGATATGGTAAGAGGGGGAGGAGATGAGTCTGGGGTGTAAGTTTGGGGGTGATTAGAGGTGGCGCCACCGGCAGGAGAGGGGCTGTGAAGAAGACGTTCGACAGGGGTGGGGGGAACGTTCGGACATATATATATATATATATATAATGTCCCCCTCAGTTTGCATCCGTTCGATTATTTAACCTCGACGGTCCAAATTAAAAATCATAAAACGACGTCGTTTCACACGGGACAGGACTGGGTTGAGGCGAGATTTGGGCCGGTTGAGTGGGTTTGGGGTTTTGGGCTGGGAATTCGGTCACAACTGAGCGCAATTGGCCATTTAAAATAACCCTCTTTTTTAATCTCTTTTTAATTAGTTTCCTTTTGTTTGTTTTTTTTTTTCATTATATATTTTTTCATATCTTCTGATTTTTATGCACAATACAAAAATAAAGATAAAGATATAATTATTTCCAAAATTAAACTAATTAATACCTAAAATTATTTAAAATTTATTTCGCGACAAACTAAACAATTAACAACTAAAATGCAAAAATGAACTATTTTTGTGATTTTTATGTTTTATTTTAAAATAAATTAACCCATAATTAATCCTAAAATATGAAATTTAATTCTAAATACAAATGTATTTTTTTGTATTTTTTTACATGAATTAACATGCACAAATAAAATGCAAACAGCTAACACAAAATTCACAAAAACTATAAAAATAAGGAAAAATCATTTTTATTTGAATTTTATAGGAATATTCATATATAGGGCAAAAATCACGTGCTCATAGTGTGTAATTCTATGAGGCAACCAAATAGCACTGAGGTGTACTCGTTTGCGGACATTGTCATGGCGGTGATAGTGGATGACACAAGCGCGATGACAAAAAGATCCACGTGAGGTCCTTCTTCTAAATATGGATTTCAATGAGGATGCTGGAGAGTGGAGTATGTGAATGCATTGCATGGTATTGGTTCTTATTCATATGAGCCTAGAAAGTTATCATTGGATCTTGAAAATCGCAAAACTCCACCAACTAAGCCATCTATTAAGGAGTCGCTGGTGTTGGAGTTGAAGCCACTTCCTCCTTACCTCAGGTATGAATTCTTGGGCTCTAATTGTACTTTGCAGTTATTATTTATCTTGCTTAACTAGCGTGCAGGTTGACGCCACTTTAGCGGTTCTTCAAAAGCGCAAGAAGGCGGTTGGATGGACATTGGCCGATGTACAGGGTATGAGCCTCGCCTTTTGCATGCATAAGATCATTCTGGAGGAAGATGCTAGGCCTTCACTTGAATATTAAAGAATACTAAATAAGGCTATGCAAAAAGTGGTTAAGAAAGAGGTTATCAAGTTGCTCGCCTCCGGTGTGGGTTATCGTATATCTGACATTTCTTGGACTTCTCCGGTGCGTACCGAAGAAGGGCAGGATGACTGTGGTGACCAATTCCAACAATGAGCTTATTCCTACTCGGACGGTGATGGGTTGGAGAGTTTGTATGGATCACCGAAAGCTTAACAAGGTGACTAGAAAAGATCATTTTCCGTTGTTGTTCCTTGACCGAATGCTTGATCGTCTTGCGGGCCGGTCATTTTATTACTTTTTGGATGCGTACTCGGGGTAAAATCAAATTCTCATTGCCCCAGAGGGCCAATAGAAGAGGACCTTTACATGTCCTTATAGCACATTCACATTCTCGAGGATGCCTTTTGGATTGTGTAATGCTCCAGCGACCTTCCAGCATTGTATGATGGCTATTATCACCGACATGGTGGAAGATATATTGGAGGTCCTTATGGATGATATTTGCGTGGTTGGGGATTCTTTTGATGAGTTTTTGGTAAACTTGGATACTGTGTTTGCCCGATGTGAAGACACAAACCTAGTTCTCAATTGGGAAAGATGCCATTTTATAGTAGAAGAGGGTATTGTGTTGGATCACAAGATTTCAAAGCGGGGAATTGAAGTTGACAAGGCCAACATTGAAGTTATTTCAAGGCTACCTTCCCTACTTCTGTCAAAGGGGTGAGGAGTTTTCATGGGCACACGGATTTCTACCGAAGGTTCATCAAAGATTTTTCTAATGTAGTTAACCCATTGTGCAAGTCGCTAGGGAAAGAGGCCAAGTTTGTTTTTGATGAAAAATGCATGGAGACTTTCGAGCTTCTAAAACACAAGTTGACAACAACCCTTATCATTACCGTACTAATTTGGAGCTTGCCTTTCGAGCTCATATGTGATGCTAGTGACGTTGCGGTGGGGGCGGTCTTGGGCCAAAGAATCAACAAGATGTTCCATCCGGTGTACTACTCAAGCAAGACCATGAATTAAGCTTAAAGAAATTACATAGTCACTGAGAAGGAATTGCTAGCTATTATTTTTTCCATGGAAAAGTTCTGTCCATACATTATGGGGGCCAAGTGATTATCCATACTTATCATACCGCCCTTAGATATTTGATGACCAAGAAAGACCCCAAGGTGAGATTGATGAGATGGGTACTACTTCTTCAAGCATTTGATCTAGAAATTGTGGACCGGAAAGGGAGTGAAAATCAAATGGCAGACCACTTGTCCCGCTTAGATGAGGGGGGGAGGCCTTGTGACGGCCTTGAGATCGATGATGCATTTTCCGATGAACAACTCCTTGCGGTGTCAATACATGTATGTCGTGGTTTTCCGACATCGCCGACTATATTGTGACTCGTATAATCCTGTATGAGCTCTCTTCTAACCAATGGAAGAAGCTCAAGTGGGAAAGTTTGGATTTTTATTGGGATGAGCCATATTTGTTCAAGATTTGCACCGATTGAGTGATTCGTCGATGTGTCTCAGAAGAAGAACAATTGAGTATTTTGAAGGCTTGTCATTCCTCTCCCTATGGTGGCCATCATGGGGTGTGAGGACGACCTCTAAGGTGCTAAGTTGCGGATTCTATTGGCCCTCCTTGTTTAAATATGCCGGTGATTTTATTAAGAGATGTGATGAATGCCAAGGAGACGGTGAGATTTCTAAAAAGGATGAGATGCCTCTCCATACAATTTCTAGAGGTGGACCTTTTTTATTTTTGGGGAATCGACTTTATGGGCCCTTTCGTGAGCTCTTGTGGGAGCCGATAGATTATGTTTCGAAGTGGGTTGAAGCCGTGGCTTTACCCAATAATAAAGCCCGAAGTGTGGTGGCATTTCTGAAAAAGTGTGTCTTCATAAGGTTTGGCACCTCCCGTGCTACCATTAGTGATGGGGGATCTCAATTTTTCAACAAGACTTTTGATTCATTGCTTGCCAAGTATGGAGTTAATCACAAAGTGACCACCCCTATCATCCTCAAGCTAGTGGTCAAGGGGAAGTTTCCAATCGAGAAATTAAAAGTATCTTGTCTAAAATTGTCAATGCCAATAGGACCGCTTGGTCGAAGAAATTAGATGATGCTTTTTGGGCCTATCGGAAGGCTTACAAGACCCCAATTGGTATTGTCACACCTCTTTTTACCTACGTCAGCAAGGGCGTAAAGGGATTTTTCTAATTAAAGGACAATCGAAATGGGATTTATTTATTTAATTTAGAGTCGCCACTTGGGAGATTTATGGCGTCCCAATTCACCGATTGAATCCCGAATCGCGGAAAAGATTAACTCTGTATTATAGTCCGCGAACAAGAAATTCGGGTGAATTCTATTAACCCCGGAGAAGGTGTTAGACATTTCCGAATTCCGTGGTTCTAGCATGGTCGCTCAACTGTTATATTTGGCTTAAATTATTTGATTTTAACAATTATGAACCTATGTGCAATTTTATCTTTAAACGCTTTTTATTTATTTTAAGGAAAATTGCAACGTCAGTAAAATAAGTCTTGAACCACGTCACATAAATGCACCTGTGGTTTTTTTTACCTATTTTAACATCGTGAGATTTGAATTTGGATCACATAATGCGCACCCGAGTTTAGGGAGGTAATGTTATTAAAATACGCGCCTAAAGAGACTAACACGTTATTATTTTGAGGAAGGCTGTGAAATTCGCTAAACAGCCCATCCCGAAGTCTAAGTATTTTAATATATATGTTTATGAGGACCCCACAATTTTTGTATTTTTATGATGAGGCTCATCTCGTGTTATTTGAAGGCCCATCCTAAAGCGATTAAGATTTTTCTATTTTTTGTCCGTTTTCAAAATAAGAGAAACTGTCCTAACTGATTATTATTGTTCAAGAATTGACTACGTCTGGGTCCACAAATTCCAAGCAACCCGCATGAAAGAATCATTATCCAAGTCCGGCACAAAACGGACCAGTCGCAGGCAAGGATCCAGGCCCCAAACGAATATGTAGATCATTCTTGGGCCTGGGTCGTGCGTCTTAGCCCAGAGGCCCACGCTGTGAGAACTGGATGTCAAACCTCGGTAACGTTTCAATAAAACAGATACCCGTTGAAGTTATTTCCCATTGTTCTACTCAAAGTGATAATGTATGATTTGATTCCAGTTTCAATTGACATACTACTAACTAAATGGACATATCCGATTCAAAGAACCTTTTGATAGGAATGATCACTTATTTTTCTGATTTTTCCCACATCCCAGTTTTACCTATCGACTAGATTGAAACAACACTTATTTATATGCAGCTTATGAAACTGGGACAACTAATTAGGAAAAAGCTACAACTGATTAGGCAACTAACTGCTATATTACACAATCAATACAGATAACTTGTTATTATACCTGAAACTGGATATCTTGAACTTACTGATTTTATTTAATAATTAGCACTACAAACCTTAAATTTTAAACTGGACCAAGTTATCATTAAATGAATATAGAGTCCATATGCTCATGAGGAAAGATCAGTCCAATTTAACGATCCGTAAGTATGAGAACAACCTAAAGTTTATACATAACATATCAATACTTAACTATACTAAATAGCTACATCCTATGTCTATTTAACTACAAGCATGTAACAACCCTGCAAGCATATTTCAGGATCAACAATCGGGTAGTTGTTCTCCATTTTCGGAGCTCAGAATTACAGCAGAGATTCGAATGTGTACCTGAATGTTGAAACACAACAATAAGAAGAAGAAGATCAACAGCAATTCAAAATTTCAACAGCTAACAGGAATACACAACAAATCCCAACAGCAATAACCAGCAGATAGGTGTAGTTTTGATCCAAAAATAGCTTCAACCAAACTAGTAACACACCACAACAATGCAACACTCGAATGATTACCAAACTGACTCGATTGAACTCCAAACAGCTTTGAAAAATAACTCTAGCAACTCGGCAGACTATGATTCAACTAAAATGCACCAAATTCAACTTGAAAACAAATAGTTCATGGAGAATAACTACTAGAACTCTCAATTACTCGATGCAACAGTATTTTTGGTGCTTTTTTTCAATGGCATAGTGTTAATGGAGCAAACTGACTGCCTAAAACTGAGGTTTTTTTCAAATTCTCTCTCAACTTTCAGTATTCTTTTCAGTGTTTCGAACTCTATCAAATTGCCTCCACAATACTCTCTAAAACTGATTAAAAAGGGCCTCACAAAAATGATTCAAAAAGCCCCCAATGGAACAGTAGAACAAATGTATATGTAGGTATTCTCAGTCTGTTTTTGAGTCTCAAACTGATCTTTCAAAGCTCTCAAAGAACTTCCCTATCCAATGAAATAGTTCTCAAAATGATTTCTAACTCCTCTCGTCTTTCTCTATTGTTCTTAAACTCTAGACTCTCTCTTCTCCAAAAAAAACGTCCTAAAATTAAGCCCCTTTGTGTTCTATTTAAAGAACAAGTTTGCTCCCTCTTTATTCAAATACTTTTTCTTTATATCTGGTATATTCCCTTCCCATGTACACCCTTTTAGCTTTTTCACTATTACCCCCATGTTCTCCGATTTCCAGCTCATAAAAAGGGCGCTAGCTAATGATATCTCCACTACCAATCCGTTTTTTTCATTTCAAAAATAATTCCACTTAACTCAATTAGTGCACTTCTAACCCTACCAATATTATAATCTTTTTAAGTTAGGTAGATAATATAACTAAATGAGATTCAGATATAATCAATCCAACATCCATTCGAATATGAACCAACACCCACATTTCAAACCGGAAAAGGGTCAAAAGTACCCCTCTTGTATGTTAAATGGTTTATAAAAGTCCTCCGTTAAACTATCAATCTAATATGTACACCACGTTATTTCTAATATCAAAACTACCCCTACGACTAACAGAAATCCAACTTGGCATCTCATTAGATGACTTGGAATTTTTCATTGGTCCACACGGACCAGTGGGGCTCACATCTTGTTTGGGTTCATTTTATCCATTAAAAAGACCCGGCCCAAAGTCTTTTAACCATGGTTAGGTCTTTTAACCCTAAAACCACGATAAAATACCATTGTCTTCCCCAATTTCGAGCTGAGTTCATCAGTTCCACTATTCCCTTTCTTCTTCCCCAAAAATTCTCTTTTACAACTAATTAAATCTTGTTTTTCCCTTCGAAATGTCTGAAAATTCCGTCTCTTCTGGTTCGTCGCGTATTTGTAGTTGTTGTTTAACTGCAAATTATTTTTTGGCTAAGACTCAATTGAACGGTGGTCGTCGATTCTACAAATGCCTCATTTGGACGAGGCCTCTTCCTGTGGTTTGGGGAATGGCGTGATGAAGAGATGCCACCATATGTGACAATGCTAATCCATAACTTGAATAATTCACCGAAGTCGGTTGAAGTTGAAAGAAATTATCTGAACAAGATGGTGTCTAACCTTGAAGTTGTTGTTTCTGGTGAAAGACTAAAAAAATTGAAATAGAAAAAGAGGTCGAGGGAATAAATTCAGCAAAATTACAGAAGGTTGCTAGGATGGAGGCTCAACTACAAAATATGAAGTTGTTGATTGTTTTATCTTGGATTGGCTTTGTGTCAGTAATAGTTTTCAAGATCATTTAGTGTTGTTATGGACTGGTATAGTTATGTCATGATGCAGTTTATGTACTAGTTTCTTTTTTTTTAATCTTTTTCTGCAATTGTAATATTTATGTATTGGTTCTATTTTGGTATGAAGTGAAGTTTTTTAGCATTTAAATTTTGTTTATGAAATGGTTCTACATTTCATTTTTGTTAACATTTAAATTCTAACTGGATGGATGAGTTGGTATTTTAAATTCTCTAAAATAACTGTAAGATGCACATACTGTTGAGAGTAGCAAATTTACATTGTTTAAGCCCAACAAAACATTGTTATTAGACAAATAAATGTGTGATCCAAAAACCTACAGCACTAACACAACATTTACTTGCCTAAAAACATAAAACATTTACTTGTCTACAAACATCATGTACCGAACAGTCATGCAAAAAAGGATTACATTCAGTATTTTGAAGCTACACTACTCCCCATTGCCCCTCCCCTTGCCTCTTCTAGCTTTGAGTTTGCCAATCTTTTTCTCTTTTACACCAACAATTGAGCTGTTGTCATTGCTTCCTTCCCTTTCCAGGCAGTTTTCTTTGGGGAGTATGGCAGTTTCGTTGGTTGTGAGCTACCAGTGTGATCACCTGTGAATGGTATCTTTCTAGTGCCAGAATTTTGTTGACTCCTAAGCTGAAGTCTAGTCTTAATATCAGACACAACCTTAGGCCTCAAGAATGGGTTAGAATCTGCACCAAAGCCTGCTTGAATAAGGTTTCTTTTGGTATGAATATTCTGAGTGCTGGAGTGCTGAGTTGACATTTGAGTGTCTTGACTGGACGGCTGACTTGGTTGAGTGTCATAACCGGATTGCTGAGTTGGCTACTGAGTGTTGTGATTGGATTGTTGGTCTTTGTGCTTGAAAACCTGGAGTAGGTACCATAAAGAATACTGATTCTTGGTTTTCATTTGTCTGAGTGTGGTCTTGCACTCTCTTTGACTGCTATTACAATCAAATATATGTTATCATATGAGTTAAAAAAAAGTTATTAATGGAGAACAAATTAATCAAATACCTTGTTGGCTAATGGACAACTTCTTTTATAATGATTTGGTTGGCCACAAAAACTGCATGTCATGTGAAGACCCTTCCTAGATGTTGACCATTATCATTGCCTTTTCCTAGCTTCATACATCTCTCTTGACCTTTTCACTTTAGGTCTACCAACCATCTTTGCTAGTGGTGGTGGATCCATGGCTTGGTGTGGCTCAATTTTCCAGAATCTTTCACCTCTAACAGGCTGCATTTTGTGCTGATACACCATTTTCCAAGCTTGTTAGGAATACCACCAGTGAATCCCAACTTTTGGGTCTTGTTTCTTGTATAAGTATGCCCTGATAGCATGAGCACAAGGGTTTCCAAACAAATCCCAAAGCCTGCATGTGCACCTTTGTTGTTCCAGAATCACTATGTGCTTGTCTTCACCTTCACTTACTTCAAAACCCATGTCTCCATTAAAATTTTCCTTGCACTTTGAAGTCGTCTCTCTATAATCATTGTATAACTCTATTGCATATGGGATGTATTCACCTCTCCAAGTGTTTACTTCTACTGCTCTATCCATAAGTTGATTCATCACCTTCAATAGTAAAATTTCTGACTGTATGTAAAAATACACTACTCACTGTAAAAATACACTGCTGAATGTAAAAAAATGAATAAGAATACATACATTCTGCATATCTGACATGAATGCGTACCTTTCACCATCTTTCAAGTCAAAAAAAGCCTTCAAGTTCTCCATAAACCACTGCCGGGTTGTATTTGTTTCCTTATCCACTACAACCCAAACTAGTAGATAAAATGCTTGCAAGAATCTTGAGAACAAGCAACTAACAACATCCCTTTGCATTTGCCTTTTAAGAATGTTCCATCTAGACCTATAAAAGGTTTCAAACCCGCTTTGAATCCACTCTTCAGGGCTTGGAAACTTATACATCCTCAAACATCTTCTCTTACCCTCCTCCATTTCATCCTTAGATATCTGTATCACCACATCAGTACCAGGGTTTGTGTCTCTTAATCTTGAGCATATGCCTCCAATTTATTGTACTCATCCGAGTAAGTACCCTCCAATTTCTAAAACCATTCTCTTATCCATTTTTAACTTTGAGGCATTCACATTCAAACTAAATCTATCCTCTAAATCATTCTTCATCTCTTTAATCTTAAACTTAGAATTATTTTGAATCTTTGGCTTAAAATAATGTGCTAAAGTAGCAGGAGTAGCTCTTCTATTCTCAAACACTTCACTGCAATCATGTTCATCCCTCCAAGTTTTATCTTTATCCCTTGATCTTTGCCATCCTTAGAAATAAGACATTTAAAAGGACACCCTATCTGACACTTGTATCTAAGTCTTTTGGTACAACTCTTATCTACCTGAAGTCCCCTCTTATTAGACAACATAATAACCAATAACCTCCTTAGCTTCCTTAAGAGTTTTGAAAGTCATACCATTTTCCAATGTTTTATACCTATCAAGGTTGTCAGTTACCTCATACTTCTGCCTATCAAATAAACCTAGGGCATCACTATCATATCACTATCAACACTTTCAATGTCTTCATCATCTTCAGTACTATCACAATCAGAAGCTAAGCTGCAACAACAGGTACAGTATCTACTGCTCCTCCAATTTGGTTAAATACAGAAACATTAATAGTATCATCTAACAGGTCAACCCCAAATAATTGTACATTAGTGAAACCATCATTAATAAGGCTTGAATCTTCCTAACCCCTTCATCCCCATCTACCAAAAAATACCGCCCAGAAGGGCCAAGAAATATCAGCTGTTGTACTTCAACAAATCCTATCACTTCAGCGTATTCTTTACACAAATCAATACAAGAGAGATGGTCTACGTCATAGTCACTCAACACATGAACATCTCTCTTAGTATAAGACAACCTAGGTTCCGAAACCCATACACCCCCATAATTAAAGTATAAGTTCACTTTATCCACCATCCTTCTAATAAAATCACATGTAACAATAATAAAAAAGGGAAAAATGGGACCACATTAGTATTATAATACAAAGCGACAGTAAAAATACAAAGATTTGAAACCCCACAAGAGCAAAATGGGACCACATCAGCATTATAATACAAAGCGACAGTAAAAAATACAAATATTTGAAACCCCACCATCAATTAAATATACAAATCGACAAAAACAATAGCCTTAATAAGTAGGACCAATATGATAAGGACCTCCATAAACAAACGTAACATAATAAAATTCTAAAAAGGTAAAAAATATAACTCAGAAAATATAATAACTTCACATGCACCAGCCATAAACCTGTCAGTTCCCAAATATTCCCCAACCCTACAATTTAATAAATTTAAGGAGTAAATACTTACATTAATCGAATAATAATGCAAGATATAGTTGGAAATCAAAGGTCTTCCTGTTTTGAGCTCACCAAATCGGACCAGACAAAGAACCCTAAGAAAGCCCTAAAATCGCCATTGATGCTTTAGATTAAAGAAATGGAAGACAAATGACATAAAAGGTAAAAAGTAAGTATTTAATCATGGGTGAAGGGCTAAAAGACCTAACCATGGTTAAAAGAATTTGGGTCAGATCTTTTTAATGGGTAAAATCAAACCCAAACAAGATGTGAGCCCCATTGGTCCGCGTGGACCAATGAAAAAATGCCAAGTCATTTAATGAGATGCCCAGCTCGATTTTCATTAGTCGTAGGGGTAGTTTTGATATTATAAATAACGTGGTGTACGTATTCAGATGGATAAATTAATGGGGGCTTTTATAAACCATTTAACATACAATAGGGGTATTTTTGGCCCTTTTCTCTACATACCTCCTCTTTGGACCATGAATGCAAACAAGGCACCAAGCACAACTAAAAATCCAACAACCACAATTCATGAATCCGAGCATTAGCAGATGTGTATTGAGCTCGAGATTATCCAAAAAAACTGAATACAAACTTTGATAAATAAACAAAAACAATTATTTTCCGGATAAGTAAATTTTACGGAACTAATCGATTGTCTAAATAGTCACAAACTGGCCTTGGTTAAGATGTTTCCCTGTTTAACGACTAACAATACTAACTCATAAACACTGTAATTGAATTTAACAATGTTCATTCACCAAATTCAGAGAAAGATTCAATCAATATACCCATGGAAAATCAAACAGATATAGAGAATCTTCTAACTAACCTTGAAGTGATATTTCAATTGATTTGTTGAAGATTGAGGTTACAAACAGATTTCCAACATCTAACTTGAATCCGTAAAAATGCTAAGGACGACTCTAAATTAGATGCAAATTAGGCCACCATGAACGAGCGCAGAACCCGGAAAAACCTCGAACTCAAAATCGTATCTCTAGGCGCAACTTCGTCTATGTTTCGATTTTTTCTGTTCTTTTGGTTGCTGTTCCACCCAGGTGTCGTGTGCTAAAGGTTTTAGGATTGATGGAAGACTGTGGAGATGAGGTGGTCGTTGGATAAGCTGAGCGGTGGTGGCTGGCCTGAGGTCGTTTGTGGGATGGGGGAGTTCTAGTGGTGGTATGATATTAATTTTAGGACCAATTAGACAAGGTGAGGTTTTTGACTAATTCTTCGATTGAAGATTCGAAGACATCGGCTGCGATTCAAAGGATAAGGTTCAGGGTTTTAGAACGGGGAGGTCGAGGTGAACCTAGGGTGTAAAACTAGGGAGGTTAGGGCCACCAAAACCGCCGTGAGGCGATTTTCGGTAGGTGGTCGATGGTGGTTTATGGTGGAGGGTTTGTTTGGTCTCTGAGGCTAGAGAGACGAAATGAGGGGGGTCTCATTTAGGGTCTTGGTACATTAAAATGCAAGGATTAACGGTTGCGATCAACCTTCACGGCAAAATGGGATCGTTTGGAATTAAAGGGGATCGGGTATGGAAATGGATCGGGTAGGGTTAGATGGATGTGGGTGAGGGTTGTGGACCGTTGGATGGATTTGATCCAAAGGTCAGTATTGGGTGTAATGGAAATGATGTCGTTTAGGCGTGTGTTGGAGACGAATTGGACTGGGTTGGGTAGGCTTGGGCTAGGTAGGGGGTGTGTGAACTGGGCCGTGGTCAATGTGGTCCAGTCCGGTTTTTCTCTCCATTTTCCTTTTTGTTTCTTTTTCTTCTTTTCTTTTAAAAAAAAAATTAATTTCCAAAATTAAAAACCCAAAAATACTAAATTATAAAAACCAAAATTAACTTTAAAATACTAATTAACTCTTAATAATAATTATTACACATATTTTATATAACAATAAAATCACACAATTTGACAGTGAACACCAAAATGCGAAGTACATTTTTTTGTGATTTTTTTATTTTTGTAAAACAAACTTAATTACTCCTAATTGTAAAATTAATTTCTAAATGTAAATGCAATATATTTTTGTATTTTAACAAACAAACATGCACAGATAAATGCAAACAATAAGAGAAAAAATACCGCAAAAATCCGCAAAAATCATGAACAACACAAAACTATTTTATTTTGAATTCTTGGGAGTACCGGTTGGTGTTTGGGAAAGCTTGTCATCTTCCGGTGGAATTGGAGCACAAGGCTATGTGGGCCTTGAGGAAGTTGAACTTAGAATAGGATGTTGCGGCGAATCTCGGTGTTGAGCAACTCAATGAGCTTGAAGAGTTTAGATTTCATGCCTACTCCAGCTCGTCCTTATATAAGGACAAGATGAAGTATCTTCCCGACAAATATGCCGGGGGAAAGGAATTTAAGGTTGGTGACATGGTTCTTATTTTCAACTCCCGGTTGAGGTTATTCCCGAGAAGCTCAAGTCTAAGTGGAGTGGTCCATTTGAAGTTGTTGGTGTAACCCCATTTGGTGCTATTGATCTCAAGAATAAAAATGGTGAAGTTTTCCAAGTCTATGTGCATCGTGTCAAGCATTATTTGGGAAAATTTGATGACAGCCACGTGGTGGCACTCGTGCATTTGAAGTGATATTATGGTAACATGCATCGTGCCACGACATTAAATCAGGCGCTTCTTGGGAGGCAACCCGTATCTTTTTCTTTCTCTTTGATTTTCTTTGTAGCTTAGGATTTTTTGAGCTAATTGTTTGTGAGATGTTGCAGGGATTGTGTTGAAGTAGTGTAGAGCAAAGTGTAAAAATGCACAGTCTTTGAAGATTGCTAGTGCGGCCACGGTAAACTTTGTGCGGTCTGCACTAGCACAAGATGAACACGTTTGGTCTCTAAAGTTTGCTCACGCGGTCGCGGTTATGTTACTGCGGTCCACGATGGTCTCACGCGGTCACGTCCTAATTGTGCGATCAGTGTGGGTTGTTTCCTGCAATGGTTTAAAAACTAAACCTAGCGATGTCCACGGTCATTTTCACGCGACCGCGCTGGTGGGTAAGCACGTGGCCCAATGGTTCTCTATAAATAGGGACCTAATGCCTCATTTTACACATTTGGCCAATTTGAGCACCTGAGCTCTAAATTTCTACTGATCATCTCTCAGACCGTTCTTGTGTTCTTGCATTAGACTGCGTTCATTCTTCTTATTCCTGGTAACAATTCTTACAATTATCATTAATTAGTGTTATTTTCAATTTTTGTTATCTCCAGCAGTGTAGCTTCTTTGTTCTTCCATTTTTTCTTATATTTATGACTAGGTTAGTTTATCTGTTGGTTTTGAATGCAGAGTATGAAATTCATGTTGGGTAATTGAGTAGGGACAACTAGGACTCAAAAACTTGAACAAAATGGATGAATTTGTCAAACCCTAACTCAGTCTTTATGTTAGCCTTAGCGCAGCCCGCGGACATTTTCTTACGGTCCGCATGGCCCTAACACGACCGCACTACTGATGGTGCTGTCCACGGTGGCCCTTTGCTTGAAAGGTAACCCTGCTCCAGTGCGTCGCGTCCCTAATTGTGCGGTCTGGGCAGGTCCAACGCGGCCGTTTCCCCATTTTATGTGGTCCGCATTGGTGAGAATCAGAGAGGTGTTATTTTTTATGTTGGTTCAATGCGGTCCGCGTTGACCTGTTCTGAAATATGTTCTGCAATTTTTCCTGCTGATATTCTGCAATTGTTTTCATCAACTTATACACTTCATGTGCGTCAACTAACAAAGTTAGACATATTTGCTTGCAGAAAATAGTAAAACAAAGAGGAAGAGGTACCAAACAACCCGGCCGAGGTGATTCCTCCCAGGGAGGAAAAGAGAAACAAAACAAAACTCATTTCCCGACCAAAACTGGAAATAGGAAAGCAAGTAGTGAGTAATGACGATCAGTCGGGGAGTGAGTACCTACCTTCTCAGGACCTCTCAGCTGACTCGGGGCAAGCCCCTTCAGTCCCAGATCCACCTACAACCCAAGCTCCACAAATTGTGCAGTCTGAGTTGTCTGATGGATCATCAACGGGAAGGGGCGAATACTCCACCTCCCCCACAGCTTCAGTATCTTCGGAGAATGCAGCAGGTATGACCAAGAGTGGTGATGAGGATTCGGGCAGTGGGGTGCTCGAGGTTGGTTGAAAGAACAAACAAAATCAGAAGTTTGGGAGGACCGCTTTGTTGGTCAAGTGGCCTTCCACAAATTCAGAGAATTGTGGCCAAAAAGAAAACTGATTCCAGAGAGGAGCATAATCACATGAGACCTATTGCCCATACTCCCCAATGTACACAAGCAATTTCATACCGGAGTAGGGTGAGAGCATTTTAGAGATGAGTTGATAGATGCTAACGAGCACATGGTCAAGAAATTTTATTGCAACGTAGCCCACACCAAAAAGGGCTCAATTGCGCCCAAAGTGCGAGACAAAAGTATAGTATTTTTTGGGAAGGCGTTCAATGAATATTTGGGTTTTAACGATGAAGGTCAGGCTTAATACAATGAGAAATTGGAGATGGAGCAGGAGTCTCTCCCATGGTTGGCCGAGTATTTAGCTCATCCGGGTACTGTTCCGGATTGGATACAGGCGGGGCTGAAGATTTTGAGGAAGAATTTTGAACTTCGAAGCTAGAAGGTGGATTGCATTTGTGTGCAACAGGCTTGACCCTACTTCCCATGACCAGACTATCCCACTCCCCCGTGTTGTGCTGATTGCCTCTATCATGGCGGGATTCCCTAAAAATGTGGGGAATGTAATGCACATGGCGATCACTTTGATGGGGGTTGACAGCAATTGGAACTATCCATATCCCAACACTCTCACCATGTATTTTCGGGATGCGGAGGTAAAGAAGAAGTCCTATGATGTGAAAGTTAGCCCGGTGTCCACGTTCTCATGGTTCAACATTCAGGGGAAGGACAATCCAAAGGACAAAAAGAACAAGGCATCCACCTCTACCCTGACTGGCCAGTTTGAGGAGCCAGTTGCGGTAGAGTCTGCTGTTGAGCCTTCTACTGAGCTCCCCTCCATTCCAACTGCCATTGTTACTGATGATGTGCCCTCCTCTTCTGCGGGTCCTAGTTCTTGAGCTGGCCCGAGAGTCCCTTCTTCCATGACCAACCCTCTCACGGCTCAGCAATTGTCCAAGACTTTGTCCAGTTTAAACAACTGGATGCCAGCCGCGACATCCTGGTTGTCCACATTGACTACTTCAATTGAGGCCCAGTTAGCACGCCATTGTTCAGATTCCTCAGTCTATTAACGATACTTTGAAGAAGCTCCTAGGCAACCAGGAGATAATTATGGAGACTCGGGGCGCCTTGACTAAGGCAGTAGATTCACATGGCAAAGCTCTGAAAGAGCTTGCCAGGGAGCACAAAAAATGAGAAAGTCAAGGGCATCTAAGGAGTCGGTGAAGGTGCTTAGAGCGGACGAGAACAAGCTATTGGAAGACCAGCTGCCTTTAGACTTGTTATTTGAGGATTCATCTGCTCCAGCAGCAGCAGTAGAGCCACAGCAGGAGCAGGCACCTAGACCTCCAAGGAAGAAGAGGAAGCTTCCTAGTATAGAAGGTGTAGTGATTAAGCTTGCAGAGATTCAGGAGATTCCCTCCAGTGATGCACCCGATATTCAGCCGGTCCAGGAGCAGGACCCTGTCCCAGCAGCAGATCAGTATCAAGCCAGGAACCAGTCTGAGGTTCGCGCCAATACAAAGGATTAGGGGACCACTGAGGATCCCATGCAGACGGACAATGCTTAGAGAGCTCTTTGATATCCTTTATTTTGATCTTTTATGCTTATTTGGTAGTTGGCATTGGGGACAATGCCAGCTCTTATTCGTGGGGGTGCACCCTACTGTTTATTTGGATGATTGTACATATTGATACTCATTTTATATTTTGTTTATTTGTTTTCTAGTTGGTTTGTACATAACTTTCCATTTTAACAACTTTGCTTATACTTTTTATTCTCTTTTGGTCTGTATATTAAGTTACATTCTGTATATATTCATCCCTCTTTGTATATTATACTCCCCTATTGTACATATTCATCCAGTTCTCTATTTCACAAAATTTTTCGCTTTTAGATTTGTAGATAGGCTCGTATCCTTTTGTTTTATTTTTGATGTTTTCAATAAACCCTTGGCTTTCTTAGTGCCACGGTTCTTTCCAACGGTAGAGTATTGTGCAAACCGGGTGGCTCTTCCCAGTGATAGATGGCATGACAACCTTCTTAATAGTTTGAGTCTATTTTTGATTTTTCTTTTGATTTGGATATTTAGTAGTAAAGGGTACCTCAGGCAAAGCTTCTCTTAAGGCTGTATTTTGGGCGGTTCTGGAACCTGAACCGGACCGGAACCGCAGTTCTGGCGGTTCCGGCGGTTCCGATTCCGCGGTTCCGGGCCTAGCGGTTCCCCGGAACCGTGATGTCGCGGTTCCACCCATTAGAACCGTGGAACCGGAACCGCCAGAACCGGAACCGGAACCGGAACCGGACCGGTTCAGGCGGTTCCAAACGGTTCCAAACGGTTCCGCCAACGGTCCGATATTTAATAAAAAAAAAATTTTTAAATTCGGACCGTTGGCGGAACCGTTTGGAACCGGATGGAACCGCCTGAACCGGTTCCGGTTCTATCCGGTTCCCAACGGCTGATTTTTAAAAAAAAAGTTTTTTTTTTAAAAACTCTGAAAATCAGAACGGCTCTCTTGCAGAAATAGCCGTTTGGCATTTTTAAAATTTAGCCTCAAATTTAATTTAACACCAAACTTTATATAATTACACAATTTCCCATTTCTCAACTATAAATACCCCCTCATTCTTTCATTTTAATTCACAATTTCATCAATCTCTCTCAAGCTCTCTTTCAATCTTTCTAGTTCAAGTGCTTAAATTTTTGTTGCAAATTCGTGAAACATTGTGAAGTTGTTGAATTGAAGTTTTCAAGTGTTCAATTACAACGATTTTCAATTTTCAAGAAGTTGTTCGTCAATCCGGTAAACGCGTTTCAACTCTTACGTGCTAAGAATATTTGTTGTGTGTTGTTATTTTGCTTAATTATAATTATTATGGCATTTTCATTGAAAAACATGTTCGGAAAAGGTAAATCTAAATCCGGTGAAAGTAGTCGCCAAAATACTACCCCTCCCCCGGCTCCCCGACCTAGAAAAGATAAACAAGTTGAAACTAGTAGCCAACCTAGAAATACTAATGAAAATTTCGGAATACTTGATAGTAATCACCCATGTTTTCAATTTAGCGATGTTGATTTTCTACATGATGTAGCAGTAGGTGATAGAATAGACGATGATATTATGAATATGCTTTATCCTAATGCACCTATAATAGAGGGAAATGAGGATGATGATGATGACGAAACCCAAGCTCCCGGAGATTTAGATGATACACCTACTAGTCCTGCTACTAATGAACCGGAACACCCACCCGTACAAACTCCCACTTTTAGTAGACAACCTCCTAAACGTTCAGAAACTTCATTAGTTTGGCAATTTTTTATTCAACTAAGAGAACAGAATAAGGCTAAGTGTAAATCTTGTGGGAAATTACTTGTGCATAGGTATACTGGAGATCGTAGCGGCACAGGTAGTTTAGTTAAACATATAAAATTACACCCTAGCGATAAGGCTAGATATATCCAATTTAAAACGCAACAAGAGGGGAGGGCAAGTCCTGATACTACAATTAACCAAAGTACTGGTTCTAACATGCTTCAACCAGGAATAAACACAGTCACCGGAGATATATTGTATTACGATCCAAATAAGGATCGTGAAGAATTAGCTAAAATGATTACTGTTATGTGTTTACCTTATTCTTTTGCTTCTAATCCTGCTTGGATTCATTATATTAGACGAGTTTTTAATCCTACATATAAAGGTTGGCCTCGCGCCACAGTTAAGGCCGACATTTATAAATATAAGCATGAATATGAACAATACTTGCGATATTTATTTACTCATATAAGTAATCATATGTCTATTACAACTGATATTGGTAGAAGTGGAAATGACTGTGATTATCTAACCGTGACCAGTCATTGGATAGACGAAGACTGGACCATGCAAAAGCGCATTATAGCATATAGAATAATTAATTCACGGCACACAGGTAAGTTTATTGGCTTTTTTATTCAAACCGTAGAAGTAGACTTAGAGAATATTATAAAAAATGTGACGAATATGGCCTTAGAGAAAGAAAGGTTCCTAAACCTTGCCCCACTAGGTGGAACTACATGTATGAAAGCTTAGTAGTGGCGTACGAATATAGAAACCCAATAAACGCTACTTATAATTCTAGGGATTGTGAGGATGGAGATAATGACATGCTAACTAATCAAGATTGGAATAACGTTAAGATTCTTTTAGATTTTTTAGAACATTTTAGTGTGGCTACAACTGCTTTATCTGGCCAATATTATCCTACCATTTCAAACTGTTTAGTATATAGAATAATTAATTCACGGCACACAGGTAAGTTTATTCGCTTTTTTATTCAAACCGTAGAAGTAGACTTAGAGAATATTATAAAAAATGTGACGAATATGGCCTTAGAGAAAGAAAGGTTCCAAAACCTTACCTCACTAGGTGGAACTACATGTATGAAAGCTTAGTAGTGGCGTACGAATATAGAAACCCAATAAACGCTACTTATAATTCTAGGGATTGTGAGGATGAAGATAATGACATGCTAACTAATCAAGATTGGAATAACGTTAAGATTCTTTTAGATTTTTTAGAACATTTTAGTGTGGCTACAACTGCTTTATCTGGCCAATATTATCCTACCATTTCAAACTGTTTAGTATATATTGCCGCACTTGCTAATTTATTTGCTGATTTTAACGAGGGAGGGGAAATTTATGAAAATGCAATATTTGAAATGAAAAAGAAATTTAAAAAATATTTTTTTCCAATCCCTCCTATTTTTGGTTGGCTGCTATGTTAAATCCTACTATGAAAGCAGGAGGTCCTAACTTTTGGTATAATAGTATTTATCAATCTTTAGATCTTTCACCAGAAGAAATGGCAACACTATCTGATGCGAAAGCATCAATTACAGTGAATGCTCAAACTGTTTATAATGCTTATAAACAGGCGTTAGAGCATGCTAGGCCAACTATTCCAACCCCTACTTCGTCCACATCACAAGCGTCTAAAAGAGTTGCTGGCTTAACAGCTCTTAAATCGTGGACGGAGTTCAGGGGTACTCAAGGTGAGAATTTAGATGATATTTCCCATCTAAACGAACTTCAAGTTTATTTGTCGCAGGGGCTAGAGAATGATAATCCAGACGGATCTTTCGATCTTTTGGATAGGTGGAAGACAAGGGAAAAGCATTTTCCCGTTCTTGCAAGGATGGCTCGGGATGTTCTATCCATTCAAGCGTCAACTGTTGCATCGGAGAGCGTATTTAGTCAAGCCAGACTACAAATAGGAGATCATAGAGCGTCGATGCGGGACAGCTTGGAAAGATCAGTGCTCTTCCGAGATTGGATCCGCTCTGAAAGAAGGAACTTTGGGCTAGCTGAATCTCAACCCGAAATAGACGAGTGCTATGAAGAAATGCTAGCAGAACTTGCTCAGGAAGCAACTTCACCCGGAAGTGGTGATGAACAAGCTTCATTTCCACCACCGCCAACACAACCACCTCCAAACCTTGAAGGTTTTATGCGATTTGTTAGAAATAATACATAAATTATCATGTAACTTGTACATTGGCATGTCTTCTTTTAGTTTTTTTTCCTTTTAATGGTGGTATTAGTACCATGTTATGCTCATTCCATTGGGGGAAAGAAGACTAACAAAGATATGCCATTTTGGTCAATAAATACGCTTTTTATCATATCCTTGAATATATTTGTCTCAATATTTGTTTGTCTTTACTTCTATATCAATCCTTGAATATTTATATAACATATAGTATATAACATACAACACATAATACTAACGACAATATTCTTTTATCAATATGTACTACTTATATAAAATTTATACTAATTACTAACTACTACACAATATACAAAATATACACTACTTATACACAATATATACTAATTTCCAAACACAATATATACTATACTAAGAACATAGTACACCATATAAAAATATATTGTACAATATACTAATCACTACTATACAAGATATTGATTTAAAAAAAAAAAAAAAATTTAAGTCGGAACCGCCTGGAACCGCCAGACCCGCGGTTCCGGAACCGCCAGAACCGGAACCGGGCGGTTCCGGAACCGTATGGTAGCGGTTCCGGCTCCGGAACCGCCAGAATCGGAACCGCCAGAACCGCGGAACCGGAACAGCCAGAACCGGAACCGCCAGACCCAAATAGACCCAGAACCGGAACCGGATACAGCCTTAGCTTCTCTTGGGCCTAGCACATTTGCCTTTGATCCCATGATCAAAGATATAATGTTGTGTTTAGGATGGTGAAAGTCATGGCCTTGAGACTCTTGTGTTGACCAAACAATCATCATGTGGTCTTTATGGACCATTGGGCGCTTGAATTGTAACTAAGGTCGTTGTGGGCCCTCGACTCAATGTCTTTAGTAATCCTTGAGTGTGTGTGTGTGGTAAGAATTCGAATTGTGAGTCCTAGTACCGAGCAGATGGTCTAAAACTTGCCCTGAATGTTTGTTGAGGCGAAATCCTTGGTGAAATTTGTCTTGAGAAGTGATTATAGTCTCTCCTTGATCCAAATGCTAAGTTGAACAATTTCATGGCCTACCAATGAAATGATCCCTAGTTAACCCTTTTGAGCTTTGAACCTTTTTCTTTCAAGAACCAATGCTACAAGCCTATACCCATTCTTAAGGATACCCTCTCTTGGCACCCAAATCTTCTCTTGATGCTCTTGAGTCACACTTGATCCACAATTTTCAAAGTTTAAATATGTTAATAATGCATTCATATTGAGGGTAATTGTTAGTCCCAATTGATACTTGTTGAGGTTACTTTAGGATAACTAGAATTACTTAGATGTTTCCTTTAAGGGGTGGGTTTTATTTTGTTTCCTTGAGGACAAGCAAAGATTTAAGTTTGTGGGAGTTGAAGAAGGATTTTAACGTGTTTTATGCCCCTACTTGCCTATGCTTTGAGTATAATTTTCTACAAAATGGTCCCAAAATGCTCATAGGTTGTGCTTGATTGCAGGTTTGAGCGAAAAAGTTACGAAATGTCAAAGATCGGTTTAGATAGAGTAAAACCTGCTCAAGTATCAAAGGCCAAGAAAAGTGATGGAATAAGAACCTAGTGCGGCCCGCACAATTTTGCATGCGGCCGCACTAGGAGATACAGAGAAATATTCAGAGCATTCACCACGCTGCCGCGGTTGTATTTATACGACCCGCATTCAGCTCACTCAGTCGCGCCACTTTGTCATGCGGCCCGCGTGAAGAGATTCAGAGAGATGCCAGTATTTGTCACGGTCTAGCCACGCGGCCACGGTCATACTCACGTGGTCCGCGCCAGAGCTCCTACGGCCGCGCTAAACTTTTATGCGGCCCGTGCTAGACGAGTTCAGAGAGATAGAATTTGGAGTCAAAGAGCCAGTACGGCCGAGGTCATATTTTTGCGGCCCACACTGAATCTGCAGGGGCAATTTTATCCAGTTTTTCCAGCCCACATAAATAGAATATTTTACCATTTTTAGGTTAAGTTTTGTATTATCATTAGAGCTGCAGTCGTGAGAACCGAAGTTTTAGCCTATTTTGGAATTTTAGCACTAATTTATTAATAGATTCTTGTATTCTCTTTAGCAATTAATTAATATATTTAGTTCTTTTTCGATTTCTTCTGTTTATTCTTCAATTATGTCTAGCTAAATCCATTAGCTAGTGTTGAGTAATTGGTGGTGTTGCTTTCTAATGATAGATTGATATTGGGTATTTGTTATTTGGGTTAATTTTATGATTTAATTAAGGATTGGCGGTTAAAAACATTGATTCTAGCTTTTTGGGTCTGATTCTTCTTGAGAAAAAGAGTCCATGACCCCAAAATTGACCCAACAAGGAATTGGAATGGACCCATGAGAAATGGTAGTCCCAATTAACAGGTTAAATCTCGAGAGAGTAAACACCCTACTTGAACCCTAGTTGCTTGGTCTAATTAGCCTACCCAATTGGTCTAGAGAGAGTCAATTGGACAAAATCACTCTCTCTACCGAGATGTATGAGAGTGGGTACAATTGTACAACGGTTATAGCATAAGTCCCAAATATATCAATCTATTCTTAGTAACTTCTACCCGTTAGTTTACCACATAGGTGATACCACGACCATAGTGCCTTTCTCCTTATTAATTACAACCTACCAATATCTCCTTAGCATAATTCAGCTTTAATCCTTAGTTTACTAATAGTACTTACAGATATAAAAAATCAAAAATGTATGAAGTACAATTAGAAGTACAAACGCGATTCTAGGCTAAACAGACAATACAACTCCACTACTATCTCCCTGTGGAAATTCGATCTCGAACCACTATTCGTGTAAAAGTTGTTGCGACCCGCTCTCCCTACATTCGTGTAGGTGTTGAGTCGGCAACGATCACCGGTCATGTCACCGGGCAGAGTTGCCGATTTCGGTATTGATTCAATGCCAGGTATAATATTTTATGGCACCGACAGGAGTTATAATAGTGAAAAGAACATCTTCATCTTTTCCAGGTAAGGAGTTCGTTCGCAGGCCAATGTGGATGTGTGTTCTAGCTTGAGTAGGCTTGATTGGCCCGAATTATATTGTTGAGGGATAGGCTGCTTCGACCATTATTGAGCTTATTAGTGATCTGGGAGATCTATGAGTTTCCTTTATGTGTTGATTTGCTGGTTATAGGCACATATGGAGCGATTCTATTCGGGTTCATAGTGGAAGTCGAGCGGGAAGAGTAATTGGGTGTTGCTCGGTGAATGGCATATTGGTTATGTTCTATCGGGTTTGCGTGGTATATGTTACTTGTTTCACCGTGGGTATAATGATTTGTTTCAGTTCCCGACATCAAAATGTGCGTGGTTGTCAATTTCGAGCATAGTGACTTGAGGTGTCTCATGTGGAGCAGTGTTTGGATCGGATAGCGCGTTGCAGCAAAGCAATGTGGAGATATGACCTTGTGAGTTAGATTTGTATGTTCTATTCTATGATGTGAGACGGGTTTTCAGCCCTGTGTTGGGTTATACTTCCGCTAATTAATATCATTAAACTAACTGCTTATGAATTGTTTAACTGCTTAAAAGTGGTATTCTGAAATGGTTTGGTTGGCCTTGTCTTCATGAGAGACGCTATCACGATCGAAGCGGGGTTTGGGTCGTGACAAATAGATTGACCTTTTTACCCTTTTAAGTTAAAATTTTCTTCTTTCTGGCAGCTTAATAATGGGTATGAAATTTTGTATTAGGACTAAACAAAATATCTTTCTATTGGGACTGAACTTCTCTTTTTTTAAACAAAAACTAAATAAAAGTTTCTCATGAAAAACTTCGAATTACTCGTGAAGAACTTCAAATTCATTTAGATTCTGATTCATGACATAAGTAATGATGGGAAACAATGTTTTAAATCTATAATTGAAACAACGAGAAACTTTTAATTACAAAACAAGAGGAGTCATTGTTCTATCATAAAATATGTTTGTTTATTTGTTTTTCTGATGGAATCAAATTAAACATCTGGACCTAAATTGTTTAAAAGAAAAAAATCAAAAAATGGCTTATGAGTCTGGGATAAATACCACGTGGCCTTGAGTGATGCTGATTCCTTTCTTTTTAATCAGGAGATGCGAATTTTCTATTTTCTAGTGATTTAGAATAAAACAAGTAATCAAATAAAAGAATATTCATCGATTAATTAGAAAGTGATAGTAGCTTATATTTAGGTACTTCGATGACCACTTACGCCCCAACTTAGTTATACTTTATTGCTATATGAAGGTTAAATAACAACAAGTGACTTTAATTATAAATTTTGTGCCTGCATGAGCAAATCGGGACTATGAGGATATTAAAGAATGTTTGGAGTCAATTTGGAGTAAGAAAGGCTAATCGGAGGTGAGTACGCGCGAAAGAAGCAGAAAAAAATAAAGACAACTGAGCTCCAGGAGTGCGGGCCAACTGCAGCCGCGCAAGAAAGGCAGAAAAGAATCCATTATGCGCAGACCAACCGCAGCCGCACTCGTCACTTGAGGAACTTTATTTCAGGGGTAAATTTGTAAGTTCGGGGGAAACTTTCCTTAAACTATAAGAAGCCTCGCTCACCCAAAAATGAGGCATCAAGGTTTTTGAAGGATTGTTGAAGGCAAGAACAGACAAGAGGCAAGGTGGAAGATTCGGCATAGAGTTTTACCTTCTTCCTCTTCCTCTTGTTTTTATCACTGATGTTGAATTTTACTATTATGATTGTGAAAATGATTATGCGTAGCTAAAATCTTAATCTATGGTTTTGATGGAACCTCTTGGAGGATGAATTTCTTGATATGCTAATATAGATTTGCCATAGTATTTTCTCTATTTGTTCAACTATATTGTGATTGATGTTGATTGAAGGGCCCTCAATTGGCTGTGTATATTTTGTATGCACTACTCGGGAGAAAGTGTATATTTAGGTAGTTATTGAACGGCACCATTACTAACATATATGGAGGATCAATATGTAGGGTTTAAAGGTAGGACTAGGGATAACGAAACATTGGGTGCGATCTAAGTGAGTTGTAACTAAGGCCAGTTAGCGTAATTCGGAGAATATGTCTAGTATATTATTGTAATTACTCGGGAGAGAGATACGATAGTCAGAGTGCTCAGTATCGATAAAAAAGACTTAGGCAAATTTATAGAAAACATAGCGGAAAGGATTCTGACAAGAGGGGAAATCAGAACCTTAGACCATTCTCATTATTGTTTACAACTCGTTGATAGCTAATTCTTAAATACTGCATTTTTATTACGTAATATTTAGTTAATAAACACCCAATTTGTTACTCAAATATCTCTGAAGATTGAATACGTGAATTTTTGTTAGTCAATAGTTGTGATTGATAGGTTAATTCCCTGAATTCGACTCCAGATTTATTAACAGGAATATATTTGCAGTGATCATTTTGTCCTTTTTAAAAACATGGTTGGACATGACTAGAAAGTCAGAAAACCATAGACGATTGGTGATATCTTAAAAATTGTATGGGGTGCCTACCTGGTCGCCACCATTTAAGTTATACTCATATATTTAAAATTATCTAACATATACCCTAGTTTTGACAAATTCATACTCCTCTTCTTCCTCCTTTTCTTTTCCGGTAAGGCTGAGAGTAATTCAGTTTAGGATCTGACCAAACCCATTATTTTTTCCCTTTTTCAAAGAGGTTGTGCTTTTGAAACAAAAAGTATCAAATGATTGCCAGTGATTTTGAGCTGGCCCTTTCCCCTTGAATTATGTTGTTGTTGCTTGCATTACCTATTGTTTCTAGTCGTATAAAAGGAGTTCTCTAGAAATTCCTTCTCAAAATTCCACGTTATGTTATATATTGTTGGGCAAAAAGTAGAAAATCTCCACACATCACTAATGTAGAAATTTGCGTTACAAATTATCTAAAATTTGCACTATCTGAAGTTAAAATATAACGAGCTGATTTTGTCCTGAAGTTTGCACTATGAAGTGAAGTTTTCCCGATTATCTTTGCAAGTTAGGCCAATTTTCAGGTGAAAATATTTTGAAGTTTTGTTTTAATAAGGCCATACTTCAAACAAAAAAGATTCCCAAATGACCTGAAGTTTGCCTGATTGCCTTTACAATAAGGCCAAACTCAAGGCAGAAATATTTGAAGTATTGCTTTGATAAGGCTATACTTCAGGCAAAAAATTCTGAAGTTCAAACTTCAGACATACACATTTGAAATGAAGTTTCTTGCACTATAAACTGAAGTTTGCGTGATTGCCTTTGCAAGTCAGACCAAACTTAAGGCATATATATTTGAAGTATTGCTTTGATAAGGCTATACTTCATGCAAAAAATTCTGAAGTTTAAACTTTAGACATACACATTTAAAATGAAGTTTGTCGTCGCACTACAAACTGAAATTTGCGTGATTGCCTTTGTAAGTCACGTCAAACTTCAAGCAAAATATCTGAAGTTTTATTTTGATAAGGCTACATTTCAAGCAAAAAAGTCTGAAGTACATATTTCAATATAATTTTTGACTACTTTAAGCATGTATGTCTGAAGTTATCTAAAAAGTCGGTACACTTTATTTATACAAAACAGGTATAAATTAAATAGTGACCCAAAAACTGAATATAGATGTAAATGCCCCAATAAAATCACTTTTCTACTATTTGTATAAAAAAAGTTATTTGTCTTTTGTATTTCACTCAAAATATCATAATATTTCATTTGTATAAGAAAAGTTATTTGTCTTTTGTATTTCACTCAAAATATCATATTTGTTTTTATTTAGTACTAGAAAGTCATTTACCTTTTACTAGTTGACTTAAAAGTTAATCCAGAAAGTGATATATCCATTAACTTCTTAATGATGTGAGGCCCGACTTTTACTCGGAAAAAAATATCCTTTCTTCATGTGCCAAGCAAATACCGATAAACTATCCAAAATATGATATAAATATTTTGGACATAATTGCTCAAGTAAAAATAGTTAAGAAACATCATCTAAATTGTTATAGGGACTTTTAAGTATCTATCACACCATGAATAATGGATACAATCATACTTTAGGAACGTCTCGTCACGGTTTTGAGAAAATGGCCAAAATAATCTTTAATATATTGGTCCTTGATATATAGATATATATCACTTGGGAGAAATAGTCCTTAAATGTATACAAAAAAGTCAAATTTTTTTATCCAAGCCTGAAGCCACTAACATTAACGGTTTTACTCCAAAAATCTATTATAAACTAACCCCGCAACCTTTATCTTAACCCTCAAGGCAAAAAATCTTGGACTTGGCCTGGATTCTGGCAACTCCTCCAACTGTTCTCTTACCGAAGAAAGGGACGACTCACCAAGTTTCAAAGTGAGATAAAAGCACAAGGGAACGGAATTAGCAGAACTGCAAAAACCATATCTTGGTCTAGATAATGTATAAATCAAACATGGGCAAAGAACAAGATGCAAAATTTTGAGATCGTCACAACAAAACTCAACTTAAACAATTTGAAGCTCTAAAGACTATCACCATATAATTCAGAAGGATGAGACGAGTCTACGCTCCAGGAACCTCGGGTTCTGCCTCTGCTACTGTCTCATCAGCAGGCCGATCCAACTTCACACCAACGTCTTCTGAATAATCACCATGAACCTACAAGAATAACTCGCAGTTAATAACCAAATAGCTGCTGTTATACAATATGAATGCAATAGTAAACCATGCATGCATCCTGTTTAAAGCAATACGACAAAGAACAAACACACAACATACCTCCATCAGCTTGCCAATATCAAACTTGGGGGCCTTGAGGATCTTGACTTTTCGGATGTAAACATTTTGTAGGGGGAAGATGCTTGAAGTTGCTTTCTCAATCTCTCTGCCAATTGATTCAGGGATGAATTTAGCAACCAACTCCTTCAGGTCACATGAACTTGCTTGGTTTCTCATGATTTCAACCATCTTCCTACGGATCTAAGACAATATTAAAGGTATGGTTATGAGAACTTGCCAGATATGACGCTTACCATAAGCATATATGTGCATAAGCCAACACCAAGATAAAAAGAACTTCCAACCTGACGGATCTGGCTGCTCTGAGCATAACAGGTACGCTTCTGCTGGTTTGGACGCTTCTTTGTAAAAGCAATGCAGAACATCCTCAAGGTATAGCTGTCTGTAGTCTTGACATCCACATGGGCCTCAATCAAAGTCTGCCATTTGCGAACAAGTGACCTCAACTTGTCTGTTGTGAAATCCATCCCCTGTAATTACTAAACAAAGTTAGAACTCAATCGACACTCATGATTACCTCCAGCAATGCAAACATGTGATTGTCTCAAAGAATCATCTTACCCAGAAGTTTGTGAGGACGTTCTTTCCTTGTACATCCTCTGCTCTCAACCTAATCTTCCTGAAAGCCTGATCCTCATCCTTTTGAAGATCAGCCAGACTCACTTCGAATACTCTATGCTTTAGGCCCTCTGAAGCAATCTGAGAGGAAAATAAGGGCATAATTATTCTATTGAAATTGCAATTACAACTGTGGTTTTCTTAGTATACAAAATATGAAAAATCAAAGTTTAATCTTTTTAAGTGGAGCACAGTAAATAGACCCAAGAAAAGCAGCAATCAAATAACAACAAGAAACAGAGTAAAGCTAGTAGGTAATCATCTACACATGCAGGCAAGGAGAAAAATACAGGTAGCTACAACAAAAATGGTCCTCCCACAATTTTAAAGATAGAAGTCATAGAATCTAACAGGACTGTTGCTTAATCGCAAGATAACTTGCTACGTACGATTTTAGCTTGTAAGCCTCTATGAGAAGTTATAGGAGAAATCAACCTTATCCGACAAGCAACATTAATTTTGATTTCTAAAATCACCGATCACTAGTAAAATTCAGGATGCACTGACACAACAGCATTTTCCAACCAAATTTAGTCAATTAGTCATCCTCATAATACAGAACTAAACAGATAAGCAAGACGTACTTAAAGCAAATGATATAACAAAAACAACAAGCGCTACATAGAAAGAAATGTAAAGGACAAAACAAAGAAGAGACAAATAGGGAGAGGGTGGGGGATAAAGACCTTGGTACCCTGAGTCCTAGTAACGAGGGTTTTGCCAACATTCTTGATATCAAAAACTGATGGTGCCTTAATGTCATACCAATCCTTCTTTGCGTACGGATCCGCCCTGCAATCCCGCATTCACACACGCACACACCGCACATTAATATTACCTCCATTACACATACAGACTAAACGGACCAATGAATAAGGTGTTAATGCTACTTACGCCTTCTTCTTTCCTCCTTTCTTTCCCTTGGAAATCCTCTTGTTCTTGCTGTATAATGGAACAACAAAAGAGCATTAGAATTAAACAAAATAAATGAATCAGAAATATGATATGCGCGTTAAAGAAAAATACCCGACGGCCATGTTGGGAAGGGAAGGTTAGAACTGCGTTGGGGATATTGGGGAAGGGGGTGATGAGGCGATGGTTAAGAGGAGCTGCGGATGAGAAACCCTAGTCTCGGTAAGCAGCGCTGGAGGATAATACCTTTTGATGACAACGTCTGCCACTTGCTTTTGGCTTAATTACGATAATACCGGCATCTCCTTTTTTTTTCGAGGATAAATATTTTGGGAAACTAAGATTATTCCATTTATAAATAGCTTATTACAAATATTGATCAATTTATAAAATATTATCAATATTAGTCAATAAGTTATTTGTACTTTAAAAAAAGTTAAATTTTTACTTTTCTTTAAATAAGTATCATATACCATATAATGTATCTGGGTTGTAAATAAATAAAAAAATAATATATCTATCACATCAGTCCTCGAATGCCTTATTATTCTTGTTTTCTCGTTTGCCTCTGCTAATATTGAGTTAATATTTTGAAATAAAGATTATATATATGTCCAATCTCTAGTGGTGGTGGAACCAACCAAGATGTATGTCGTCCGACCCGACCTCAGACTCTTTCTTCCCCTCATCTTCTGTGACAGCTATTTCCTCGTCTGGGAAGCAATCCTTAAACTCATGTCCTCCTTGATAGGGTGCAAGGCGTTCTGCTATCGTCCTTCCTTTTTGATTACATACGTGATGTCGAATGGGATGGACCGTTCTTGAATTCGGCCGGCATTTCTGTCAATCGGCGGAAGACTCACGCATACTGGGAGGGTACGACTTCAAGGGATGGACTCGATCGAACGGCCAACCAGAGCTGTGGAGCGCACCAACTTCACTTTGATTAACATCTATTTTACTTGAACATTTTCATTAACGTCTTTCGCTTGTACACAGACAAAAAGCAGAAAGAGAGCACGAGGTGCTGACCCGCAGCGAGGCAGGCCCGTCTATCCCGATCGGGATGATAAGGACTTGTCCTTCGCAGAAGGCCTGATTTATGCTTATTATCAATCCTTGTGGGAGCTTACCCCTATGGCTTTAGCACGCTCTCCCTCTTCTAAGGATAAATACCAATACTATTGAACTAGAGCTCCCCTCTACGAGATGAACTCAAAAATATAGGGAGCTTTCACTCTTTATAATAATAAATGAAGAAAAATACAACTCATTTAGAATATATTTTGTCTTCTAATATTTTATCCTTATCACTTTAAGTTTGAACTTAACCAACTTGATATAATCACTGAGTCTCAATAACAAGGGACAAAATATTAATAACATATACATTATGAGCAAATGTCTTAAATGCATGTAAAAATAAAACTTAATAATTCTAAATAATTGCATAATATCAGTTTATGAATATTCTAAAAGAAATTCTTTTTTTTTCTTCCTTAAAAAAATATTCAATTTATACTTTGGGAGTTCCAACTATCCTGACTTAACATGTCTCAGTCACCGTGTGATCGGCACAGGTTCTATCCCAACCTGATCGAATAAGCCCAATCCACGAGGTACCACTCGTTTCATAGTTCTCAGCGCTCATGTACCATACCTTAACATGGCTAAGTAAATTCTCAGCAATGAGACCCTCGGCTCGTGTGCTCCCTACTTTGGCACAAGTAATTTCAGGAAGTCAACGCCTTGGTCAGGACCCTCGGTCTGGACGATGACCCCTTCTCAGAATAAATGATACTCCCAAAAATCTTTTCTTTTTAAAACATCTTCTTGTGACTTTTCAAGTCTAAAGCTTTTCTTTATAGAACACCATGTACATGCTCATATTGGTGTCCTTAAATGTAAAGCATGGCATAAGAATAAATAAACATAAAAAAATATTTCTAAAGATTCTTTCTTCTTCATAAATTTACACCATGAAAATAGCATATAAGAATAATACAAAAATCTAAAAATGTAAGCATATATATATATATATATATATATATATATATATGTTCATCTAAGTTTTTGCTAGAACAATTCTACGTTAATGAGTACTCACTCGCTCTAATTAAATAAATATAAACTCTTTTAAGCAATTCATCAAACATCTTGTATGCGTGCTTTTGTGAGTTAAATCAATTTAGTAAATGGTTATATTGTTAGATAATACGCTTAACGCTAGAGGGGGGGTGAATAGCGTTATAATAAAATTTAGCGTAAACTTGCGGAAATTAAAATTTGCAGGAAGTAAATAAGTGCGATAAATAATAACTTACACACAGATATATCCTGGTTCACCACAACGTGTGGCTAGTCCAGTCCCCGAGAGACTCTCTCGAGATTTTCCACTAACGTGTCAAGCTTCCGGGTGCTTAACAAACCTTTACAACTTGAGGACGCAAGCCTCAACACCTTTGCTCGGAGTTACAACACTCCAAGACTTCAACCAAGGAAACACAAGTTCCTTACAACAAGACAATTACAATTCTCTTACAAGTGTATACAACACTAAAACACTCAAACAAAATACTCCTTAATGAGTAGATATGAGTAAAAGAAGTAAGCTCTAGATCACAACAACTTTGGACAAGAATGTGGCTCTCAAAAGCTTTATGAAATTGAATATAAAATGATAAACAAAAGTATGCAAGCTTATAGCAATGTAATGATCAGTTGTAGTATGTTGTTGTGTTTAAAACACTGAAGCTGTATTTATAGTTGAAAAACTTGGCATTACCGTGCCTAATTGCCAATTAAGAGTTGCTGATTTTACTCACTGACAATCGATTGTCAAACCCCAACAATCGATTGTCTGCCAGTCAGATCAAAATTCAATCCCAGATTTTACGCTTGATAATCGATTACTTACATTCTATAATCGATTACTGGCAACGTTCAAAAAATCCTTTCCAAATTTTACCACAAACAATCGATTGTCCAGAATCAACAATCGATTACTCAGCAACGTTCAAAAAATCTTTTCCGGATTTTAACCAAAACAATCGATTATACAAAATCAATAATCGATTACCCAATAACGTTCAAAAAATCTTTTTCGAATTTTAATCAAAGCAATCGATTATACAGAATCAATAATCGATTACCTGACGGTATTTGAAAACTTTACGACAACGGTCAGCTTCACAATCGATTGCACAAAGTCAACAATCGATTACTTATCAGTTTTTGAAAAATATTTTAGACACTGCCTCTTGACAATCGATTGTTATATACTCACAATCGATTATTTAATAAATTTGAAAATCACTGGAAGTCACTGCCTCAACACAATCGATTGTCATTAGTTCACAATCGATTATTTTGTGACTTTGAAAAAACTGAAGGACACTGTCTCTTCACAATCGATTGTCATTAGCTTCACAATCGATTATTCTGAGTTTTGAAAAACTTTGATGGACACTGCCTCATCACAATCGATTGTCATAAGGTTCACAATCGATTGTCATGCAGGTTTGAAGAAACCTGATGTTCACTGCCTTAACACAATCGATTGTCATTAGTTCACAATCGATTGTCATGCAGTCTTGGCTCAACATAATCGATTATCTTAGTCCAGTTTTCAGAGGCATTTAAAAATCATTTTGACTAATGAAAATATGCATGATTTAAAATCATTTAGCATTAAATTAAATATGCATGATTTTGGAAAATAGTTTTATGAGAGAAGCCATGTTACGAGTCAAGTTGTAGGATCAAGATCACAATTAAGAATGACTCAATTAAACTATAAAACTTTGTCTTGAGCTTGAATCTCGTTGTTTATCAATTGTGCGCTTGTTTCTTGAACTTCGTCATATATCAATTTTCGCTTCGTTTGTCATTCATCAAAACCTACACAAAAGAACACACGTTTTAGTATATTGCATTGAGAACGTGTTTCCAACAATTTCCCCCTTTTTGATAATGGCAAACATTAAGCGGGATATGCAAGACAAGCAATTTATATTGACGATTCAAGACAAGTATATTCATGCAACAAGTATGCAATTTGTTCCCCCTCAATATATGAATTCTCCCTCAATTTAAGCTTATAAATATTGAGAGTTGCATACCCGTTATCTTCCCCCTTTTTGCCATTAGAAAAAATAACATAATAATAAGATGCCAAAGATGAAATAAACCTTGTTTATTTATTAAAAAAAAATTACAGCAACAGGGAAGACAATACAACATGTAAAAACAAACAAAAAAAACTACAATTATTCATTCATCATTTTCCGCCTCATCATCCGGCGCTGCTTCATATGGAACAAGACCCGCATATGGATAATGAACGTGGTTAAAATATCCATGGATCTCGTGAGTTAATTGACCGAAAGAAGAGGTCAATGAAGCAATTTGGTCGGAAATGAATTGGAGGGAAGGCTCTTGAGGCGGAGGAGCACGACGGGTTGGAGGAGGAGCAGGCGCTACATGATCACCGTCATGATGAAAGGAGGATTCCGAAATTTCCCACTTTTTGGTACTCTTTTTGAGAGGACCATTTCCAGTGACGAATCCGGTGGCTTCAAGAAAGTTCATGATGAGGAGAGCATAAGGAAGAGGCCTATCATCTCCGATAGCGTCACGCATATGAATTTTGATAAGCCGACACAATTGATGTTAGCTCCGGTAACTATGGCATGCATGAGCTTGGTGTCCTCTTGGGAAATGGTGGTATGGTTGTGCTTACGAGGCTTGAGGACTCGGGTGATGAAATAGAAAATTAATCGGTAATTTGGATCCATCCCCGTAATTGTAGGACGACGGAAGGAGATATTTCGATCATAAGAAGTAAAACCGATTTGGTGTAAGAGGGCTGTTTCATCAAAAAGGGCTCCGGCCTCTCCGATGTACCGAAAAATGTCTTCACCATTATGAGGAAGACGGGCAATGGTATGAAGATTTTCATCGGAAAGAATAATTTGAACACCATTAATGTTGGTGACAAGCTCACCATCATCATCCTCATGGAGGTTGGAATAAAATGCTTGAACCAATGTAGTATTGATGTAAGGATGAGTAAGGAGTAAAAAGTCAAGAAGTTGAGAATTTTTGAGCATATTTGCAGCAGGCCCAAATGATTCAAGATACTTGTGGGTTGAAAAGCGGGATGGAAGAATGTCGCGCTTTTCAAATTTGGTTAGGAATCGAGTAAGCTCGATGTCGGAATTGAAATATAGAACGGAACCATCTTGATAGGGATAGTTCGGACGAGGAGGGGCAGCTGAGGTGGATGCGCCGTGCCTAGCAGAACGGGAATGTTTTGAGTGACGGCCCGACATTTTTAATGAAATCTGCTGGATTTTGCAAAGAATTAGAGAGAATTTGATATTTTGAAAGCTAGAATTGATGCTTGAATGAATGAATATGAACATATATGAAGCCTATTTATAGAGGGGAGGGTGGCTTATCATTTATGGAAGAATCTGCTGAGAATTTAAAGCCAAATCAGTCAGAAACGGTAAAATAAATTCACTGACCGTTAGACAATCAATTGTTAAGATGCAATAATCGATTGTTGAAGAGTTATGACCTGACTTGGAACTGACACAAATCGATTGAGGAGCCAAACGGTAACAAGAATTTAAATTGTGACATGAAATAATCGATTGTCAAAATATGGTAATCGATTGTTATGTTACAGTGAGCACAGAAATTTTTTGATTTTGAAAATAATCGATTATATTTTGAAACAATCGATTGTTTTTGGAAAAGCCTTGCTGAATGATTGAGACGGAAATCGATTTTGCAGTTTAAAGAATCGATTATTTAACGAAACTGCATAATAAACATAAACCATAAACAATCGATTAGTGATACTGCTAATCAATTTTCAGCACAGTAAAATAATCGATTATTTTCTTAGAACAATTGATTGTTTTGTGCCAAAACTTTATAATTCCCCCTATCTTTTAGGGCGATACATGCAAAATGGAATTAAACGTCTCCGACGCTCAAGTCAGTAATTTGTAAAGAAGTAATAACTTAAACTAGTGTTGCCAAGTGAGAATGTGAGCTCTTAAGAAGTGTGTCCTAAAGTGTTCTTAAGAGAATTTCGGGTACTTACCTTTCCTCCGACGTTGCCAATTACCTGTTCGAGAGGGTGATCTTTGATTGTCCTCCACTCGTTAGGCATATTCATTTCTTTTTCCAATTGTGGCGCTTCTTCCGTTGGTTGTTCCTCAGTTTCATCTTTATTTTCCTTGGGTGGTTCCTCTTGTATTTTGTCTTTCAAGCTATCTAAGATACCTGCAAGATCAAAACTGGAATCCTTTCTCGCCAAGCGAGCATTATTTTCGGAAAATACAACATGAGGGGATTCCTCCACAATTTGGGTTCTTTTATTAAAGACCCTATATGCTTTACTACGTGAGGAATATCCAATGAAAATACCTTCATCCGACTTAGCATCAAATTTACCCAATTGGTCTTTGCCATTGTTATGAACAAAACATTTGCAACCAAAAACTCTAAAATGGAAAATATTTGGTTTTCTACCCTTATAAAGTTCATAGGGGATTTTCATGAGTATCGGCCGAATTACTACTCTATTTAGAACGTAGCAAGCGGTACTCATGGCGTCCGCCCAAAAATGTTTGGGTATCTTAGCTTCGTCGAGCATGGTTCTAGCCATCTCTTCAAGACACCTATTTTTCCTTTCCACCACCCCATTTTGTTGTGGTGTACGTGGAGCGGAAAAGGTATGCTCGATTCCTAGTTCGTCACAAAAGTCCGCAAAGAGATTGTGATCAAACTCTCCCCCATGATCACTTCTAATTGAAGTGACGGTTGTTTCTTTCTCATTTTGAACATGCTTAAGAAAATATTTAAAATTTTGAAAAGCATCACTTTTATTGGCAAGAAATAAAGTCCAAGTAAATCTCGAGTAATCATCAACAATCACAAAAGCATATTTATTTCTTCATAGACTTTCAATGCGAGAGGGACCAAATAAATCCATATGAAGCAATTGCAATGGTCTAGAAGTTGAAACAATGTTTTTAGATTTGAAAGATGCTTTTGTCTGCTTCCCCTTTTGACACGAGTCACAAATAGAGTTATTTTCAAATTTTAAATTGGGAAGACCAACAACTAAGTTTTGAGAAATCAATTTGTTCAAAAGATGCATATTGATATGTGCTACTCTGCGATGCCATAGCCAAGTATCATCCTCTTTACTCATAAGACAATCAACATATTCGGGTGAGGAATTAGCAAGATCAACCATATAAATATTATCAACTCTAAAACCACGAAGTATGATTTTGAAATCACTACGTCTAAATACTAGGCATTCATCCGAATCAAATAGAGCAAGATTTCCCTTGTCACATAATTGGCTTATGCTCAAGAGATTATGCTTCAAACCTTTCACAAGTAATATATGCTTAATAGAAGAATTTTCATCCTTACCGACCGAGCCGATGCCGATGATCTTTCCTTTATTGTTATCACCGAAGATAACACTTCCTCCTTCTTTGTGCTCTAATTGAAGAAATTTGGATTCATCTCCCGTCATATGCTTGGAGCATCCACTATCAAGGTACCATAGTACACTTGATCCCTTCAAGCACACCTACAAAACAAATTAATGTTCTTTAGGTACCCATGCCATCTTGGGTCCTTGGGGGTTAGGCATATTATAATGATGCGATTGAGTAACATGTCTATGACGTGTAAAGCATGTAGGAGCAATATGACCAATACGTCTACAATAATGACAAGTCACATTTGGGTTATGCATCCTTCTAGGTTCACAGTAACTAGACGGATGAAAATTTCTTACTCTATTTTGAACACTATGACTATTTCGCATTTCATGAGAATTATTTCTCCTACTATGAGCTCTAGGATGGGCAGCATTTCTAGAGTGATTGTTTCTCGGTTGAGGGCCATTGCTAGGTCTTCTAAGTGGTTCAAAATTTGGCCTAAAATATGCATCATTTCTAGGGTGACTATTTCTAGGTGGTAAGTCATTCCTAGGTCTTCTAAAAAGTTCAGCAATTTGTCTAGCATGCATATTGGCTCTAGAGTTGTTGTTTCTAGGATAAGCATTTCTGTTGTTAATCCTAGGTTGAGCTTTAGTTTGTTGGGGTTTAGCGTCAACCTTTTCTTCATTCTTAAAGCCTATTCCATGCTTGGTTGATTTCAAGTTAACAAGAACATCATTCAAGTTTTGTGCGAAGAATTAAACTTATCTAATGTGCCTTTTAGCCTACTTACTTCATTCTTAAGAAGCAAACAAGAAGTGCAATTTCTAGTAGGGCTTTCGGGCTTATCGGAACTTCTTTTTCCAAAAAGCTTGTTTTCCTCTTTCAGCTCCTCATTTTCTAAAACCAGTTTTTCTAAATCCTTTTCTTTCAAAGAAAGCTGTTTTTGAAAATCCTTTTCTTTTAATGAAGCATTTTCTTTTATGCCCTTAACAGTTTTTGAAGCCTTAATAAACTCAGCATATAATTCATCAAAAGCAGTTTGCATTTCTTCAAGAGTAAAGAAGTTTTTAGACGAAATTTGACATACCTCATCTTTGTTGTCTTCTTGTGCCATAAGGCAAAGATTTGCTGCTTCGTCTTCTTCTCCTTCGCTTGACTCATCTCCGGAGTCACCTCCCCAAGAAATGTATGCATGTTGCTTTTTAAAAGGTTTCTTCTCCTTTTTGATGTTTGGGCAATTTGATTTGATGTGCCCGGTTTCACCACATTCATAGCACTTGATTTGTTCGCCTTGCTTTTTGCCCTTGCGTTCATACTCCTTGCAAATGAACCTTTGAAATCTTTTTATAACGAGTCCAAACTCGTTGTCTCCTTCCTCATCAATTTGCGGTTGGCTTGTGCTCGCCTTTAGAGCTATTCTTTGCCTCCTTTGATCATCAACAAAAGGGTTAATAATAGTAGATTCATAGGTTTTAAGGTTACCTCTTAGTGCGTCGATGGTGACGTTTGAAACGCCAATGGATTCTTGAATTACATCGGCCTTTGATCTCCATGCCGGTGTGAGACTTCTAAGAATTTTTCGAACAAGCTCTCTATCCGTGAATGTTTTCTTGAGAGCATGTAAGTCATTTACGATTATTGAAAATCGCTCAAACATTTCGTCCACCTTTTCACCTTCCTTCATGTGAAATAATTCATAAGAATGGGTTAGGAAATCAATTTTTGCTTCCCTTACCTGGTCCGTACCTTCGTACGTAACTTCTAGCTTGTCCCACATCTCCTTTGCCGTTGTGCAACACGATATTTTCCTGTAATCGTCAGCATTAACAACACAATATAATCAATTAATTACTTTAGCATTATTTTGAACCTTTCGGATGTCATCCGCGTCATACTCATCCTCGGACTTAGGAACCCATTCGTTTTCCACCTTCTTTGTTGGAATTTGGTTTCCTTCATTATCACATTCCAAAGGTGAAAGCTGTTGGACTGAATGAAGATCTTCATCCTCTCCTTCCAGTACGTGTAATTTGTACCGTTGAATAGAGGTGGTCGTGTGGAGCACTGTCCTTCATCAATTCCTGCAAAAGAATCACGAGTAGAAGCCATGGATGGTTCTCTCAAACTGTTAAGTTTTCAGAGAGTTGGGCTCTGATACCAATTGTTAGATAAAACGCTTAACGCTAGGGGGGGGGGGGTGAATAGCGTTATAATAAAATTTAGCGTAAACTTGCGAAAATTAAAATTTGCAGGAAGTAAATAAGTGCGATAAATAATAACTTACACACAGATATATCCTGGTTCACCACAACGTGTGGCTAGTCCAGTCCCCGAGAGACTCTCTCGAGATTTTCCACTAACGTGTCAAGCTTCCGGGTGCTTAACAAACCTTTACAACTTGAGGACGCAAGCCTCAACACCTTTGCTCGGAGTTACAACACTCCAAGACTTCAACCAAGGAAACACAAGTTCCTTACAACAAGAGAATTACAATTCTCTTACAAGTGTATACAACACTAAAACACTCAAACAAAATACTCCTTAATGAGTAGATATGAGTAAAAGAAGTAAGCTCTGGATCACAACAACTTTGGACAAGAATATGGCTCTCAAAAGCTTTATGAAATTGAATATAAAATGATAAACAAAAGTATGCAAGCTTATAGCAATGTAATGATCAGTTGTAGTATGTTGTTGTGTTTAAAACACTGAAATGAAGCTGTATTTATAGTTGAAAAACTTGGCATTACCGTTGCCTAATTGCCAATTAAGAATTGCTGATTTTACTCACTGACAATCGATTGTCAAACCCCAACAATCGATTGTCTGCCAGTCAGATCAAAATTCAATCCCAGATTTTACGCTTGATAATCGATTACTTACAATCCATAATCGATTACTGGCAACGTTCAAAAAATCCTTTCCAGATTTTACCACAAACAATCGATTGTCCAGAATCAACAATCGATTACTCAGCAACGTTCAAAAAATCTTTTCCGGATTTTAATCTAAACAATCGATTATACAAAACCAATAATCGATTACCCAATAACGTTCGAAAAATCTTTTCCGGATTTTAATCAAAACAATCGATTATACAGAATCAATAATCGATTACCTGACGGTATTTGAAAACTTTACGACAACGGTCAGCTTCACAATCGATTGCACAAAGTCAACAATCGATTACTTATCAGTTTTTGAAAAACATTTTAGACACTGCCTCTTGACAATCGATTGTTATATACTCACAATCGATTATTTAATAAATTTGAAAATCACTGGAAGTCACTACCTCAACACAATCGATTGTCATTAGTTCACAATCGATTATTTTGTGACTTTGAAAAAACTGAAGGACAGTGTCTCTTCACAATCTATTGTCATTAGCTTCACAATCTATTATTCTGAGTTTTGAAAAACTTTGATGGACACTGCCTCATCACAATCGATTGTCATAAGGTTCATAATCGATTGTCATGCAGGTTTGAAGAATCCTGATATTCACTGCCTTAACACAATCGATTGTCATTAGTTCACAATCGATTGTCATGCAGTCTTGGCTCAACATAATAGATTATCATTAGTACATAATCGATTATCTTAGTCCAGTTTTCAGAGGCATTTAAAAATCATTTTGACTAATGAAAATATGCATGATTTAAAATCATTTAGCATTAAATTAAATATGCATGATTTTGGAAAATAGTTTTATGAGAGAAGCCATGTTACGAGTCAAGTTGTAGGATCAAGATCACAATTAAGAATGACTCAATTAAACTATAAAACTTTGTCTTGAGCTTGAATCTCGTTGTTTATCAATTGTGCGCTTGTTTCTTGAACTTCGTCATATATCAATTTTCGCTTCGTTTGTCATTCATCAAAACCTACACAAAAGAACACACGTTTTAGTATATTGCATTGAGAACGTGTTTCTAACATATATAAACTCACCTCAAAAATTCTCAAACCGATACGTAGGCCCCAGTACAATTGACACTAGTAAAACGATCGATTCTACAACAAATAGTGTATTTTAATCAATTTTTTAAAGTACTACACCTAAATATGAAATTTATTGTTGATATGGAGGAATATGGGAATTAACTATTCCACTCTTACCTATTACTACTATAGGATTGATAATAGAAAAATTTGCTTACCTGAATTCAAGAATTAGTGATTGGTAAAGAACCCTAGATTCTTTTTTTTTTGGTTGCTTGTGTTTGCTGCGTTTGTTGCGTAACAGATTAACGTTATGTTCCTGTGCAGTTTTTACTCCTACTGCTTACGTCCCACGTTAGGCTTTTTAGGCCTTAACACCTTTTTTATTCCAACAGCCCGTTATGAGTTTTGCAATGTCCCTCCCATTTTTCTTTTGTTATTTATTTTATTACTTAATTAATAATTAATTATATTCATTTTTAATAATTAGAAAAATTAAACTATTAATTCCCATAATTATATATCCAACTTTTATATAAATTGGAAAGTAATTCAAAAATCAATTACAAGGGTTTAAATCCATAATGAAGATAAAAATAAATTTAAATTCTATATTTAACGAGCCTTGAAATTTATATAAATTAGAGGAGTGTTACATGCTAGGTTTTTTGGCTTTTAGTTATTGTATACCTAGTCCTTCTTGTTATTTGGGTGTGGTGATAACTTCACATTTAATCATATGCATGTGCTTTCTCTGGGCAGTGGAGCCGCATAATTTTCGTTTGGTATTGTTCTTGTCTTTGAAGTACATAAGTGGGTATTTTAATTATTTGCATTAGATGATTAGGGATAAAGTTAAGGGTAGACTTTATAAGCGTGGCTCATCCCGCTAGAGTAAGATGATTTATTTTCTAACCCGCCAGCCTTTTCTTAAAGTTATCAATAATATATTGGAAATATCTTTTGGATGGTATGGATGTGAAAATAGGATAGCCAAAATATTTACCGAAGCGTGTTCCTTCAATCATATTAAAGGAACTTAGAATGAAGAACTTAGTGTATGCTGAGCAATTTTTGGAGAAGAATGTTTTTAACTTGGCAAAATTTATGCGTTGGCCTGAAAAACTGGTAAAGTGCTTAAGATGGTCAATGATGGTATGACAACTATTAGTCGCTATTTTGGATGCCAGAATTATGTTATCCGCAAAGAATAGATGGGAGATTGGCGGGGCTTTTTGTGTAGGGTGATAGGAAGCCATAGGTTGTGATCAACCGCAATGTTTATACTTCTAGAAATGAGTTCCATGGTAAGGATGAACAAGTACGATGATAAAAGATCTCCTTGGCGAATACCTCTAGTGGGTGAGAAGATATAGGTGGGAGTACCGTTAAAGAGTATTGAAGTAGTGGTTGTTGAGATGCATGCCATCATAAGAGAAATGATAGTTTGGGGGGATTTAAAATAAATTAGGATTCGTCGTATGAATTCCCATTCTAATCTGTTCAAAAGCTTTCTCAAGATCGATTTTAAGAAGCTGTTAGAGCATTTTGCTTTGAAAGTTCTAAAATGGTGAAGCATTTCTTGTACTATACTAGTGTTGTCAGATGATCGACGATTTTTTAGGAAAACAGATTGTGATGGGTGTATTAGTTGGTCGATGTAAGGCTTTATACGATTGACCAAAATTTTGGTGATGACTTTATAAATGGTGTTACATGGACTTATAGGCCTAAAGTGTGTGAGGTTGGAGGGGCTTTGCATTTTTGGGATTAAATAGATGTGAGTTTTGTTTAGCTCTACAGGAATGATGCCTGAGGAAAAAATATTTTTGCAAAAGAGGATGATGAATATTTTAATGTTGGTCAAAAGTATTGAAAAATAGTGGATGTAGTCCAACTGGTCCAGGTGATTTGTAAGGGTTGAATGAAACAATTGCCTGAGTGATCTCTATATCCGTGATATGTTGTAGTAGTGCGTCTATAGACGTATCACTTAAAGTATTAAAATTGGATGGTTCGTGTGTTTTTTTTTATGAAAGATGGATTGTTTGGTAGAGATCTTGATAGAAAGTGGTAATCACTGATTTTAATTATTGCTCATCATTAATTCAATTGCCATTAGGGTCCTTTAGCTCGGTGATACGGTTGCGTCTCCTTCTTTTTAGTGTAGTTAAGTGAAAAAATCTAGTGTTAGGGTCTCGATTGTTTAACCAGTTAACACATGATTTTAACTTTTAAAATTCTTCTTCCAATCGTAATATGTGGTTAAATTGGAAGATGGGTTCTTGTTCCAACCCTTGGAGGAAAGTGCTCGTAGGGTAGTTGGGAGTTCTTTGTATCCTCAATAAATGAGTTCTGAGAATATTTTTCTATTTAAAGATGTTATCGAAAGTATCTTTATTCCGTTGTTGTGCTGCTAATTAGAATTTTGTAACACCGTTTAAGTACATTGTGTTTGGTTGTCACATTTGTTGGACTAGTAAGGAAAACTCAGAGTGTATAAGTGACATTGTTTCCATTCTAAATGGAGGTGTTCTTGGTGGTGGATGTGTGTGCAAATTTATTAGAAGGGGGCAATGATCAGAGTGTATGCATGGTAAGTTATGTACTTGGTCTTCCGGATATAATTTAAGCCATTCATAATTTGCAACAACTCGATCCAAATGTTCCAAAATTAGATTACTCCTTCTACATTTATTTGTCCGCGTGCACTTGTTTCCTCTAAAACCCAAATGAAGTAAGTTACAATAATTTTAAAAAATCAAGTAGTGAATCTACCATATTATTATTTATAGAACAATCACCAAATTTTTCGTTGGACGAAATAATATCATTAAATTCACCTCCCACTACCCATGGTCCCTGATAAGTATTTGCTACGTTTTTTAGGTTTTGCCATAATATTTGTCGGCAGTGTAATCTAGAGCTAGCATAAACGGATGATAACATAAAATTTTTGACATACCTGGACATTGTAGTGAATTTCTTGGTTTGTAACAGTGACTTCATTAAGAGTGATGATTGTTTCGTTCCATAGTATAGCTAGTCCCCCTTCTTGTCCCTCGAGAGGTGCTTGGGACAAGTTAGAGAAGTTAAAATCATCCCTTAGACGTGCATGATCATGGAGATGCACTTCCATCAGTACCACAATAGGTGGTTTATAGTAATCAAGCATTGAACAAAAATTCCTATGAAATTCATCGGAGTGGCACCCTACAGTTCCATATAATAAAAGTCATTGATTTAGTGCGTGTTGATGGATAGCTGTGGATTAGCACCATTGTGGTTAGTGGTTGATCCTCATGGTTCTGCATATGCATGGTCGTCCTCATTGTCGAAGTGATGACTACTGCAGATTTCCATGCTTCTGGATTCATGGGTGGGCGGGGCTTGATCAAGCATTTTTTCACTTCTCCTGGTTCTACATTTGCATGGTCGTCCTCAGTGTCGGAGTGATGACTACTGCAAATTTCCCTTCTTCTGGGTTCATGGGTGGGCGGGGCAATTGAGGATGATTTTTTTTTGTATTGTTCCTTTAGGACGGTGATATGGCATCCCCCAGTGGCACTAGCTATGGTATGGTCTCCCTCATTTCTTCCATGAGTGCTGCGATTTCTTGAGGAGTAAGAAGATCTTGTTCGTCTGGGGTTGGTAGTTGAGGACTCATGAAATTGGGAGAGGGGGTAAGACTGTCCAATGGGCTAATTGAGGACAGTGGAGGATATAGAGGAGGGAGTGGTAGGGTTCGTGAATCCATGGGATAGGAGATTGAGATGGAGGGTTTATGGGTAGTAAGCATATTGCTTATGTAGGCTAGCTAAAGATTTAAAAAGATGATGAATCTCATCAATGAATTCATCAACTATGTATGCTCAACACTATGAATTCATGGAACTTCCACTTCTTCTCCCCTCCTGCGCCATATTGTGGTATAATTAGTTCCATTTTTACAAAATTTATCAGCATATATCATGCTATGCAACATAATTTAACAAACGGGAAATGTTATGCAGCAATTTGAGTCGTGTGACAAACCATTTTAGAATATAAGGTAAAAAAATACTACCATTTGAAGTAGTATATAAGTTAAAATTGGGCTCATCCTACTTTACTGATTTATGAGACCAATATGAAGGATCGAATGTTGATCCTATAATAGATCATATCGAGGCATGAGGATAAGACACCGAGTTCAGATTCGAGGTACCTAGCAAAATTGAAACCGATAATGATCAAGGTTGAGCATGACAGACATCGAGCAAGACTGAATAAAATGGGAGATATTCGTTACTACTCAAAGGTCGTTGCAGAAATTTCGGAACAGATCAAATTAAGGGCAGTTTTTTAGTTAATCATGGGATTTGCTTCTATAATTGGAATTGTACCATAGATAGGAATCATCTGCTATATAAAGAGGGTTTCTAATCATTTGTAAGACACATTGTTCTCACATGTCAAAGCAATATAACACTCTCTCTTTAGCTCATATTTTTTGTTCATTAGCTTATTGTGTCTTTAATTATTCTTGCATAATTAGCTCGAGGGCTCTATCCGAATGCTATCTGATTAATATCATTGCCAATTTTGCATCATTTATCTTTAAATTCATCAATTAATATTATGTGAAATTACATATCCTTAAAACCATATTATAAGTTTAATTGTTATTTAGTTTTAGGGTAAACAATTTGGCGCCCACCGTGGAGCTAAGGATAATAGTGATTATTTGGTATTAGTTCTCACAAGACATACTACGTTACACTTGTTCTTGTGAGTGTTTTTGATTTTAGGATCAACATGTCTAACTTGCAAATAGTACCCACTCACGCTGATAACGACCTCACTTTTCATAGAGAAAACGATAAAGTAGTTGCCCTAGGGATCGAAGTGCCTCAGGCTGGCCACGAGGGAGTACCAATCGCAGAACCCGTCGATGTCAATTTGCATGTTGCCCTAAATGCAAACCTGGTCGTTGATCCTGAAGGTGGAGTATGCAGGGAAGTTCAGTCAGGTGGTTGAGGTACGCAGGGCAGAGAAGACGGTGGAGTTAGCCTCCAATTAATATTTGAAATGCTACAGGCTCAACAAGCCACTGTAACGCAACTACAGAATCAACATCGGGCACCAAGTAGGATCAAGCCAGAGCCTGGACTAGAAACTGTTCATAGGGCCGAGCCTATACTGGAGAGATAAAATGCCAAATGATTTGGGGGCTGAGCCCTCCATTATGAAGATGCTCAAAGAACTCACAAAACGGATCGAATCGAAGGAGAATAAGGTTGAGGAAAACGACAAAAGGGTAAAAGCATGCAACTCCCGAGTTGATCAAATTCCGGGGGCACCACCGATTTTAGAAGGACTAGATTCTAAAAAGTTCATGCAAAAAACCCTTTCCCCTAGTGCGGCTCTGAAGCCAATCCCCAAGAAGTTCTGTATGCCCAAGATTCCCATGTATAACCGGACGACCGATCCAAATGAATACGTCACCTCATATATGTGCGCCATCAAAGGAAATGACTTGGAAGATGACGAAATTGAAGTTGTACTGCTGAAGAAGTTCGTGGAGACTCTATCGAAGGGTGCCTTAACATGGTGTCATAACATAGCCCCTAATTCTATTGATTTGTTTTCTATGCTTGTATACTGTCTTGTAAAGGCATATGCCAGAGCCATTAAAGTTGCAACGAGGAAGTCAGACCTTTGCAAGGTAAGGTAGAAAGATAACTAGATGATAAGGGAATTCGTATCTCAATTACAAGAAGATAGAATGGATTTGTCTCTGGTCACTGATGACAGGGTTGTTCAAGCTTTCACTCAAGGTCACAACACTCAGAGTTCCATGGCTTCACATAAGTTGAAGCAAAGTTTAATCAAGTACCCGAATGTTACTTATGACGATATACATAATCAATATTAGTCGAAGATCAAGGTCGAGGATGATCAAGTGGGACTACTTCGAGGTCTGTTTCTCCTAGCAGGCCCATGGATAGGATCAAAAGGAGCATCGATCGAGAGCCGAAGTTGAATACAAAATCGATATCAACCGTACAATGGAGACCGTATGGGTAGCAAGTCTGGGCGAAGCTTTGCATGAAATGAGAGGAGAAATGATTGAGATCAAAATTCACGGGGCCTTGATACTGAGGAAGATCACGCTAAATATCCAAAATCGAAATGAAGGTACGACCCCATTCCAATTCATTCTATTTTTTCGACTAACACTTGCAGGTTATCGTCAAGGATCGACATGAAGCTTTGGATTTTAAAGCATGCGTGGCACTCTTTTTCCCTTAGGCTGGTTTTTGTTCCAAATGAATTTTTCAGTGAGGTTTTTGACGAGGCAACTATTGTTTGCGCTAACTTAGAGCAATTTAACAATATCCGAGATTCCGTACAATAAGCCTCGAGTACTGGGGGGTATTACCCTCGAATGTCTACTTTGTTGCAAGTAAATTACTTCGTGACAGTGGGGTCTCAATAGGAAACTATGTAAGGATCAAACAGTCAAATGAATCTTAACCATATAGATTACTTGAGCCCTAACATCAAACATGCACGCATGTATAATCATATATTGAGAAGAGTACTTTTCATTGCCGATATCTCATGCCTTTAGAAAAATTTCCTACTTCATACTCTTGATCTATTGTGTAAGCATGCTTAAGGGCCTATCACGATAGAAGTTTGAACAACTAACCCCACGCTTGAGGAGTGTCCTCCAAAAAACACACGAAATCGAGCTACTAAAATTTCGAAACCATAAGACCTTAAAGGCGATCCTCAATTTTAGAGGCCACGACCACCTCACTCGGGGATTGACACTTCGCGCAAGCTCGAGGTTAAACGAAAAATAGGCCCAAAGGGCAAGTTCCAAACTAAAGAGGCTACGGCAAAATTAACGCGGATTGGAGACGTCCGAAATCCGTAACAAATACAAAGGCCTAAGGGCTACTTCTACTTCGAGTTCGAGCAAGTCCTCACTCGATCATAAAAGCCCGAGGCTATGAGAAAACTCTCACTCTAGGACTATCTATAAAGCCTAAGGGCTAACTTCACTTTGAGTTCAATCAAGTCCTCACTCGATCATAAAAGCCCACGAGCTATCTTAACTCGAGTTCGAGCAAACTCTTACTCGGGGACAGTCTATAAAGCCTAAGGGCTAACTTCACTTTGAGTTCGAGCAAGTTCTCATTTGATCATAAAAGCCCAAGGGCAATCTTAACCCGAGTTCGAGTAACTCTCACTCGGGGACTATCTATAAATCCTAAGGGCTAACTTCACTTTGAGTTCGAGCAAGTCCTCACTTTATCATAAAATCCCAAGGGCTATCTTAACCCAAGTTCGAGCAAACTCTCACTCGGGGGCTATCTATAAAGCTTAAGGGCTAACTTTACTTTGAGTTCGAGCAAATTCTCACTCGACTATAAAGCCTAAGGGTTAACTTTACTTCGTGTTCGAGAAAATTCTCACTTGACTAGTAAGCCTAAGAGCTACTCAAACTCTAGTTCAAATGGTAATTCGGGGTCCATCGATCTTAGTCGAAATATCAAAGCCCCGAGCATAGGTTTTCTCAAGGGTCTCCCTCCGAGACTGACATTTGGGCTGCTTGGCAACCTCGTTTGCTCGAACCTGAGTAGTTTCTTTTTGTGGAACAGTTTTAGATGTTTTGGCCATTTTGTTTTTGTGAGCAAGGAAAAATAGAGATTGAAATATTTGGTGCTTTGAGAAGAACAAGCAACAGAACTCGGACTCAATTCTTTTCTTGTTATAACACTCCAAAAAACGAGGGGACTATTTGTATACGGTTAAAATCGGGCTCATCCAGCTTTACTGATTTATCGAGATCGGTGTGAAGGATCGAAGATCGATCCCATAATAGATCAGATTGAGGAACGTGGATAAAACACCGAGTTCAGATTTGAGGTACCTAACTAGTTTGAACCGAGAATGATCGAGGTTGAGCAGGACAAACATCGAGCAAGACCAAACGGAAAGGCGAGATACCCGTAACTGGTCGAAGGTCATGGCAAAAATCTCGGAACAGATCAAATTAAGGGCAGTTATATAGTTAGTCATGGGATTTGCTTGTATAATTGACATTGTACCATAGATAGGATTCATCTACTATATAATGAGGGTTCTAATAATTTGTAAGACACATTATTCTCACATATCAAAGCAACATAACACTCTCTCTTTAGCGCATATTCTTGTTCATCAGCTTATTGTGTCTTTAACTATTCTTGCATAACTAGCTCGAGGGTGTCCGAGCTCGAAAGCTCTATCCAAACGCTTGTTTGCTTTATATCATTTACAATTTTGCATCATTTATCTTTATGTTCATCAATTGCTATTAGGTGAAATCACATATCCTTAAAACCACATTATAAGTATAATTTTTATCCAGTTTTTAGGGTAAACGAGTAGACTAACGTAGGTATACTAAGGGGAATATACAAATTGTCTGCATCAAGATACTGTCTCTCTGCCCCCGGGGTAGGGGTAAGGTCTGCGTATATATTGATCCTACTTGTGAGATTATACTGGATTGTTGTTGTTGTCTGCATCAACATACTGTTAGCCTCCACAATGACGAATATTAATCAAACACGATATAGTGGGTTTAGTGTATCATGCTAATTAAACGAGAATAGCTTGTGTAGGCTAAATAAATGTTAATGCAAAGCATTTCGTATTTTTTATTTAACATGAATCCAGTAAGGATCCATATCTTTTATCTCCTATATGATAAAAAAAGAGGAAAAAGGAAGTATCCAAATATACATTTTTTATAGAATAATTATATGGAATTATCTAATTGTAAAATGGCTCTTCTAGTGTAACATAGACGAACTGCTAATTGGTAAGTATTCATAATTAAATTGCTAAGGTTTCGAGAGCTTTTTGTGAGATATATGGACTTATACTATATACATATGGATAATATATGGATGAATTATATGTTATGTGCTATTTTTTGATTTGGCCTAAATTAGTGGTCTTTTGGACATTATTATTAAGGAGGCCAATACATTGTCATATAAAGTATAGGGTATAATTTCTTGTGTAGATACCCATAAAGAGTAACCTTAGTTAATGATGGGCTAACTAAGGTTACATACATGTAACTAAGGTTACATTCTTGTGACATTTGAGTTTTCTTAAGTTGCATTATAATAAGGGGGTTATGGTTCCCACAAGAATGCAAGACCATTCTCTTCTTCTTCCCATTGAAATTAGAGAGCAAACCATTGTCTTGCACATCAAGTGGAAAGCCAAACCCGGACAATCTCCAAGCCGGATCAAGGTGATCTTCAAGCCGGATTAAGGAGCTTCCACCAATGGATTCAGGTACGCTTCCGCTTATGTTATAGTTCCAAATAATTCGATATGAAGGCTACAGTTTTATAGTCGGATTTATTCCAACAATTGGTATCAGAGCCTCCTTCGTATTGGATCATTTGGAAGTTCATGAATTCAATATTATAATGCTTAATGACTAAATTCAAATATAACTTTTATTTTGAAGTTCTAGTACCTTGATATAGCATGCTTTCATGAATGATTTGTTGATGATAAACTTCAGTATTTCGATACCTTTCATATCACCAAATGAATTGAAATGTTGAAATTATTTGCATAATTTCGGTTGTTGAATATGATTCCATGATTAAGCCTTTTGTTGAAAGTCCCATTAAGTTGGACAAATTGGTAAAATAATCGATTATCTTAAATAGGTAATCAATTATCTTGATAAGTTCACCAAAATTTTGCAAAAACAGAAGCTTAAAATAATCGACTATGTATTGAAGATAATCGATTATCTTATTTGTAACGTTTACATAATCGATTATTTTAGATCAATAATCGATTATTTCATTTGTTCATCAAATATTTATGAAACAGAACCATACAATAATCGATTATTGTATTTGGATAATCGACTATGTTATATGTCCGCCAAATTCCAGAAAGCCAGGATAATCGATTATCCTGGCAAGATAATCGATTATCTGGAATTTTCAGCAAAAATGGAAATTCCAGAAGGCCAAGATAATCGATTATCAGGACCAGATAATCGATTATCTGGCAATAAATTGCAGAAACGTTTCATTTTCTGGCAATTTAATGAAGACTTAATGTAAAATTAATTAATGAAACGTTTTTCCATCATTAAAGAAATGTTTTTCTTAAGATTAATGGACATATAATGCAAGATTAATGTTATAACATTAATGTTTTGTCCATTATTATTCAGATTTTACATTATAAACATGTAAATTTCTGTTGAGATTCAATATATGGCTTAAAGAACTAATTAATTTTGCATCTAATATTTTACATTAGTCAATTGAAACATTATGTTACCAAAGTAACCTCTTTTGTGTAGATTGATTGATTTTTTAAAATATAAGATGACTGTGTATGTTAGTATTCCATGCGTTTAGCACCGGCCCAAAGGAAGGTTGTTATTTGGCAAGAATTCGAGCATGATTGTGGTAATAAATATGTGACAATTATTAAGTTTTCCATATGAATATTAAGTCGGCCCAAAGGAAGGCTTGATATTTGACAGGAGTTTATTGTCAATATTTGATTACTACACCAAGAGTACCACTTACAAATTGATTTTCTGTCCAAAGACTAAAATCAATGTTGTGCTAGGCATCTTGTAATGGGATTTGCCTATTTTGAATATGTATAATAAAGTTAAAATTCAAATAATTGTAAGCATGTGTTAAGTTGTCCTTGTTCTATTTTCAGTGAATTCTTCAGCTGCTACAATATCTGCGAACATTAACAGCATCCCTGTGCTTAATGGCACAAATTTTAAGGAATGGAAAGAGAACATTATGATAGTTCTCGGTTGCATGGATCTAGACCTTGCACTTCGGATTGAGAAACCTACTTCTCTTGAGGATACATCTTCTTCTGATGACAATAAGGAGATGGAGAAGTGTGAACGCTCAAATCGCATGAGTCTTATGATCATGAAACGTGCAATTCCAGAATCTTTTAGGGGCACTATGACTGAAGAAAACAATGCCAAAGTTTCCTTGAGGACCTTGAAAAGCGTTTTGCACAAAACGAAAAGGCGGAAACTAGTACTCTTTTGAGTAAACTTGTTTCCATGAGGTATAAAGGCAAATGAAACATAAGGGAGTACATTTTAGAAATGTCTCATATTGCTTCGAAACTAAAGTCACTCAAGTTGGAATTACCTGAGGAACTGCTTGTGTACTTAGTTTTGATCTCTCTCCCTGCACACTTTAATCAGTTTAAGGTCAGTTACAACTGCCTAAAGGAGAAATGGACTCTTAATGAGCTCATTTCACATTGTGTGCAAGAGGAAGAGAGAATAAAGCAAGATAAGACAAAAAGTGCTCATTTGGCATCCTCTTCTAAAGACAACAAGAAGAGGAAAAATAAGGAAGCTGCGTCTCAAGGCCCCAGAAGAAGCAACACAAGGAAACTATGGTTGAAACTACAGAATCATGTTTCTTTTTCTGTAAGGGTACTAATCACATGAAGAAAGATTGTACCAAATACCACGCTTGGCGTGCGAAAAAGGGTATATATCTTGCTCTTGTTTGTTCTGAAGTTAATTTAATTTCGGTACCTAAAGATACTTGGTGGGTAGATTCTGCTGCTACTACTCACATAAGTATATCTATGCAGGGTTGCCTGAATTGCCGAAAACCAAGTGATGGTGAAAGATACATCTATGTTGGTGACGGCAAAAGGGTTGAAGTTGAGGCTATTGAAAAATTTAGGCTATTATTTAAGACTGGTTTTTATTTGGATTTGAATGAGACTTTTGTTGTACCGTCTTTTAGACGGAATTTAATTTCTGTTCCCAAATTGGACATATCCGGTTATTTTTGTTCATTTGGTGACAATAAAGTGAGTCTTTTTCAAGGTTCAAATATTATCGGTACTGGTCTTTTATCAGCATATGATAGCCTATATTTGGTTGACATAATAACATCACATAATGAAACTTTGCATACAAGTTCTAGTGGTACCAAAAGAAAATTATCTAATGAGAATTCTTTATCACTCTGGCACAAGCGTTTAGGTCACATATCTAAACAAAGAATTCAAAAACTCGTGTCAGATGGAATTCTTGATTCTCTTGATTCCTCAAATTCGGATATTTGCATTGAGTGTATCAAGGGTAAACAAACAAACAAAACGAGATTAGGTGCCTAGAGAGCTTCGGATGTCTTAGAATTGATACATACGGATATTTGTGGGCCATTCCCTACACCTTGTAGAAATGGTCAACAATGCTTTATCACATTTATAGACGATTACTCTCGTTATGGATACCTATATCTCATTCATGAGAAGTCCCAATCTATCGACGTGTTCAAATCATATAAGGCCGAAGTTGAAAATCAACTAAGCAAAAGGATTAAAACCGTAAGATCTGACCGTGGTGGTGAATACTATGGTAGATATGATGGTTCAGGTGAACAACGTCCAGGGCCATTTGCTAAATTCCTAGATGAGTGTGGGATCGTTCCTCAGTACACCATGCCAGGCAGTCCTACTATGAATGGTGTATATGAGAGATGAAATCGGACCCTAAAGGACATGGTGAGAAGTATGATTTGTCATACTACTTTGCCAGACTCACCATCTGGAATTTCCAGCAAAAATGGAAATCCAGAAGGCCAAGATAATCGATTATCAGGACCAGATAATCTATTATCTGGCAATAAATTGCAGAAACGTTTCATTTTCTGGCAATTTAATGAAGACATAATGTAAAATTAATTAATGAAACGTTTTTCCATCATTAAAGAAACGTTTTTCTTAAGATTAATGGACACACAATGCAAGATTAATGTTATAACATTAATTTTTTCGTCCATTATTATTCAGATTTTACATTATAAACAAGTAAATTTCTGTTGAGATTCAATGTATGGCTTAAAGAACTAATTAATTTTGCATCTAATATTTTACATTAGTCAATTGAAACATTATGTTACCAAAGTAACCTCTTTTGTGTAGATTGATTGATTTTTTAAAATATAAGATGACTGTGTATGTTAGTATTCCATGCGTTTAACACCGACCCAAAGGAAGGTTGTTATTTGGCAGGAATTCGAGCATGCTTGTGGTAATAAATATGAGACAGTTATTAAGTTTTTCATGTGAATATTAAGTCGGCCCAAATGAAGGCTTGATATTTGACAGGAGTTTATTGTCAATATTTGATTACTACACCAAGAGTACCACTTACAAATTGATTTTCTGTCCAAAGACTAAAATCAATGTTGTGCTAGGCATCTTGTAATGGGATTTGCCTATTTTGAATCTGTATACTAAAGTTAAAATTCAAATAATTGTAAGCATGTGTTAAGTTGTCCTTGTTCTATTTTCAGTGAATTCTTCAGCTGCTACAATATCTGTGAACATTAACAGCATCCCTATGCTTAATGGCACAAATTTTAAGGATTGGAAAGAGAACATTATGATAGTTCTCGGTTGCATGGATCTAGACCTTGCACTTCGGATTGAGAAACCTACTTTTCTTGAGGATACATCTTCTTCTGATGACAAGAAGGAGATGGAGAAGTGGGAACGCTCAAATCGCATGAGTCTTATGATCATGAAACGTGCAATTCCAGAATCTTTTAGGGGCACTATGACTGAAGAAAACAATGCCAAAGTTTTCCTTGAGGACCTTGAAAAGCGTTTTGCACAAAACGAAAAGGCGGAAACTAGTACTCTTTTGAGTAAACTTATTTCCATGAGGTATAAAAGCAAAGGAAACATAAGGGAGTACATTTTAGAAATGTCTCATATTGCTTCGAAACTAAAGCCACTCAAGTTGGAATTACCTGAGGAACTGCTTGTGTACTTAGTTTTGATCTCTATCCCTGCACACTTTAATCAGTTTAAGGTCAGTTACAACTGCCTAAAGGAGAAATGGACTCTTAATGAGCTCATTTCACATTGTGTGCAAGAGGAAGAGAGAATAAAGCAAGATAAGACAGAAAGTGCTCATTTGGCATCAATCTTCTAAAGACAACAAGAAGAGGAAAAATAAGGAAGTTGCGGTCTCAAGGCCCCAGAAGAAGCAACACAAGGAAACTAAGGTTGAAACTACAGAATCCGGTTGCTTTTTCTGTAAGGGGACTAATCACATGAAGAAAGATTGTACCAAATACCACGTTTGGCGTGCGAAAAAGGGTATATATCTTGCTCTTGTTTGTTCTGAAGTTAATTTAATTTCGGTACCTAAAGATACTTGGTGGGTAGATTCTGCTGCTACTACTCACATAAGTATATCTATGCAGGGTTGCCTGAATTGCCGAAAACCAAGTGATGGTGAAAGATACATCTATGTTGGTGACGACAAAAAAGTTGAAGTTGAGGCTATTGGAAAATTTAGGCTATTATTTAAGACTGGTTTTTATTTAGATTTGAATGAGACTTTTGTTGTACCGTCTTTTTGACGGAATTTAATTTTTGTTCCCAAATTGGACATATCCGGTTATTCTTGTTCATTTTGGTGACAATAAAGTGAGTCTTTTTCAAGGTTCAAATATTATCGGTACTGGTCTTTTATCAGCATATGATAGCCTATATTTGGTTGACATAATAACCTCACATAATGAAACTTTGCATACAAGTTCTAGTGGTACCAAAAGAAAATTATCTAATGTGAATTCTTTATCACGCTGGCACAAACGTTTAGGTCACATATCTAAACAAAGAATTCAGAAACTCGTGTCAGATGGAATTCTTGATTCTCTTGATTCCTCAAATTTGGATATTTGCATTGAGTGTATCAAGGGTAAACAAACAAACAAGACGAGATTAGGTGCCCAGAGAGCTTCCGATGTCTTAGAATTGATACATACGGATATTTGTGGGCCATTCCCTACACCTTGTAGAAATGGTCAACAATACTTTATCACATTTATAGACGTTACTCTCGTTATGGATACCTATATCTCATTCATGAGAAGTCCCAATCTATAGACGTGTTCAAATCATATAAGGCCGAAGTTGAAAATCAACTAAGCAAAAGGATTAAAACCGTAAGATCTGACAGTGGTGGTGAATACTATGGTAGATATGATGGTTCAGGTGAACAACGTCCAGGGCCATTTGCTAAATTCCTAGATGAGTGTGGGATCGTTCCTCAGTACACCATGCCAGGCAGTCCTACTATGAATGGTGTATCTGAGAGACGAAATCGGACCCTAAAGGACATGGTGAGAAGTATGATTTGTCATATTACTTTGCCAGACTCACTCTGGGGAGAAGCATTGAAAACCGCAGCATATATACTTAATAGGGTTCCAACTAAAGCTACAATCAAAACCCCATATGAACTATGGACTGGACATAAGCCCAGTATAAAGCACTTACACATTTGGGGTTGTCCAGCTGAGGCAAGGCCTTACAGGCCAAATGAAAAGAAACTGGATTCTTAAACGGTTAGTAGCTATTTTGTTGGATGCTCTGAAAAATCCAGGGGGTATAAGTTCTATGATCCCACTTCTAGAACTATTTTTGAGACGGGTAATGCTCGGTTCTTTGAGGATATTGAGTTTGGGGGGGTGGGGAGATAAAGTTAGAGATTTTGTCTTTGAGGAAGAACATGTGTCTTTGCCTCCAGTTGTTGATCTTGATCAGGGTGTTCTCATTCCTGGTACGAATTATACAACTCCAGTTCAAGACAATCTTGATAATCTCCCTAATCAAGTTCATGATATTATTAATGAAAATCAAACTCAACAACCTCAAGAATCTGAAGTGCCATTAAGGAGATCCACTAGAGAGAGGAGAAGTGCAATTCCGGACGATTATGTTGTATTTCTCCAAGAACAAGAAAGTGACATTGGACTTGAGGAAGATGATCCAGTCACCTTCCGTCAAGCCTTGAAAGGTTCTAACTCTCAAAAGTGGATTGATGCAATGAATGATGAGATGAAGTCTATGAGCGATAACGGCGTTTGGGAGCTTGTTACATTGCCCGTAGGTGTTAAACAAATTGGTTGTAAATGGATATTTAAAACCAAGAGGGATTCAGAGGGCAATGTCATTAAGTATAAAGCTCGCCTTGTCGCAAAGGGCTACACTCAAAAGGAAGGCATTGATTATAAAGAGACTTTCTCTCCAGTTTCATCGAAAGACTCTTTTAGGAAAATAATGTCACTAGTAGCACATTTTGATCTTGAACTTCATCAGATGGATGTTAAGACATCGTTTCTCAGTGGTGACATTGAGGAATCAATATATGGTGCAACCTGAAAACTTTGTTTCAGGAGACTCAAAGAAAAGGGTTTGCAAATTAAAGAAATCCAATTATGGGCTCAAGCAAGCTTTCCGTCAATGGTATCATAAGTTTCATGAAGTCATTACATCTTTTGGTTATGAACCAAATGTTGCTGATGACTGTATATACCATAAGTTCAGTGGGAGCGCACATATTTTTTTGGTTTTATATGTCGATGACATACTGCTTGCCAGTAATTATATAGTATTATTGCGCGAAACTAAGATATTTCTTTCAAAGAAATTTGAAATGAAAGATCTTGGTGATGCCTCTTTTGTATTAGGAATTCAGATACATCGAGATCGCTCCAAAGGTGTTCTCGGTCTGTCACAAAAGGGCTATATTAATAAGGTTCTTAAAAGATTTGATATGCAGGATTGTAAACCAGGCGACACCCCTGTTGCTAAGGGAGACAAGTTTAGTCTCAAACAGTGCCCAAAGAATAGTTTTGAAACCATGAAAATGGAGAAGACACCTTATGCTTCGGCTGTAGGTAGTCTGATGTATGCTCAGGTATGCACACGACCTGATATCGCATACATTGTTGGGATGCTGGGCAGATATCTCAGCAATCCGGGAATGGACCATTGGAAGGCACCCAAAAGGGTCATGCGGTACTTACAGAGAACTAAGGATTACATGCTCACATATCGGAGATCGGACCAGCTTGAGATCATCGGGTACACCGACTTTGATTTTGCTGGATGTCAGGATAGTCTGAAGTCTACATCAGGCTATATCTACATGCTTGATGGCGGTGCTATCTCTTGGAGAAGCATCAAGCAAACTCTTACGGCCACTTCCACCATGGAAGCGGAATTCATGGCATGTTATGAGGCATCCAATGAGGGATTATGGCTGCGAAATTTTGTTAGTGGACTGCGCATAGTAGACAATATTAAAAAGCCACTCAGGCTATTATGTGACAACAGATCAGCAGTCCTTTATGCTAATAATAACAGTAGCTTGACGAAGGCAAAGCATATGGACGTCAAGTTTCGGGTTGTTAAAGAAAGAGTACAAAATGGACAATTGTGCATAGAGCACATCAGTACAAACTCCATGATTGCGGATCCGCTTACTAAGGGATTGCCACCCAAAGTATTTCATGAGCATATTGCTCGCATGGGTGTCAAATCAGTTGAGGATTATGAGTTTTAGTGGGAGTTTGTATTATACAATTATGTATTGTCCAGTACATTCGGTAATTCAGTCTTTAAGGTTTTATATGCAGATATTCAGTCTTAAAGTTTTATGTACTCTTATGGTTTATGATTGATCTCAATAAGGTGAACCAGTTGGAAATAGACATTCTATTTCAGACCACACTTTATGTTATTTCCATGCTACACACCTATACTTGATCCATGTCGTTGGTTATATTGATATACGTGATCAATGTTGGGTCTAGTTACGCGAGAGTAACTAAGATCTCTTAGGTCCTATGTTGATATGATTGATGGACCGGATTGTTCATGACAATTTTATTTTGATAGCAATACTGAGCTCATAAAGTTATAATGTAACATATAATACTAAGGTTTGTACATATGCATGAGTATGTCGTCCAAGTGGGAGATTGTTAGATATATGGACTTATACTACATACATATGGACAATATATGGATGAATTATATGTTATGTGCTATCTTTTGGTTTGGCCTAAATTAGTGGTCTTTTGGACATTATTATTAAGGAGGCCAATACATTGTCATATAAAGTATAGGGTATAATTTCTTGTGTAGATACCCATAAAGAGTAACCTTAGTTAATGATGGGCTAACTAAGGTTACATACATGTAACTAAGGTTACATTCTTGTGACATTTGAGTTTTCTTAAGTTGCATTATAATAAGAGAGTTATGGTTCCCACAAGAATGCAAGACAATTCTCTTCTTCTTCCCATTGAAATTAGAGAGCAAACCATTATCTTGCACATCAAGTGGAAAGCCAAACCCGGACAATCTCCAAGCCGGATCAAGGTGATCTTCAAGCCGGATTAAGGAGCTTCCACCAATGGATTCAGGTACGCTTCCGCTTATGTTATAGTTCCAAATAATTCGATATAAAGGCTACCGTTTTATAGTCAGATTTATTCCAACACTTTTATCATTAGGAGGATAATTAATTCGTGTAGTAATGAAGACAGAGTAAGAAGTTATTGACTGGATTTAACATTACGGAATTCTTTTCCCTTTTCAATAACTAACGAGAATGATTAGAGTAGCCAAACGAATTCTGGAATTCTTCATCATCAACACAAGTATTTTAAATCAAGTTAAAGCATAAACAAAATGAAAATGGCTGTGAACTGTACGCAAAGAACTACAAAGAGGTCAAAGTCACTATACAACAACCCGATCAGGTATATGAAGGGGATTGATTTATTCATCTATAAAACGAGAGAAGAAAGGTACATTGAGAGGTGTTATTACAAGTCTAGTTGGAAACCATGCTTTCAGTTTCTTGCACAAAACCATCTCCTGTCCAGTCTTTGTCAGATTGTAAACCTTTCTTAATGGCTTTCCTTTGGCGTATTGCTTCTTGTTGCCTTTTAACCAAATCCGTGTGGGTTGTGAAGTACTCAAGTGACGACCTGCACGTAATGTATATCCAAATTATAAACAAAAGAATACCCTTACTAGTTATAACTTTATACAGTAGCAATGGAAAAGGTCAGGTGTTGGGCAAACTTAAGGAAAAAACAGAACCGGATTTAATAGGAAGAAAGTTCAGAACCCAGCCAGATATCTGAGAGTGATTGATTTGGTTAATTCTGAGTTAAGAACTAAATGTGGTTAAATGTTGAACTGAAGGATTATTTGGCCTCCAAGCCCAAACACAAATATTAATAAACTGTTGTATATTCAGTGTATATCTATTGTATATTGATGTATATTGTATGTATAACAGATTTGGGCTAGCTTATGTATTTAGTATTGGGCCTGTTCCCATTCGGGTTAGAGTTGGCCCAATTGTAATTTATGACCCACGTTGATATAGGATCAGAAGGATCGAGAATCAGTCAGTCGGTTCATTTCATTTTCGATACAGAGAAGGGTTTTCTCTCATTTCTCTCTCTTCTCTCTCTACTTTCTCTCTCTATTTTATCTCTTTCCGGCTTTGATTCAACTCCGATTCACCAAGTTTTAATGGTATCAAATCCTGGATATTTCTCCTAGACATACTCTCTATCTTCCCCGATTCTTTGGTCTGAGTTCATGGCGTTTTCGGTTCTGATTTCTGTTTTTTTAAAGGTGAAGATTCTGGAGTGTTTCTTTGATTTTTGGTGAAATCGGAGTTATTTGTTGCTGATTCTTTCAACGAGGTGTTAGGGTGATTTTCCGACATCTCTTGTACCTGATTCCACCGGGTTTTCTGCAAGTTAGGGTTTTCTAACAACGAAAGCTAGGGTTTTCGTCACATGCTAGGGTTCTCTGCAATTTTTTTGAAGGCCGTATCTTCTCCGGTTGCGTAGAAGCCTGGTAACCCTATTATCCCACTAGATTAGGGTTTGCATGTATCTTTGTTGCTGTATTGTGTAGCTCATAGTTATTGTATCTCTCCTTTTTCATCTCTATTATCCTGTATCCGATGGCGGATGTGAACCCTGTTAATCCCCCACCTATTGACCCTACAAATCTCCTATTTGTTTACTCTTCTGATGTCCCCGGAATTTCTCTTGTTCCTATCCCCTTCTCGGGTAATGGCTATGGGGATTGGAGGAGAAAGGTGATAGTCACCTTATTTGCTAAGAACAAAATTGCTTTTGTTGATGGATCTTGTCATAGACCAACCACTAATCTGACTGCACAGAGACTATGTGACAGATGCAATAACATGGTCATCTCCTAGTTGACTGCCTCTCTGTCCCCTCAAATTGCTGAAAGTGTTCAATACTCTGAAACTGCCTAGAGTATATGGTCACGACTCGAAGCCAGATATGGCACAACCAATAGGACCAAAATTTTTGAATTGAAACGTGAACTTTCTCATTCTTCTCAAGGACCTCTAGATATAGCCTCCTATTTCAACAAACTCAAAGGGTTATGGGATGAGTTAGGGACAATGTGCCCAAATCATGGACAGAGATGTATGTGTGATGTCAGATCTGGCATTATAAAGGAGGATGAGGAGAATAAGGTATTTCAATTCCTTATGGGTCTTAATGAGACATATATGGGGGTGAGGAGTAACCTGTTAATGATGCAACCTCCTCCTAGTCTTGACAATGCCTATAACATTCTCCTCAATGATGAAAAACAGAGACAAGTTCAGTCTGTCTCCCAGTTCAATCCTGATTCTATGTCCTTCAACGTCAATACTAAACCTTCCACAACTTCCTTCAATCCAACTCCCTTGCTCAACTCTCCTCCTCCCAGACAGTATGCCCAGAGAGTTAGTTTTGATCAGTCCAGAGGACCCCCTCTTCTGCAGATATTGCAAGAAGTCTGGACACTTAATTGATAAATGTTTCAAACTTCATGGTTTTCCTCAAAGCATTAGGTTTAACAAAGCCAAGAGACCCACTGCTGCTCATGTCACTACTAGTGTTGACTTTACATCCTCTCCTTATTCTGCTGGCCATAATTCTCCTCCCTCTGGAGTTCATACTGAGGGTTACTCACCTACCCAGCATGTGGATGGACATAATTCTGCTATTCCTGGGTTGAGCAGACATCATTATGATCAGTTGATGAATCTGCTCCAACAGTCCAATTTGGGTGAATCCACTACTCAGACTTCTCATGCTCAGCCATCCCCTACTATATGTGCTGCCAACTTTGCTGGTACTATGCTTACTGAGAGTCCTGTTTCTAATTCCAAACTCTGCTTGCTTACTCATATTGCTTCTGTTTCCTGGATAATAGATTCTGGAGCTTCTGACCACATGACATATAATATACACTTACTCTTGAATATCACTCCTTTACTTGTACCTTATCTTATTACCCTTCCTAATGGATACAAAGTAAAAGTAACTTCAACTGGCTCTTTTGCTTTAACTCCTTCCATTTCTCTTCATAATGTACTATTTGTCCCTTCTTTCAAACACAATTTGATTTCTGTCCACAAGTTGGTGAAACAGTTGCACTGTATTGTTCTATTTACTGCAACTTCTTGTTTCCTTCACATGTTACAGGCCCCTTCTCTGAAGATGCCTTTGGATCTTGGTAAAGAGGAGGCTGGTCTGTACAAATTTGCTTGGGTGCCCCCTTCATCTTCTTCTGTTAATTGTTCTTCTTTCAATTCTGTATGCTCTAATAAAGATTCTTGTAATCTTGATTGTTTCTTCTGATCTAAATCTTGTTGCTTTATCTTCCAATGTAAACAGTTCTACTTGTCATAATAAATTTGATGATAATGACATGAACTACATTTGGCATTTAAGACTGGCTCACATTCCTTTTGCACACATGAAACATATTTTTGCTTTATCTTTCCCTTTTGCTTCTAAACAACCTTTTCCCTGTTCTGTTTGTCCCATGGCTAGGCAAACTAGATTACCTTTTCCTGACAGTTCCATCAGTACTTGTAGGCCATTCCAGCTTATTCATGTGGATACTTGGGGCCCTTATCATACCCCTACTTCTTCTGGTTGTAAATATTTTCTTACTATAGTTGATGATTTCTCTAGAGCAACCTGGACACATTTACTGGGGTCTAAAAGTAATGCTTTCAGCCTTATCACGTCCTTTATATGTATGGTCAAAACACAATTTAATGCCACTGTACAAACTGTCAGAAGTGATAATGCTTTTGAATTAGGTTCTAGTCTTGCTGGTGTCTCTTTCTTTAATCAACAAGGCATCATTTATCAAACTACTTGTCCTCATACTCATCAACAAAATGGTATTGTGGAAAGAAAACATAGAACCCTTCTTGAAGCATGTAGAGCTTTACTTTTCCAATCCAATTTGCCTATTCCTTTTTGGGGGGACTGCCTATTGACTGCCACCTACTTGCTTAATAGGATTCCCTCCAGACTTGTTCATAATAAGTCTCCTTATGAAGTATTGCATGGCCATGCCCCAACTTATTCTCATTTAAGGGCTTTTGGCTTCCTTGCATATGCCACTGTTCCCATTCCACAAAGAGATAAACTTCAACCTAGAGCTTTGTCTTGTGTTTTTCTGGGATGTCCCTTTGCCAAAAAGGGTTACAGGCCGTATGACCTAACCACCAAGAAGTATTTTGTATCTAGAGATGTTGTATTTCATGATACCTGTTTTCCTTTTCATTCTGCTTCTTCTGTCCCTCCTTCTGCTTGTGTTTTTCCCCCTCCTCCTGTCCTTTCCTCTAATATTCCATGTTCTGATTTTGTCCTACCTACTTTCCCTTGTCCTTCTCCTCCTGTTTCTTCCCCTTCCCTCCCTTCCTCTATTTCCTCTCCTTCTGTTCCTATTCCTGCTGTTCCTTCTCCTTCTTTCCCTACTTCTTCTTCTGTTGCTCCTCCTTCTTTCCCTACTTCTTCTTCTGTTGCTCCTCCTGGACACAGAAGATCTGGCAGACAACATAATCCTCCATCTTATCTAAATGACTATGTCTGTCACTTGCCTTCCTTTTCTGGTTCCACTTCCTCTTCTTCTCTTTTGGAGTCTGAACCCCTATTTTATTCTCAAGCTGCCTCTGTTCCAGCTTGGCAGGATGTCATGAGCAAGGAGTTTGAGGCTTTGGATGCCAACCACACTTGGGACATTGTTCCACTTCTTTCTGGCAAAAAGCCCATAGGATGCAAGTGGGTCTATAAGATTAAATATAAAGCTGATGGCAATATTGAAAGATACAAAGCTAGGCTTGTAATTAGGGGTGATACTCAAATTGAAGGCATTGACTTCACCGAAACATTCTCTCCTGTGGTCAAGATGTCTACTGTTAAGTGTCTGATTGCTGTGGCTGTTAAGAAACATTGGGTCTTTTCCAACTTGATGTCAATAATGCTTTCTTGCAAGGTGATCTTGATGAGGAGGTCTATATGAAGCTTCCCCCAGGTTTATGTGTTTCTGTTCATTCTGGCTCTTCTTCCTCTGTAGGGGTGTTCATCGGGCAGATTGGGCGGCTTTTTACTCTTAACGGTTTGGCTTAACGGTTATCGGCTTTTAAATGTATTAATCCGTTCCACCCGATAAGATATCGGGCGTATTGGTATCGGGTTAGCTCTTATAGGACGGTTATTGGGCAGCTTATCGGCCTAACATACATGTTTACTAGAATTTGATAGATCTCTTCATGAAATTATAGATCAAACACCTATTCCAGTATACCTTCATATGAGCTAGCTTGTTAATGTTTTTTCAGGGCATTCATTTTATCCCTGAGGTAGTATAGCTTTGCCCTCCTCACTTTTTTCTTGTCCAGCACCTTCATCTCCTTTATGTTGGGCGAGTACTTGCAAATCATCTGGATCCCGAGATTAAAAATGCTTAGAAGTAGAAATAAAATTTTGTTAATCATTTTCAAGGGTTTTAGTTTTTTTATATTTAATATATATAAATAAAAATAAATTATATATATATATATATATATATATATATATATATATATATATATATATATAATATATATATATATATATATATATATATATATATATATATAATATATATTTATATTCTTAACGGGTTAACGGATTAGCCGTTAAGAAAATTGAATAATCCATCCCCAAACCGATAAGCCGTTAATAAGAAAAATTCAATCTGTTCCCCGTCCGTTAAGCCGTTAAGCCATTACCAGTAAGTCGTTAAGCTTCGGTTTGGATCGGTTTTCGGTTTCGGATCGGTTTTGAACACCCCTATTCCTCTGCCCCTCTTGTATGCAAATTACAGAAGTCACTTTATGGCATGAGACAAGCTTCCAGGCAATGGTATGCCAGGCTGTCTCAGGCCCTCCATTCCAGAGGTTATGTTCATTCTATGAATGATTATTCCTTATTTGTCAAGGGTCAATCTGGATGTCTTGTGGTCCTGGCTGTATATGTAGATGATATTATTATCACTGGGGATGATGTTGCTGAAATTTCTGCCCTCAAGGCTTTCCTGAATGACCAATTCAGAATCAAAGACCTTGGTTCTTTGCACTATTTTTTGGGTATTGAGGTGTCCTCCGTTGCTGGTGGTGTTCTTCTTAATTAGCACAAGTTTATTTCTGATTTGCTGCATCAGTTTGATTGTATGGCTGTCTCCCTGTTGTCTGTCCTTTGGACCTCAATACTAAATTGTATGCTGACTCTGGTGATCTTTTTCCTTCTCCTGATCATTACAGGAGCTTGATTGGCAAGCTCCTCTTCTTGACTAATACTAGGCCTAACATATGTTTTGCTGTGCAACATTTAAGTCAGTTTTTGAAAGCTCCCAGAATCCCTCACATGTCTGCTGCTCTGCATGTTCTAAGGTATCTTAAGGGTTCTATGGATTTGGAGCTGTTCTATTCTGACAATCCAGATTTTACTGTGACTGCCTTTCCAGACAGTGACTGGGCTGCTTGCCCTGACACTCGCAGATCTGTCATTGGCTTTTGTGTGCAATTGGGTGACAGTTTAGTCAGTTGGAAATCTAAGAAGCAGCCAGTGGTCTCCTTGTCCTCTGCTGAGGCAGAATACAGGGCCCTCAGTAAGGTGGTTGCTGAGTTATGTTGGTTATCTCGTATACTCACTGACATTGGTATCTCTATTGCTTTTCCTTTGTCTGTTTATTTTGACAATCAGGCGGCCATCCATATTGCTAAGAATCCGGTGTTTCATGAGCGGACCAAGCACATTGAAGTCGACGGTCATTTTGTTCGTACCAAGCTTGAAGATGGCTTGATCTCTCTTTCTCATGTGTCAACTTCACACCAGCTCGCTGATGTGCTCACCAAGCCACTGCCTGGGTCTGCTCACCATTATCTTTTGTCCAAGTTGAAGGTGGTCTCCCCCTCCAACTTGAGGGGGTTGTTGAACTGAAGGATTATTTGGCCTCCAAGCCCAAACACAAATATTAATAAACTGTTGTATATTCAGTGTATATCTATTGTATATTGATGTATATTGAATGTATAACAGATTTGGGCTAGCTTATGTATTTAGTATTAAGCCTGTTCCCATTCGGGTTAGAATCGGCCCAATTGTAATTTCTGACCCACGTTGATATAGGGTCAGAAGGATCGAGAATCAGTCAGTCGGTTCATTTCATTTTCAATACAGAGAAGAGTTTTCTCTCATTTCTCTCTCTTCTCTCTCTACTTTCTCTCTCTATTTTACCTCTTTCCGGCTTTGATTCAACTCCGATTCACCATGTTTTCATTAAATTCTAGTTTTTTTTTGACCTGTTTTAAGTCCGTGTTGGACTAGAATGAACCCCACTTGGCCAAACAAATAACAATAAATAACGCAACCTAGTTCTTGATATTCCAGCTGAGTGTTAATTCTTTCTTCTTCTTTTGAATGGATCTAGTATCTCTCATTGTGTGTGTTTGTGTGCATGTGTGTGAGAGAGAGAGGGAGTGGAGCAGATTACCCCCTAAAATCTTCTATTGACGAAAAATTGTGCTTTCTCATGAAATCTTTCAGCTCAGAGCACAAGGTTTTCACAAGTCCATATCCATGCATCATGACACCGGTACAAACCTACATAATAAACCAATAAAGATTTGTCATTCCAAGATAATGTCATGCAGGAAAGGGACAGAAAGAAACAAAGAGAAATGAACAAACAAATAAATTAAAAGGAGTTGCCCATGATTCTAGCTCGAAATGCCTAGTTTAGTAACTCTCTTCCCCATTTTACTGAAGTGTCACTAAGAACACAACTCAGAAGAGATTTTTATTTAGTAAAAGTTGGAAGCGGACAAGAAAAAGTCCTAATTTGGTTTAGGCCAAGGAGATTTTGCCCCGATTTGTGTAGTCACAAACAGACAGAAAGAGGTCTTTCTAATCTAACCTGTACAGTATTTGCTCCGAGAAGAATAAACTCAGCAGCATCACCACCTGTCTCGACTCCCCCAATAGCAGAGAGTGAATAGTCCTTATCTCCAAATTCTGACTTCATCATCTGTGCAATGTTCATTACTTTTGCAAGAGCAATCGGGTGCACAGCCTTTGCTGAGTAGCCTCCAGGAGTAGAGTATCTGAGGCAAAGAGTAGAAAATGAATTGCCGGGGATCATAATTAAAAGCAGAAAATTTGAATTCAGCATATTTCTCAATGTAGAGATACTAACCCCTCAACACAAGGCTCAGGCCTTAAGGTGTTAAGATTGATTCCCATAACACTCATGATTGTATTTATGGCAGATACTCCCTCGCACCCTTGGTTAAGAGACACCCTAGCCGGCTACAATCCAAGGGACAGAAATTAGACACAGAAGACATAATTCTTACACAACAGAATGATGATAACTTGTCACCCATGAGCGAACAACAAACTAATGGGAGGACATAATTACAGTAGGAAAGGTTAGTGAAATGGTTTAATCCAGACATAGAGATTACTAATGATGACAAAAGTCACACTACTTTAAGCCAAGGTGGTCCTTTTACATGCCAAAATAATAATCACCTGATAGCTCTAAGAACACACAATTATCACACTTCTCATGTCCTTCAACAGTCAAGGGCGTATGCACCTTATATAATATGGTGTCACGAGACACCGCTTGATTGAAAATTTTCACTAGATATTTACAAGAAAAATGAAAATATTGGGGCAATGTATAGAAAATGACACCGCTTATGATTATAGTGATTTATTCATTTGTCCATTTCTTCAAATTATGACATCGTTGATGTAAAATCCTGCGTACGCCACTGTTAAAAATCATTCTCAACTTCATTCAAATTGGTAAAGAACTTATCATTATTCCTTTTTCTATGATTGGAAACTGCAATAGAGGGACCTTGCAACCAAACCGAGCTTAATCTCCAAACACGTAAAGGGTCACAAATGTTGTAAGATGGAATGACTGGAAAAAGAAATTATGCCATGTCATCCGGTTGATCTAGCGAGGAAAGACGGACAATCCATCTTCCACAAAACTAACAGCATATACAAGCCCCACAATGCAATTCCCCCCTACTTTTGGCTTTAATTGCGAGAATGCTCTAGTAATACAGAAAGAGTACAGCATGATGCAGAGGAGAAGTTATGACCAAATTGGATCATGTTTTGAACATTTAAGTAATCTATCATCTTTGCTATAAAATGCCATGCTGAAATACCTTTGTAATGTCAGTGATATTAGGGGTCATCTTTGCCCAAACTGGAACTGTGGCTACAGCATTAATCCAACCACAAACCTCCTCCAAGAGATCGCAATCTTGACCAACAGCAGCACCCATTCTACGTTCTGGCATACCATGAGGGCATGAGAAGTTGATCTCAATGGCATCCTGTAAAACAGAATCAATACAGAGACAGTTACAGCAACTCAAGAGAATCAGCATGACAACACTACTATAATGCAGAACAAAATCTTATTCAGTAAGTCTTCGCATATGCTTACAATTCCAGTTTCCTCAACTTTGCAAATAAGTTCCTCCCAAGCAGCTTTGTTGTACTCCTCCATGATAGAAGCAACAAGTATCCTATCCGGATACTCTTCTTTCAATTGCCTAAACTCTTTCAGCATTGTTTCAAGAGGTCGATCACTTATGAGCTCAATATTCTGCCACCCAATAATTTGTCCTTTGGCAGAACCATTTGATCCTGCTCTTAATTTAGCATATCTTGGGGTCACATTTTTAACTTTATCAGCTTCCAAAGACACCTAAGTGAAGAAAACAAATTGATTAAAGAGGAAAAGAATTGTGTTCGGCATAAAACAGAACGAGAAAGACATGCTTCTTAATAAGATATATTCAACAACATTTGTGCAACCGACTCGAATTTGAGGGACCATCTCGAAAGTGAATAATTCATTAAGAATTTTTTTAGTGATTATGTATTTTATTCGGAAATAAGCTTCATTCCTTCCATATAGTTTAAAATTTTTATATAGGAGACTCTGATATGTTGTTAACTAACAATTTTGCCCTTGATAGGAAAGTCTGGAGGTCTAGTATCAGGGTCATAGGATAGGGGCTCCTACAGTTTTTCGTACTCCTCACCCAGGGTTGGATGAGGCTTGGCAGGGCTATCCACAGATGATTTGCGTATTGGAATGTGTCTCCCTTAGGGTAGTTATTTATGGTAGTTACTATCTGATATTATTGCATGCTATTTTTTTATGATACTTATGTTTAGATAATTATTTACGCTATTTCTGCTGGAGTTACTAATGCTCTTTTGTCTGTATTTTTGTTTTTCCTTTCCTTCACTGAGCCGATGGTCGATTGGAAACAGCCTCTCTGCCCTTTCGGGTAGGGGTAAGGCTCGTCTACATATTACCCTCCCCAGACCCCACTTTGTGGGACTATACTGGGTAGTTGTTGTTGTTGTTGTTGTAACAATTTTCAATAATAGTGCTCTCTTCTCATGCTTACAAGTAAAAAGTGTTGATCTCACTTTTGAGTGGACAACAAACATCTTTTTAAAAGTAAAAAGTGCTGACTGATCTCACTTTTCAGTGATAGCATCTTCTTTTTAAGGTTTACTTGGTGTAGAACTAGCAGATGCAGAACAACTAGGCAACAAGTTGCTAAATGATTACTCCAAACATCTTGATCCAGGATCCTACATAGATAATCTCCAATCTCAGAACACCTTACAGCTAGGATCCTCCAACAATGCTGCCGCACGCCTGTCGGATCCTCAAAAAATAGGATTCCGACACTGGTGCAGCTGCCAATTTGAATTATCGAAGCAACACGGAGTAATAAAGAAGATCTGTATATTCATTAGATTCACTTGGATAATCCCAAATAAGTTGCAAACAATAGCTCAATTTAGTTTCTTCTTTTATTTACTCCTCGTACTTAATAGAATTTTAATAAAAAGTAGTAGAGTGACAGATAACATAACAATTGGCAACAGATCCACCACTAAAAATAAAGAAGAAGTACTAAAGTGGAAAAGATTTACCGTTTTGGCGATAACACCACCCCAGCCTTCATCAAAGGCTCTTTTCATCACAGTATAGTTGGTCCCAGGAGGACCCGACCCGATAACGAATGGGTTGGGCATTTTCAAACCGTTAACAGTGACGCTGAGATCGGGCTCCACAGCTGAGGCCATAATTCTGAACCCAACTCGGTTTCCACCGTAATTCGAGCTCAAGGACCTGCGGGCCCGACCCATCATAGGGAATTCAGCACCCGAGTTACCATCAAGTCCAATTCTGATTCGTTGAGCCAACCCAAGTGATGCCATAGCTGAAATATTGATGAACTCGGTTTCTGACTCAGTAGCAGCTCGGAATCGGAACAGAGGAAAAGATGAAAATGAATATCTAAGGAATCTGAGTTGGGAAAATAAAATTGTATTTAAATAGCTGTTGCTTGTAGTTGTCAAATTGTACTTTGTAACGAGCAGACTCAAAGAGTGAGTATAGAAAGGGAAAGAGTGACGTTTTTTAAATTAAATGATGACTGAAAATGCATGGAGATGACATGTCGATGGTTCATTATTTGCGGGTTTTGATTAAAAAACACTTCTAAGAAGTGCCAAGAAAATGGGTAATGGAAATAAATAAAAATGAGCTGTTCTGACTTCTGATATTGGAATTTTATCCCTTTGCATGGGCTACTCTCTTTCTGCGACACCGTTTTCAGGATGAAAATCTACTTAGAATTCATATTTATACCAAATTAATAAATCACATGTTTGCATATACACTTTTTACAGTTAATCAGGGTTAATTTATATATACATTTTTACCTCGTCAAACCACTTAACCTTGCTAAGTAATACAATTTGATGTAAACGTTCTATGCAAATAAATTTTTACATTTGAAGGACCGTATTCCGCAGAATATATGACTCATGCTCCTTTAGGTTCTTTAAATTTCGTGGGTGGTCACTTACGCGTTCCTTATCCCAGAGGACTTTATTTTTAGTAGAACTCTAGGAAGTTTTTATCACTCTATCACACCTTTAGTAATAAACGGAAGAACTTAGTTAAAACATTTTGACGTAAAGACATACTCTATAGTTCTATTTTATGTGATGATTATTAACTTGAAAAGAGCTTATTATATCAAATTAACTTGTATATCATATGAATGACCATAATAGAATATTAAGCTAGCGTTTGATCATACAACAACAACAACAACCCAGTATAATCCCACTTTAGTGGGGTCTTGGGAGGGTAGTATGTACGCAGACCTTACCCCTACCCTGAGGTAGAGAGGCTGTTTCCAAATAGACCCCCGTCATCCTTCCCTCCAAGAACTTCCCACCTTGCTTTTGGGGAGACTCGAACTCACAACCTCTAGGTTGGAAGTGGGGGTTGCTTACCATCGGAACAACCCCTCTTGTCTAGCGTTTGACCATAGATTTCCAAATTTATTTTGAAAAATCTGATCTGGGTGAAGTTTGGTATGAAGATGAAAATGTGTTTGGACATACGTTTTCAAAACATATTTCCTAATTTTATTTTGAAAAAATATGTATATAATTCCCAAGTTTTGGGATTTTGGCCCAAAATTAACAAGTGGGGTGATTTTAGGAGTTGCGGTTTGTGATTTTGCCAAAATGTAGATAAAATTTATGGCGAAACATGAGTTTAACAAATAAATTCTAAATTTATTTTGATAAAATTTATAATCAAACGGATCCTTAAATAGTTGGGTGAAAGATTAGATGAGATCCATATTATTTAAGTTGTTGGAGCAAACATTGCTCCTAAATCAGTGCGGCAAAACTTTCATGTACAATGAATAATCAGCGTAACCTAGTAACATGCATGAGAATATTTTATTTTTCTTCCAATTATTAAATTTCAGCTTAATCAGCCAATAATAGAGATGAGTATTTAGTTAACCCCTTAAAATCCAAGGTTGGAAATAACATAATTTTTCTTATGGGCTACGGTAATATTGAGATTTTCAATGAGCTAAAAGTAAACGTAAAAATGACGTATTAAAAAGCACATAATGCTCATTGATTATTATATTTCGTTACTCTTTCTCTTCACAATAAGTGATCAGTTTTCTTTTAGTATGCCATTAAGAAAATGCTAAATTCTATACAAAAATATTTAATACGATCAAATTGCCCTTATTAAATATTGGTCACATAGTTATGAGAAGTGAGAAAACTTTTTAGATATATGCACATAAGGTAAAAGAGCAAAAATAAATCGAATTTATCTTGATTACCTAACTGGATACTTATTTTGAACCAACATAAAAAAGTAAACTGGTCACTTATTATGAATCGGAGGGAGTATGAAAGCAAATCGTCTTAGGAAACTTTTGGCGCTAAATCGAGGAGAAGACAGAAACAAAATGACTAGTTACCTTTGTTGAAATGGTTAATTATGTAAAGTGGCTATATACTTATAAAGTAGTTAGTTAGTTAATTTGTAAAGAGGCTATTTTAGCTTTTCATTTTAGTTAGGCAAATTTGTATATATAGTTAATACAAATATCAAATAAAGTTAGTCGGCTCATTCCATACATTTTCTTTCTCTCTCGTCGTTATGCATTCTCTCTATCTCTCTGACCTCCATTGTAGCTCGTCTCAAGCTTGAGCGAGGTGAGGGCGTGTGTAATGAACATCGTATCAAAGCCTGGTCATTCCATTGCGATCATCTCTTTTGATTCACTATCTCTCTTTTGTTCATTATCTCCTTGATTTTGTCCTAATTTGTTCGATTCCTATGGTCGGTTTCATTTCGCCCTAATTTAGGTGCCTAGTTTCGATTACTCATGGTTGTGGACGATTTGAGCGATATAACTAGTACATCAATAAATGTAGGAGTTCAAGGAAATTCCGAAATCGATCCAAGCGATCCTTTGTATGCGCACCCGTTGGATAATCCCGGTGCTATGTTTGTGTCAACTTCTTTTAGTGGAGTTGGTTATCGACCATGGAGGCGCAGTATATTGCGAGGATTAGCAGTCAAAAATAAATTAGGGTTTACAAATAGTGAATGCAAGCGTCCAGACCCCCACTTGCCCATATTCCGTCAGTGGGAGCAATGTGATGATATGTTGACCTCCTTACTCCTCAATTCTCTCTCAAAGGATATTGCAGATAATGTTGAATATGCGACTGATGTCATGGAGTTGTGGATTGAGTTAGAAGATTGATATGAACAAACAAATGGAGCTAGATTGTATTAAATCCAAAAGGAAATAAATGATACATCTCAGGGAACTTTTGATATCACCAGCTTCTACACTAAATTAAAAAAGCTTTAGGAAGAATTAAGCACTTTGAGTAAAAGGTCCCTCATGGCCTTTTTTGTGTTTTATACTTAGACAACTTGGATTCGCAGAAGAACAGATTGATCTTATATACAGATTTATCTCTTATAATTGGTACTCTCTTCTTGTTAATGGTAGCAGGCAAGGTTTCTTTAAATCTGGAAGAGGTCTCAGACATGGAGATCCTCTTTCCCCCTCTCTTTTTATTTTAACTGCTGAACTTCTCTCGCAAATGCTTAATAATCTTCATTCTAACAGTATATATAGAGGTTTCTATATGAATGGACGGGGCCTAACATAAACCACCTATCTTTTGCCGACGACACTATTATTTTTTGCAGCAGTATGAAATAATCTCTTCAACTTACTATGAAGACCTTAGCTCAATATGAGAAGGTCTCTAGTTAGTTGATAAATAAAAGTAAATGCTGCTTCACTATGTCACCCGACACAACCCAAAGAACCACTACAAGGGTATGCAGAATCTGGAAATGAGATATGATCACTTTCCTATGAAGTATCTAGGGTGTCCCCTCCATACAGGAATGAAGAAACTAGCTTTTTATTCGGATATGGTGAACAAGGTGATCAACAGAATTAGAGGGTGGCATTTGAAATTTTTATCTTTTGGAGGAAGAGCTACTCTTATTAGACATGTCCTTCTTGCTCTTAACATTCACACATTGACTGTTGTCCATCCTCCCAAAGGTACTATATCCACGATTGAGAAGTATATTAACAGATTCTTCTGGTCTGGAACAGAGGAGGAGGGAAAACACCATTGGATTTCTTGGCACAATCTCTGCTTCCCATATGAAGAAGGGGAAACAAACTTCAGAAGGTTAGAGGATATTTGCTTGGCTTTTACTACAACACAATGGTGGAAATTAAGAACCACTAATTCTCTATGGTCCTTATTTATGAGAGCAAAATACTATCATAACTCTCATCCTATTACAATCCCCCGGTCTACTGGTCAATCTCACAGTTGGAAATCTATGTCTAACTTAAAAGACAAAGTGGATCAAAATATATTGTGGAATATTGGTAAAGGGAATATCAATTTTTGGTTTGAAAACTCATCACTCATTGGCCCCCTTTACAAGTTGGTTGAGGATGACTTAACTCAACAAAACATCATGATCGAAGAGATATATAATGATGGTCAGTGGAACTGGTCTTATTTCCAAGTTCAACCTCCTGAGCAAATAAAGCTTCAGATATCTCAATTACATTTAATTCTAGATGATGACACTGATGACACCCCTCACTGGATATGCTCATATTCAGGTAAATTCTCCACCTCTACATCTTGGAACCTACTCAGACATAAAAGACAGGTTAGTCAATTTGACTCAAGAATTTGTCATAGGGACATTCCTTTCAAAATGTCATACTTAACATGGAGAGCAGTGCATGATAGACTCTCGACTGATGATAAAATCTCCATGTTTGGTATCAATCTTCCTTTTATTTGCTCATGTTGCATAGGCCCTACCCTAAGCAATAGAAATGAAATTGTCGAACACATTTTCTGTGATGGCCAATATGCCCAGAAAATATGGAAATATTTCGTTGGCCCCATTGGGATTAAGTATAACAATGTGACCATGAGAACTCTTATTCTTAATTGCTGGAACCAGAAGACTAGGAACTCGGCTACTAATTATATGCTGAAAATTGTTCCACCCTTCATTTTGTGGGAATTATGGAGATCCATGTGTATCTCAAAGTATGGGATGGAGATGCCTTCTTTTGCAAGATCTATCAAACTCATTTCCTTCAATATTATAAAAAAGGTTAAATCTAACTTCAAGAACATCAAAGTTGGGGAACATTGGGCAGATATGTGTAATCTTTGCAACATATCACTCAATGAAACCTTTTTCATCATCGTTAAATGGATCAGGCCACCCGTCCTCTTTGTTAAGCTCAATAGTGATGGTTCTTATATTAGAGGAAAATGTGGAGCGGGAGGAGTGGTTAGAGACAACAATGGAAAATGCATTATGGCCGATGCAATTCCACTGGGGCAGGGTACTAGCAACTGGCAGAAGCATTTCTTGTATTGCTCACCAAAGTATATATAGAGTACAGAGAAATCAAAACCTACCAACTATAGGATTGTACAATAATGAAGGAAAATCAAAACCTACCAACTATAGCATTGTATAATTAATGAGAGAATATTCTACCAATAAATTGTACAATTAATGAGAGAATATTCTACCAATAATAAAAAGATACACAAAAGATATTTACAATATTTTCTAATACGCCCCCTCAAGATGGAGGGCCGGAGGACACACCAATCTTGGACATCAGCAGAAGAAGCCGAGGACGAGAGAAGTGCTTGGTGAGAGCATCAGCAAGCTGATCAGCAGAGGATACGTGAGCAACACGAAGGGACCCATTCTGGACCAATTGACGAACAAAGTGATAATCAATGGAGATGTGTTTCATGCGAGAATGAAACACAGGGTTGGCACAGAGATAAGTGGCGCCAATGTCGTCACTGTAAATGACAGGAGCAGCCGGAAGAGGGACATGAAGCTCGCGCAGCAAGGAATGAAGCCAACGTACTTTAGCGGCAGCAGAAGCAATGGCACGATACTCTGCCTCAGTAGATGATCGTGCAACGGAACGCTGCTTTTTGGAGCTCCATGAAATAGGATTGGCCCTAGAAAAACAACATAGGCACCAGTTGAGGAGCGGTCATCACAGTTTCCACCCCAATCAGCATCAGAGAAACAATGCAGAGGTATAGCAGATGAAGGACGCAGCCAGACGCCAAAGTCACGCGTCCCATTCAGATACCGGAATAAGCGCTTAACTGCACCCCAATGAGTGACAGTAGGAACATGCATGAACTGTGAGAGTTTATTCACAGCAAAGGAGATATCAGGACGAGTGAAGGAGAGATACTGGAGGCCCCCAAGGGCCTGTCGATAGGCGGATGCGTCGGCAGGGGCCGAACCGTCGGCCAGATGAAGGCGAGTTGACGCCGCTGTTGGCGTCTGAACAGGATTTGACTCCAGTATATTATGACGAGTCAAAAGATCAACAACATATTTACGCTGAGAAAGAAAACACCCCTTGGAGCTTCGCAGAACTTCAACACCAAGAAAGTAGCTTAGATCACCCATGTCTTTAAGAGAAAACTGAGACCCAAGAGAGTCAATCACACGGTTCAAGAAAGCAGAATCATTACCAGTCAATATGAGATCATCAATATACACCAAAAAATAGGCTGTAATATCAGAGTGCTGAAAGACGAAGAGCGAAGTGTCAGAGGTAGCGTTGACGAAACCCATGGTCAGAAGGCTTTGGCGGAGCGCACTGTACCATGCCCGGGGTGCCTGTTTGAGCCCATAAATAGCTTTCTGTAACTTACAGACATAAGATGGATAGGCTTTGTCAACAAAGCCCGGTGGTTGTGCCATATAAACATCCTCTGTAAGCCTCCCGTGGAGAAAGGCATTGTTCACATCCATTTGACGAAGAGGCCAGCCCTTGGATACAGCTATACTGAGAACCAAACGCACAGTTGCCGGCTTAACAACCGGACTGAAAGTCTCCTGGAGATCCACACCTGGACGCTGATGAAAGCCCTTTGCAACAAGCCGGGCTTTGAACTTATCCACAGTGCCGTCAGGCTTGCGTTTGATGCGATAAACCCACTTGCAACCCACAACATTCTGCGAGGAATCAAGCTGTACAAGATCCCAAGTGCCATTCCGTAGCATAGCATCAAACTCTGATGACATAGCAGCGCGCCAGCGCTCATCAGACATAGTACTGGACAGGGTCTGAGGTTCAGTAACAGCATGAGAGGTGACAGCAGACATACCAAACTTCTTGTTGGGCATAAAGATGTTATTTTTGCTGCGTGTCTGCATATGATGACCACCCTGAGAGGATGCAGGTGGCGGCATAATGGGTGTAGCGGCGGCAGGGGTCGCTGGCGGTGCCAGAAGGGGCGCTGGTGGCGCGGGCGGTGGCGCCGGGAGTGCGTCCGGTGAAGGATCGCTGGTGGAAGCAACGACAGGTACTGGTGGCGGCAGCGGAAGGACTTCTAGGGAGACCGGAATGGGTACAGGGGGAGACTCGGGGTTAGACATTTTGGAGAACGGGAAGACATCTTCATGGAAGGTGACATGACGCGAGACGAAGATTTTAGACGTTGAGGGATCAAAGCAGAGATAGGCGCTTTGAGTATTAGAGTAGCCGAAAAGGACACAGGAACGAGATCTTGGTTCCATTTTGTGTGAGGTGTAGGGCCGAAGCCAAGGGAAGCATTGACAGCCGAAGACACGTAATTTGGCAAGGTTGGGGCGTTTCTGGAAGAGAGACTCAAAGGAGGAGCGCATCGAGAGATTTGTCTTGGGAAGACGATTAATGAGGTAGACTGCTGTAGCAAAGGCATAAGGCCGGTAAATGAGAGGTATAGAGGCATGATGAAGGAGAGTGAGACTAGTATCGACAATATGACGGTGACGGCGTTCAGCATAGCCATTGTGCTGAGGAGTATGAGGAGGTGACGTAAGATGGGAGATGCCATGAGAGGCAAGAAAAGAGCGTAAAGCGAGACATTCACCCCTATTGTCAGTATACAGAGTAATGATTTTAGCAGAGAAATATTTCTCTACAATGGATTTAAAAATGGGGAAGGTTTGTGAGACATCAGATTTACGGTGTAAAGGAAAAAACCAAACATACTTAGAGAAATGATCAACAAAGATGACATAATATTTAAACCCTTCATTAGAAATAATCGGAGAGGTCCATACATCGGAGAAAATAAGCTCTAGGGGAGCAGTAGAAGACAGACTTGACTCAGAAAAAGGTAACTTATGACACTTATGAAGTTTGCAAGATACACAGGCAAGATCAGACACATTACTGGACGCTATACTGCTAGACGATACTAAATGACGCAGGGTTTTAGCTAACGGGTGACCAAACCGAGAATGCCACAATGACGCAGAGAGCTTTTCTACCGTGAGGGCAGATGGGAGACTGGGAGCCGCCGGACAGTAGTAGGTGTTGGCCCTAAGTGGGCCGCGAACGAGCGTTGCCCACGTGCGACGATCCTTCACCTGAAAATCAGTATCAGAAAGAACAACGTTAACATTATTGTGACGACATAATTAGGCAACAGAGATCAAATTTTTACGCATATGTGGAACACAGAGAGCCCCAGGTAATAAAAGAGAGGAATGACTGTTAAGTTGTCCAGTATGAGTAATTGTCAAACCTTCACCGTTACCAATAACCACATTGTCGAAGCCAGTGTAAGGACTGTGAAGAGACATGTTGGCAAGATCAGAGGTTATGTGATGAGAGGCACTAGAGTCCAGGATCCAATCGGATGCAGAGGGAATCGTCGGAGAGTGATGGGCTGTGTGAGCAGCTGGATAGGGTGGCGAAGCATAGGCTGGCCGCGGCAATGGTCCACCGTAAGGGGGCTGGTTGGCGCCGGAGACGGGATAGGATGGGCAGCGGCGCGCGGAGTGGCCAAATTCACTGCAGAGTTGACACTTCCCATTGTACCCGCGAGATTGACCATTGCTGGAGTAACCACCGCGACCGGAGACTGACCCGCGGCTGATGCGCCCGCGCCCGCGGCTACCGAATCGGTGACGGACTGGCTGCTGTCCGGCGACGAAGGCAGCCGACGGAGCCGAGTAGGATGTGACGGAGGTGGCCGGCACACGAGCAGTAATCTGAGCCTCCATGCTTAACAGCTTGTCATGTAATTCAGCAAAAGAGATGGGAGACTCACGGGCTTGGATGGCATGAGAGAGTTCCATATACGGGTCATTAAGACCATTTAGAACCTTTATGACAAGATTCTCAGAATCAACGGTAACACCCAGGAGAGATAATTCATCCACAATCACGCGAATACCGTGCATAAAGTCAGTAATAGATTTAGAACCTTTTACCGGATTGTGGAGCTGCTGTTTGAGAGCCATAATAGGACCACGAGAAGCGGTGCCGTATGTGCGCGCGAGGATGCCCCAGGCCTCTTTAGAGGTTTCCGCAGCGGCAATGAAGGAGATGATCGTCGGTGTGATCGACGAGATGATGGCACTAGAATAAGGTTGTCCTGGCGAATCCAGTAAGGATATGCTGGATTGGGGGAAGTCACGTCGTTGTCGACGATAGTGGCCAGTGTATGGCTTCGATCCGTCCAAGAAGCCGAGGAGATCGTAACCCGTAAGGAGGGTTCGAAATTGAAATTTTCCACGCCAGGTAATTAGTGGAGTCCAATTTGAGTGGGATTTGAGCCGATGCATTTATGGCAATCGGCTGGAGAGGCGCGGTTGACGTCGTGGCGGCCATGAGCGCGAGGCAAGGAGAGGAGGCGCTGAACGACGTCGAGAAAAAGAGGGCTGCCGATAAGTGCAGCGACGACGGGCTCCGATGAGAGGAGCTACGGCGGCGGCGGGTAGTAAGTATTTAGGGTTTGTTTGGCGATAAGCCACTGGCGTATGATACCATGTAGAGAGTTTTGGAGAAGTGAATTTCTTGTATTTCTCACCAAAGTATATATAGAGTACAGAGAAATCAAAACCTACCAACTATAGGATTGTACAATAATGAAGGAAAATCAAAACCTACCAACTATAGGATTGTACAATTAATGAGAGAATATTCTACCAATAAATTGTACAATTAATGAGAGAATATTCTACCAATAATAAAAAGATACACAAAAGATATTTACAATATTTTCTAATAATGCCATGTTATTTGGCATCAATTGGTACAAACAAAAGGGAACACCACTTATCATTGGCGAGACAGACTCCCTCCTCATTCATAATTGCACCGTCGGAATTTGGGATACACCGTGGAGAATTGTAGAAAAAATTAATGAACTCAAAATACTGGTGTATAGCTATCATATTGTCACCCGTCATTGCTTTAAGGAAGCAAACAAAGTTGCGGATAAAATGGCTACTCTATGCCACATAAATGAAGAGGCGTGTATATACAGTAACTTTGACTCACTACCACGTCAAGCTAGAGGTCTTCTCAATGACAGATGGCAGATGCCTACCTTTCGAGTCAAGAGGAATAAGCTAAGCGACCTAATATATGAGCCTCCTTGAAGTGTCTTCTTTAATGCATGACTTTGTTTTGACTTAGAGAAGTAGTGTTTACTGATCTTGTCAGACATATTTCTCAATCCTTGTAATGAAGGAATGGATATACCCTCCTTCTCAAATGTACTATCTTCAAAAGTGGCAATAAAAAAAAGATCATCATGTGTAAAAAAAAAGAAGTTACCAATGTAGCTGTAATTGTACTTGTGGTGCCAAGGAAAACTTCTACAAAGCTGATTATGATAGGCGGCTAATACAATTCTCATGGGTTTGAACGAGACATATACTGTAATTCAAGAAACCATTCTCATGATGAACCTATTACCAACACTGGCTCAAGCTTTTTCCTTACTGATACAAGACGAGAAACATAGGGAAATCAAACAAAACACTCAACTCATTATTGGGTCCACATCATTGAATCCCACCAGCTCTAGGTCCAACACCTATAGGACCAATTACTCACCCAACATTGGCAACCACAGTGGTTATGGAAGAGGAAGACCCACGTGTGACTACTACAAGAAGCTAGGGCATACTAAGGATACGTGCTATAAACTACACGGCTGCCCTGACAATTCTGGATATTCACGCAACAAAAATAAAAATCCTAATCAAAGTTGCAACCAAAATCAAGGGTTCAACCAAAATCAAGGTCTTAACAAAGCAAAAAAGGTTGGTGGCTAATGTTCACCCTGACATATCTTTCAACAAGGTAGAGGAAGATAACGACCTAAATGAAGATCAAAACACCAGTTTATCAAAGGAGCAATATGGATAGATCATGAATCTGCTGCAACATTTTCAAGACGGGAATGGAGGAGAACATGCAAATGCTGCCAATTCCATCAGTAGAGCTGTAAACTTTGGAGGTATAGTAGTTTGCACTTCCTGTATAGATTTTGGTAAATTGTCCTATAATTGTTTCAAAAACAAGACTGATTCTTGGATACTAGGCTTAGGGTCTTCAAATCAAATGACTTCTAATAAAACCCTGTTAATTACTAATATTGTGACTGTCACAATCCGGATTTCCTACCATCGGGAGTCGTGTTGGCGCCTATTGTCGGAGTTAGGCAAGCCAAACCATACAACATTTCTATTGCTTTCTTTTAAACAATTATAATAACTGAAATAATAATCAAATGTGGAAGACTTATAAATACTTAATTAACTGCAAACGGAAAATGCAAAAGTTTCAAAATTCACCTCTACCTAGTATCTGGTGTCACTACTCACGGATTACTAAAGAATACTACAAACGAAGTTTGGAAAGGAAATATATAGTATTTGCCTGATACAAGATGAACAAATAAAAAGTAAAGAAAGGGACTTCGGCCTGCGAACACCAGCTAGGCTACCTCGAGAGTCCCTGGACTGAAGATAGCTCCCAGAAAATCCTACCGTTGCGGTCCGTAAGCTGCGTCCTGATCTACGCACAAAAATGCATAGACTGTAGCATCAGCACAACTGACCTCATATGCTGGTAAGTGTCTGGCCTAACCCCGGCGAAGTAGTGACGAGGCTAGACAGGACAAAATTAACTTGTGCATATATGTGTGTGTATATATATATATGTACAAAACAATGGAAATAACAACAAGGAAATACCAACAACAAAGGGAGAAGGGACATGCTCGGGGAGATATAGTAAAGAACAAATCAATAGATATAACAGTGTAACCATCTCAATACTATACCTCGTATATATATATATATATATATATATATATATATATATATATATATATATATATATATATATATATATATATATATATATATATACATTTATCAGTGCATAAGTGGTCGGCGTGCCACATGATCCCATATTATTATTCATAAGTGGTCGGCGTGCCATACGATCCCAATTAATATTTCATAAGTGGTCGGCATGCCACACGATCCCATAATGTAATTCATAAGTGGTCGGCTTTCCACACGATCCCATAATATAATTCATAAGTGGCCGGGGTCAACCCGGCAAGGGTACAACTAACAACCCAAATATCCCAACAAGGGAGAATTCAATAGTAACAGTCTACTCGTCCCGGCAAGGGAATCATTGCATCACATTCTCTTTTAGTTCATTTCATTCTTATCTAACATTTAACATGCAAATTATCAATTTAACAAGACAGTTGTGCCATATCTTTCGAATTAAAAGCATCTACAACTTACGGTCATGCTAGATACTCGTTCGTCACCATGCCTATATACCGTACTCGACCATTTAGCAAATAGCAAGGAAAACACTCTAATCCTATTCCCTCAAGACAAAGTTAGATCAACCACTTACCTCGGTCCGAAAGTAGAAATCAAGCCTCTAACACCGTCTTTCCTCTAGAATCCAACTCTGAAACAACGATATCTAGCCATAATTAGTTCAATATTATCAATAATAGCTCAAAAACACAATTCCATGGCCTATAAATGAATTTCCTATCTTCTTCCAAAAATACAAAATCTGACCCTGGGCCCACGTGGTCCAAACTCGACACTCGGACCAAAACCCTATCATCCATAACACCACGAGTTCAAATATATAATTTGTTTTAAGATTTGACCCCAAATTGAGGTTGAATTGCCCAAAACCCCAAAGGCCCTAGTTCTACCCAAATCCCCCATTTTCTACCTTGATTTCAAGATTTGGAGCTAGGAATTTAGAAATTAGATGACGAAATAATGAGAAAATGATGTTAAGATTACTTACCCAAAGAGTTATGGAGAAAGGAGCTCTTGAAAATCGCCTATGGAGAATTTGGGGAAAGAGTTCGTGTGAAAAATGGGAAAGAATCCCGTAACTAAGGTTCTATTTTTAATTATAAATCACTGGAAGAAATTTGCTCTATGCGCTCGTGATAACTAGTCGCATTTGCGATGATCAAAGGGGGATAGGCAACGCGTTCGCATAACCCAATTTCCTTCCCCGTCGCATTCGCACTCAACAACTCGCGATCGCGTAATTCTGGGCCTACTCCTCTTCGGGTTCGCATATTTTCCTACGGACCTCCCGAGACCGTCACATCACGGGTTCGGGTCCATTTACCAAAAATATTGACCAAAGTCAACTATATCAATATTAATATCAAAATTCTTCAAATTTTCCACAGAATTCACATATTTTAACATAAAAATTTTCCGGCTTTGCGCTCGGATTGCGCATGCAAATGGAGACAACTAAAACCAAGGTTTACAAGGCCTCGGAAGCACGGAGAAAAGGAGAATTACGGTGATGACCCTTTGGGTCGTCACATCCTCCACCTCTAAAACAACCGTTCATCCTTGAGTGGATAAAAGAAAGAAGTACCTGAGTCGGGGAATAGAAGGGGATAATGACTCTGCATATCAGACTCAAACTCCCAGGTCGATGCCTCAGGAGGATGACCTCCCCAATGAACACGCACTGAAGGAAAACTCTTCGACCTCAACCATCGAACCTACCGGTCTAAAATAGCCACCGACTCCTTCCTATATGACAGATCCTTGTCTAATTGGACAGTGCTGAAATCTAACACGTGAGCTCGATCACCGTGATACCTCTGAAGCATAGATACATGAAAATCTGGATGCACGGCGGGCAAGCTAGGCGTCAAGGCAAGTTTATAAGCCACCTCTCTCACGTGGTCAAGAATCTCAAATAGGCCAATAAACTTAGGGCTAAGCTTGCCCTTCTTCTCGAATCTCATCACGCCCTTCATAGGCGATACACGGAGCAATACTCACTCACCAACCAAGAAAGAAACATCCCTAACCTTGCGATCTGCATAACTCTTCTGCCTAGACTGAGCTGACCCAAGTCTGTCCTGAATGATCTTGACATTATCCAAGGCCTCCTGAACTAGATCTGTACCCAATAACCGCGCCTCTCCCAGCTCAAACCATCTGACTAGATACTGACACTGCCTACCATACAATGCCTCTTACGGAGCCATATGAATGCTGAGCTTGTAGCTGTTATTGTAGGCAAATTCTACTAACGGCAAGAACTGGTCCCACAAGCCTCCAAAATCAATAACGCGGGCTCGGAGCATATCCTCAATAATATGAATAGTCCTGTCGGACTGACCGTTTATCTGGGGATGAAATGTTGTACTCAACTGAACCTGGGTGCGAAACTCCTGCTATACCGCTCTCTAGAAATGCGAGGTAAACTGCGGTCCCTGGTCCGAAATGATAGATATAGGCACCCCATGAAGGAGAACGATCTCCCTAATATAAATCTCAGCATATCTCTCAGACGAATAGGTGGTGGCAACTGGAATAAAATGCGCTGACTTGGTCAGCCTATAAATAATAATCCATATAGCATCAAACTTCTTCCGAGTCATCGGAAGGCCAGTAACAAAATCCATGGTAATTCTCTCCCACTTCGACTTGGGAAGTTCAATCCTCTGAAATAAACCACCGGACCTCTGATGCTCGTACTTAGCCTACTGACAGTTCAGACAACGAACTGCCTGTGCAACAATGTCCTTCTTCATTCTGTGCCACCAATAATGCTTCTTCAAATCCTGATACATCTTTGTGGCGCCCGAATGAATAGAATACCGAGAACTATGGGCCTCCGCTAAGATCAACTCCCGAATACCATCAACATTGGGCACACAAACTCACCCCTACAATCTCAATATACCATCATCTCCCAAGGTCATCTTTTAGCACCTCCCCTCTACACCGAGTCTCTCAGGATACACAAATGGGGATCATCAAACTATCGCTCACGGATACGCTCCATCAACGATAAACGAGCAACCGTGCAAGCTAACATCCTTCTAGGCTCTGAAATATCCAGCCTCACATATCGATTGGCCAAGGCCTAAACATCAAAAGCAAGCGGTCTCTAGCTGACTGGAATATAGGCTAGACTTCCCATGCTAACTGACTTCCTACTCAATGAATCGGCACCACATTAGCCTTCCCCAGGTGATATAAGATAGAAACATCATATTCTTTTAACAACTCCAATCACCTCCTCTGCCTCAAATTTAACTCCTTCTGTTTGAACAAGTACTGAAGGCTTTTGTGATCCGTGTACACCTCACACGTTACACCATTTAAATAATGCCTCCAGATCTTCAAGGCATGAACAATGGCTACCAACTCTAGGTCATGAACTGGATAATTCTTCTCGTGAATCTTCAACTGCCTCGAAGCATATGCTATGACTCTGACATTCTGCATCAACAATGCGCCAAGACCGATACAGGAGGCATCACAATAAATAGTGTAAGGCCCTTATCCAGTGGGCAAAACCGATACCGGTGCCATAGTCAAGGCTGTCTTGAGTTTCAGGAATCTCGCCTCGCACTCATCTGACAACCTGAACTAGGCACCCTTCTGGGTCAATCTCGTCATCGGGGCTGCAGTGGATGAAAACTCCTATACGAACCGTCGGTAGTAACCTGCTAACCCCAAAAAACTCTGGATCTCTGTAGCTGACACTAGTCGAGGCCAGTTCTTGACTTCCTAATTCTTCTTCGGGTCCACTTGAATACCCTCTATTGAAACAACGTGACCTAGGAATGCAACAGAACTCAACCAAAACTCGCACTTCGAGACTTGGAATACAACTGGCTATCCTTTAGAGAATGAAGAACCACTTTGAGGTGTTGCTCATGCTCCTCCTGGCTGCGGGAGTATAACAGAATATCGTCAATGAATACAATCACAAAAAAATCCAAATAGGTCCTGAACACTCGGTTCATCAACTCCATAAATGCTGACAACTTTCTGATCTAACACCACAGGCAATGGCCAGCATATTGGTCAACCCAAACGACATGACCAAAACCTCATAATGCACATACCGAGTGCAAAATGTTGTCTTAGGGACATCAGACGCCATAATCCTCAGCTGATAATAACCAGACCTAAATTTGAAGCTGGTCGAATAAATTGTCAATCCTCGGCACTGGATACTTGTTCTTTACCGTCACCTTGTTCAACTACCGGTAATCAATGTACATCTTCATCGACCCATCCTTTTTCTTCACAAATAACGCTGGTGCACCCCAAGGCGATACACTAGGCCTAATGAAACCCTTATCAAGCAATTCCTGAAGTTGCTCTTTCAACTCTTGCAGGGCCATGCGATACGATTGAAATGGAAATAGGCTGAGTTCCCGAAGCCAGATCAATACAGAAATCAATATCCCTGTCGGGCGGCATACCCGGCAGGTCTTGAGGGAAATCCTCGGGGAACTCCCGAACAATAGAAACAGAGTCAATATACGAAACCTCTGCTCTAGAGTCAGGAACATACGCCAGATATACTAGACACCCCTTCTCGACCATGCGTCGAGCCTTGACATATGAAATAACACTGGGGGTGGCATGACCTGGGTTCCCTCTCTACTCAAGTCAGGGTAAATCTAGCAAAGCCAAGGTCACGGTCATGGCGTGACAATCCCACATAGCATGATATGGGGACAACCAATCCATCCCCAAAATAACATTAAAGTCCACCATATCTAAGAGCAATAGGTTGACACATATCTCAAGACCCTCAAATACTACCACACATGAATGATGCACTCGATCGACCACTATAGAATCACTCAGCGGTGTAGACACATATACATGAATACCCAAAGCCTCACTAGGCATAACCAAATAGGGTGCAAAATAGGACAACACATATGAATACGAAGATCCACGATCAAATAACACTGAAGCACCTCTATCACATGCCAGAATAGTACATGTAATCACCACATATGATGACTCAGCCTCTAGCCTGCCTGGAAAAGCATAACAATTGGTTGGCCACCACCTCCCCGAACTGCATCTCTAGTACGATCGACTACTAGCTGGCCCCTACCTCTGGCAGTCCGAGCTCCTCCTCTCTGATCACTACCTCCACCTCTATGGCCTTTACCCCCACCTCTAGCTGGCAAGGCGGCCTGGGGATCACTTTCTACCTGAATCATGGGGCGAGGACCCTGCTACTAAGAGTTGTACTATGCTCTAAGGTAGTACGCCAGTACCTGCCAATATATATCATGTTGCCACATGTGTAACAAGCCCTCGGCTGCTGAGAATAAAGGAGTGGTGGTGCGCTGATAGGTGCTGATGGTCAGAATATTGTGGTTGGGAACCACGACCACCTGTAGTACCATGTGAAACCTGAAGTGCTGACTGAAAGGGCCTCTGAGGGTGGCCTCTACCATATGAATTCCTACCTCCAGATGAGGTAACATTGAACCTACCAGAATGATGAGGACTCTTATATAACCCCTGACCGCCTCCTTGTGCAAGTGCCATCTCTATCATGTGGGCCGCATTGGCCGCCTCCTGAAAGGACATATCACTACCAGCTCACATAGCCATCTGAAGATGGATCGGCTGAATCAACCCATAAATAAATGTCCGTACCCTCTCCCTCTTAGTGGGGAGTATAAAAATATCATGGAGTTCCAAATCAATAAAACGAGTCTCATACTGTGTGATTGTCATAGTACCCTAATGAAGATGCTCAAATTGCCTGCGTAGAGCATCTCGCTCAGTCACCGGGAGAAACTTTTCCAAGAACAACTCTGAAACTGATCCCAAGTCAATAATGGTGACCCTTCTGGCCTAGATAAATAATAGTCCCTCCACCAAGTCTTGGCGGATCCTACAAGCTGAAAAGTGATGAAGTCGACCCCATTGGTCTCCACAATACCCATAGTCCTGCGAACCTCATGGCAGATGAATAAGAAATCCTGGGAGTCCTCGATAGAAGCACCGCTGAAAGTGGTGGTGAACCTATCAAGCCTCCACAAAGCATCCACGGACATCGCTACAACATCTCCAGTCTAAGCTGGAATACCCGTTGGGCTACCACAGCTTGCCGAACTACTGGAACCTGAGGCTGAGGAGCCACCTACTCCGGAGTACATGTAGCGAGAGTCTGAATGCCTCCCCCAGCCCGAGATCTGGCTGGTGCCGCGAGAAGCAAACCTGCACTAGAGACACTCTCCATAAAGCCTACCGGTCTGACCAAAACGTCCTGGAGTACTGGAATGGCTATGAAATTCTCTGGGACCTGAGCTGGCCCACTGTAGCTGCTGGTGCTGGAACCTCTTCATCATAGTCAGCATGAGGCTCCACCTCTAGGACTGCTTCTCGGGGCTGAGCTCTTCCCCGGACTCGGGCTCTACCCCTAATAAGAGCTGTTGCTAGGGGCTCAGGCTACTACGCGGTAGAAGAAGAAGCACGTGTTCTCGCCATCTGCGAAAGAACAGAGTAATCAATATTTGAGTAACAAAATCGCACGAAAAGAATGAACAAAGTAAAATTTTCCTATCTCTGTAGCCTCTGGGATTAATACAGACGTCTGTGTACCGATCCCTCAGGCTCTACCGAGCTTGTCCGTGAGTTGTGAGACCTAAGTAACCTAGTGCTCTGATACCAACTTGCCACGACCCGAATTTCCCACCACTGGGACTAGTGTTGGGGCCTACTGTCGGATCTAGGCAAGCCAAACCATACAACATTTCTACTGCTTTCTTTTAAACAATTATAATAATTGAAATAATAAACAAAAGCAGAAGACTTATTAATACCTAATTAACTAAAAACGAAAAATGCGGAAGTTTCAAAATTCACCTCTACCCAGTATCTGCTTTCACTACTCACTAACTACTATAGAATACTACAAACAAAATCTAGAAAAGAAATACATAGTGTTTGCCTCATACAAGATGAACAAACAAAAATTAAAGAAAGTGACTTCGGCCTGCGAACGCCAGCTAGGCTACCTCAAGAGTCCATGGACTGAAGATAGCTCCCAAAAGCTCTACCGCTTCGGTCCGTAAGCTGCGTCCTGATCTTTGCACAAAAATACAGAGAGTATAACATCAACACAATCGACCCCATGTGCTGGTAAGTGCCTGGCCTAACACCGGCAAAATAGTGATGAGGCTAGACAGGACCTACCAAAATTAATCTGTGCAGATATATATATATATATATATATATATATATATATATATATATATATATATATATATAATGTCTAAGTGAGCGGCGCGCCACACGATCCCTTTTGTCAGTGTATAAGTGGTCGGCGCGCCACACAATCCCAGTTCATATTCCATAGGTGGACGGCATGCCACACGATCCCATATTATCATTCATAAGTGGTCGGCATGCCACACGATCCCATAATATAATTCATAAGTGGTCGACGTTCCACATGATCCCATAATATAATTTATAAGTGGTCGGCGTGCCATACGATCCCATATTATAATGAATAGCACAAATAACCTCTCAAAGGAGGTCCCATTAGGGAAAAACAACAACATAACAGTTAAACCCGGCAAGTGTACAACTAACAGCCCAAATATCTCGGCAAGGGAGAATTCAATGGCAAAAGTCTACTCGTCCCGGCAAGGGAATCATTGCATCACATTCTCTTTTAGGTCATTTTATTCTTATCTAACACTTAACATGGAAATTATTAATTTAACAAGACAGTTGTGCCATATCTTTCGAATTAAAAGCATCTACGACTCACGGTCATGCTAGATACCGGTGTATAGATACTCTTCACCATGCCTATGCACCGTACTCGGTCATTTATGAAATAGCAAGCAAACCACTCTAATCTTATTACCTCAAGCCAAAATTATATCAAACACTTACGTCGATCTGAAAGTAGCAATCAAGCCTCTAACACTGCCTTTCCTCTAGAATCCAACTCCGAAACAATGATATCAAGCCATAATTAGTTCAATATTATCAATAAAGGCTCAAAAACACAATTCCATAGCCTATAAATGAATTTCCTATCATTCTTCCAAAAATACCAAAATTCGACCCCGAGCCCACATGGTCCAAACTTTAGATTCGGACCAAAACTCAATCACCCATAACACCACGAGTTCAAATATACTATTTATTTTAAGATTCGACCCCAAATTGAGGTTGAATTACCCAAAATCTAAAAAACCCTAGTTCTACCCAAATCCTCCATTCTCTACCTTGATTTCATGAAATGGAGCTAGGAATTTAGTAATTAGATAAAGAAATAATGAGGAAATGATGTTAAGATTACTTACCCAAAGAGTTATGGAGAAAGGAGCTCTTGAAAATCGCCTATGGAGAATTTGTTACGTGTGAAAAATGAAGAAGAATCTCGTAACTTAAGGTTCTGTTTTTAATTAAAAATCACTGGAGCCAATTTGCTCTATGAATTCACGATAACTAGTTGCGTTCACGATGAAGAAGGGGGGGATAGGCAACGCGTTCGCGAATAAGCGATGCGAACACGTAAAAGAAAACAGCCCTGGCCACGACTTTGGCCTACGTGTTCACAATTGGGCTCACGCGAACGCAAAGAGGAGTAGGCCCAGAACTACAAAATCTCTAGTCATTGAGTGCGAACGCGATGGGGAACGAAATTGGGCTATGGGAACGTGATCCTAGTGCCACGTTCGCGAAGAGGAAAGAGGGATCTGCGTCCTCGCGGAGGTTTTCCCCACCGCACGGCTGGCACAAAAATGGCTCTAATACCAACTTTATCATGACACAAATTAGGACCGTGACCGGCGCTCAGGAGCTAGTGCTCTCAAGTAAGCCTCATCGAAAATATTACAGAAAATCAGATAGAGTTTTCCCTATTTTTGGACCATTCCAAAAAATTTTATGTCTCAAATCAACAACCAAACATCCTAATAGCAATTGTCAAATGACAAGGACTTCAACAATTAACCAAAATAAATATCTACCTTCAACAGTCCACCCACTAACAACTAGAAATACTACTTTATCTTCAAATTTTTATAAGAACGGGCGTTACACAACATATGTCTATAGCAACAAAGACTACTTAAGACACTAAAAGAATGACCATGGAGTGACTCTAAGAGCTCAAATAAAAGCCCATAACAATTGATAAAGTTTTCGCCCACGCGAACAAGTGTGAGGCTCACCAAGAATTCTCAACTTGCGCGCTCTAATTAACAAAATCCTCGCCCACATCAACAGTTGTCTCTGAAAAAAATAATTAGCGGAGAATGAGTCGCTAGCTCAGTGATTATTAACACTTTACCATTAGCGTTTTTAGTAGAGACAAGTCAAAAACATGCTTGTATATTAATCGCGAAAAATGCCCTTTTTAAAATGGTAATGATAATCAATCTCATCATGTGTTTCCTTTAACAAAATCAATTTAACAATTCAGTAATAAAATCGGTAAATACTGTGTCAAATTCAATCTTTATATTGGGAGGTTTCTAGAAAAGGATCAAGTAATCTGTATCACTGTGTGGACCCCTTCGTAAAAGGAGTCAAATATAACTGTAGGTCCCTACTCGAGGAAAAACTGTAACTGTATGCTAGTTCTACCTTCCCACTAGCGAGGGCTATAATTGTAATCAGTAATCTGTAAATACAAGGTGCACCAGGTCTAACAAACTCGCTGTTAGCTACAGGATCCTTCAAAGTCTCCTCTCATTTATATTCTTACTTGTAAACCATAAATACTTTTACAGAAGCATTTTCAAAATAATAAAGGGCATATCATCCGTTTTCAAATCTTGTAATTTTATTTCGATAACAGTAATCATATCTCAAGTAACGTAAAACATATCTTGTAACAGTGAAAATATTTTGATTAATCGGTAAACATATCAAGTAAACTGTTTGGTATCATATCAAGTAAAGGACTTGTCCCAAATGCAAAGTTCAAAGCATCGGTAATACATTTATTTTCAAAAAACATATATAAACCATGCAGGTTATGAAAACATAAATTGCGGTAAGATTACTACTCACTGTACTCGTACCAAAATACCAAATGCTTCACCTCGAGCAATTCGTACAAATTCCTCCAATCAATCTATAATTACATAATATCAATCTCATGTCAATTTTCTTATTTTTGGCTAATTCATAGCTATTTTAGAATACCCTCGAGGTTTCATGTTTGACTCCAGAATAATTCTTATTGGTATTTAATTTCTTATACCTTGTGAAACCCTTCAAATATATGAAATGAGATGAAAAGAATTACCAGAAGAAAATAACACGAATGATAAGTTTGAGTATTATCCATAAAAATCGGTGCGTACTTAAGATTTCTCAAAGTTTGGTTCCAGTCTTTTTCTTCTTCTTCTTCCTCTCCCTTTGAAATCCCTTTGTGCGTTTTCCTGAAGCAGCCTCGTTTTTTCCCTGTTCTTTCTTTCGTTGGGTTTTGTTTTGTTTGTTTTGTCTCTGATTTGTTCCTTTTATCTCTCTTTTCTTTATTTATATAATTTGCGTTTCCACAAAATGGGCTTCGGCCCCTTTATTAGATACATATCTTCTTTTTTTGGTTAGTTTCTTATTATAATTCTTGTTATTGTTGTTGTTGTTATTGTTATTATTATTATTATTATTATTATTATTATTATTATTATTATTATTATTATTATTATTATTAATAATACACTCTTATTTAAAGATATAGGGTATTACATCCTCCCCACCTTATGTAATCCTGTCCCCAAATTTAACTCAAGTACGTACCTGTAGACTGAAACAAATGGGGATACTTGACTCGCATAGTGTCTTCTATTTCCCAAGTAGCTTCTTCAACTGTAGAGTTTCATGAACACGATTTATTTTGACCGTAGTATTCTCATTTGTCTACCAACAATAGCCATTGGCTCCTCGTAGTAAGGAAACTTCTCATCGAGTGGCATAGTCGGTGCTTCAATCACCTGAGATGAGTCTGATATACATTTTCTTAGCATTGAGACGTGAAACACTGGATGAATAAAGGACAGCTCAGGAGGAAGTGCCAAACGATATGCCACTGCTCCCACTCGGTCTAGAATCTCATACAGTCCTATAAACCTGGGGCTCAACTTGTCTCTTTTCCCAAACCGCATTACACCTTTCATAGGGGATACTCGTAGGAACACTTTGTCTCCAATTGTGAATACTAAATCTCTTCTTCTCTTATCAGCATAAGACTTTTGTCTGCTTTGAGCAGCAAGCAATCTCTGTCTGATCAACTCACCTTGTCCATAGCTTCTTGTACTAGGTCGGGTCTAATAAGTTAGTCTTACCTGCTTCAAAACTTCTGATATGAGAATGACATCTTCTAACATACAATGCTTCATACGATGCCATTTGAATACTAGATTAGAAGCTATTGTTGCAAGAAAATTCAGCTAACAGTAGATAAGTGTCCCAACTACCTCGAAACTCAAGAATACAATCTCTCAACATATCCCCCAAGATCTATATAGCACATTTGGACTTTGCGTTTGCGTGCAATAAAACTAGTACTAAGATCTATCCGTGTACCCAATATTTATTGAAAATGTTTTCAAATTATGAAGTGAATGCGATCCTCTATTAGGGCTGATGGACAATAGAGCTCTATTGAGTCAGATAATACTCTGTTCATGTATATCTATGCATATTTTACCTCACTATAAGAGATTTTGACTAACAAGAATCGTGCCTACTTGGTAAGCCAATTTACAACTTCTCCGCATATAATGATACCTCTAATGATTTGAGTAAAGTCATATAATGTATTGTTCTATTGTATTTTTACTTAAGAATCTTGAGTTATTTTAGTGGGCATGCGAGTCGCACGTGCTTGCGTTAACATGCTGACATGCCAAATAGTTAGAAACAAAATTCATATTCTTTTTCCTTCTTTATTTTCCAACCAATCAAATTTAAGTTTTCAATTTTTTTTAGTCATGCTGAATCTTATAGACCCGAGATATACAGTGTATCTAGAGTTGTGAGATCCATCACGGATAGCTTGTCTCTACCCATATATGTTTGCTACACATAATTAATTACCTAGTCGTAGAATACCCTCACTATTAATAATCATATCCTTGCTTTTACCAGCTAAAAATTTATCTCGATAGTTAAACAATCGTTCATCCTCGTATTGGCTAGCCTTTATACACTCTACATCGGACTTGACCAATAGCCAATAATGTCTTTGAATCTTTTTTTTCCACATTGAATTTAACACGTGTACCTTCTAGTTTGTGCATATCTTCGTCCAGAAGTATCTGTACAGGAGCTAAATGCGTCAAATCACCCGTAGTTTTATTTTTTTGGTTGCATAAGCTATAATATTTATCTTTCCCGAACAATACAAAATAGCACGATTATATCTTCAGTAGTTCCCTCCATCGGCATTGTTAAATAATGATATCTCTATTAGCTTTAAATGTACTTTAGGATCTTGTGCTAGGTATAAATCTCATAGGTTTCTTCTATAAATAGTGTCTCTAAATCTTAAAAGGAAATACTAATATGACCATCTCCAAATCATGAATTGCATAATGCGACTTGAGCTTCTTCAATTTCCTTAGAGCAAATGCTATCACGCGATGATTTTGCATGAGAAAATATCCTAATCCTACCCTCAAAGTATCACATAACATCGTGAATCGTCTAGAGTCTATTGGAATAAGGATAATATAAGTGTGATTGTTAAACATGCTTTCTCGTTGTACATGTCTCCATCCACTGAAATTTAGAAATTTTCTATGTTTAACTTGGTGAGTGGCTATGCTATTCTAGAGAAATCCTACATAAATACCTATAGTAGCTTGTCAAGCCAAAAAGTAATCTTTGTAGGGGAAATGGGTCTCAGCCATTTATAATCTATTTGTATCTTCTTAGAATCTACCTTCCTATTTTTTTTAATTCTTAGATACCATGTGTTCTATGAATACCATCGAGTCCAGCTAATTGAACAACTTGGAAAAAAAGTTGATTTTCTTGAAGCGTCTTTGACATACTTTTCAAGTAATTCTCGTGCTCTTCCTGGGTACGAGAATATGCCAGAATATTGTAAGTAAAACTATGGATTTTTTTCCTAACAATAACTTTGAACACCATATTTATTATATACATCAATGCAATTGGAGCATTGGCCAATCTAAATGACATCACAGGTAACTCATAATGTTGTACCGAGTACTAGATGCAACATTAAAATATCATCCTTTCTTATTCTAAGCTGATGATAACAGACTAAAGATAAATGACTCCTTGTAACTAATCAAACAATTTATCTATACAAGACAAGGGATATTTATTGTATTGTTATCTTATTTAATGATCTGTAGTTGGCTCACATTCTTAAAGAGTCATCCCTTTTGTTCCCAAACAATATTGGTGTACCCCATGGTGCAACACTCGGTATGATAAAACCTGGTATCCAGTAGGTCTCCCAATTATTCAATTAGCTCTTTCAACTTTGTGAGTGCCATATGATATAGTTTGCGTGTCAGGTGTTGGCCCAATACCGAAGTCTATTTCTCATATTGGGGGTAGTCCTAGTAAATCCTTAGGAATATATTAGAGAATCTCTCATTATGATACTTCTTTTTTCTCAAACTAAGTGTTTCTTCTCTTGTGTCCCTTACCGTATCTATGTGATCCAAACAACCATTCTTTTATAACTGTTAAGTCTTCAAAATATATAATTTGCTCATCTATAAAACCTATAATCCCCTTTTTGGATAAAACCAACTTTTAAAGTTCACCAAACTTATTAGTGTTTCCATAGTAATCGAGGGTAGCATGGTATGAATATAATTAATCAATATCTATCTATACGTTACAGTCAACCATATGAAGTATAACTTGGTTAGCTAGAGTTTCCTTCTCTCCACTTAAATCTTAAAAGTTTTACACACATGTCTAACTACTATAAATTTTTCACAAATGTGGCAACCCAAAAAGGATCACTTAATATCTCAAAACGTTCTTGATTTTTAAATCTTCAACTCATATTAAAATCCATACTAAAAAATATTCCAATTTCAATCTTCTTATGTGAATTCTTGCCCGCCTATTATGTCCATATTTTTAATCTTTGTGATAAGTGCAACTGCTACAAAATAGTTTTAAGTCTTCACACATGCAGTTACTATATTATTTAAATAATTAACCGACCTTTTAACAAACCTATAAACTTATGATGTTGCTTTTGTATCCAGCTGAGAAAGTTTGGTGTTATATGTATGTATATCCAATGTCTAAATTAATTTCTTAAATGATCCAGCAGGAAAATTCACGTCACAAACTATCAAGAAGGAAGTGATTCATAAACATTTTAGTGAAATTTATTCCCAAATTAGTTGTGTTGCTCTTGTTGGCATCTCTAAGAGAACAGTAGCATTTCATGTATTTGCCATGTTCTCTAGTCTAAAAGTTGCCTGTTTCATAGACCTCTTCATGCAATATCCTATAGCTTATAACGTGGTAAGTATATTACTAAAACCTTTAAAGATCCTTTAAACTATCAGAAATAGTAAACTTAGTAGTTTCAACTTTAGGAACTTTGTTAATAATATTTTGTTGGTCCCCATAATCTTCTAGGTGCATGAGGACTCTAGAGCCCTTATTCTGTTGCTCATACTTCTCATTTCTATCTAGTATATCCATAAAGATCTCAATTTTTTTTTCATTGAGGTAAGTACCTTTTTTGTGATAGCACTCCTTTATTGCTGAAGTGGTGTACTAGTATAAATTTTTGAAATGCACTCTATTATGCATCTTACTGGAAAGTACCTCATATGGCCTATGTAACATTTTTATATGCTATTTGGTTCGAGCTATACACGAATAGGATAAGTAATGATAGATTCAGTTATTTGACCCTAATCACCACGCACGTACTGAAGAATAAGAAAGAAAGACAAGACATATCCTATCACGCTCTTGCAGAATCACGATTATGGAATCGCCGGCTACATAACCATAATTGAGATTCTACTACTGAAGTGTGCTCCATTAGTCAAAAGAATAACCTAAGCTCTGATACCAACTGTAACAACCTAGCCCGCTAGTGATATTGTCCGCTCTGGGCCTAGGCTCTTACGGGTTTAAAACACGTCACTAGGGTCTAAGGCTTGTTAACTTATATACTCAGTACCTCTCTTTTGTTTTTCCGTATAGGACTCTGTCTAAAGCCTGGGGTATTACAATTCCTAAGTTCAAAACACTCCGTACCACCCCCGAAATCACTCCCGAGGACTCGGGGCTCCCAACCAAACACACACACTAACTCAATAACATCCTATGAACTTAGATGAGCGATAAAATCACCAAAATAACATCAAAATCAACAAATTAAACCCCAAATCATCATTTTCATTTCCAAACTTCATAAGCTCTAACCTTAGATATTTTGGTCCGAAACACATCAAACGATTGCCGATTTTGACCAAATTTCGTAGAAAATACTTAACGCTCATTTAAGACATGTATCGTGCGTCAGAACAAAAATACGAGTCTGATACGTATATTTTCTACTCATTTCTATTCCAATTTTTCATATCATTTTCAGATAAATAATTTCTTTCAAAAATTCCGTACTTGGGCTTGGGACCTCAGATTTCGATTCCGGGAGTACGCCCGAGTCTCATATTTTCCTACGGATCTCCCGGGACTGTCACATTATGGTCCGGGTCCGGGTCCGTTTACCCAAAATATTAACCAAAGTCAACTATATCAATACTAATATCAAAATTCTTCAAAATTTTCACTGAATTCATATATTTTAACATAAAATTTTAAGGCTTCATGCCCGAATTACGCACGAAAAATCGAGGCAACTAAAAGTAAGATTTTCAAGGCTATGAAAGCACGAAGAAAGGGAGAGTTACGGTGATGACATTTTGGGTCGTCATAGTGACATTACCTTATCCACTCTTAGTTGTCCTCCCAAATAGCTATAATGTAAAGGTAACCGAAATTGGTAGTGCAACACTTGTGCCTCGAATCGCCTTATATAAAGTAATATTTATACCCTCCTCCAAATACAATCTAATTTGCATTCATTGTCTAGCCAATTCCAACCCCAAGAGTGTAGTAGCTTCCAATGATCATCTTTGCATTCTGCAGGCCCTTTCAATAAAAGTCCTCTGGAGATTGGTAAGGCATGTGATAGTCTGTACTTTCTTTGCCAAAGTGTTTGAGGAAATGGTACTCAGGTTCTATGTCAATAATTTTGTTTTTTTTCTTGATAATGACATTCACTGCATACACAACTCACCCAGTCATGGTCATTCATATGTATATAGTTTAATTTCCACAAAATGTGTCTCTTTCCCCTTTGTAGATAGTTCAATTTCATGTAATAAAAAGCAGAGTTCTAATCAGAATTCTTGTGCATCCACTAGTTATGATATGAATAATTTGTGTCATAATAGGCTAGAGCATGTATCCTTTGTGAAAATGAGAGGGATCTCCTCTAGCACTGTCTCTTTTCCTTCCAAACAACCTTTTTTCTATTCCACCCGTCCAATGGCTAGACAAGGGAGACTACTATTTCCCCAGAAAACCAATTTCACCACTGAAATTTTTTAGTTACTCCACATAGACATATGGGGACCTTATCATGTGGTGACACATGATAATTACAAATATTTTCTTACAATGGTAGATAACCATAGTAGGTGCATCTGGACCAATCTTCTAATCTGTAAATGCAATACCCTACAGGGTATAAAAACCTTTGTTTCAATGGTTAAAACCCAATTCAACACCAAAATCAAAACTATTAGATCTAACAATGGTTCAGAATTTATCATCACAGAAGAAAACCTATTTTTCAAATCCAAAGGCATTTTCATCAGATGAGCTGCATTTACAGTTTACACACAACAACAAAATGGTGTAGTAGAAAGAAAACATAAATATCTCTTAAAAACTTCCAGGGCACTCTTGTTTCAATCTAAATTGTCTGTGAAGTACTAGGGTGAATGCATCCCGTGTGAAACTTACATCATAAAGAGACTACCTTCTTCCCATAGTTACCGTAAATCTCCATTTGAATTACTTGACAAAAGAAAACCCCATACTCTCACAAAAAAAGCTTTGGATGCCCGTGTTACCCTTTTGTACCGAAGGTGCACAGGGACAAATTTGAATTTAGAACATCACTACACATATTCAATGGTTATCCCTATGGAGTCAAGGGGTACAAGGTCTTAAGTCTTGCTTTTAAAGTATACATGTCTCTACGGATGTTGTCTTCATTAAAAGTATGTTTCCCTTAAGTATGTCATATGAAAATACATCTTTTCTTTCTATTTTTAATCCTGCCCCTTTCATTGATCACACTCCTGAGGATGATAAATATCTCTGTGATAGTGATGATGGCAAAAGTGTTACACACAGTTAACCTTTAGAGCATGATACATCTTTAATACCTATGAGATCGTCCGGTTCCACCTCCCCTTCACAATCTAATACACCACAGTCTTCAAGTCAAAGCACATCACCAGTTGGTGATCAACCAGGCACCTCATCTATTACCTTAAGGAAATCACAAAGACCTCACAGAACACCATATACTTACAAGACTATCTACACTCATTTCTAAAATTAAAACCATCATCACTTGTTGCTCACAGTAACTTAGCTATACAATTTTCTTTCAATGCTTTATTTTCTAAAAACCATCATGTCATCCCTGATGCTCTAAATCCTGAGAGTCAAATTCTTGTAAGAGACATTTGCAATGACAATGAGCCCTCATCATATGAGGAGGCAACTATGAATCCTGCCTTGCAAACAACTATAGACCAAGAATATGAAGCATTACATGCCCACCAATGAATATCCCGAGGGTTGGATCTACTTTCAAATATCTAAGTAGATAAAAGACTGCCTTCACATGAGGATGTCTGGGGTCATCCATGAATTCGCTCAGATTTTGTACATTGTATGCTATGTCTAGTCTAGTATTAGTGAGGAAATTGAGCTTCCCCACAAATTTTCTATAGTAAGTAAGATCTGTCAAAGCTTCTCCCTCTTTTGCCTTGAGCTTGACTGTTGGGTCTAGTGGTGAAGTAAAGCTACTGTAGTCCATGCATTGATACCCTTTTAGCAAGTCAAGGGTGAACTTACTCTGAGATATTATCACACCATTATCTTTGTAAAGAACCTCTAAACCCAGAAAGTAGTGTAGCCTACAAAGATCTTTTATATTGAAGTTGTTATTCAGAAACACCTTCAAGTCTTCAATTTCCATTGTGTCAGTTCCTGTCACCATAATGTCATCTCCATTCACTACTATATAGACAGTTGAGATTTTTTCATTTTTCTTATAAAACAAAGAGTAGTCATACATAGAGTGCGCATAACCCCTTCAATAAAAAGCTTCAGTGAGCTTAGCACACCACTACCTACTAGCTTGTTTCAGCCCATAATGGGATTTGTTGATCTTGCAAACCAACTCTGAACTATTTGCAACCAGGCCCCGTGGAATCTCCATGTAGACTTCCTCATTCAGTTCCCTATATAGGAATGCATTATTTATATCCAGTTGGCATATCTGCCACCTCTTCTTCACAACAACAACTTTCAGAGACCTCACAATTGTCATCTTGACTACAGGGGAAGCAGAGTATAGAGCTCTAAGAAAGGTAGTGGGAAAATTGGTGTGGCTTAGTAGACTGTTTGAAGAACTTAGAGTTCTTTCCCTAAGGCCATTAAATGTTCTGTAATAGCTAGTCTTCCATGCACATAGCAATGAACCTAGTGTTCCATAAAAGAACCAAACATATAGAGGTAGACTGTAATTTTGTGAGAAGTAAGCTACAAGAGGAGCTGATTTCACTGCATCATGTAGGAACTACAGACCAGCTTGCAGATGTTCTAACTAAAGCACTAATGGGAGTCAAAGATTCATCAATTTTGCAAAAGTTGGTTATGTTTTCCACACCACCAACTTGGGGGAGATGTTGAGATGGTTAATAATGTAAAGTGGCTATATACTTGAAAAGTGGTTAGTTAGTTAATTTGTAAAGAGGCTATTTTAGCGATTTATTTTAGTTAGGCAAGTTTGTATATAAAATTAATACAGATATCAAATAAAGTTGGTCGGTTCATTCAGATAACTTCTTTAACTCTTTTCATTATGTACTCTCTCTATCTTTCTAACCTCCATTGTTGCTCGTCTCAAGCTTGAGCGAGATAAGGGTGTGTGTAATCAACAACCTTTCCATGACAAAATAATTGGGCTATCTTTTATTATTCTAGTTGGTTCTGTATCATATTTTTTGGTCCCTGAACTGATATAGAAATAAGAAAAGCAGAATAAATAGTTTACTCATCAACTTTGCAGCAAAATCCCTGTTACGCACTTCTCTTTCACACTCAACCTTTACACACTCAACCTTTTAAATGTGTGTCTAAGACACATTACTTTTGTGCTTGACCAATTTCTCAAAAACGTGAAAGTCACGACCTAATAGAGTCATGACACGTGTCATTGACTTTAAAAAGGAAAAAAATGTATTAGAACTTAAAATTAAAACTCATATTTTCACCTTTTTATTTTCTATCTTAAGCACCATTATTGCTACCATCATGATTGTTTGTGAGAAAATTTTTAATAATATCAAAATTTAACCACAATATCAAGCAACTAGCCGAAAATAATTAAGCAACAATTGAGTTTAATAATCCAATATTCAACAAGATCCAATTGAATTTTCAAAATTTCTTCGGTACCCCAACAAAGGTGGATTTTAGAATTTTCTACCAAGCCTTCAATACTGCTATTAGAGGTTTTAAATCTATTACAAATAAATAGTTTTCATAATTTTGGACAATAAACCAACAAATTCGCTCAATTTTAGACCTAAAATTGATATTCTCTTTCAAAAATTCTATTTGGGAAGAATATTAGGGGGAGGCTGGTGAGGAAGAAGATCAGAGGGAGGGGGAGGGGTTCCTGTGAAGATGGGAGACAAAGAATTGTTAGAAACACGTTCTCAATACAATATACTAAACGTGTACTCTTTTGTAGGTTTTGATGAATGACAAACGAAGCAAAAATTGATATATGACGGAATTCAAGTACAAGCGCACAATGGTTGCGAATAAGATTGAAGTTCAAGATATAGCTTTTAATTGTTATTGAGTTGTTCTAAAACTGTAATCTCGATCCTATAACTTGACTCATAGTATGGCCTCTCTCATAAAACTATTTTCCAAAATCATGCATATTTAATTCTGTGTCAAAAAGATTTTAAATCATGCATATTTACATTAGACAAAATGTTTTCTAAACATGCCTCAAAAATCTGGGCTAAAATAATCGATTATGTACTTATGATAATCGATTGTTTCTGAGCCAAGACTGCATGACAATCGATTATGAATTAATGGTAATCGATTGTGAGTAAGACAGTGAACATCAGGTTTTTTCAAATCTGCATGATAATCGATTGTGAACAAATGACAATCGATTGTTGTTGAGGTAAAGTTTTTCAATACTCAAAATAATCGATTATGAACTAATGGTGATCGATTGTGTTGAGTTGATGTCTTCCAGTGATTTTAAATTTAATTAAGTAATCGATTATGTCTTTAGATAATCGATTATCACTGAGACAGTAAGTTTTATGATTTTCAGAAAATAACAAGTAATCGATTGTTGCAAAGGACAATCGATTGTTGAAGCTGGCCGTTGTCAAATGATTTTCAAATACCATAAGGTAATCGATTATTGATTCTAGATAATCGATGTTCTGCTTAAAATCTGGAAATGATTTTTAGAACGTTGCTGAAGTAATCGATTATTGATTTTATATAATCGATGTTTTGCTTAAAATCCGGAAATGATTTTTAGAACGTTGCTGAAGTAATCGATTATTGATTTTATATAATCGATGTTTTGCTTAAAATCCGGAAATGATTTTTAGAACGTTGCTAAAGTAATCGATTATGAATTTGGTGTAATCGATTATCTGATTTTGAATATTGCCAGTAATCGATTATAGATTGTATATAATCGATTGTGAAGCGTTAAATCTGGGATTGATTTTTAAACTGACTGGCAGATAATCGATTGTTTGTCTTAATAATCGATTATCACTGAGTAATTTCAGCAACTCTTAATTGGCAATTAGACAACGGTTGAACCAACTTTTTCAACTATAAATACAGCTTCATTTCAGTGTTTTAACAACAACAACATACACAAACTGATCATTACATTGCTATAAGCTTTCATTCAATTGTTCTTCATTTTCTACTCATTTCATAAAGCTTTTGAGAGCCATATTATTGCTTAAAGTTGTTGTGATCTTGAACATATTCTTTTACTCATATCTACTCAATAAGGAGTACTTTAGTTAAGTGAGTGTCCAAGTATTTGATATACTTGTAAGAGAATTGCGATTCTCTTGTTTCAAGAAACTTGCGTTTCCTTGGGTGAAGTCTTTGAGATTGCGATCTCCGAGCAACTGTTTGAGGCTTGTGTCCTCAAGTGTGTAACGGTTTGTTGAGCACCCTTAAGCTTAACAAGATAGTGAAAAATCTCGAGAGAGTCTCTCGGGGACTGGACTAACCACGTTGGTGGCCAACCAGTATACATCTTTGTGTAAGTTTATTTTTCTGCATTTATTTTACTTCCTGCAAAGTTTAAATTCCGCAAGAAAACGCTAAATTTTATTAATACGCTATTCACCCCCCCTCTAGCGTAAAGCGTAGTTTCTAACAATTGGTATCAGAGCCCAACTCTCTGAAAACTTAACCGTTTGAGAGAACCATCCATGGCTTCTACTCTTGACTCTTTTGCAGGAATTGAAGAAGGACAATGCTCTACACGACCTCCTCTATTCAACGGCACAAACTACTCATACTGGAAGGAGAGGATGCAAATCTTTGTGCAATCAAATAGCTTTTATTTGTGGAAAGTATTCACCAATGGAAACCAAATCCCAACCAAGAAGGTGGAAGACGAATGGGTTCCAAAGACCGAAGAGGAATATACCGCGGAGGATATTCGTAAGGTTCAAAATAATGCCAAAGCTATAAATCTATTATATTGTGCTGTTAATGCTAACGACTACAGGAAGATATCATGTTACAAAACAGCAAAAGAAATGTGGGATAAGCTTGAAGTAACATACAAAGGAACCGACCAGGTACGAGAAGCTAAAATTGATTTCTTAACTCACTCTTATGAACTATTCCACATGAAGGAAGGAGAGAAAGTAGATGAAATGTTTGAGCGATTCTCAATGATCGTGAATGATCTACACGCCCTCAAAAAGACATTTACGGATAGAGAACTTGTCCGGAAGATCCTCAGAAGTCTCACTCCGGCATGGCGATCAAAGGCCGATGCAATCCAAGAATCCATTGGCATCACAAATGTCACAATTGACGCATTAAGAGGTAATCTCAAAACCTATGAATCAACTATACTTAACCTGTTTGTTGATGATCAAGAAGGCAAAGGATTGCTCTAAAGGCTAGCCAACCACAAATTGATGAGGAAGGTGACAACGAGTTTGGACTCGTTATCAAAAAGTTTCAAAAATTCATGCGCAAAGAGTATGAACGCAAGAACAAAAAGCAAGGCGATCAACTAAAATGCTATGAATGCGGAGAAACCGGGCACATAAAATCAAATTGCCCTAACATCAAAAAGGAGAAGAAACCCTTCAAAAAGCAACGTGCATACATCTCTTGGGGAGGAGATTCCGGAGATGAAGCAAGCGAAGAAGAAGACGATGAAGCAGCAAATTTATGTCTCATGGCTCAAGAAGACGGCAAAGACGAGGTAAGTCAAATCTCTTCTCAAAATTTCTTTACTCTTGATGAAATGAGAAATGCTTTTGATGAACTATATGCTGAATTTATCAAAGCTTCAAAAACTGTCAAAAGTGTTAAAGAAAGCGCTTCTCTAAAAGAAAAAGATTTTCAAACACAGCTTTCATTAAAAGAAAAAGAATTAGAAAAACTGGTTTCCGAAAATGAGAAGCTAAAAGAGGAAAACAAGTTTTATGGAAAAAGAAGTGCTGATTAACCTGAAGGTTCTACTAGAAACTGTTCTTCTTGTGTGCTTCTTAAGAATGAAGTAGCTAGACTTAAAGGCACATTAGATAAGTTTAATTCTTCGCATAAAAACTTGAATGATGTGCTTGTTAATCTAAAATCAACTAAACATGGAATAGGATTCAAGAATGAAGAAAAGGTTGGTGCTAAACCATAACAACCTAGAGCTCAACCTAGGACTAATAACCAAAATGCTTATCCTAGAAGTAGAAATCCTAGAAATAACTTGCATGTTAGACCAAATAGTGAAAATGCTAGAAGACCTAGGAATGATGCATATTTTAGGCCAAACCTTGAACAATTTAGAAGACCAAGAAATGACCCTCCACCTAGAAATAGATATTCTAGAAATGATGCATATTTTAGACAAACTTGTGAACCTCCTAGAGCTCATAATAGGAGAAACAATGGTGTTCAAAGTAGAGTAAGCAACCTTTATTCATCTAGTTACTATGTACCTAGAAAAATGCATAATCCCAACGTGACTTGTCATTATTGTAGACGTATTAGTCATATTGCTCCCGCTTGCTTTACTCGTCATAGACATATAAATCAATTGCATCATTATAACATGCCTAACCCTCAAGGACCCAAGATGGCATGGGTACCTAAAGAACATTAATTTGTTTTGTAGGTGTGCTTGAAGGGATCAAGTGTACTATGGTACCTTGATAGTGGATGCTCCAAACACATGACGGGAGATGAATCCAAATTCCTTCAACTAGAGCACAAAGAAGGAGGAAGTGTCACATTTGGTGATAACAATAAAGGAAAAATCATCGGCATTGGTTCGGTCGGTAAGGACGAAAACTCCTCTATTAAACATCTACTACTTGTGAAAGGTTTGAAGCATAATCTGTTGAGCATAAGCCAATTATGTGACAAGGGAAATTTTGCTCTATTTAATTCGGATGAATGTCTTGTATTTAGACGTAGTGATTTCAAGATCATACTTCGTGGTTTTAGAATTGATAATATCTATATGGTTGATCTTGCAAACTCCTCACCCGAATATGTTGATTGTTTAGTAAGCAAAGAGGATAACTCTTGGCTATGGCATCGTAGAGTAGCACACATGAACATGCATCTTTTGAACAAGCTTCTTTCTCAAAACTTAGTAGTTGGTCTTCCTAGTTTAAAGTTTGAAAATGATTCTATTTGCGATTCTTGTCAAAAAGGGAAGCAAACCAAAGCATCTTTTAAATCCAAGAATATTGTTTCAACGTCTAGACCTTTGCAATTACTTCACATGGATTTATTTGGTCCCTCTCGTATTGAAAGTCTTGGTAAAAATAAATATGTTTTTGTAATTATTGATGACTTTTCTAGATTTACTTGGACTCTATTTCTTGCAAATAAAAGTGATGCTTTTCAAAATTTCAAGTATTTCCTTAAGCGTGTTCAAAACGAAAAGGAATCGACCGTCACTTCGATTAGAAGTGATCATGGGGGAGAGTTTGATCACAATCTCTTTGCGGATTTTTGTGACGAACTCGGAATCGAACACACCTTTTCCGCTCCACGGACACCACAACAAAATGGGGTGGTGGAAAGGAAAAATAGGTGTCTCGAAGAGATGGCTAGAACCATGCTCGACGAAGCTAAGATTCCCAAATACTTTTGGGCGGACGCCGTGAGTACCGCTTGCTATGTTTTAAATAGAGTAGCAATTCGGCCGATACTCATGAAAACCCCATATGAACTTTATAAGGGTAGAAAACCCAACATTTCTCATTTACGTGTTTTTGGTTGTAAATGTTTTGTTCATAATAATAGCAAGGACCAATTGGGTAAGTTTGATGCTAAATCGGATGAAGGTATTTTCATTGGTTATTCCTCACGTAGCAAAGCATATAGGATCTTTAACAAAAGAACCCAAATTGTGGAGGAATCCCCTCATGTTGTGTTTTCCGAAGATAATACTCGCTTGGCGAGAAAGGAATCCGGTTTTGATCTTGCAGGTATCTTGGATAGCTTGAAAGATAAAATCCAAGAAGAACCTTCAAAGGAAAACAAAAATGAAATTGGGGAACAACCAACGGAAGAAGCGCCACAATTAGAAAAAGGAATAAATACGCCTAACGAGTGGAGAACGATCAAGGATCATCCTCTCGAACAGGTAATCGGCGATGTTGGAGAAAAGGTAAGTACCCGAAACTCCCTAAAAAACACTTTAGAACTTACTGCTTTTGTTTCTCAAATTGAACCTAAAACCATCTCCGAAGCAATTGGGGATGAATTTTGGACCTTGGCAATGCAAGAGGAGCTTAACCAATTCGAACGCAATAACGTTTGGGATTTGGTGCCAAGACCCGAAGGTCATTCTATAATTGGTACGAAATGGGTTTTTCGCAATAAACTAGATGAAAATGGTATAATCCCTAGAAACAAAGCTAGGCTTGTGGCAAAAGGCTATAGTCAAGAAGAAGGTATTGATTATGAGGAAACCTATGCTCCCGTAGCTAGATTAGAAGCTATTCGTCTATTACTTGCTTTCGCCTCTTCAATGAATTTTATTCTATATCAAATGGATGTGAAAAGTGCTTTTCTAAATGGTTTTATTGAAGAAGAAGTTTATGTCAAACAACCCCCCGGCTTTGAAGATTTTAAATATCCCGATCATGTTTTCAAACTCAAAAAGGCTCTTTATGGTTTAAAACAAGCTCCTCGAGCTTGGTATGAAAGGTTGAGTAAATTTCTTTTGGAAAATGATTTCATTAGGGGAAAAGTTGACACAACCCTCTTTGTCAAGCATAAAAACAATGATATTTTATTAGTTCAAATATATGTAGACGATATTATATTTGGTGCTACTAACAATGTTTTATGCAAGGAATTTTCCGATCTAATGACTAGCGAATTTGAAATGTCTATGATGGGAGAGTTAACATTCTTTTTGGGGTTACAAGTGAAACAAATGAAAGAAGGTACATTCATATGCCAAGCCAAATATTGCAAAGAACTACTAAAACGCTTTGAGATGAACAATGCAAAAGAAATGGCTACTCCCATGAGCACATCCGATCATCTAGACAAAGATGAAAAAGGTAAAGAAGTCGACACTAAAAAGTATCGAGGTATGATTGGCTCTCTTCTTTATCTTACCGCTAGTCGTCCGGACATCATGTTTAGCGTGTGTTTATGTGCTCGCTATCAGTCATGTCCGAAGGAGTCTCACCTTACTGCGGTGAAACGGATATTAAGGTATCTCATTGGTACTACAAATGTGGGTCTATGGTACCCCAAAGGCTCTTCATGCCAACTTATTGGATATTCCGATTTCGATTTTGCTGGATGCAAATTGGACCGCAAGAGCACAAGTGGCACTTGCCATTTGCTCGGTAGCTCTCTTGTCTCTTGGTTTAGTAAGAAACAAGTAAGTGTTGCGTTGTCTACCACCGAGGCTGAATATGTAGCCGCGGGGAGTTGCTGTGCTCAAATCCTATGGATGAAACAACAACTCTTGGACTATGGCCTAAGTCTTGATCACATTCCTCTTAGATGTGATAACACTAGCGTCATATGCTTGACGAAGAACCCCGTTCTTCATTCGCGAACAAAACACATCGAAATTAGACATCATTTTATTAGAGATCATGTACTCAAAGGCGATGTCGAAATTGAATTTGTTGAAACCAAAAGCCAATTGGCAGACATCTTTACCAAGCCTTTAGAGAAAGAGTCCTTCTTTCGAATTCGCAGTGAACTCGGGATCCTTGACTCCACTTTGATCTAAGTCATGCATTGCATTTTCTTTCCTACATGATTTCTAACTTGAGCGTCGGAGGCGTCTAACTTCTTTTTGCAGGTATCACCCTAGAGCTAAGAGCAATTCTTAAGCAAACCGCGAATCTGCAGCAATGTCCCTATAAAAATCGATTATCCCGTATCAATAATCGACTACCCTCTAATTTTTTTCCAATAAATAAACCTTGTTTATTTCATCTTTTTGCATCTTTCCTTACTATTTTTTTGCTAATGGCAAAAGGGGGAAGAAAACGGGATATCGGGTATGCACCACCTCTTAATTCATTGATTGCTTATAAGCTAAAATTGAGGGGGAACTCTAAAATTGAGGGGGAACAAGAACAAAATTGCATAATTGTTACTTGTCTTGAATTGTCAATATCTTTTGCCTAAATTGCATATCCCGCTTAATGTTTGCCATTATCAAAAAGGGGGAAATTGTTAGAAACACGTTCTCAATGCAATATACTAAACGTGTACTCTTTTGTAGGTTTTGATGAATGACAAACGAAGCAAAAATTGATATATGACGGAATTCAAGTACAAGCGCACAATGGTTGCGAATAAGATTGAAGTTCAAGATATAGCTTTTAATTGTTATTGAGTTGTTCTAAAACTGTAATCTCGATCCTATAACTTGACTCATAGTATGGCCTCTCTCATAAAACTATTTTCCAAAATCATGCATATTTAATTCTGTGTCAAAAAGATTTTAAATCATGCATATTTACATTAGACAAAATGTTTTCTAAACATGCCTCAAAAATCTGGGCTAAAATAATCGATTATGTACTTATGATAATCGATTGTTTCTGAGCCAAGACTGCATGACAATCGATTATGAATTAATGGTAATCGATTGTGAGTAAGACAGTGAACATCAGGTTTTTCCAAATCTGCATGATAATCGATTGTGAACAAATGACAATCGATTGTTGTTGAGGTAAAGTTTTTCAATACTCAAAATAATCGATTATGAACTAATGGTGATCGATTGTGTTGAGTTGATGTCTTCCAGCGATTTTAAATTTAATTAAGTAATCGATTATGTCTTTAGATAATCGATTATCACTGAGACAGTAAGTTTTATGATTTTCAGAAAATAACAAGTAATCGATTGTTGCAAAGGACAATCGATTGTTGAAGCTGGCCGTTGTCAAATGATTTTCAAATACCATAAGGTAATCGATTATTGATTCTAGATAATCGATGTTCTGCTTAAAATCTGGAAATGATTTTTAGAACGTTGCTGAAGTAATCGATTATTGATTTTATATAATCGATGTTTTGCTTAAAATCCGGAAATGATTTTTAGAACGTTGCTGAAGTAATCGATTATTGATTTTATATAATCGATGTTTTGCTTAAAATCCGGAAATGATTTTTAGAACGTTGCTAAAGTAATCGATTATGAATTTGGTGTAATCGATTATCTGATTTTGAATATTGCCAGTAATCGATTATAGATTGTATATAATCGATTGTGAAGCGTTAAATCTGGGATTGATTTTTAAACTGACTGGCAGATAATCGATTGTTTGTCTTAATAATCGATTATCACTGAGTAATTTCAGCAACTCTTAATTGGCAATTAGACAACGGTTGAACCAACTTTTTCAACTATAAATACAGCTTCATTTCAGTGTTTTAACAACAACAACATACACAAACTGATCATTACATTGCTATAAGCTTTCATTCAATTGTTCTTCATTTTCTACTCATTTCATAAAGCTTTTGAGAGCCATATTATTGCTTAAAGTTGTTGTGATCTTGAACATATTCTTTTACTCATATCTACTCAATAAGGAGTACTTTAGTTAATTGAGTGTCCAAGTATTTGATATACTTGTAAGAGAATTGCGATTCTCTTGTTTCAAGGAACTTGCGTTTCCTTGGGTGAAGTCTTTGAGATTGCGATCTCCGAGCAACTGTTTGAGGCTTGTGTCCTCAAGTGTGTAACGGTTTGTTGAGCACCCTTAAGCTTAACAAGATAGTGAAAAATCTCGAGAGAGTCTCTCGGGGACTGGACTAACCACGTTGGTGGCCAACCAGTATACATCTTTGTGTAAGTTTATTTTTCTGCATTTATTTTACTTCCTGCAAAGTTTAAATTCCGCAAGAAAACGCTAAATTTTATTAATACGCTATTCACCCCCCCTCTAGCGTAAAGCGTAGTTTCTAACAAGAATGTGATTTTTTATGGGCTTCACGCGCTTTTTTGTGTGAAAATGCAAATGTATTTGGTTAAAAGTAGCGTATCTTAGATATATTTTTAAAAAGTTGAGTGTGCAAAAATTTTCCGTAAAAAGAAGTGTACATGAATTTCGCAATAAGGTTGATGGGAAACTGTGTTGTTTGTCAAATAAGCAACTATAATACTTTTTTATTTTAATCCGCTAGGCGTAGCCTGGGGTTAGGATTTTATTAATAACAGAAATTGAAAATACATCATGAGAAATTGATCGTGCCGAGTAATCTATGATCATCACAGAGTTTACACCATACTCTGTGTTGATATTACATATGCTGATAGTAAGACGGTTAAATAAAATTATGGTGAGGCGCGGAGTTGCCGTCCTTTCTTAAACTTTGTGATGACTTGAATAAATGAAGTGATTTCTTCCGCAAAATCTCTCAACATGATTTCGAAATTCATGCTTTATTCTTTGTTCTTTTGGTAATCTGTTTTTGTTTTGCAATTCTCATTGGGGGTCGTCTTATATTTGCGTCTTCCACCACCCTGCAGTCCCAGCTTCTATCTCTTTGACGACACTTCTTAATTGCTTTACTATGCATTGGTGAAACATCTCCTTTTGTTGCTGCAATTTTACGACATTGCGCTAAGGTCTCTTCTTCCTCTCCTTCTTCATATGTATGACTTCCTTCCGTATCATTTTGGAGATGTCTTTGCTCTGAAGAGATTAGCATAGCAGAAAATTCATGCTCATCTTGTCGCTGTCCAGTATGAGGAGTTAAATCCTGTTTTTGATCACAAGTTGGCATTGATGTTTTATTTTCCAAGGCTGACGTTTCACATTTTGGGATGTAACTTGGAGCATTATGGTTAAGCAATCTGTTTGGTTTTGCTGCAGCAGGCATTGATGCATTCCAGTTTACAATTGCAGATTTACCTTTAGATTCCATGTCTTCTCTTGGGCTATCATAATCGTCTTCTTGTTCTTCATCTGCAGATGAGTTATCAGTAGAGCATTCTTCCCAACTCTCTTCATCGTCAAATTGTCGTTGGTCACAAAGTTTTGACTTAATTACCATATCCCTTATGTTAGATGGAGATAGTGGATTGTCCTCTCCAGTGAGGATTGAAAATTCCTCATGATCCTTGCTCTCTACATATGTATAGGGGATAGGAGAGAAACTTTTAATTACCTGTAGATTCCCTCCAGTTCCTCCATTTCCCTTTCCAGATGAGTTGGAGCTTGAAATAAGAGCTGTACTTTCCTCTACGATGTGACTGTTTTGTTTTGAACATTCTGGCTGACATATGATATCCTGTGAATTTGTGTTCTGCCCAATGTCATCCTCTGGGAAGCTTGTTGTTATTTGAGTTGCAGCCTCATTATTTTGATTTACTGAAGAATCCCTAGAATGAGGATGTATTCCAGTTACTTTTGAAGAATCACTTATAGCAGCGACAGAAGAATTTTCTCTTTGTTGCAAAGCTACAGCAGTGTGATCTTTAGCCATTGTCTCCAAGTTATTTCCAACTGCTTGATTGAGCAGAATGGCATTTTCATGGATGACCATCTGCTTAGTCTGCTGTTGTTCAATGAACTCTGTAGGATTCAAGTTTGATCCAGTTATTGCATTAACTGATCCTAGATGCTGCATGTTGCTTTGTCCATTTACTGCATTGACTGCTTTGTGTTGCTGTGCTTCAATACCAATACATTGTCCATCCTGTGCACTCTGACTGCTTTGGTTTACATTGGTTTGCATTGACCCAGCATTGTCTAGATTTGGTATCATGTTGTCATTATCTGCCATACATTGCATTTTCAAATGGGCAGTGGTCTGCATTATACCAGCAGTGTTACAAACATCCTCTGTTATTGGCACATTTTCTACAGATGTAGCAGCTGACATCTCTTGCTGCTGCTTACTGCCTTTGGATATCTGTCCATCCATTTCAATTACTTGCTCACTCTGTGTATCCTTAATGTTATAAACTGCAGACGACTGCTTGATTTCAGCAGGAACTACATATGATCGAGTCAGATCATTCTGTTTCTCAACATTACCATGTTGGACAACTGAACTACACTGACCAACTTTCACATTCAAATCTGCAGTCTGTTGAGAATTCAATACTCCAGACATGTGCTGCTCACCTTCTGTTGATTTATCTCCTGTATTATCCTTCCTTTCTTGTAAATCTTTAGCTCGTTGCTCAGCTCTTTTATTATTTAAGAAATCCCTTGCATCCCCTTTTAATTTGCCTATTTTATTCACATTATTTCGAGATTGATTATTATCCAGATCTTCCTCTATCCCCTCTTCTATTCCAGTTTTTTGTTTTCGAATTCTGCATGCTGTTAAATCATGCCCTTGATGTTTGCAGAAGACACAGTACTTTGGCAGATTGTCAAAAACAATTAGTTGATGAAGTTCGACAGTTTTACCTGAGACAGAATCTAAGATTTGCAGCGTAACCTTTTTTGGATGTTTCTTCAACAAGTCCACTATGAATTTAACTCTTGCCGTACTAGGTCGCGTTCTGTCCTGCGTCGCCTTGTCGACAGCAAGAGGTTTTCCAACTGCTGCAGCTATAGACATTAACGATCTCTTAGCAAATAGATTTGGAGGTAATCCTGGCAGTGATATCCACACAACAGCCATCGACGTCTCTTCCCTCGGATTGAAACCGAAAGTGCATGGGAATGTTCTAAATAAGAATTCTTCGCCTTTTGATTTAAGATATCCTGTCGACCTTGATAGGAAGCGAACATAGTCATCATACAAATCGAATCTGATTAGCAAATGTCGAAATTCCAGCTGCCCGATATTATATTGACCATGAACATCAAAATGCGACGAAAACATCTTTCGCACTGTCACTAAGTCAGGTCTGCCATATGAAAACTTTACGACAACTGCCTGATGTAATCCTTCTTCCTTAGTGAAGTTGTTAACCTCTTCCATTGTGAATTGGATAATAGGTTCACCGTGATCATACATCACTGGACATAACTCTATTTTAGATAGAGTCGACTGATTAGTTTGTAAAGATGCAGCATATGATTGCTTCAACCTTTCATTTGAGACAGGATTCGTAATCATTTGAACAGCCTCTCCCACAGCCAAAGGCTGGGGAGAGGTCCTCGCAAACATGGCTGTCAATAACAGAAAACGGAAATTGAATCCTGCATATTTCTAAGCAGCCGAGAAGGATGAAAAACTGAATCTTCCAACTACAGTGAATTTAATCAAAGCAAGATCTAGAGAAAAAGGATCAGATGAAGAATAGCAGATTAACAAACCGTAAGCTTCACATCAGAATGAGGAATCTGATTTGGAATTTGAATGAACAGTATGACGAATCTATATTTCAAGATCTATTGCGTTTGGATTAAGATTTTGAAATAAAAACAAAGGAAAGGTGTTCACAATCAGAAGGAGATTGTCGTGAATCCACAATTAGGACTTTGCACTACCGGATTCCGGCTAAAATCGCCGATGAACAGTGAAAGAGAAACTGCACTGTGCACTGTTCACCCGAGCATGAGCTTTCAACTATAATACTTACCTTATTGTTCCAAGACACCATGTTGTGAATGTTTCCTTGAGGAGGAAAAAAAAAGACCAGCTCTTAAAGTTTTTCTTTCCTTAATTTCATTTAGGATCTGCACCCTCAATCTCTCTTTATATGATATTGCTTGATTAAAATCATAATTTAGAAGATCAATCCAATGTAAAAATCATATTAATAATAAAGGAAGCACATATTAAAGTAACAACTGATAAGTTAGTTTGATTAGAAACATCCTAGCTAAGTTAAAATTGAAATACTTAAATACATTTAAATTTACAGTTGTGAAAATATAGATAGTAGAATATTAGTAAAACGCTGTTAAATATTTTTGAAGGTTCTAACATGAAAATAGTGTTAATTTAGAGCGAAGGAGTGCTTTATGCTGGTTATTTTCTGTAATAGCCACAATGATCTTTTCCTTCTATTACAAAAAAGTATTTTTTTAATACTCTTCTAAATCTTATATTACATCGAAGCTCGATTATGAGTCATTCACCAATCAGTAACCATATCATTCCTTTATTCCGTCCGCTCTTTACCTTTGGGATGAGTTAATTATGACAAAATATTATGGTATAGTCATTATTTATATTGGTCAATTAAAAATAGCCAGTATTTATTAAGTCAATAAAAAATAATTACTATTTTATTGTAATATGGACCTGTTCCGTATAATATACGGAAGTTCTGGTGTATTTGTGTACGAACTCCAGCATATTATGATGGACCGGTATACTTTGCTAACTCCTGTATAATATACGGGAGACTGGAGCACCAGTGCTCCAAACTCCAGTATATTATATTGGACATTTATACTTGCTGGAGCTCCCGTAAAATATGCGGGAGTTTCAGCATAAGTATGCTTGAACTCCCGTAAAATTTGCGGGAGTTCAAGCATATTTATGCTGGAACTCCTGTAAAATTTGCGGGCGTATTTTTCGGATTTTGAACAGTGTTTTCGCTCAAATTTTTATTTACATAAAAGGTGACTAAATTTTAATGACTTTTGAAATTTAACTATTTTTCACGTGATAAATCTGGCTATTTTAAAATTTCTCCCGTTAATTATTTGGTTCTACCTGTTGACATTTACTTGGGTCTATATGTACACTCGTTACAACGTATAGACAATTAAAAATCTTTACATAAATAGCCAATTAAATTTACTGTGAAATATTTTCAGCAAATATATATATTTATTCAATAATTATATATATTAAGACATATTATATATGAATCGTATACATATATTTTATACATTTATCGATTATTTTAAATTTAAGAGATTGAATTGACGGGTATTTAAGTTAAATCACGGATAAATTACGAGCAGGCTATATGGGTTGGCCTGCATTCTGCAGTATCAAAAAGTGAGTCCATGAATGTTACTGTGCCCAACATACAAGAGATCGTTGCATCACAATTTCGTAGAAAATGACGCCACGGTATTATTGGTTCCAATTTTTTCATGTTTGGTTGGCTTAAATATTTTGTAAAATATTTTCTTTATAAACTTATTTTTTTTCAGTTGGAGAAAAATATTTTCTTTATCAAGAGAAGAGAAAATAATTTTCAAAACTCCTTCTCAACCTTTCCTCATTCTCCCCACCCCACCCACCCTAGTCGCGGAGGCAGAATGATTCAAAATTTCTTTTTTGTAGTTAATGGGAATTGAAACTATGACCTTATGAATATTTTGAACTCCCTTGACCACTATACTACATTTTTGGGTTGTGTTAAAGTAGTTCAAAACTTAATATATATAGGTAAAAAACAGATTTTACCTTATATAAACAGTGTAATTTTTCCGCGAAGGGGGTTCGGATGAACCCCTTCCGCCCCCTACCTCCGCCACTCCCCACCCCCTCTACGAAAAAGGTTTTTTTTTTTCAAATTTCAATTTTTCGTTACTACTCACCCCACTACCCCTCCACTCCACTCCACCCCCCAAAACCCCACCCCCTCCGAAAAAAATATTTTTTAGTTTTAATTTTTTTATTTATCGGGTTAAAGGTTCAAAATTATGAGTTTGGAGATTTATGTGTTTAGAAGTTTAAGGGTTTAGAATTTATAAAGTTTACGGGTTCGAAATTATGCGATTTTGAAAGTTTAGCGGTTCGATTATGTGGGTTTTGAAGGTTGTTGGTTTGAAAGTTTATAGCTTCATGTTTATGAAATCTAAATTATTTATGAATACTCTTGAGAAGTCATTTTCCTATACCAAAAACTGAAAAATGAATAAAATTATTACTTATTTTTAAAACAAATAAATATTTTCTTGGAAAATATTTTCCACTATACCAAATACATTTCAGGTAGCCACTCTAAAAAGTTGCTATTTAGGAATTAACCAATATGTGTTTGGATTTTCATGTTCTCTGAGCAGTGTTTGCCTAAAATGGGCGTCATTATATTATTAGTGTGGATATCTTACTCCAAATGAACAATTTAGTAAAATTGCTTGCAAAAGAATCAGTTGCCTATGAAATTAGTAAGTAATACTAAGCGAAAAGATCAGTCAAATGTACAAAAAAGCTAGTGTTCTAGGTAACAATCCAAATAGCAAACTTTTCAGGCCATGAAGCCTTATTCGCAAGTGAAATGGCAAACTTAACTGGCTATAATTAATAGAATTTCATTATATAAAGGTGTTCATGATTTATAATATGTATTTAAAAAGCAAATTTTAATTTATAAACACAATATAATGTTTAATAAAGAATTCAATTGACCATCTCTCATCGTGTGTATACACTTATATATATATATATATATATATATATATATATATATATATATATATATATATATATACATACTAGTTATTAGATACGTGCATTGCACATGTATCTGATACCTGGAAATTGCAATGTTAATAGACTGATACTTCAAATTTGCAAAAATTTACAATATGTATTTTTATTATTATTTTCTAAGTTGCTAATACGGGACTTAATGAATATCTTTTTATCGAAGTTGTAATTTTTGCCAATCTTCATGACTCCTGTTAAGAATAGAATTCTATTTAGAGTGAATGTCTATCTTGTAGAGAGTTTAACTTTGAGGCTAAGTCATTTTTCCTCCTATAAATAGAGGGGTCTTACCCCATTGTAAATCACCCCAAAATTCAGTAAGAATTTTCTCTCTCTTTCTCTGCAATATTGCTCTTGTTCTTTATATTTTATAACACGTTATCAGCACGAAGCTCTACTATCTCAAGAATCTCTTTGAGAAAATTAAGGTATTTTTTCTCCTCCTAATTTTGTTTTAATTATGTCTGACATTATGAAAAGAAAGTTTGTTGCCCTTGAAATTTCGGACAAGAACTACATGACATGGGTGTTGGATGCTGAAATCCATTTCGATGCAATGGGTCTTGGAGACGCCATTAAAGACAGAAATAATGCATCCACCCAAGAATGTGCTAAGGCCTTGATTTTCTTGCGCCATCACCTTGATGAAGGTTTGAAAATTGAATATCTCACAGTCAAAGATCCACTTATCTTGTGGAATGGCTTAAAGGAGAGATATGACAACTTAAAGTTGGTCACTCTGCCACAAGCACGATATGATTGGGCTCATCTGAGGCTCCAAGACTTTAAGTCTGTTTCTGAATATAATTCTGCAATATTTAAAATTACTTCTAAATTGAAACTCTGTGGAGATACTATAACTGATTATGATAGCTTGAAAAAACGTTTACAACGTTTCATGCCTCCAATATGGTTCTGCAACAACAGTACAGAGAGAAATGTTTCAAAAAGTACTCTGAGCTGATTTCTCTTCTCCTTGTGGCTGAGCGAAACAATGACCTACTCATGAGAAATCACGAAAATCGACCCACTGGGTCTACACCATTGCCTGAAGTAGATAAGGTGTATTCCCATTATGCTAAGCGTGGAAAAGGCTATGGCTTTAATCATGGTCGTGGTCGTGGTCAGGGTCATGGCCGTGGACGTGGACAAGGAAGAAATTTTCCTGGTGTTAGTCACCCCCCAAAGAGATATAACCACCAAAAGCGGAAATGGAATTATGAAAATCCAAAAGCAAATAGTTCAGAAACTATATGTTATCATTGCGGTAGAAAAGGGCACTGGGCAAAAATTTGCCGTGTACCAAGATATTTGGTTGAGCTTTATCAAGCATCTCTAAAGAGTAAAGGCCCTGAAACCAATTTTGTCTCTGAAAATAATTTTGACATCACCCACTTGGATGTGGCAGACTTCTTTGAGCACCCTGAGGGGAAAATAGATCACTTGATCGGTAATGGGTCATGGTTAAAGAAGATTGAGCAGTTTGATATTTTTATTTTTACTTATTCGTAGTAGTTAATGAATAAACAATTATCATAATTTACATAAGTTATCTATTATTGTGATATGGTTCAAATTTTATATAACTTTAGATTACACATTCATCTTACGCTTTATTTGTAATGATTTTTCAGTAAGTTAATCGATTAACATAATAGATAATCGATTAACCAATATATTCTATTAAACTGGACCTTTTCCGCAAGGCATGTTAGTCGACTATCCGATTTAGTTAATCGACTAACCTAATGACCGTTACCTAAATTAATCGATTATCACTTTAGTTAATCGATTAACCTTATGTCCGTTGCCTGTTCATCGACTAGTTTTTTTTAAACGTTGAAACAGGTTAGTCGATTATCTATTTGGTTAATCAATTAATCTCAGCAGATTTTGAAAATATTGTTTAATTATTAAGCAACGGATACAAGAGTATTAAAAGGAGAATAACTATGATAAAAAAAAATACTAATATTTTTCGTATATTTCTTTTGTATGTCAAACCACGGGAAGAAAATATGGATATCTCACAAAGCAAACTTGGATCAACGTCCAATTGTAAAAATATTTGTTTAATTGATTCATGTAACACACATACGATATTCAAAGAGAAGAAATATTTCTCTCATTTAAGTATGTGTAAGGCAGATGTTACTACAATTTCTGGTAGTAGTAAATTGATTGAAGGCTCCGGAAGAGCAACTATAACTCTGCCTAAAGGAACAATATTTATCATAGAGAATGCAATGTTCTCTTCCAAGTCCAAGAGGAACTTGTTGAGTTTTAAAGATATCCGTCAAAATGGATATCATATTGAGACAATAGATGAGAATAATCTTGAATACCTCATCATTACAAAGAATGTCTCTGGCCAAAAGAGGGTTATTGAGAAGTTCCCATCTTTATCTTGTGGCCTGTATTGGACAAAAATTAGTGCAATTGAGGCACATTCCACAGTAAACCAAAAGGTTACTGATTCCAATACTTTTGTACTTTGGCATGATCGATTGGGACATCCTGGATCAATTATGATGAGACGGATTATAGAAAACTCATATGGGCATCCATTAAAGAATTTAAAGATTCTTTTAAATAATGAATTTTCTTGCACTTCTTGTTATCAAGGCAAGTTAATTATTAGACCATCACCAACAAATATTGGAACTGAGTCACCTACGTTTTTGGAACGTGTACAAGGGATATTTGTGGACCTATTCACCCACTTAGTGGGTCCTTTAGATATTTTATGGTCTTAATAGACGCATCCTCTAGATGGTCTCATGTGTGCCTATTGTCATCACGCAACCTTGCGTTTGCAAAATTAATGGCACAAATAATTCGATTACGAGCACAATTTCCTGATAATCCAATTAAGTCTATTAGACTAGATAATGCTGCTGAGTTTTCATCCCAAGCATTTAATGATTATTGCTTATCAATTGGGATAAAAGTGGAACATCCTGTAGCTCATGTTCACACTCAAAATGGTCTTGCAGAATCTTTAATTAAACGTCTGTAGTTGATGGCAAGACCATTACTCATGAAAACGGGGCTGCCCACTTCGGTTTGGGGTCACGCCATTTTGCATGCAGCAATGCTAGTTCGTCTCAGACCGACGAATTATCACAAATATTCCCCGTTGCAATTAGTTTTGGGTCATGAACCTAATATATCCCATTTAAGAATTTTTGGATGCGCAGTATATGTGCCTGTAGCACCGCCATACCGCACCAAAATGGGTCCGCAAAGAAGGTTAGAAATATATGTTGGGTTTAAATCACCCTCCATTATTCGCTACCTCGAAACATTGACAGGGGATTTGTTCACTGCACGATTTGCCGACTGTCGATTCGATGAGACACTTTTCCCAAAATTAGGGGGAGAAGTTGGTGAAACCAAACGGAAAATTTTGTGGAAAAATCCATCATTATCTCATCTTGATCCATATACCTCTATTTGTGAAAAAGAGGTGCAAAATATTATCCATTTGCAAAGAATAGCAAAACAAATGCCTGACGCATTCACGGACTTGAAAAGGATAACAAAATCTCACATTCCCGCAGAGAATGTTCCAATCCGTATTGATGTCCCTATTGGACAATCTTCTAGTGTCATATCTAATGAGTCGAAAGCACGCCTAAAATGTGGCAGGCCATTAGGTTCTAAAGATCGAAATCCTAGAAAAAGGAAAGCAAATGATCAAAATGACACTACGAAAGAATCTCATGAGGAAATTCACGATTTAATAAATTCTGAGATTCATGAAGAATCCATTGAGCCCGAGACTCAGGAAAATAAGGAACTATCAATAAATCCAATTGATATTGAGACAAATTTTAATCGAGTGGATATAGTGGTGGATTATGTCTTTGCATATAATGTTGCATCTAGCATTATGCAAGAAAGTGAGGATCTTGAACCTCAATGTGTTGGAGAATGTCGACAAAGACTTGATTGGCCAAAATGGCAAGAAGCAATCCAATTAGAATTGAATTCACTTGCAAAACGTGAAGTTTTTGGGCCTATAGTTGAAACACCTAATGGTGTTAAGCCTGTTGGCTATAGATGGGTCTTTGTACGCAAGAGAAATGAGAAAAACAAGGTACAAAGATATATGGCACGCCTTGTTGCACAAGGGTTTTCTCAAAGGCCTGGTGTCGAATATGAAGAGACATATTCACCCGTAATGGATGTTATAACTTCCCGTTATCTCATTAGTTTTGCTGTCCTTGAAAAGCTTGACATGCATTTAATGGATGTGGTTACTGCCTATCTTTATGGCTCACTTGATAATGAGATATACATGAAAATTCCCGATGGATTCAAAATGCCAAACACTCATAATTCAAAGTCCCGGAAAATGTTTTCAATCAAATTACAAAGATCTTTGTATGGTCTAAAGCAATCAAGACGAATGTGGTATAATCGTCTTAGTGAGTATTTATTAATGGAAGGCTATATAAATGATGCCATTTGCCCATGTGTTTTTATAAAGAAAACAACATCGGAATTTGTTGTACTTGCCGTATATGTCGATGACATAAACCTTATTGGAACTCCTATAGAACTCCAAAAGGCAATTGATTATTTAAAGAAGGAATTCGAGATGAAAGATCTCGGAAAGACAAAATTATGCCTTGGTTTGCAAATTGAATATTTGACAAACGGAATTTTTTTTCATCAATCTGCCTATATAGAAAATGTATTGAAACGGTTTTACATGGATGGAGCATATCCTTTAAGTACTCCGATGGTTGTTCGATCACTTGATGTGAATAAGGATCTATTCCGACCGCAAGAAAAGAATGAAGAGCTACTTGGTCCTGAAGTACATATCTTAGTGCAATTGGCGCACTAATGTATCTTGCAAATACTACAAGGCCTGACATAACTTTTTCAGTTAATGTCTTAGCAAGATATAGCTCTGCTCCCACAAGGAGACATTGGAATGGAATCAAACATATATTGCGGTATCTAAAAGGGACTACCGATATGGGCTTATTTTATAACAATAATTGCAGTCCTGATCTTGTTGGTTATGCTGATGCTGGATATTTATCTGACCCACACAAGGCTCGATCTCAAACAGGTTATGTGTTTATCTGTGGAGGCACTGCCATATCTTGGCGATCGACTAAGCAATCAATTGTGGCTACTTCATCTAATCATGCTGAGATAATCGCTATTCATGAAGCAAGTCGAGAGTGTGTGTGGTTGAGGTCTATAATACATCATATTCGAGACAAATGTAGTTTGAAATGTGACAAACTACCCACGATTTTGTATGAAGATAATGCAGCATGCATAGCCCAATTGAAGGGAGGATTCATAAAAGGAGATAGAACAAAGCATATTTCACCAAAGTTATTTTTCATACATGATCTTCAAAAGAATGGTGATATCAATGTGCAACAGATTCGTTCAAGTGGTAATATGGCTGATTTGTTCACAAAATCTCTACCAACGTCAACCTTCAAGAAGCTAGTACACAAGACTGGAATGCGAAGGCTCAAGGATGTGAATTGATGCTCTTTTCAGGGGGAGTTAATGCGCGTTGCACTCTTTTTCCCTTACAAGGTTTTGTCCCACTGGGTTTTCCTTGCAAGGTTTTTAACGAGGCAACAAAAATGCATTTTGTTAGATATGTGTACTCTTTTTCTTTTCTAGAATTTTTTTCCATTGGGTTTTGTTTTAGTTAAGGTTTTAACGAGACACATTACTTATTGAGTAGACATTCAAGGGGGAGTGTTAAGAATAGAATTCTATTTAGAGTGAATGTCTATCTTGTAGAGAGTTTAACTTTGAGGCTAAGTCATTTTTCCTCCTATAAATAGAGGGGTCTTACCCCATTGTAAATCACCCCAAAATTCAGTAAAAATTTTCTCTATCTTTCTCTGCAATATTGCTCTTGTTCTTTATATTTTATAACAACTCCCACTTTAATCCGACAATTCTGCCAATCATTTTTGGTAAGTTTACTTGATAGAAGTCAATAGAGGACAAACTTGAATAATACACAAATCTAACTACAAATATTACAAGATTTTAAATATTTAAAAAATATTAAAATCTATTCAGATTGACTTTGTGTTTCAATGCACCTATTTTATTTTTCTCTCTACCAAGTGGTTCTAAATTCTAATACAACTGCACTTATAAGTAAAAAATTACAACTAAGTATTGAGAATCTAAAAGGTAAAGTTTACGAAAATGATAATGACAAAATAAAAGTTTAGCTTTGACACATCTTTTGGAATTTCAATTTGCACATGTTTTCTTTAAATCCCAAAGCAACACTTTAGGACCCGTTTGGCTATGAATTTTATTAAAATTAAATTGAGTTTTATTTGTCAAATACATATTTGACCATAAATTTTACCTATTTTCGACAAAACTCAAATCCCAAAATCAGCTCAATAGTTGATTTTGGACCAAAATCTTTACAAACACTAAAATAGATATGTTTTTTCTAAAATAAATTTGAGAAATATATGTTGAAAACAATTGTCCAAATATATATTTAATTATCTTCGAATCAAACTTCAACCATATCAGATTTTTTAAAATAATTTAAAAATTTATGGCAAAACAGTAGCTAAAATTTGAAGACAAAACAATTTCCGATTAGATAAAAATAGCTAATCTGTGAGTATGAGGTTTTGTAGTAACAAAAAAACGCCTCACAAAGACAAATAATTTTAGTACTGAAGGATACTTGTGGAAATAAAAGATTAAACTAAAAATTAACTTGATAAAATGTACATTAAATCCCAATAAAACTTACAAAGTTTAAAAGAATCAAATACATTGTATTTTGTCGTTACATCTGTATGGGAAGGAGTAAGAGAAGCTCAACGACTTTATTATAGTTATGAGCACTTTTACATTTTTATACTCTATATATATGGAGAATATATATAGTTAATATAAGGGTAAAATGGTCTTGCAATAGTTTGGTAATTCAATTTTAATTTTGGAGCTTCTCATTTATAATTAGTACGATATGATTACAAAGCACTATACTTTTTCTTTACGTGCATAACTATGACATCGTCCAGGTATTGATCACTGCAATTGATGTAATAGTAGTGACTTCTTTTAGCAGTTACATCACTTAATATCTCAGCTTATTCTTAATCCTTAAAGACCATAAATGGCTCAATACTCCATTTATTGTTAATCAAACCGTGTATTTGGCAGCATTAATATCCTTAAGTTGTGAAATAGTGATTCTACTTAATTAATTAGCTGCATCGCATAACTATATATTAATGGAGAAATAAAAAACTACTTCATATATATTCTCACTCAAGTAATACGACTAGACGAGAAAATAAATTATAGCACGTCACAATCAATTACTAGCAAGTGCAAACCTAATCATGCATTTAATTTGTTTTTCAGTAAGTAATCATTGGTGTAATTGTACGTAATCCATAGAATAAAATCAATATTTTTGTTAGTGCTATTATTATATTCGTAAATTAAATTATATAGCCGTGTCCTCACTACTATAGAAAGATATGGTATGTGCGTACAGTTGGATGATGACAATGGATAATAACCTCCCAAGGCATAACTACCAGCTTTAATGGCCATCAATATTACTCCCTTCGATTCAAAATAAGTGATTTTTTGGGTATTTTCACACATATTAAGAAATTCATATTTTTGCATTAATTAGCAATAAAATTGACCATATTAATCTTTACTATCTCACATAAATACTCCTAACACATATTCCAATATTATTTACTCCATGGACAATGTAGGAAAAAATTAATTCATTCATTCTTGAAATCTGGAAAAATCACTTATTTTGGACTATAAAAAAGGCCAAAAAATCACTTATTTTGGACCAGAGGGAATACAAGCATTGAATTAATCAATAATTTTAGCCGACAAAAATAAATTTTTTAAAGAACACGTCTCGTGTATTTGATCTAGAAACTAAACATATTTTTAGATACAATCTAGGGACATTATGATCACTTAATCGAGAATCTTTTGCTACAATTTTGTTCAATTTCTTTTATCTATATAATTCAAAAGTCATGACGTTAATCTTGTCTTATGCTAGACTCATAAATAGATGCATAACAGTGAAGTTCGACGATTTTTTGAAAATCAAATTCAAACAATTACTTTCAAATCTCACCCAATCCGTCTGCCAAAATGAAATAAAAAACCACTTAGTTTATAATCCAAACTGTTATAAATAGAATCTTATTTAAGGTGAATGTCTATATTTAGAGAGATTCTAGGGTTTACTACTTGGTGGCTAAGTCACCACCTCTCTATAAATAAAGGGGTTCTCTCCCATTGTAAATCATCCCAAAGTATCAATAAGAATACTCCTCTCTCTACTTTTCTCTATATTGTTCTTATTCTTATATTATTTCATAACACGTTATCAGCACGAGTCTCTAACCAATTGAATTTGATTTCTTCCTTCTTCCAGAATTTCTATACGGAAAAATAGAAGAGATGGTATCATCATAAAGTAATGCAACGGGATGGAAACTCAAGAGGTATATTTGATATCACAACATTTATTGGTATACCTTAAAGGTAAGTAATTTACTTTTCCCTTTCAAATTCTTAAAATTCTACAATTTTATTTCATATACAAACATAGACAACAAAGTTTGATTATAACTCTAATGGAGTTTGTAAGGAATTATAACCACGTGAAGTGGTAAAAGTTCTATGTCTTGCCATGATTAAATTCATGTATGATTGTGGGCAAAGAATTGAAAATCCGTCCCATTGAATTTGCTTCATTCTCATTCCCTTTAGAGAATGTGATAGCAGTATGTGATAAGTCTGAAAGAAGACAAAATTATTACCGTGAAGGTATCAATGAATGTGGACGTGGCAATAGACGGAATTATAATCGTCCAGATTTTCAAAATAATCTTTCACTTTATGAAAGTAATATTTGACATGAGATTATATATAGCACATACAGATGATTATGATCCATTCCTTGAAGTAAATGTGATAATTGTAATAAAGCCCGTAAGTATGAACACGCTCTTGATGTAATTTTATTTTATGTCTGACATTATGAAAAGAAAGTTTGTTGCCCTTGAAATTCCGGGCAAGAACTATATGACATGGGTGTTGGATGCTGAAATCCATTTGGATGCAATGGGTCTTGGAGACGCCATTAAAGACAGAAATAATGCATCCACCCAAGACTATGCTAAGGCCTTGATTTTCTTGCGCCATCACCTTGATGAAGGTTTGAAACTGTGCTAAGGCCTTGATTTTCTTGCGCCATCACCTTGATGAAGGTCTGAAAATTGAATATATCACAGTCAAAGATCCACCTATCTTGTGGAATGGCTTAAAGGAGAGATATGACAACCTGAAGTTGGTCACTCTGCCACAAGCACGATGCGATGAGAATCCAAAAGCAAATAGTACATAAACTATATATTATCGTTGCTTTGGAAAAGGGCACTGGGCGAAAATTTGCCGTGTACCAAGACATTTGATTGAGCTTTATCAAGCATCTCTAAAAGGTAAATGCCCTGAAACCAATTCTGTCTCTGACGACAATTTTGACATCGCCCACTTGGATGTGGCAGACTTCTTTGAGCACCCTGAGGGGAAAATAGACCACTTAATTGGTGATGGATCTATGATGAAGGAAGATGGAATTGTTTGATTTTATTTTACTTATTTGTATTAGTTAGTGAATAAACTAATAGGCATTAGTATCAGCTCGTATTAGTTAGCTTATGATATAATGTTAGTATTAGTTCTTTAGAATGTTTCAATATGCTTAAATTTCAAAGATATTTTTATTTTCCAGTAGAGTTAATCGACTAACCTAACAGTTAGTCGATTATCTAATATTTCGCATTAAAACTGGATTTTTCCGCAAGGCAAGATAGTCGACTATCTGATTTAGATAGTCGACTAACCTGATGACTGTTTACTAAGTTAGTAGACTATCAACTTAGTTAGTCGACTAACTAATATTTCACATTAAAACTGGACTTTTCCGCAAGGCAAGATAGTCGACTATCTGATTTAGATAGTCGACTAACCTAATGACTGCTTCCCAAGATAGTCGACTATCAACTAAGTTAGTAGACTAACCTCAGCAGATTTTGAAAATATTGTTTAATTATGAAGCAACGGATTAAATTTGTTTATTCTTATGTTCGTATATCTCTTTTGATTAATTGATTCATGTACCACACATACGATATTCAAAGAGAAGAAATATTACTCTCATTTAAGTATGTGTAAGGCAGATGTTACTACAATTTCTGGTAGTAGTAAATTGATTAAAGGCTCCGGAAGAGCAACTATAACTCTGCCTAAAGGAACAACATTTTAGAGAATGCAATGTTCTCCTCCAAGTCTAAAAGGAACTTGTTGAGTTTTAAAGATATCATTCAAAATGGATATCATATTGAGACAATAGATGAGAATAATCTTGAATTCCTCATTTACTCATGAAAACGAGGCTGCCCACTTCGGTTTGGGGTCACGCCATTTTGCATGCAGCAATGCTAGTTCGTCTCAGAACGACGAATTATCACAAATATTCCCCGTTGCAATGAGTTTTGGGTCATGAACCTAATATATCCCATTTAAGAATTTTTGGAAGTGCAGCAGATGTGCCTGTAGCACCGCCATATTGCACCAAAATGGGTCTGCAAAGAAGGTTAGGAATATATGTTGAGTTTGAATCGCCCTCCATTATTCGCTACCTCGAAACATTGACAGGGGATTTGTTCACTGCGCGATTTGCAGACTGTCAATTCGATGAGACACTTTTCCTAAAATTAGGGGGAGAAGTTGGTGAAACCAAACGGGAAATTTTGTGGAAAAATGCATCATTATCTCATCTTGATCCACATACCTCTATTTGTGAGAAAGAGGTGCAAAATATTATCCATTTGCAAAGAATAGCAAATCGAATGCCAGACGCATTTACAGATTTGAAAAGGATAACAAAATCACATATCCCCGAAGTGAATGTGACAACATCTGATTCAGGAATACATATTCATTATTGGAAGAATATGAACATGAAATTGGTATTGAATATACCACACTCACCCCTAGAAGGAGGTTTGAGATGATATATGAAAATAATGTCATTGTTATGGCATGAATAGTCATTGGTCACGTACCTATTGTACGCCAAAATAATTTGTCAATGTGATTATCAAAGGACAATAATAATGCAAGAAACATATCTTGCATATAATTTTGACATGACCATAATGGTATAACTTTCTCTTTAAAAGAGATATTCACCACATGGATGTTGATGAATTTGTGGTAGTACAAAATTAATTGAGAGCTCTAGAAGAGCTAATTATTACTATGTTGGAGAAACACAATTGATTACCAATAAGGTATTGTGTTGTAGTAAGTCTCAAAGAAATTTATTCAGTTTCCAAAGCATATGCGTAAGCGATTGATTATATTGAGACTATAAATAAAGAAAAGATTTGATATCTTCTATTACTACAACTTGTAGCGGGATAATCTGTATGTGAAAAACTACCCGCTTTATTCTCTAGTTTGTACTACACAAGAATACCACAATAAAGTGGACGTTTATTGATATAAAAACCCATATCATAATAAACTTGAAGTTTATTGATAATTGCACATGTCATGGTGTAAATTTGAAGTTTATCAATATTGATAATTTATTCAGTTGGCATTCGGGTTAGCCATATCATTTTAAGTATGATGTGCAGTAATAGAGAATTCACATGGGTAAATATTAAAGAACTAGAAAGTTCTTTACGAATTCTCTTGTATTACTTGTTCTCATTAATTAATTGACCAACTAAAGAGTTCGGGTTGAATCCCATAAATTCTGGAAATATCAAAGGTGAATATGGACCCATTCACCTGCCATGTATACCACATATGATGCGTCTATAATATGGTTACATGTGCGATTGTTATTAACCCGCAGCCTGGCCGATGCTTGCGAGGTAAATTGCTCAGTAACATAACTTCGAGCATAATATCCAGATTTTCTATTCAAGATAGTTCATCTTGATAAGTTGGTTTATATCATAGTTGGTTTAGCAAGATAATTATTGAGTGCCTCCACTTAATAGCTAAACTGTTTCTTATGAGAACAAAGTTATATATATCAGTTTGATATACGTTGTATACGAGAGTATATTATATTCTCCCCTCACAAGTGGTTCAGGGTCAGGAACTAAATAATTTCATCTTATTATTATTGATGTGCGGTGTATATTTTCATTAACACCATAATGCACAAAGATGGACTCTCAAAGTTGAGGAAACAAGTTAGCTTTTCTAACATGAGGAGGAGACATGATAAACACTTGAGAAAAGGTTACATGGGATGAATTATCATTTGTATATATAGGTCCTCGAATATCATAATATGAACCTGAAGTTCATAAAAGGATAATTCAATTGCAACATATTGCAAAGCATGCTATACGCATTTGCTGACCCAAAGAAAGTAACTATATTCTCACTGTAAATGCTCATATTAAGTCCCAGAAGGACAAAGTCTTTGATACGCTTAAAGCGTATAGACAAATCGGTTTCAAAATAACTTCTTAATAAAGAAGATGAGCAAATGATCAAAGTGATCATAATGGGGAGGCAAGTGATCTAGAAGATCACATGAAATAACACTTCATAAAATCTCATGAGAGATTCAGGTACCTGAATATATGAATAAAGAGATCTCCATGTTATGTCTTTATGAAAATTTACTGGAACCGATATAAAATGTTCGTCGACGACATCTATGATAGCGCTAAATATCGATGAGGATCTTATGTTTGTCGAATACAAACAAAATATTGGCTAAATGGAAGAGATACAATTCAAGTAGAATTGATTCCATATGAAAGACATGTAGTTTTGGACATGTAGTTCAAATACTTGAAAGTATAAAGTCAATGGTATGTGTAATCAGTTTTCGATATCTTATTTGTTTAGCATGACATGAAAACTTGATATGCATCTAAAGTCTATTATATGGCTTATATGACTTAACTTATATGTCAATCCATGAAAGATTGAAGTTGCTTGAAGCATATACAATTCTTGGTCCTGAAGTACCACATCCTAAGTGCAACTTGTGTACATATGTATCTTGCTATAACTATTAGCATGATGGCATCGAGAATACCTCTATGGAGATATTGAAGAGTCATTCCACGACATTATATGAAGATGTTCATATCTATCAAGAATGATAATTTCAAGGTGCGGAATATTTATTCAAATCAATATGGCTGATTTATTTATCAAATCTCTACAAAAGATCGTTTTGAAGATGATGCACAAGATTGGAATGCAAATGCTCAAGGATGTGAATTGATGCTCTTTTCAGGGGGAGTTAATGCGCGTTGCACTCTTTTTCCCTTACAAGGTTTTGTCCCACTGGGTTTTCCTTGCAAGGTTTTTAACGAGGTAACTAATAGGCGCATATTCAAACATGTGTACTCTTTTTCCTTTTCTATAATTTTTTCCCATTGGGTTTTATTTAGTTAATGTTTTAACGAGGCACATTATTGAATAGACATTCAAGGGGGAGTGTTATAAATAGAATCCTATTTAAGGTGAATGTCTATATTTAGAGAGATTCTAGGGTTTACTACTTGGTGGCTAAGTCACCACCTCCCTATAAATAAAGGGGTTCTCTCCCATTGTAAATCATCCCAAAGTATCAATAAGAATACTCCTCTCTCTACTTTTCTCTATATTGTTCTTGTTCTTATATTATTTTATAACACAAACAGTAATATCTACTAATTATCGTTAGGTATGCGGATAAAGTACAACAATATTAATAGCTGAAAGAAGAAGAAGAAGCTATACATAAGGTGTATTAGTTGCTCTTGTTAGCCCATGTAAATGTTAGTTTTGAAAACTCACAAAGGAATTCAGGCATGAATCAGGTCCATCCCTCAAAGTGGCGGATCTAGGAGTTCAAGTTTGTGGGTGCGGAATTTTTTTTATACATAAAATTAATGGGTGCTTTTGTAAATTTTTATACGTTTTTTCAAATTTTCTATATAACTATACATACTCTGCGTCGAGGTTAATGGGTGCTCGAGCACCCAAATTATATAAGTAGATCCGCCACTGATCCCTCAGGTTCATAAAAATGGGCAGATTCGATCATGTGGGCTGCACGTGAAGGAGATAAGCTTAACTTGGTGTATTTAATATCTCATGATCGAAAAGGTTGCATAATTGATAAGGAGAAGGACAAGGAGTTAGAAGTTAAAATCAACTCGAACTCTTCCACCAAGGAAGAGTTGCATCAGAACTCTAGTTATTTCTTCATCTACTAACTCTATAAATTGCAGGATGTTCTCACATTACAAGTATTGCACAAAAACGCAGAAGTTAAATATGAATTGAGAGCAAAATAGCAAGGTTTTTTGCAAGAAGTTCGTGTGTGATTCAAGTGTGCAAACCTGAAGCTACATGAACCAGATTGAAGAATCAACTCCATAAAGAGTTTTATGTGTCTTTCTTTATTTCTAGTTCAATTGTAGTAGTTGTTTTCATATTGTATCTTTCAGCTTTATCTAGAAATAATTATAATAGGTACTTTGAATATTCAAGTTAGAGTCAACTTGAAGTTGTCACATCAGTTAGAGGTTGGTTACTACAACGGGATTAGAGGTAATCCTTAGGTTTACAAAGAGTTTTGTAAATGCTGTTTTGGCTCAGTAATTTAGTGAAGTGTTGGAAAAAATCCTACTGAGTAATAGTCGTGGTCAAATTTTTTAGAAAGTAAAAGCATACATATCGGCCTATTGAAGATGTCCATCGTGCACGCCTCCAACTAACAAATGGACTAACTGTATGAGGTAAAATTCGGCTCGCCCCGTCCCCGCCCAAGCGGACACGTCTTTCATGATGAAGTCGCTCTTGAGTCGTGTCGACCCAAGCAAGGACGGCCTGAGGAAGGATGTCCAAATTAACTAGATGGAGGAACGACGTCGTTTAGGGCTTGGCTTCCTCCGTACGGGAAAGCCCCCAACTTTTGTACTTTTCTTTTGATTGTTTCGAGAAAGGTCTCCCAGTATATAAAGGAAATATTTACCTTGTAATAGGGAAGTGCTTGATTATGAGTAATACCATCATTCTACTTTCTCTCTCTACTATCTGCAAGCAAGCTTCTTTTTGTCATTCTTTGATATTACAACTCTCCTTAACCTTTTACATTTTCAAATCTACTACGATTTTAGCTAGATAATCTTTTCTAGGACTTATTATACTTAATTACGATTTTTCCATATATTTTAATGATTGTTTTTAAGCTTACAAAGTGCGTATATCTTTTGAGCCAAACACAATTGTTGGGTCAAATAAATGAAGCCAAGATACCACTCTTTTGTTGGATTAACCTCATAATGAGCGTACAAAATCAACTTGTAAGATATATGGACTTATATCTACATACATATGAACAATATATGGATAAATTATATGTTATGTTCTATCTTTTGGTTTGGCCTAATTTTGTGGTCTTAGGGACATTATGTTAAGGGGGCTAATGTATTATCATAAAAAGTGTAGGACTAATGTGTAGATACCCAAAAGGGTAACCTTAGTTAATGATGGGCTAACTAAGGTTACATATATGTAACCATAGTTACATGCTTGCGACTCTTGAGTTTTGTAACTCATGAGTTATAAAGTGGGGGTTATAGTTCCCACATTATTGCAAGACATAATCTCTTCTTCCTCCCATTGAATCAAGAGAAAAACTCCATTGTTGTCTTGCAAATTCTTGTGGAAAGCCATACACCAATTTGGTTATTGTCATATTATTGTTGTTGTGAAACCATTCACATATTTTAGTCTTGTGAGGAATTCTTGTGGAAACATCAACTTCAAGACAATCTTGAAGGAAGGATCAAGGAGCAATCTTCATAAGGACATTTGGACAATCATCAAAGGAGGTTCAAAGATTTCCACAAATGAATTCAAGTAAGCTTCCGCTCATGTAGTTGTAATTCCGAATTATTCGATAAGAAAGATATTGTATTTTAATTGGAATCATTATTCTAACACAACTTCCTTGTTCACAAAAAACAGAGAAAAACGTGACTTGTTTGGAATTAAAATTTGGTGGCTATTTTGATTGTTCTTACTACTATATTAATCCTATTTAGATCACATGTAATAAATTTGTCCAACTCACTGCTCCACTTTCTCTGAGAAAAAACAAAAAAGATTTAAGAAAGAGCCAAAACCTTGGCGTAAAGATTTATCTCATCAAGGTCTTCCAGCCCACTCTCTCTTTATGTCTTCTCTCTGCTTCCTAAGCCACCCAACCATTCGTGCTTTTTGGTTCCACTAGTAAGTAACGTTACTATTCGAAGTAGGGTGGGCGTTTGGGCAGTTCAGATAATATATAAAATTTCGATTTGGATTTTAAATTTTTGGATTGACAAAATGACATTCAAATAAGTTCGGATTGAATCGGATTTATGAAGTTCGGTTTCGGATTAATCGATTTGGATATTTTGAATTTCGGCTTTGAGCTTATAACTTGAGATAGTTGTTCTTTTTACAAAAATGAATATCCAAATGAATTATTCATGTTAAACTGTTTGAAAGTTCTTCATTTTCACCTCAATCATCCAAATAAAATATTAAAGTAATGAAATTATCATATAAAAAATTAATTAAAAATACAATAGAGACATTAATACGACAGATAAGAAGTAGAAATAATAATTAATATTGAATATATATGATAATATCTAATGCGTAGGGTATTGAACTTATTACTATTGACATATGAATAATTGACTATATCCAAAAGTTTGAAGTACGAAATCCAATATCCAATCTGAATTCCAAAATATTTAAAAATTATATCCAAATCCAATCCGTAATCCGAAAATCCAAACCAAAAATTCAATAAATTCGGATTTCGGTTTGGATTTCGGGTTTGCCCAAAGTATGTCCACCCCCTAGTTCGGAGTAATTACGATTTTAGTAAGTAGTGTCCAAATATAAAAAAGTAAATATACGAAAAATTAAAAGAATACAATATATATATATATATATATATATATATATATATATATATATATATATATATATATATATATATATATATATATTAAATTTTAACTTAATTATACAATATAATTTTTTGACAAAGGGGTCTCAATTGACACTTCTTAACCTAAGATGGCTCACTGGTTCAGAGAATCAAATTGTTATTTGTTATATACATATATATATACTAGTTTTATAATCCATAGTATTTTAAATGTTTAAATGGCAACAAACAACAATTTGTTGCGTATGCTGCTCTGAACTCTATTGGCAATATATACTTTCTCTTTCTGAGGTTAATAAAACGTAATTGTGTGATGATACGCTACTTTAGAGTTTAGAAGACTAGAACACAGTAAGAGGGTGTTATTAAATTGTATTTATAAAATAATTTTGGAAATATAAATTAATATAAATAGAAATTATGATAAACAAAAATGATCATAAATAATTCGAGCCCACTGAATTTATAGTGTCTCCTTAAGGAATTTAATCCGCTTCTAGCACCTAAGGTGATGGATTATCTCCTCTCAGGATCGAACGAATTAAATACAGGTGTAGTGGTACTCTAAACACCAGTATTTCAGTGAACACAAAGATCAGTAGTAAATCACCATACTTTTTGCTTTGTTTGTATGAAAGTATGCAGAAGAAGGAGAGAAAACTCATAAATTTGTAGTTAAATTCTGAGGAGAATAATGATATATTTATAGCCAAAATTTGAGCTGGAATCTGAAGAGGTGCAACTCTTCAGAATGGTTATTTCTGCAAAATTATTATAGCATAAATGTCATTACATAAATGGGTATTTATTCAACAATAAAGAGAGATTTTAAATGGTTGAATTTAATATTAATATTCTTTTATTAACAAATATTTAATAACACATTTCTGTTAATATTTTACTATTAACAAATAAATTTGGTCCAAAAAATTAATCAATCAATCAATCATTAGACTAAATCCGAAGCCGAGCTGAGTGACGACGGCGGCGCGGGGCTTTCTTTCTTCTCAACTCTTTAAGAGCTAGAAGAAGAGCAATTGCTTGTAAACTCATAAAAAATCTATTTCTCTTCCAATATGGGACAATGTCCATATGCCAATGGGGAAATCTTAAAATTTCATCAAAAAATTTATTTCTCTTAATTTCTCATTCACCCTCTTTTAAATATTTAATATATTTAATTAATACCTTTAAAACCCAATAGAGGGAAATTGTTATTAAACATACCATAAATTCTTTGTTCTCAACATAACAATTCATTTTAAAATAGATAAAAACCGTATTAAACATTGTAATTCTTCAGTTAGTCTAGTAAAATACTTTTATTTCATGCTATTGTTGGATAATAAGAAATGAAAGGCTGGCCAACAAATGGCACTTAGGATTAATCATTTCAAGGGGCGAAATTTAGAATTTGCTTCACCAATACAAATTATTTCTCTTGGTTGGTTTAGATTGTTTCGTCCTATTTAATTGGATCACATGTGGATTAATTTTCCAGCTCAGTTCACCACTTTCCATTAAAAAAAAGAAGAAGAAAACCGTGAAAAAGGCCAAATACCTTTAACGTAAAGGTTCATGAAATCCTGACTAAAAAACAAAAGGTTCATGAAATTTCATATACTGTTATGAAATAATACAAGAACAAGAATAATATTGCAGAGAAAATAGGGAGAGGAGAATTCTTATTGATATTTTTGAGATGATTTACAATGAGGTAAGACCCCTCTATTTATAGGAAGATAAAAGACTTAGCCTCAAAGTAAGACTCTTCTATAAGATAGACATTCACTCTAATTAGAGTTCTATTTATAACACTCCCCCTTGAATGTCTATTCAATAATGTGCCTCGTTAAAACCTTAACTAAAACAAAACCCAATGGGAAAAAAATTATAGAAAAGGAAAAAGAGTACACATGTTTGAATATGCGCCTATTGGTTGCCTCGTTAAAAACCTTGCAAGGAAAACCCAGTGGGACAAAACCTTGTAAGGGAAAAAGAGTGCAACGCGCATTAACTCCCCCTGAAAAGAGCATCAATTCACATCCTTGAGCATTTGCATTCCAATCTTGTGCACCATCTTGAAATTATCATTCTTGATAGATATGAACATCTTCATATAATGTCGTGGAATGACTCTTCAATATCTCCATAGAGGTATTCTCGATGCCATCATGCTTATAGTTATAGCAAGATACATGTACACAAGTTGCACTTAGGATGCGGTACTTCAGGACCAAGAATTGTATATGCTTCAAGCAACTTCAATCTTTCATGGATTGACATATAAGTTAAGTCATATAAGCCATATAATAGACTTTAGATGCATATCAAGTTTTCATGTCATGCTAAACAAATAAGATATCGAAAACTGATTACACATACCATTGACTTTATACTTTCATGTATTTGAACTACATGTCCAAAACTACATGTCTTTCATATGGAATCAATTCTGCTTGAATTGTATCTTTTCCATTTAGCCAATATTTTTTTTTGTATTCGACAAACATAAGATCCTCATCAATATTTAGCGCTATCATAGATGTCGTCGACGAACAGTTTATATCGGTTCCAATAAATTTTCATAAAGACATAACATGGAGATCTCTTTATTCATATATTCAGGTACATGAATCTCTCATGAGATTTTATGAAGTGTTATGTCATGTGATCTTCTAGATCACTTGCCTCCTTATTATGATCACATTGATCATTTGCTCATCTTCTTTATTAAGAAGTTCTTTTGAAACCGATTTGTCTATACGCCTTAAGCGTATCAAAGACTTTGTCCTTCTATGACTTAATATGAGCATTTGCAGTGAGAATATAGTTACTTTCTTTGGGTCAGCAAATGCGTATAGCATGCTTTGCAATATTTTGCAATTGAATTATCCTTTTATGAACTTCAGGTTCATATTATGATATTCGAGGATCTATATATATACAAATGATAATACATCCCATGCAACCTTTTCTCAAGTGTTTATCATGTCTCCCCCTCATGTTAGGAAAGCTAACTTGTTTCCTCAACTCTGGGAAATCATCTTTGTGCATTATCATGTTAATATACACAGCACATTAATAATAATAAGATAAAATTATTTGGTTCCTGACCCTGAACCACTTGTGAGGGGAGAATATAATATACTCTCGTATACAACGTATATCAAACTGATATATATAACTTTTTTCTCATAAGAAACAGTTTAGCTACTAAGTGGAGGCACTCAATAATTATCTTGCTAAACCAACTATGATATAAACCAACTTATCAAGATGAACTATCTTAAATAGAAAATCTGGAAATTATGCTCGAAGTTATATTACTGAGCAATTTACCTCGCAAGCACCGGCCATGCTGCTGGTTAATAACAATAGCACATGTAACCATATCATAGATGCATCATATGTGGTATACATGGCAGGTGAATGGGCCCATATTTACCTTTGATATTTCCAGAATTTATGGGATTCAACCCGAACTCTTTAGTTGGTCAATCAATTAATGAGAACAAGTAATATAAGAGAATTCGTAAAGAACTTTCTAGTTCTTTAATATTTACCCATGTGAATTCTCTATTACTGCACATCATACTTAAAATGAGATGGCTAACCCGAATGCCAACTGAATAAATTATCAATATTGATAAACTTCAAATTTACACCATGACGTGTGCAATTATCAATAAACTTCAAGTTTATTATGGTATGGGTTTTTATACCAATAAATATCCACTTTATTGTGGCATTCTTTTGTTTGTGTAGTACAAACTGGAGAATAAAGCGGGTAGCTTTTCATGTACAAATTATCCCGCTACAAGTTGTAATAATAGAAGATATCAAATCTTTCCTTTATTTATAGTCTCAATATAATCAATCGCTTTCGCATATACTTTGGAAACTGAATAAGTTTCTTTGAGACTTACTACCACACAATACCTTATTGGTAATCAATTGCGTTTCTCCAACATAGTAATAATTAGCTCTTCTAGAGCTCTCAATTAATTTTGTACTACCACAGATTCATCAACATCCATGTGGTGAATATCTCTTTTAAAGAGAAATTTATACCATTATGGTCATGGTCAAAATTATATGCAAGATATGTTTCTTGCATTATCGTTGTCCTTTAATAGTCATATTTCCAAAATATTTTGGCGTACAATAGGTACGTGACCAACGATCATTCATGCTATAACAATGACATTATTTTCATATATCATCTCAAACCTCCTTCTAGGGGTGAGTGTGGTATATTCAATACCAATGCGTTTGGCATTCGATTTGCTATTCTTTGCAAATGGATAATATTTTGCACATCTTTTTCACAAATAGAAGTATGTGGATCAAGATGAGATAATGATGCATTTTTTCACAAAATTTCCCGTTTGGTTTCACCAACTTCTCCCCCTAATTTTTGGAAAAAGTGTCTCATCGAATTGACAGTCTGCAAATCGTGCAGTGAACAAATCCCCTGTCAATGTTTCGAGGTAGCGAATAATGGAGGGCGATTCAAACTCAACATATATTCCTAACCTTCTTTGCAAACCCATTTTGGTGCAATATGGCGGTGCTACAGGCACATATACTGCACATCCACAAATTCTTAAGTGGGATATATTAGGTTCAGACCCAAAACTAATTGCAACGGGGAATTTTTGTGATAATTCGTCAGTCAGAGACGAACTAGCATTGCTGCATGCAAAATGGCGTGACCCCAAACCTAAGTGGGCAGCCTCGTTTTCATGAGTAAATGAGGTATTCAAGATTATACTCATGTATTGTCTCAATCTGATATCCATTTTGAATGATATCTTTAAAACTCAAAAAGTTTTTCTTAGACTTGGAGGAGAACATTGCATTCTCTATGATAAACATTGTTCCTCTAGGCAGAGTTATAGTTGCTCTTCCGGAGCCTTCAATCAATTTACTACTACCAGAGATTGTTGTAACATCTGCCTTACACATACTTAGTCGAGAGAAATATTTCTTTTCTTTGAGTATCGTATGTGTAGTACATGAATCAACTAAACAAATATTTGATCCAAGTTTGCTTTGTGAGATATCCATATTTGCTTTCCCATGGTTTGACATACAAAAGAAAATACATGAACATGAGAATAAACAAATTCAATCCGTTTGTTTCACATTTAAACAATATTTTCAAAATCTGCTGAGGTTAGTTGACCAACTAAATCAAATAGTCGATTATATGTTTTCCATAATCGATTACTTTGCAGTTTGAAAATTTCAGTTTAAGCACTGTCTCAATGTAATCGATTGTTAAACATACATAATCGATTATTTGCTATTTTGAAAAACTTCAGATCACACTGTCTTAATATAATCGATTGTTAAACATACATAATCGATTATTTGCTATTTTAAAAAACTTCAGATCATACTGTCTTAATATAATCGATTGTTAAACATACATAATTGATTATTTGCTATTTTGAAAAACTTCAGATCACACTGTCTTAATATAATCGATTGTTAAACATACATAATCGATTATTTGCTATTTTGAAAAACTTCAGATCACACTGTCTTAATATAATCGATTGTTAACAAGTATATAATTGATTGTTTTGTAGTTTTAATGCGAAATATTAGATAATCGACTAACTGTTAGGTTAGTCGATTAACTCTACTGAAAAATAAAAATATCTTTGAAATATAAGCATATTGAAACATTCTAAAGAACTAATACTAACATTATATCATAAACTAACTAATACGAGCTGATACTAATGACTATTAGTTTATTCACTAACTAATACAAATAAAATCAAACAATTCCATCTTCCTTCATCACAGATCCATCACCGATTAAGTGGTCTATTTTCCCCTCAGGGTGCTCAAAGAAGTCTGCCACATCCAGGTGGGTGATGTCAAAATTGTCGTCAGAGACATAATTGGTTTCAGGGCATTTACCTTTTAGAGATGCTTGATAAAGCTCAACCAAATGTCTTGGTACACGGCAAATTTTCGCCGTGCCCTTTTCCACCGCAACGATAATATATAGTTTATGAACTATTTGCTTTTGGATTCTCATCGCATCGTGCTTGTGACAGAGTGACCAACTTCAGGTTGTCATATCTCTCCTTTAAGCCATTCCACAAGATAGGTGGATCTTTGACTGTGATATATTCAATTTTCAAACCTTCATCAAGGTGATGGCGCAAGAAAATCAAGGCCTTAGCACAGTCTTGGGTGGATGCTTTATCTCTGTCTTTAATGGCGTCTCCAAGACCCATAGCATCTAAGTGGATTTCAGCATCCAACACCCATGTCATATAGTTCTTGCCCGAAATTTCAAGGGCAACGAACTTTCTTTTCATAATGTCAGACATTACATCAAGAGCGTGTCCATACTTACGGGCTTTATTACAATTATCACATTCACTTCAGGGAATGGATCATAATCATCTGTATGTGCTATATACAATCTCATGTCAAATATTACTTTTATAAAGTGAAAGATTATTTTGAGAATCTTTATTATTCTCATTATCACAATGATGACGATTATAATTCCGTCTATTGCCACGTCCACATTCATTGATACCTTCATGGTAATAATTTTGTCTTCTTTCAGACTTATCACATACTGCTACCACATTCTCTAAAGGGAATGGAGCAAATTCAATGGGACGGATTTTCAATTCTTTGCCCACAATCATACATGAATTTAATCATGGCAAGACATAGAACTTTTACCACTTCACGTGGTTATAATTCCTTACAAACTCCATTAGAGTTATAATCAAACTTTGTTGTCTATGTTTGTATATGAAATCAAATCGTAGAATTTCAAGAATTTGAAAGAGAAAAGTAAATTACTTACCTTTAAGGTATACCAATAAATGTTGTGATATCGAATATACCTCTTGAGTTTCCATCCCGTTGCATTATTTTATGATGATACCATCTCTTCTATTTTTCTGTATAGAAATTCTCATATAGAGCAGTAGCAATCGTTATACACTCTTTTGCTGGAAATTCACACGGTAATTGGAGACGAAGGCTTCGACACAGCAAATTCACCTAAGCTTTTCTTCTCTTCTTAATTTTTTTTTTCGTATAGAAATTCGAGTTATAGTCATTCTTAAGTTGAGAACCTGAAGATGGGCAGGAGATCATGTTCTGCGGAAACTTCCACTGCCTTTTCCTTCCTCTTCAGCATTAAGGTGTCAATATAGTCTCATCGTAGACCCAATGCAATTTGTGATAGTGACGGCCAAACTAACATCCCCACATGCAACTCCATTACTTTAGTTCCCCTTGTATACTTAGGATCTTAATTTTCTCAAAGAGATTCTTGAGATAGTAGAGCTTCGTGCTGATAACGTGTTATGAAATAATACAAGAACAAGAAAAATATTGCAGAGAAAGTAGGGAGAGGAGAATTCTTATTGATATTTTTGGGATGATTTACAATGAGGTAAGACCCCTCTATTTATAGGAAGATAAAAGACTTAGCCTCAAAGTAAGACTCTTCTATAAGATAGACATTCACTCTAATTAGAGTTCTATTTATAACATATACAACATTTATCCGCACACCTTCCTACCCCCTATCCTCTCTCCTTCCTAACATGGTGGGGGTGGCTATGTTTGTCCCCACTATTCTCACGTGCTTTCTCCTCCCCACTTGTATAAACACAAATTTCACTCAAGAGGAGAAGAATCCATTTCCATTCCAACAAATCCAACTGACCCGACTCGACTCTACCACCAGACACTAAAAAAAACCTCAATCGTCAACGAATTTTACCAACCAACCGAATTTGTTAGTATATTACCAATAAATTACTAGTAAAATCGTAACTGATTTATTTTTCAGAATTTAATAATATATTTCTAATAAATTGCTAATCAAAATTTTACTAACGGAATAATTTAGTTAGTAAATATAGCGGGAAAAATTGACGGCTAATCTTGCAACCGCCTACTAACGAATTACCAACTGAAACATTACCAACATACACTTTTCATTGGTAATATTACCAACGGAGTACATATTCGTTAGTAAATATGGTAGAAAAATAAAATATAGTTTATTAACAGATTGGTAACGAATTACCAATCAATTATTTACCAACACAAGAATTTTGTTGCTAACTTTACTAACCAATTTAAAATGCGTTAGTAAATTACCAACCGAATAATATATGTTAGTAAACTTTCCAACAGATACTAAATCGGTTGGAAATCTTTACTAATAGATTACGATTGTGGTTTGTAATTTATTAACAGATTAAAATTGGTTATTAATATTACTTACATTATTTAGACAATAAATTGCATAGAAAAAATAAAATCAAGCTAAGACCGAGAAATATCGCGACAATCGTATATATATATATATATATATATATATATATATATATATATATATAGTAATATTTGATTTCAAATAATATAAGTATACAATCTCTATGAATCATGTAATTATTCTTTTCAATAGTAAATAAATTCAAGGGTCTTTATATGAGTGTACAATCTCTATGAATCATCAGATTCTTCTTTTCAATAATAAATAAATTCAAGGGCCTTTAATTTGATCTTGATCTTGAATATGCAGTTATTGCCACAAACGATCGATGATCTTGTTCTTGAACTTTAATTTAGCTTGATTGGTTGAACTTGGCCTTGATTTGTTCTTAATTTGTACTTGAGCTTGAACTTGATTGCTTGAAGCTTGAAACGTATAGAAAAATGTGCGGCATTTGATCCACGAGCTCTCCTTTGCTTCTTGTTATAACTTCTAGCTAGTGTCTTTCATGATTTATGAAGACCCCTAGTTATAGTTATATATGGAAGGGAGGAGTTTTTATAAGAATAAACTATTTTCGACCAATCAAATTGAAGTATGACATGGCCGCATTCAATTGGTCAGAACATGTCACTTGCACACGTGATTTCATTAGCCTTTTAATATGTGACTTGACATGCCTTGTCATTTTGACATGTAACATGGTCCTATAATATGTTCTTCCATTTAATGTGACTTGGCATGCCTTTTAATAGTACACTCGAGACACCAAATTTTGAGGATATTTAGCAGATGTTGGTTGTATTTGCTATACATTATTTTGTTTTATGTTTTGTTTATATTCCGTAGGTTGATGAAGATATTATAGTATTTTATCGTCATCCCATAAGCTACTACGCCTTAGTCATAATATTGTTTATTAATAAATTTTTAAAGTGTTATGGACAATCAATTGTGGTGATAATTTATGGTTGGCTAGTTTAACGACAACATATTAAATGTCTTCACGACCTACGATAAGAGCGGGTGGTGACACAATCACACTAACTAAGACTAGAAGAATATTTTAGCGACTAAAATCAAGGATAAATTGGCTACACCTCGGAGATGCAAATACAAAAATTTTCCACCTAATTACCCTTTAACGGAGGAGAAGAAATAGAATCATTTTCCTCGAAGACTTAGTTGGAAATTGGGTCACGGAGAAACCACTAGTTGACTCTCCTAATAATGAGTTAGTACGACTCACTATTTACCACTACTCACATATAATCTACTATTAAAATAATAAACCGCGATAGTAACACTCTTACAAATACTGATCATTTATATTTGTCAAGACCTTTATCTATAAAGGAAACATATCAAACCGTTCAGTCCTTCCAACCTCTCAAAGCACCAGGGCCATATGGATTTCATCCCTATTTTTACCAACAATATTGGCTTCAAATCTCTACATCTGTCTTCTCCTTTTGTAATAGGTATTTAATTCTGAGAAATTACCTCTACAGGCAAATGTCATATCTAATCCCTAAAATCAAGCACCCTTCCATGATTACCTAATATCGCCAAATTGAGCTATGCAACACTATATAGAAAATTATTACCTTAGTGACATATTTGTCACTAAATTATAACTTTAGTGACAAGAACAAACTTGATCATTTGGACGGTGCAATTCTTACCAAAGAAAAACTCTTTTTTTTCACATGTGTTAAATGGGATGGACCCAATATATCGGACGTCTCACAACCCCAAAGCAACTAAAGCTAATATTTTAGGCCCCAAATATTATTCATATAAATATATAATAAGTTCATTTTAAATAATTACTCCGGTAATTATTTATAATGGTAAGTAAATTCTTTGATCAACTATTTGTTATGTCAATAATAGTTCCAAACATTATGCTATTTTTCAGCGCGAATTTGGTTGAGCTATAACAAATAAATGATATGTACTTAATTAAATAATTTTTCATTTCATTCCTCCTATTCTCTTCAGCTTGGATTAATTTTCACTTTACAGTGGATTCAGTAAATACCTTGAGATAATTGGCTCAACATTGATTTTTGGACTAATTTTGTAATAACTATACTACGAAAAACTTTACAAGTAGAAAATAATACTCTAATTAACAAATATACTCAATGAAATAAAAGATTTACTAATTCTTATTAATTTCACATCCCTATATGAAAAAATATATTGCTCATAAATAACATGAAGACATTTTCTCAATGGAAAGTGTTTTTTGAAAACAAAAGTAATAGAACTTTACCTAAGATCAACAATATCTTAAGAATAATTAAATAAATTAGTTATATTATTAATTAGAGAAAAAATATTAAAAGAAGTTGATTATAAAATATAGTTAACATCTTGCCGCCGAAGGCCTCCAATAATGATTCAGCTTCAAGCCCCGTACTCCATCAAGCCGCACTACCGGAGACCCCAGGGGTTGAGAATATCGTCATTTTATTTTATCATCAAAGAACAAACTATAGTATTTTCATTTATGATTATTCAAAAATAATGGCAAAAATAGCAAGATTTGAAATCAAGATGTGCCAAACAAGCAACACAAGTAAAAGAAGACCCCAAAGAAAGTATAATACATGGTAAAATTATTATATAAAAGGTAGAGTAAATGATAAAATAAAATAATTTAATAATAATGAAGGGTGAAATTGAGAGAAAACTACAAGGTAACGACGCGACCACACCAAATCGGTCGTTATATAAAGTGGCACATTTCGTCGTTATGTAACGACATATTTAACGATACGATAAGATACAATTTTAGTAACCATAAAAAATATTGTATTTAATGTAACAATACGATACAATACAATAGGTACAACTATCCAAACAAGTTGTAAGTTATTTGTGGACTTAGTTTATATTTTGTAATTTAAACATGAATGCAATTATTATTTTTTTGTTTTTTATATACATATATAGTTTGGTGCAATTAAAATTTATTATTTTATATGATAATTTACATACTTATATATGCCATGTGACTGGTTTCTAATAACATAGTAGAAGAGTCTAATAAAATAAAATTACTAAAATACTCCAAAAAAAATGGAGAATGCGGAAGAATTAAATAAACGGAAGAAGAAATTAAACAAAAAAGAAGAAGAAATTAAACAAAAAAGAAGAAGGAAATAAAGAAATATATGCCGCCAAAATGTTTCCTCTGTCTCTAAATATTACAAACTCCCGCGCCTTTTTTCGTTCAGTTTCTTCTAGAGTTCTACCCACGATCACAATATGCTAAATCCTTGCAATTATTTTTGCCAACTGAAAGTTTATCTCAAGCAGCCTCTCATCACAAGCTATCGTTTGGATTCTTCTGATCAATTCCACAATCGATTCAGCTAAGTGGTAAGTCTCACAAGCTATTATTTGGATTCTTCTCAATTCCACAACCCACTCGGCTAAGTGGTGAATGTTTTTTTTATCAATCTTATTTTTTCAGTATATTGTAGATATGTTGATATGCTATATTTGTTTGGTTATATATATATATATATATATATATATATATATATATATATATATATATATATATATATATATATATATATATATATATATATATTGAATTAGTATATTTTGTAGTTGATGGCTTATATAGATTAAAGAAGACAGAATATAAGGATACCAGATATTCTTATGAGCTTCACTTAATTGTTTTTTAGTCCTTTGCTATTGGTATGTAACTATCTCTTCCAATCTCTATATGAACTTTTATTCTGCCATTTGTTTGCTAAATATTTGAAAGCTCGTGATCATTATACGGGGATTTGAGACCTAATTTGATTATTAGTACTCTTTTTTTTTATTGTCCAAAGATTTTTAGTAATCAATAAATGCTATTGTAATCATTTCATATTATCAGGAAAGAAAGTTTGTCAGAAAAATGACTTCAAATCGCCAGTGGATGTACAGAAGGCTAACGAGAGGTTTGTATAATCCTGAATTCATAAGGAGTATTGAGCAATTTATCGAGTTTGCAAAAAATAAACGTGAAGGGAGGGATGGTGAGAGACTAAGGTGCCCATGTAACCGAAAAAAGTGTCAGAATAGAAATTTTGAAGATGTTCTTACTGTCCACGAGCATTTATTGCGCGATGGCTTTGTACTTGGATATCATATATGGTACTTGCATGGAGAAAAAAAGGTTACGAGAAATATAAATCAACATGAAGAGATGCGAAATTGGGATCAATCTATGAATACCGAATCGGTAAATGTGGGTGCAATTGATGAGCCTGGATCACCTACTTCATACCACAGAATGGTCCTTGACGCCGCTGGCCCCTCATTCTATCCGATTGATAGGGATGAATTACCGAATCCTGTTACGCAGAAATTTTATGATCTGGTAGATTCTGCAAATCAAGAGGTGTGGCCTGGCTGTGAAACACATTCTCAATTGTCAGTTGTTGCACGCTTATTGCACATCAAGTCTGAACACCATCTATCTTATAGATGTTTTGATGACATTTGTCAATATGTGAATGAGATGATTCCTCCGGATAACCTAATGCCAAATAATTTCTATGAAACTAAGAAGTTAATGCAGGGAATGAACATGCCAGTAGAAAAAATTCACAGTTGTGTAGATGCCTATATGATTTATTGGGGAGAAGACAATGAACTTAATCATTGCAAGTTTTGTCTCCATCCCAGGTACAAGACTACTAGGCAAATATCGAATTCAAAGAGAAATCTTGTATCTTTCAAACATATGTACTACTTTCCCCTCACTCCACGATAACAACGGTTATATGCTTCCGACATGACTGATGCACGTATGCGATGGCATGCCGAGCATGAAGTTGAGGAAAATGTGATGTGTCACTGTTCAGATGCGCCCGCATGGAAACACTTTGATAAGATGCATCCATCTTTTGCAGTAGAAAGTCGTAAAGTCAGATTAGGACTATGCACAGATGGTTTTCAACCATTTGGACAAACAGGTCAACAGTATTCATCTTAGCCAATAGTTGTGACACCATACAACTTGCCGCCTTGGATGTGTATGAAAGAGTCCTATTTATTTTTGTCGGTTATAGTTCCTGGACCGAAGAACCCTAAGCAAAAGCTTGATGTTTTCTTGCAGCCTTTGATTGCAGAACTAAAACAATTGTGGAGTACATGTGTGGACACATATGATATCTCCAAGAAGCAAAATTTTAACATGCGAGCTGCTTTGATGTGGACAGTTAGTGATTTTCCTGCATATTCGATGTTGTCTGGATGGGGTACTGCGGGTAATATAGCATGTCCATATTGTATGGAGAATAGAGATGCTTTTACTTTGACTAAAGGTGTCAAACAGTCATGGTTTGACAATCATCGTAAGTTCCTACCACTGGATCATCCATACAGAAATAACAAAATATCATTTAGAAAAAATAAAATGGTCAGAACACATCCTCCCCCGATACGGTCAGGTGATGATATATTGGAGGAGATAAATGAATTGGGGTTGAAAAAGGTGACAGAACTTGGGGATGATATTGTTAATGGCAAGATTAGTAAGTTTTTGGGTTGGAAGAAAAGAATCATATTTTGGGATTTGCCGTATTGGAGTACAAATTTGATCTGACACAATCTAGATGTTATGCACATCGAAAAAAACTTTTTCAAGAATGTGTTCAACACAGTGTTGGACGTAGATGGTAAAACAAAAGATAATGCCAAATCTAGAGAAGACTTGAAAGAGTTCTGCCGACGCACTGAATTACATACCGTTGGTGACGAATATCCGAAAGCTTGTTATACATTAGACAAGAAGTCAAAAAAAGTGTTGTGTAAATGGGTGGAGAATCTGAAATTTCCAGATGGATATATCTCAAATATGGGAAGGTGTGTGGACATGAAAAAATATAAATTATTTGGTATGAAAAGCCACGAATGTCATGTATTCATGCAAAGATTAGTCCCTATTGCGTTTCGTGAGATATTACCACAAAAAGTTTGGGAACCACTTGCTGAGATGAGTCTTTTCTTTAGGGATCTCACTTCAACAGCAATTCGGGAAGAGGATATGGTTAGACTTGAACAAGAAATAGCTGAAATTCTTTGTAGTTGGAGCGTATATTCCCTCCCAGCTTCTTTGATTCAATAGAGCATCTCCCCGTGCATCTTGCTTACGAAGCAAGGATAGCAGGTCCGGTGCAATATCGATGGATGTACCCACTTGAGAGGTAAAATTTGATCTTTCTGCTTGTATCTTTATAGTTGCAGTTTATAGTTGTATCTTTGTAGTTGCTGTTTATAGTTGTATCTTTGTAGTTGCTGTTTATAGTTGTATCTTTATAGTTGATGTTTATACTTGTATCTTTATAGTTGTTGCCCTTCCAAAACTGGATTAGTTACCTTAATTTGTTGTTGTCCAGATTTGATAGTTGTTGTTGTTCGATCAATAGCAGCTGGATTAGTTACCAGAATCCTAATAATTTCTTGCCTTTGCACCATATTAACACCATCACCATCTGCCTTGTATCTTTATAGTTGTTGTTTATAGTTGCTGCCCTGCATAGTTGTTCTCAAACTGAACAAAGCATTCACAAAGCTTATTGTTCTCTTATTGAGGAAGCAGAACATTTTGTGTTCATTGAATTGCAAGGCATTCTGCTACTGGTTTATATGAGGGGTCAGCTTTAAGTGCTTTCTGATAGGACTGCATTGATTTAAATTCAACATAAAGATTTAACTGGAAGTTATAAATGCATCAAAAGAAGCTCTGATTGGTGATAAGCTTCTGATTCAAATTCAACATAAAAATTAAGTAGATTATAGAGGAAACAAGAGATAGCTTTGATTAGTGATAAGCGTCATCATAAAGATTAAAAGGTAAATATTCACCAGATTAATTTAAAGCAGCTCGTGTGCAAAAAGAGCACACTTCATTACTTTTGCAATAAATTAATAAAGCTTTATCATTCACTTAATTAGACGTCCATCAAGTTCTGATCCTGATCACTATTTCCAGCTATGCCGAGTTTATCAGAATGTAGGTACTCGATCTGCTATGGTAAACAATGTTGGTGAGGTTTCAACGGTTGATAAATGTCCAAATCCACCTTCTCAATATGTACCTGCTAAGGTGGCTTTAGCAAGGATCTCTAGTGTTATAAATCCAATAGTTCAAGCCTAAGACAATCTGACGACTGCTGCAGCACTTTTGTCACCTGGTACATGTCCAAAAGGGACTGTTGCTATGGCTAATAAAGCTGGGCCTGGTACTAAAATCCTATTGGCAAAGGTGTAAACCAGGAGGTGGAACAGATCGAGGAACAACAACTGTTGAAACCTGTATTGGATCCAAAAAATACTGCAAGAACCTCTATTAGTGTGCAGCAGGGGAATAAAACAGTAAATGGTAGTGTACAACAAGGGAATGGAACAGTAGATTAAGTTGTTGGAATTCAGAATAATGCTGACAAAAATAGGGTAGATATTAGCTATATTGTTTCAGGTGATGCTGCTAATATTGTGGATCCTATTTCTCAAAATCCAACAGGAGGTGAGCAGAAAAAAAATTAAAGGCAGCTCTCTGACAAAACAGCTGTTGCAGATCAAACCAATGTAGTATATGCAACTAGAGATCAATTGCAGCAGGGGATGCAATCTAATATACATTACAAACATTCTCAACTTTTTCCTAGTCTAATCCTGATCAAACTTTGATTTAAAAAAAGAAAAAGAAAAGAGAATTCTAAGTTTTTGGGTTAATTGAAATGAAAACAGTTGTCAACTTGTATTGGAAACGATTTCAAATTCATGGCCAGTTGACCAAAATTTAGGGAGGCAGGATTTTAGTTGAATCAGAATTCGACGTAGCTGATGAAGTTAATATTACTATTCTATCCAAACCTATTAGCTTTTACAAAAACAAAATTCAGATTTTAGAGGTATAAAAGTAAATTAATATTTTGAGGATATTTTTATCGTTCAACATTTAGCGTTTGACATTCATGTTTTTATAATAATATTGATATAGATATAGATAGATATATGCTCTCCTTTTTTTAAATAAATTTGAACAATATAATACGTTTTCAAATTACATTAGTAATAGGAATCTTTTAAGAAGTATATCTTAAAATTAATAGGATTAGAAGACTAATGTCTAAAATTTCGATTATGTCCTTTTGTTGTGAGTTATTATGCTTAATATTAAAAGGTTATTTTTGTAATCCAATATTTTATTCATGCTTTTATATAATACATATATAGATATATATAAAGTGTTTTCCTCTTTAGTAGGTCTTACATGAATTCTGATTAAATAATCATGCTCAAATATATATATTAGAAAAAAAATGACAATATTTTCATAAAAGAACTATTACAAATTCAAGAATCATTTCATTATTCTAATATTTATCAACCTCCCAACGCTCTTTGATACAATCTGAAATCCATCAACGGGAAAAAGGGTATAAGCACATTTTGCTGTATTCAAAGACATAACGAATAATAAAAAGTTAAATAAACAAAATGGGAATCTAAAACCTTTTGCATACGTGAACAACAAAACATTCGTCGAGCTGTATGCTGTTAGGACGTGACCGTTGGAGTATAAGCGCCAAATAAGTATATAGACATGTCCTTATTGAAGTCGCACAATTGAAAATTGTATCAGAAGGCTAAAAAAGGATAATTTCACGTAAGTATAGCTCACATAAGTACTTTTCATTTACGTAACTATCATTTTAAGTTTTCATTCATATAGCCAATTAAGCCCTCTAATATTATTTGCCTAATTGACGTTATCGCCTGACATCAATCTCATAATGATTTCTTTCTTTCTTTTTCCTTTTTTTTTTTTTTCTATTTCTCCTATTTGTTTTTTTCTCTTTCAGATTAATGTGACTATCTAACAAAAAGTCAAGTCATCACGTGATTTTAAATTCTTACTTTTTCTCCCTCTCTTTGCCTTATTTTTGTCCGAAACTTACCAAAAAAGGAGTACATTGTCATTTTATATAATATGTATATATATATTTCTAACCAATTGTACATTGGAATATAATATAAATACATTATTATAGCTCATATATATATATATATATATATATATATATATATATATATATATATATATATATATATATATATATATATATATATATATATATATATATATATATATATATATATATATATAACATATGCACTAAATGTACATAAATTCGACATGCATATTTTACACTAGAAAAAAAACATTCCAGCCATCACTAAACCTTTATTTCAACATAATGTTTACCATATAAAAAAGTGCCAAACCTTCATGAAGACCTCTTATACAACAATAATGTATATACACCCTTATACATTAAAAAAATATAATTATAACTATAAACAAATCTACACACATATATCTATTTTATACGTAATTATACAATATTTATATAAGTGTGTATAAATGCCAGTTATATTGTATATGCACTGAAAAATACCTTATGTCCATCATTACACCTCTGTCTAACACCAATATTATCAAGAAGAAGAAGAAAGAAGAAGAAGAAGAAAAAGAAGAAGAAAAAGAAGAGAAGAAGAAGAACCAATCAACTCAAGATAGGTCTAGATCAATCTCAAATTCTTAATTTTGTCTCACCCGATCAATAATACAATTATTAATTCATACTCATATGAATTAAAGCACCAGTCTACAATGAAAACTTCCAGATCTGAAAACTTTAGCTTCGTCGGTGGCGGAATTATGATTTTTGGGACTTATATTTCGATATCAAATGCTCACAATTATATACACCCTTATACATTGAAAAAAATATAATTATACATCATTATACACAAATCTACACACTTATACCTATTTTATACATAATTATACAATAATTGGATAAGTGTGTATAAACACTAATTATACGGTATATGCACTGAAAAATACCATATGTCCATCATTACACCTCTGTTTAACACCAATATTATAAAAAAGAACAAAAAAAAAAAGAAGAAGAAGAAGAAGAAGAAGAACCAATGAGCTTAAGATAGGTTTAGATGAATCCCTAATTCTTAAATTTTGTCTCAATAATACTATTATTAGTCAATACCCATCTGTATTGAAGCACCAATTCACAATGAAAAATTCCATATCTGAAAACTTTAGCTTCGTCAGTGGCAGAATTATAATTTTTGGGACTTATATCTCGATACGAAAATGCTCACAGTAAGAGACTCACATGTTTATCAATCAAAATTACTTAAATCATTAATGGGTCAAATATTTTCTTCCTCAATCCTTTCAAACGAATAACTAACTTCGTATTCTTCATCCTACTCTAGACTTTCATCTTTTTGCATTAGGAAAATTTGAGAGAATTAAAAACACGGAAAATTAGATCTGAAAATTAGAGAAGAGAAAAGATAGGATGAAAGATAGATTTAAAATTATAGAGGATAGAAGATGATGGCCATAGAGAATGAAGATGCACCAGGAGAGAGAGCATTTTGGGCGTGTTGGGAAAAAGAAAATTAGGTAGTGAATGACATCTTTCCTTTAATTTCTATTCAAACTGGGCTATAGCGGATAAACTTTAAAAATATGAAAATCATTTTTTGTTATGGCGTGAAGTCGTGTGTATTTTTTTGTAAGTCTTTCTAAAAAAAATACAGAATAAATTAAAAGCTATTCAGTAGAACAATGAAACCTTCTTAATTTGCCAAAGATGTGCTTTATGTCGAAAGAAGTGTGATACGCTCAAGAAAACTCGTATCCATGCAAAGAAATACAAGTGAAGTTACGTTTGCTAGTCTAAAACTTCACACTGTTATAATGGAGATCAATCAATAAAGTAGCAGAATAGATTCTGTGTTTATTATTCTTGCACAGTCTCCAAATTATCTCTTTATTTATATATATTCTCGAGTTAACATAAAGAGATATATTCCTAGTTCAAGTTTCAATTCTATTATGTAAGCACCTTATCATGTCCAAAGGTATCCTGCTCCAGTAACCCTGGGCTCTATTAAGACAAGAACTCTTGCTTCTATTTTTGACAGAATTAAGATATGAGTCCCATGATTACAATATATTAAACAAAAATTAGTCTATTTTGATCAGATAATCTATTTGGAAATAAAGCAGTGATAGAGAACTACAAAATGGATAGAGGAAAAAGAAGAGGTGAAGATTCAGAAGATTTTAAGGTTGAAGATCTTCAAGAAAGTTCCAACTCCAACAAATTAGCCTCTAATTGGAAAAATCGGTTCAAGCTTTTGAGGAACTACTCTAGTCTTGACCCCAATAATGTTAGTGTTAGAAATGGAGATCAAGGGAGAGACAGTACAAGCAGGGGAGGACGGAGAGATCACTGCTATGGCTTTGTTATTCATCCTCATAATTGGTCAGTCACTATGTCCTGTCCTGTCCTTAGAGTTATATATAGAAAAGATTTTTTTTACTGTCAATGGTTCTTTTGATCAATTGTGGTTTGTGGGATATAGCCTATTTTGCCCAAGTTTCTTTTGACCAACAGTATTTTTATTTTATCGTCAAAAGTGTGTTTTTTTTTTCTTAAAAAAAAAAAAGAGTTTAGATCAGGGGCATTCGAAGGGTAAGCGGGTCAAGTAATTGCATTAGACCCCCAAATACTAAAGGTCCCAAAAAATATTATACTCTATTATTATATACGTAAAAGGGTTATATATACCGATGAACTATGCGAATTAGGAAAGATATCCATGCCGTTAATAGTTTGGCACAGATATGTCCAATCCATCCAATACTTGCTCATTCATGCACTTAGTTTAACGAAACTACTATTTTGTCTTTTTAAAATAATTAATAACTGGACCCAACTAAAATATACTGACTCTATCCGTTAGGATCCGAACCACCGTTATTTTAAAGATATTTTTTGACATATTATTTTTGTTTGACTGAGAATTTTTATGATAATCTATTTATTTATTTGAGTAATTTGATAATTGATATTTTTTTTTGTTATATATCATTTCAGGAAGTAATCCTAATAAAAGCAGTAATTTATATTCATTTATTATTTTAATAATATAATATTCGAATTAGTTTGTACGTTCTTCAATCATTTTACCATGTACTTTATTTTTTTCACTGGTGCTTGTTATGAAAGAATTAATTAATAAAAATGGAAAAGAAGCACAATGGTGCTTGTTATGAAGTAATTAATTAATTAATTAAATAAAAAGAAGCACCACTGTTTTTATGAAATAATATTTGTTATGAAATAGTTAATTAATAAAAATAGAAAAGAAGCAACAATATTTTAATAATTTTTCATTAAAATTTGTAATGAACAAAATAATCCAATAAACTAATAATCAATCATATAATGATCATTTAAGGGAAAAAATGAATTCATCACGTTAAGTTATAGTGAACATGAAGTTATTTATTTTTGTATTGGTTAAAAACTATAAATAAATTGTGACAAAAATAAAAATAGATGGTAAAATGATTGAAGAAAACACAAACTAATTCAAATATTATATTATTAAAATACCAAATAAATATCAATTAGTAATTTTAGTAGGATTACTTCCCGAAATGATGTATAACCAACAAAAAATCAATTAGCAAATTACTCAAATGAATAAATAAGATTATCACACAATTCTCAATTAAACAAAAATAATATATCAAAAAATATCTTTGAAATAAGGGAGGGTCAAATCTTAACCGATCGGATCAGCAGATTTTAGTTGGATCCGGTTATTAATAATTTAAGAAAGACAAAATAGTGGTTCTGTTAAACTAAGGGCATGAATGAGCAAGTATTGGACGGATTTGGCATATCTGTACCAAACTATTAACGACGAGCATATTTATTTTAATACGCATAGTTCACTAGCATATATGGCCCTTTTTCGTATTATATATTATATATAATTTTATAACTACTATTAAAAAAAATTATAATATTTAATATATTTTAGTTTGATTGAGATTGTATATAGATGAGTGATTCAATAATAGTATTTTTTCTCTCTCTCATTATTTAGTGTATGTATCTACTTCTTTAATTCTAATTCTCATCCTCTATGTACATTCATTGCCTTTTTATATTTTCTGACTATTCACATTTCATTTTTGACTCATTTTCTTAAATTAGCTATTTTCTTTTGTCATGCTTGATTAATCCATAGATCGAAAGATAGTCTTTTGTGTCTCATTATTGTATGAAATTTATTAAATAAGTTTAAGAGGCCTTTTAATGTAATTTGGGTTTAAGCCATTAACACCATCGAACCGCTTATGATTACATTGTTTGATCGGGCTTTTGAAAGGAAAAAATATATTTTTAAGTAGAAGCAGAAATACTTTTTGAGAAACGAAAAAAAAACATAACTCAAAAGTATTCTTTTTAAATTAATTAGTCACACAAAATACTCCTCACTAGAAATATTTTTTTTTTTAAAAAAATACTTGAGAGAAGTACTTTTAAAATAAGCCGATTTTACAAGTTTGACCAAACATGCTAACAGACAAGGATATCACATAAACTGGGTTATCCCATAAGTATCACACCTTCTATATAATATAACTAATATCAATATTTTGGTATAAAATTTATATCGGTATTAACTATTATTTACAATTAAACAAGGGATAAATACAATTTGTAATTTTATCTCTAGATGAATCTCCTTATCTCGGTGACTAAAGGACCATCGATATAGTTCAGCATGTCATAATTTGCTAGTTATTAGTTATTGTTTTATCTTTTATCTGATTGTGAATATTTTGTTAAATATTACGGACTAGCTAGTTTTTGGATCGATGATTCAAAAATAATTATTATTTGCAAAGTTATTGAAAAAATTATTATTTTATTGTAATAGTAACCGGTCCAACATAGTATATTGGAGATCGATGCACCTGTGTACGAAATTCCAGCACATTATGCTGGAACTCCAGCACACAGAAAGTTCCAGCATAATAAACTGGAGATTGGAGCACCTGTGTATGAATTTTCAGCATATTATACCGGACCAGTATATTATGCAGGAGTTCCAGTATACTTATGTTGGAACTTCATTATAATATGCTGGAGTTTCAGTATACTTATGCTAGAACTCGATTATAATATGCTGAAGTTCCTATATACTTATGCCAGAACTTCACTATATTATGTTGGAATATTTTCTGGATTTTAAATAGTATTTTCGTTCACATTTATCTTTACATAAAAAGTGGATAAAATTTTAAATACTTTTAAAATTATGACTATTTTAAATGACCACTTATAAATTTGACTAATTTTGAATTTCCCCCGAATATTTTTGCATAACTAGTGCAAAGAACTTAAACTAAAAAAAATGTTTGTATTAAGCAATGGCCAAATTGGTATTTTGATGTTTATAAAAAAATCATTTTCTTTCTAAACTTCCTCAATCACCTGAATTCTGAATCTGACGTCTTAATAATTTTCAATATCATCCGAATTATTCCTTGACCGTGGCGCCAAGATAACAATTACTGACTACTGGTAACAAATTAACCTCACTACACCCAACCACCACTATAACGGCCACTTCCGGCTTCTTACAAGCAACCAAAGAATTGAAGAATTAGCGGTATATAAATAGAATTATTGAATGCAGGTGGTACCTGTTGTGGACCCAATTCATTCTGATATGGGCGATTTACTCCTCCTTCTTCACTCCTATGGAGTTTGGGTTTTTCAGAGGACTCCCCGAAAATCTGTTCCTACTGGACATCGCCGGCCAAATTGCTTTCCTCATCGACATCGTCGTTCTCTTTTTTGTTGCGTATCGAGATGCTCATTCTTACTGCATGGTCTACGACCGTAAACTCATTGCCCTTCGGTCTGTCCCCTTTCGTCCCTTTTTTAATTTACGCAATTCCTATTAGTATTATTCATGCAACTTTTGTTTCAATGATTTGTTTTTAATCACCGATTATGATTGCCCTAAAGTTTTCAGTAATATGTTATATGTATAGGTACTTGAAATCTCGTTTCCTGGTGGACTTGCTAGGTTGCTTCCCATGGGATGCTATATACAAGGTATGTTTAACCATGAGGAATCTCAGAATAGGACCTGAATAGAGCGGAATATTTTTGAGGATTCATACAGCCGATCCCAAATAATTCAGGATGAGGCGTACTCGATAGATTGATTTGTATTATATCGGTTTGTTGTTCAAGTTTTTGCTATTTAATACCAATCTGCTGCTCTAGTGAAAAGACAAGGTTATATACATAGCTATGTGCTTCCTAACTATCGTAATTGGATAGGGATATCCTTATTTGTGATACTCCACCTCAAAAACACCAAGTCATTATTGTTGTCTTTTTGAAATGGAACAACCTTATAGCCTTGTTTCTTTCTGTTTCCAAGACAAATGAAGGGATGACTGACTAGTTTTCCTTAACAACAATATTCTTCCTTTGTATTATAATTTACCATTTAGGAAACTGAGAATTTAGTTGTGGTGGCTAGAACATTCCTTACATGACTGAGCGCAGTGGTAGTCTGGAGTTTGAGGTCTGTATATCTGACTTAATATATGCAACACTCCAGTCCTTTAGGAACTTGCGTGTTAGTCTTTCTGTTCTCATATTTTTCTCCTTTTGATAAAGTGTTATAATCCTGTTGGAGACATTGCCTTTGATAGTCGAACTTCCAGACTTGTACGATGATTATTAACTACTATCTAGGTGATTATGATGACTTTAAAGCTCTTTTCTAAAAAAGAGTTTGAGAAATGCATATTTTTAGCCACGCCCAAAAACAATAGCCGACAAAATGTATATTTTTTGTATATATGTGTATTTATTACATATAATATACATATTTTATACACAATGTTTGGCTAGAGAATGTAACAATTTTCGCCGACCGGCCAATTTTACATTTTTCCCAAAAAGTTTTGCTAACCATGGTGGATGAGCACGATTTTGAGGCTTGACATTTATGCTATTTATGTGCATAAGTAGTATTAAGGAGTGTTTTGCGCTTTATTTAGTCAGTTTCCAATGCTGACAATAGGAAAGAAATTGGCATGTATGGCTATAGAATGAACTACTAAGCTGTTTTCTGTGATTAGGCTTGTGGAAGAAAGGAGCCAGCTAGATATCTCTTATGGATTAGGCTAAGCCGAGCCCTTAGAGTGACAGAGTTTTTTGAAAAGCTGGAGAAAGACATCCGCCTAAATTATCTGTTTACAAGGATTGTGAAGTTATTAGTTGTCGAAGTATACTGCACTCACACAGCTGCCTGCATTTTTTACTATCTGGCTACTACATTGCCTCCATGGGAGGAAGGTTACACGTGGATAGGAAGTTTGAAGATGGGTGACTATAGTTATGCACATTTTCGAGACATTGATCTTTGGACTCGATATATCACATCTTTGTACTTTGCCATTGTCACTATGGCAACTGTTGGTAAGCTATTTCTTTTCATTGCAAAGTTCAAACTATATTAGTGTATTGATTTTATCATTCTAGTTCCATCTATTCATTTATACATATGTGTAAAACAACATTCATGTGTTACTCCCTTCTTTACTTTGGCGCTTTGAACAGATCTTTTAGATCCATCTTAATCACAAGTGTGTCTATTGAATTTTTATCACTTCGTTGCTTATTGTTTCCCACAGGTGGTGTAGGAATAATGCTGTAAAATTTAGTGACTTTCAGTTTATTAGGAATTACAGTTGAGATTCGTGATTTTAGGAATGATTGTAGTACTTTCTGTTAGCGGAGAGTATCAGTTACTTGATACAGAGGCTATAAATCAGATGCATGCTTCAATAACTCTCTTCAGATCAAATTCACATTTAGTTGGAGATATTGAACAATTCAGATGCAACATGAAATTATTGTACTTCACTTGCTAAGAACTTTGAATTATTAGCTCCTCCATAACCTACAATATTGAATAAATGAAAATTGCAATTTTTGAGTGATACTACAAGGAGTTTGGCTCTTTGAATATTCTAGCACCCTTGTATGATGTCCTAACTTTTTTAGCTGATCTCTTGCCTCTTCTTTTATATGCAGCTCCAAGGTGGTAATATTGCTATTAGTTGAGAGAATTTGGAGCAGAAAGAGAGTGGATCCTAGAATTTTCTAACATCACACTGTAACTACCATGTCCTAACTGCTAGAAACATATTAACAAAGGCTTTCGAATTACTCTTCTGCAATAAAAATTATGTCATGTGAGATGTATACTGGAAGATATAATAGAAGTCCTCTTGTCCATGCTGACAATACAATAAACTAGAAAATGGTCTCAGAGGGTTATAACTAGGAAAGTATTGTGATGAACTGAAAAAAGGTCTCCTTCATTAGACATATTATATCAAAAGTTAAAGCATATATTTCTGGAAAACTATCTGGTTGTGGTGTTATTGCCTTATAGGTAATCGGTTCTACTCTATACTTAGAGCAGCATGAATTTGGAAAGTTACTTTTCCCAATATCAGGATCCGGCATAATGCGTTTATTCTTCTCTTATGGTACAGGTTATGGAGAAATTCATGCAGTCAATACCAAGGAAATGATATTTGTAATGATTTACGTCTCTTTTGACATGATTCTTGGTGCCTACTTACTTGGTAACATGGCAGCATTAATTGTAAAAGGATCCAAAACTGAAAAGTTTAGGGATAAAATGTCAGATCTTATAAAGTACATGAACAGAAACAGGCTCGGGAAGAGCATAAGCAAAGAGATCAAAGATCATGTCAGATTACAGTATGAGAGCCGTTATAATGAGTCCTCTGTTCTTCAGGATATTCCTGCTTCAATTCGAGCTAAGGTATTACTTAGAAGAATTTTATATCTGTAGTCTTCACGATCTCCTGCTCCTTGCTCCCTGTGACCAAAGAAAAAGGAAAGATCAGGGAAAGGAACATAAAAAGTAGAAATATGAATGTTTGCTGTTGTATGCCACAGTAACTGGTTCCTCTTGCAGATTTCGCAAAAGTTGTATGAGCCCTACATCAGAGGAGTCCCACTTTTCCGAGGATGCTCGCATGAATTTATGAAACAGATTGTATGTTCACTTAACCACAAGGAAAAGAGCTTATAATATTTGCTTTCTTTATTTCTTTATAAAAGTGTGTCACTGGTTCACTTATTCTTGCATCTCGAGGAAGAAACGGAGAGACGAATGCTACTTTCTTTCTTCTTATTTCCCATTAGATAGCTAGTTGTAATGTGAACCAATCTGTTCTTCCCCAAAATGGAAAGATTGATCCTATATCCCAAGAGCACTTCAATCTACTGATGCATTCGTCCGCTCCCCCCCCCCCCCCCAAATAACGGCGGTCCATTCCAGCTCACACATACCTTGACTATTCCGCCGGATTACTGATGCATTCATCTTATATCAGGTTGTTTCCTGTTTTATCAACAAAAAAAAAGTATTCATCTCATGTCTCTGATAAAAAGAAATATCTTATATCAAGTACATTTTCATCGTGATCATAGAATAAATTTGTCCTTTAACTTTGAAACAAAGACACAATAATCTTTAGCTAGGCGACTCTAAAACAAAAGCGGCTCCTATTTCATAACTCATTGTACATCATTAAGGAAGGTATGATATCCTAAGAGCTTTATATGATTTCTGTTTGTAGCTATTCGTGTGCTTGTTTCAGGATTTGACACTTCTCTACTGCTTCCTTCCTTAAAATATTAAAGTATTCAAGAATTTTGTGCTTATTTAGCAAATGAGTACTCCAATTCTTATGACTCATGTTGACGTCAATAAGGATGTCCTGTTGTTTGCTATTATTCCACATTTGGAGCTGATATGCAGTAGTAGCGACAATGCAAAGTCTGTAGTAGTGAAGGGCGCCTCACCAATTCCTCTCTTTTTGTAGACAATCAAAGTACATGAAGAATTTTTCCTCCCAGGGGAAGTGATTATGGAGCAAGGTAGCATGGCAGATCAACTGTATTTTGTCTGTCATGGTAAAGTGGTACGATTTCCATCTTTTGAATTCTATAGTCACACTAAGCAATATGCTTAGGGAAGATTGTTAAACCTAGGCAGCGAAATAAAATGGAAGCAGCAGTAGCTGTAGCAGTAAGCTTTAATTTAGAAGCAGGCACATTTTTATTTACATGGATAGGCACAATGGATACAGAAGTAAAGTCCGATAAATAAAAAAAGGAGACCACAAAAAGAAGGAAAAGGGAGAACAAAGAAATGGACAGCTGAAGAATTTTGGCATGGAAGTTTCTGTTCCCTCCTCCCCTACACCTGAATATTGTCATCTGCAGTAATGTTGAAAAAGTTCGTCTCAATGTTAAAAATTAGGCGTTTTTTTTGTCTTTGATACTCGAGGATGGTTGTGTACTTCATTTTGTCATTTCAAAATATAGAATATTCACAAGTTGGAAAATTCTGAGTCAAAGAAATTGGAAGAAAGGTAGATACAGAGATAGGCAAAGAAGGTTGGCGTAGTCTCCTAAGATATAACAAAAACACATCTGCTTTGCATTTTTGCAATTCTTCCATAATTGATGTGCAAATGAAAATTATTTTTTCAAGCCAATGTAATTGGTAAGTCATGCTCGAGGTGTCAAAGAACTGAACAGGATCTCAATTTGTGGACTGTTTGTTACATATTTTCCTGTCAAAATAAAAAAAAATTGTAGATTGTTTGTTCATAATTTTTATTGTCTACAGGAAGAAGTTAGAAAACCAGAAGAAAATGAAACTGAAGAATCTCTCCTGGATCTTCAGACTTACAACTCTGTTGGTGAAATTTCTGTTCTTTGTAACATCCCAGTCCCTTATACAGTTCAAGTTTATGAATTATCTAGACTGCTACGAATTGATAAACAAGCTCTGGTGGAGATTCTGGGGATATACTTCTCTGACGGGCGTGTGATCATCAATAATCTCCTTGAGGTTCAGTATCTTTTCAATTGTCTTCCAAATTTCTGTTGATTTCTTTATTTGAAACATAAGCAACTAACTGGACCCAGGGGTCTGGAAGAGGTGCTAGTTTTTAGAAAAATGTCTTAGGTGATTTTAAAATTTTCGAAAATACAAGAAGTGTTGTTTTTCATCTTATGTGCATTTGGAATTTCTCAGGGAAGAGAATCAAGCCTTCGAAGCAAGATATTGGATTCAGACATAACACTGAATATTGCGAAACATGAATCTGAGCTCACGATGAGGTTGAACTGTGCAGCTCACGATGGAGACTTGTATCGTTTAAGTCGTATAATTGGTGCAGGAGCAGACCCCAACCGAACTGATTATGATGGAAGATCACCCCTGGTATCTATTTCTAGCTTTTGTAAACTGTGTTGAGAAAGATTATATCTTTGCCTGGACTTTCGTATAATAAGTTATAGTTGTTTCTGTCATAACAAGCTACCAAATAACAATGTCGTTACTTATTGAAAAGGCATATCAAGGCTATGCTCCATTATTCATTTTATTGCTGCTTTAATGAGGAAGCTGTTCTTAATTTTGGATATTTTCATAAATATCATTATTTAACTTCTTGCTTCAGAGACGCGAATAAAGTTTCTGGTTAGAAGAACTAGCTTGTTGCTGAGCAGCAGAAATAGAGGAGAAGCAGATGCCCCCCCCCCCCCCCCCCCCTTCTTTTCCCCCCTATGTGGCTCTTTTCATCATATTGATCTGCCAACTTAAGATTGTTTGCTGGTTCTATAGGTAATAAATTTCCTCTCAGTTTCTGTTTGTAGTAACATTCTTCTAATAGACAGACAGTCACACTCTTCCAGTAGAAAACAGACTAACCCAATTTTGCCCTAGGGGTTTGATTCTTAGTAGTCTTTCACTGGTTTTATATTGCTTTCGTGGATTAGATTTTTGAAAGCTAATATAAGTATATTACCTTGATTTCTTTTAAGCTTTTTGAGAACAACAATTTCATAATATGTTACATAGAGTTGAGGACTCGTGTCTTAATATCTCATCTATTGCTTACCACGATAATAAGCAACAACAATTGCATCTCAATCCCCAACTAATTCTGGTCGGCTATACGCATCTTAATGTCCTTTGCAATCCATTTGGACTCGTTTCAAATAAGCTTTCATAAGCAAGATTTAATATTCAACTGAATATATACAAGACTATGACATGGTAATGACGTGTTGCAAATGTAAATTAGAGTTATGTTCTGCAAATATGTTAGTTTAAAGATGGATGATAAGTACTCTATTTTTGCTTTTTCTAAGGTATTATAAGAAGAAATGTCAAACCTTTGTTTTTCACAAATCCCCGAGATTATTTAGTTACAGTCATGGTTATCCTAGATGCTTGATTTACGTATTAATGAGTCAACATTCTGTAAGCAACATGCAAAATATTTGGGGAAAACCACTCCGCGGGTGGGGAGAAGCAGAGCAAGGACTTCAGTAATTTTTCTAGCATGAACATTTCCATTCCCACCTGGCAATGCTACCAAAGAAAGTAAAGCCAATAAACTTGAGAATACATTATGGAGTACTTATTTTTCTTGGTGGTCCAAGTATATGGAATCACAACAGGATAACAATGGGGCACTTAAGATTAGAATCTAGGGTCATATAGTTTTTGATGACCTTTCTGTGACCAGAAATGAAAATTGGAAAGGCCTTGTCCATTTGGGACATCCTAAAGAGAATGGGGCTTCTTAGTGGGATGGATGGAGGAATTCCTGCTAATCACAGTAGTTGATCTTAACCAATTACTATAAATTTCAACTTACACTTGACCTGAAAACTAGTTCAGAATTGGTCAATAAGCTGGTTTATCCACTCAAGTTCATTCTGCAATGTCTAGTGGGGATATCTCTGTCATTGTGTAACTTAATGTAAACAGATAAATTTTATGATAATGTATCAGTATAGTTGATTGGTATTGTGAAAGAATCTGAGCATCCAATCCAAAACCTTAAGCAATGGATGGAGTAGCGCAGGATCTTTATAAACCCTTTTGTAACCCCTCACACTATCCGTATGGAAAAATATGACGCATTATATAAATGTACATTTTCATTACGACTAAGGAAAAAGTTGATGACTTGATGTGGTAATTGTATACTGGAGAAAAGCCCCAAATAAGGCTGAATTTAGATGCTTCTCAACTGTTGCTTATAGTAAATCCACACGACGCTTGGTACCTTTATTGATACCCTTTCATTTGCTTATCTAAAGTTGCTGATATGGTTTCATTTCTTTAGTAAAAAATTAGTGTGAGTACCACTTTCTGAAATACTGATGAAAGCTCACATGTATGGTGTAAAACACAGCATCTAGCCGCATCCAGGGGACATGGAGATATTGCAGTTTTTCTAATCCAAAGAGGAGTGGAGATTAATGCTAGAGGTAACCTCTTTTTCCTGTTTCATATTTACCTGGTCTATCTCTAGAATTCTTCAGTTTATTAGTTATTGATGTTAAATTCTCTCCCTAAAGGGAATTCTCATAAAACCTTCTCTTAACAGATAACTTTGGTTCCACTGCTTTGCTTGAAGCGGTCAAGAATGGCCATGATCACGTGGCTTCTTTGCTTATGGAAGCAGGGGCGCTACTAGGTATAGATAATGATGGGACCTGCCTTTGTGAGGCAGTCGCGAAAAGAGATTTAGATTATTTGAGAAGACTGTTGTCCAACGGCATCAATCCTAACTCCAAAAATTATGACTTTCGAACGCCACTTCACCTAGCTGCATCAGAAGGACTGTTTCCAATTTCAGTGTTACTGTTAGAAGCTGGAGCTAGTGTCTTTGCAGTGGACAGGTACTTCTAGGAATTTAATTCACTTATGTAATATGAGAAGAGATGCAGGTTTATTCTCTTTTCTTAGTCTTGCGTGCACTCAAATGTGATCAAGTTTAATGAGTATGAACACTGTGCTATTGTAAGTATATGCGTCCTTTAAAATGCATAAAAATTCATGTAACTATAGCTTTTTTCGTGGTCACCAGCGGCGGACCTACATTGCATGAAGGAATTTAATTGAATCCCCTTTGTCTGAAAATTTATACTGCATGAATAACATCATAAAATAACTTTTTTTGTGTAAATATGTTGGTTCAGAGATTAGTTTAGGTCGCAGGTTTGAGTCCTAGGTGTCTCATTCTTATATATTTGAATCCCCTTGTGAGAGTTCCTGCTCTGCCACTTATGACCATCTGACTAGGAGCCTCGCAAGTAAAGGTTTTAACCAGACCTTCTGCGATAAACGCTGCTCTATTTTGTAAATTACCTCTCAACAATTGCATGAATTACTTTTAGCCTTTTAATTTACTTTTCTTCATCGGGTCATGACTTTCAAAGATATTTTCTTTAGATATGATGTCTATTACATTGATTGGTATGCTATAGTATAACCTGCTTCTTGAAAACTCAAAATTGTATGTTTTTGCAGGTGGGGAAGAACTCCACTTGATGAAGCTCGAGTAGGTGGAAACAAGAATCTTATTAAGCTACTGGAAGATGCAAAGGGTAGTCAATTATCAGCATTTTCTACAAGTTTTGGGAAAAATCAAGGTAATGTTAAAATTAAAATGTTCTCTCTGTATTTAATAAATGAATCCGACCAGGGAGGGAGATGAATTAGGTCGATATAGACTTCGTGACAAAACAAAGTCCCTTTCAATAATGTTTTTCTCAAAGAACTTCCACACCGATGAGCAATGGAACACCATCGAGAAACTCATCTACTAGATCTCAAACCATTTTAAACAGAGTATCAGATTAGTTCCTTAACATAGCAGAGTAAAGGTATGATAAAGTGTGTATAGATCACTAAACAGAACAGCGGAATTAGAGAATTCGAGTACCAGATACCAGAATTAATTTAATTTCTTTGATATGGATATAGATTCCTCGAGTTGCATTTTGCAATAGGAAGATTTCCATGAAGTACAAGAATATATCGATCAGTTTTACTTGGCAACTCCAAACTAATAACAAGCCTTCAGATAATGGGTTGTATATCAATTTAGAAAATCATATTAAATAGCTTTCCTATATTTAAACCCAAGATGCTGCTAGCTCCAAGTTGAACAAATAATAGCCTTTTTATTGCTATTTGGGTGCAAAACAAAGAGCATTGGAGGGAAAACATGAATCCACTGAACATCTCTTTGATAATGAATTCTAGCTTGTATGATCTTTTCTCTGACATTATGTGTTAAATATGGGTGCAAGTGTACAAATTATTCTTCTCTCCTGAAAATAACCTGAGCTAACCTATATCTATTGGCATGATAGATGAAGGGCAGCGGGTTAGATGCACGGTGTTTGCTTCAGACCCAGGGATCTCAAAGACGAGAGAAGAAGAGTAGTTGCCTTGATGAGCTCATTAACACAGCTAAGGCACAGTAAAGAGTTTCATCAGCAAATTGTGTAGTCTCAGAAGATGGAGCCAAGATCCTGGACACAGACATGATATCTGATGGTCAAAAACTGTTTTTAGTTAGTGAAAGCACACCAAAGTCTCAAAAAATAGTATTCGACATATATGTTGTAAAATTGTAATCTTCTGGTGGGCTCTTAGAGGAAGAGAAGAAACTAACTTAGTAATATTATGTAACAACTGAATAGATTATGCAAATATTGAAACCTAATGCTGGAGCTTTCCTATATCACCAAGACTATAAGCTTCATCCTTTTGATTAAAATCACCATGAGAAGCAGTTGTGATAGGTTACAAGTACCTTGTTTTATGTTTTGGTGATCTAACAAACTTATGATTTAATTTTAGAATGCCAAAACACAATAGTTCAATATTTGCAAAAATTGTTAGGTTTATAACAACAATAACAATAACCCAGTGAAATTTCACAAGTGAGGTCTGGAGAGAGTATGTATACGCAGACCTTACTCCTACGCAGGGAAGGTCTATTTCTGAAAGACCCTCAGCCCGAGAGGAAGAATATGAATAAGTAAATATCAAGAACCAGATAAGGAACCTGTTACACATTCTTAAGACCTTAAGATCAAAAGGTTTTAGCTTGGGATATGGTTCAACTCTTCAAAGTCAAAGGAACAAGGTTTTAGCTTGGGATATGGTTCAACTCTTCAAAGTCAAAGGAACAACATAGGGAACAGATAACTACCATTTCCCGAGGAAACTGCACAAGTCAACTGCCCCAGCTAAAGTTGTTGTCTGCACACGCTACAGTGCAGAAATAGTGCAGCAGTCAACTTTATGGAGAGTATCTTTTACCTACCTTGCTTACATCATCCCAAGTGATGTCACAAATGTATTATTAACATCAAGGAAGGTAAAACAAATCATTTGAACACTTAGAGAATTTACTCAAGCACACTATGATCATCCAACAAACAATTTTCAAGTGCATCAAGAACAAAGAACAACACAGCTACGAACTATTTTCCCATATAGAGTTATTGTATGTCCTTAGTTGAGTTGTAACTTTATAAAAGCTCTCAATTGTAATTTCCTACTTAGCTTGTTTAGAAGCATTGCGTAGGGAAGCCCCCTGTAAATCATAAACCTTTGTGTTTGTATTTTGGCTAGAGTTAGTCGAGTTGTAAAGTCTTTGTAATAGAGTTATTACAAAGTGGTTTGTATACCAAATGACACGGACCGCGGCGCTCCGCGCCCGAGGGTCCCATACCTCCCCGGACACGCCCGTCCTGCCTGTGCGCGCAGACTGGTTTCCCCCTGCCGTGGGCTCATCAGGGAAGCGGCAATAGCTCCCGACCAGCTGTGCCCCTCGTATGCTTCGGCTTCCTTCATCGTCATGTCCAAGACAAGCGACATGCTCCCCAAACTTAATCGGGTCGGCATGCCTAACTCGGCCAAGCCAATACGCAACTAGGGCAGAGCGCCTTTCTGGCTAGAGGCACCTCCCTTCCCCAAGGCAGTTTGGGTTGCAAAAATTTCTCCGTCGCTAGTCATTGTTTCGCGCTTAGTAACCTGCTCTGATACCAAATGACACGGACCGCGGCGCTCCGCGCCCGGGGGTCCCATACCTCACCGGACACGCCCGTCCTGCCTGTGCGCGCAGATTGGTTTCGCCCTGCCGTGGGCTCATCAGGGAAGCGGCAATAGCTCCCGACCAGCTGTGCCCCTCGTATGCTTCGGTGAGGGATAAATAGGTTAATTCCTAGGTTACATAGGTTGTAATCTGAAAGTTCCTCAGTAGTAAGTTGAAATCCTACAGGGGTAGGTCGTGGTTTTTAATCCCGGTAAGCTGGGAATTTTCCACATAAAATTCCTCTAGTCATTTACTTACTGCAATGTGCGTGGCTTCTGTGGGAACTAATAGAGAACCTGGTTCTCTATACAGTTTGGTGGACCCTTAAATTCTATCAATTGGTATCAGAGGAGGTTCTTTCTATCAGATTAACACCTAGAAAGTAAGGTTGTGCACGGATCAGATCGGATTTAGCATATTTCGGATTCAGATTCTAGAAAATACAATCCGAATCTGATCTGAATTATATCGGATCGGATAGTATTTTAAGTTTGGATCGGATTGTATTATTATATCTCAAAGTTGCACACTAATATGTATATTTTCTTTGTAAAAGAGGCAATACATTATGAAAAAAATCATGTTTATGCAATTATGAGAGCACTATAGTGTCAATACAGCTAAATCTAGCAATGGTAAAGGCAATAACTTAGAGGAAGATGTAAAGAAAGTACTGACTATCCCAAATTAAAGTGTAGTATTTATACATTGCCTAATAATTAAGGACTTCGGATCGGATCAAAATATACCACTCCGAATCCGATCAGAAATCCAAAATTTTAAAAAACACAATCTGAAATCCGATTCAATCCGAAATCCGAAATTGAATGGATTGGTTCGGATTTCGAATATCCGATCCGAATGAACATCCCTACTAAAAAGGATCCGCCTGGTTGCTCCGCCAAACTTCGAAGAAGGCCAGTCTACTTACAGACCACCAAGGTTCAACGACCAATATAATGGATGGTGAAAGACTAGGATGCACGACTTCATCACGGCTGAAGACTCAAAATTATGAAATATTATCTGTGATTGACCCTTTATTCCTACCAATAATCTTGGCAACCAAGTTGTTGCCATTCCTAATAAGAAGAAGGACAATGAAAGAAGAGAGCCAAAAAGAGAAAATAACATAGTCCTCAAGACAGACATCAACGATTCAAGTGGTAGGGATGGTAATATGGCTTACTTGACAAGAAGATTCCAGAAGATGGTTCGCAGGAATGGAGGCGTTCCAAAAAGGGAAAGTTTTAGCAAGTTAAAACTATGACCTCTGTCATAAATATGATAAGCCAGGATACTTCATCAAAGATTCCCTCTCCTAAAGCAAGATCAGTACAAAAACAACTTTGACAAAGCAGCCAAAAGGAGCCCGGTTCCTGATAAATGCTTCAAGAGAAAGAATATCGCTGACAATGTTGTAAAGCAAGCTCTTGCTACATGGGAAGACTCCTCCAGTGAATCTGTAGAAGAAAATGATCATGGTGATAGTTCAATGATGGCATTAAAAGTGAAGTAACTGAGTATAACTCAATATTTGCCTTGATGGCTCAGTCTGGTGATGATGAAGAAGACGACGATGATGAGGTAATTTTTCTGGATGTTCAGAGAAATCCAAAATCTTATTCTCCTAAAAAACTCATGTCTTTGGCAAATGTGTTAATTTATACTTATCACATTCTTATAAATAATAAAGATGCCTTAACCGAGGAATTTGTAAAAGCAGAACAAACCAGAGATGACCTAGTAGTCGTTGTAGTTGATTTAAAGGAAACAATTGAGAACCTAAAGAAAGAGAAGGATGCCTTAGATGAAAAAATGCAAATATTGAACGTGAAAGAGATGATTTAATGGTTGTTGTGGTATACCTAAAATAGACCATTGAGTGGGTAATAAAAGAAAAATAAGTCTTAACTAAGAGAGTTGCTAATATTGAGCATGAGAGAGATGGCCTATTAGTAGCGGTAGTGGACTTGGAGGAAACAATTTGGGGACTTGAAATGGAGAGTAGGCCTGAAAATTTTCAAAAGAAAAAGGAAGTTGTAAGTGAGGCACACATTAAGCTTGAGAGTGAGTTAAATTCAGTGAAGTCTAATCTGCATACTGAGCTTGAGAAAAACAAACAACTTCAGGAAAAACTAGGAAGGGTGAAGACTGATCTTGAAAAATCACTTAAGTGGACCTGGTCCTCTGATGCTATCACTTCCATGTACACGAACAATGGCAGGAACAAAAGGGTGTCGGGTTCCAAAGGAAAAAAAACTCCATACAACCCGCATAGCAAGTGCGTTACTGTACCTGACAATTGGCTTTGCACTCACAGTGGCAACACTAGGCAATTTAAGGAAACTTGTAAGGCCATATTCCAATCTCAACAGAAAAACAAAGTCTTTGCTGAAAAAGTAACGACTGCTAGGGAACCTGGTCCTTCATATAAAAAAAACGTATAATGCCTGGTTGGACCAAAAAAGCCCTAATTCACCCATTTCCTCATTACAAGGGACCCAAACTCGTTTGGGTTCTTAAGTCTAGCTCCTAATTTTCTTGTGCAGGGAGTAGTGAAAGGAAGCAGCATACAATGGTACATGGATAGTGGTTGTTCAAAGCATATGACTATAAGTACAAAATGATTTTCTTTCACTTAAGGCCCTGCTAGGAGGGAGTGTATCCTTTGGAAATGGAAAGAAAAGATACATTCTAGGAGTTGGAAGGATTAGGAAATCTCTCTCTCACTCAATCGAAAATGTGTACTATGTGAAAGGATTGAAGTACAGCTTGCTAAGTATTTCCCAGAGATGTGACATGGAAACAATACAGAGTTTATATAAAAAATATGTATAGTCTCAAACCTAGTGATTGGTGAGGTGGTGATAGTGGCGAAAAGATTCAAAAATATCTATGTTCCTGATTTCTGCAAAATGGTGATCTCAAATGTCTAAGTGTTGTGGATGATGATGCTGAATTATGGCACATGAGGCTGGGTCATGCAAGCTTCACTTGCTGAACAAATTGGTCATGAAGGACCTGGTTCGTGGTATGCCCAAGTCAAGGTTCAAGAATCAGAAAGTATGTGATGCATGTGCTAAAGGGAAGAAAGTCAGATCTTCATTCAACCCTAAAAAAGAAGTCAGTACCTCAAGGTCACTTGATCTTCTTTCACATGGATCAACGTGGACCTATGAGGGTTCCAAGCAGAGGAGGAAAGAAATACATATTCGTAATATCTGTGTCTCAGAACCAAAGATGAAACCTTTGAAGTGTTCGTTGCCTTCGTCAAAAAGATTGAAGTGAAGATGGGTAATAATGTAGCTTGCATCAGATATGACCATGAGACTGAGTTTGACAATGCCAAATTTGATGAGTTTTGTACTGAAAGTGGTATCAGTCATAATTATTCAGCTCCAAGAACACCTAAACAAAATGGTGTTGTGGAGAGGAAGAATAGAACTCATAAAGACATGGCAAGGAAAATTCTAATTGACAGTAGGATTGCAAAGTACTTTTGGGCAGAAGTTGGCAACACTGTTTGCTACTTGGTGAACATGTACATGATCAGGTACCTTCTGAACAAAACTCCATATGAACTAGTAAATGGAAGGAGCTGATACATCTAAGGACTTTTGGGTGTAAATACTTTGTCCTCGAAAATGGAAAGGAAGCTCTTGGAAAATTCGATGCTAAAAGTGATGAATGAATCTTTTTTGGATACTCATCTCAAAGCAAAGCTTACAAAGTATACAACAAAGGGACTCAATGCGTTGAAGAGAGTATACATATGATCTTTGATGAGTCTCACCTCTCCTATGACAAGGACAGACATGTTGACCAAGAAGAACCTTTATCTGTTAGGTGAAATCATTGACATGGCAAATGGAAAAGCTTATATGATGAGCCACGTTGAGGAATCAAATGAGGATGGTGCAACCATATCTCCGACTGATGGAGAGAAACCTAGTCCCTAAATAACAACAACTGAAGATGGAAACAGAGTTATTAATGATGTTCAAGGAACTCCATATGCTAAGACAAGAAGCAATCAAGGCGCACAGGCAGAAATACCTGGACCTTTTCATAACGAGGTTAATGTGTCTGACTAGAAACACAAAAGTTCATACCCTCTTGATAACACCATCACTCCTCTTGATTCAGGAATTCAAACCAGATCAAAGACCAAAAGTTCACTTGCCTTCTCAGCTTTTCTATCCCAAATAGAGCCCAAAAATATCAAAGAAACGTTGAAAGATGCAGACTGCTCGCAGCCATGCAAGAGGAGCTGCATCAATTTGAAAGAAACAAGGTATGGCACCTAGTTCCTTGATCTGCAAATCAAACTATCATAGGGACCAGGTGGGTATTCAAGAACAAACTTGATAAGTCTGGAAATACAACAAGAAACAAGGCAAGGCTTGTAGTTCAAGGCTACAATCAGGAAGAATGAATTGAATATGATGAAACATTTGCTCCAGTTGCTCGAATGTAAGCCATTATAATTCTTATTGCCTTTGCATATCATATGGAGTTCGTCTGTTCCAAATGGATGTCAAAAGTGCATTTTTAAATGGTTACCTAAAAGAAGAAGTCTATATCAAGAAACCTCCTGGATATGAGTTTCACGAGCATCATGAGCATGTGTTCAAACTGGACTAGGAATTGTATAGGCTAAACCAGGCTCCCCGAGCTTGGTATGAAAGGTTGTCAAAATTCCTTCTAGAAAATGACTTTACAAGAGGGAAAATTGACAACACCCTTTTCTAAAGAAACGAGGGAGGAACATGCTCATTGTTTAGGTATATGTTGATGATATAATTTTTGAAGCCACAACTGACTCTCTTTGTGAAGAATTTGCAAAACTCATGGGGACTAAGTTCGAGATGTGTATGAGAGAATTAAATTTCTTCCTAGGACTTCAAGTGAAGCAATCTCAAAAGGAAATATTAACAAGTCAGCAGAAGTACATCAAGGAGTTGCTAAAAAGGTTTTACATGGAAGCATCAAAATTTATCGACACTCCTATTGCCATAGCCACTCGACTAGACATGGATGAACCTGGTTCCCCTGTAAATCATACCATGTATAGAGGGATTATAGGGACACTCCTGTATTTCTCTGTAAGCAGACCAGACGTTATTTTTAGCGTGGGTTTGTGTGCAAGGTTCCAATCCAATCCAAAGGAATCTCATCTGAAGGCTGCCAAGAGAATATTGAGATATCTCATAGGAACGCAAGTTCTGGTTCTCTACTATCCCTCAGTGCTTTGATCTTATTGGGTATGATGATGCTGATTATATAGGATATCTGGTGGACAGGAAAAACATGTCTGGAATGGCACATTTCCTAGGTTCTTGTCTAATCTCATGGGGTACAAGAAAGCAAAACTCAGTGGCTCTCTCAACTACAGAAGCAGAATATGTAGCAGTTGCTTCTTGTTGTGCTCAATTGTTGTGGATCAAGCAGCAGCTGAAAGAATTTGGAGTGTTCTTAGATTGTCGGTCTCTCTTATGCGATAGTACAAGTGCACTCAACATGGCCAAAAATCCAGTCCAACATAATATGACCAAGAACATTCATGTACGCCATCATTTCCTCAGAGACAATATTGAAAAAGGGCTCATATGCATGAAATTTTGCAGCACAGAAGATCAGATTGCAGATATATTCACCAAAGACCTAAGCAGAGAACACTTTGAGAAAAATCACCTGGCATTGGGGTTGATAAAATACAATTGAGAACCTGGTCCCTCAATGATTGGCTATGAAAGAAATGTTCAGTAAAATTAGCTAAAAATTATTTTTTGGCTAAGTCTAACTCATCTCTATACCGTTACAGGTAGACACCCATGATGATTACAGAGCAAATAGGCAGTTGATGCTGTACGTGCTGGTAAAAAGGGCAAAGCTTACAGGTGCAAGATTAGTTAGGGAACCTGTTTCTCCTGACACAGGTTAGTAGTTCCTCTGTTCTCTCATGTATAATTTTGAACGGTTAAAACAAGTGCCATGTCATCAGTGTGTTAGTTTCTTTTCTTTTCATCTGTTGAACACAAACGTCTCACATAATCAACCTGACTCCCAATAAATTGCCACCCTTTCTAACCGGTCCCTCATCCTTCTTATATACATCTATCATTGTCACACCTCTTCACATTAAACTTCAAACTCCTCCTTCTTCCTTCTCTCCGCAAAACTATCAATCCTCCTCTTCAACTCACCATGGCTGAAATTCATGAAATCTCGAGTTTCCCAAGTAATACCCCCATTGATTCCTCACTAGTTGAAACATATATTAGACTCCTCACTCAACACTATTGCTAACCAAAACCCTAGGGAAGATCCATCCCCACTCTCAGTCTCCTCTCCTACCCAATCAAGTTTTGGTTCTCATAGGAGCTGCAAAATCTCGACCCCTAAAAGGTTTGTGGCTAAGATCTCTCCTCCAGCCTCGCCTGAAAATTTGGGGTGAGAAGGTTACAATTGAAGAAGAGGAAAATCCAGAAATATCCAGTCTTCCTGTGGACAAAGGTTTAAATGTCGACCAAAATTCTGATTCTGAGGATGCCAACTCCACAAAAACAGTTCTTAATCTTGACTCCACAGGTGATATTCCTTCTACTCCCGCATTGTCCATGAATCTACAATAGAAAGAAGCCATAGAAAACATGTTGTCTATAGCTAATGAAGGGGTTATTATCGAATGAGGTGAGGATGGGTTTGAGACCCAGGGGGAAGAGTCTAAGGCTGTGGAAGAGGGTAGAGAGCTTGTTCTTGTTGAACAATCGGCACACGACAATACAACTAGGGTACTAAATGAGGGACTTGATCCCTCCTCTGTGGATCCAACTCAAGGGTCCTCTCAATATCCTCAGGTCAGTATTGACCTCGATCCCTCTCCTCATTTTGATGTTGAACCTCTGTGTATGGTGGTGCATGAGGAAAGATTTGTGTCCAGAGAAGAAAAAGGGGATAGTGAAGAGGAATCTGATGATATTCCAATAGAAAGATTGACTAGGCATAGACCAATGATTTCTCAAGAGTCTACTCCAAAGCGACCTACTACAAGGTTGCAAAAGAAGAGGGCACATGAGTCTGCTCGTAAGAACAACCAAGCTAAGTCAAGGAGAAGAAAGTTAGTGAAAGATGGGAAAGCTGTGAGTGAGAAGTCCATACCTGTTGTGAATGTGGATGATTAAGATGCCGAGTAACTTGGTTCCTTGACTAGAAATCTCTCACAGAAGCATGGTCTCTTCAAGCCAAAAAATGGGATCTTCTTCGTCTGTGTGACGACGCGGCCAGTCATCTTTGAAATTTATGCCCCATTCCCCCATTAACTGCTTCCCCTAAACTCATTTATACTATTTTAGTTTGTCGGGATATTTGGTAATAGAATTCGGAGTGTTTTGAGACACTTAGTCCCTAAATGAGAGCTTAAGTGTTGGAAAATGGTCCGTAATCAGAACAGTGTGAAGACGATCCCGGAATCGAAGTTTGATGGTACTATTAGCTCTGTTAGGTGATTTTAGGGTTTGGAGCATATTCGGAATGTATTTTGGATGTCCGTAGCTCGTTTAGACTAGAAATGCCGAAAGTTAGAATATTGAAGTTTCCGGTCCGATTGTAAATTTTTTATCCGAGGGTCGGAACGGGATTATGGAAGTTGATGTGCCACCGTCATGTCATTTCAGACGTGCGTGCAAAATTTCATGTCAATCGACGTGTTTTGGTTACGTTTTGAATCGAAAGCGAGTTTGGTTAAGTTTTGAAATTTTTAAGTTCAAATCATTGGTTAATTCGCGTTTTCGGCGTCGTTTTATATTATTTATGGATTGGTACAAGTTTGAATGATGTTATGGGATAGGTTCGTGGGTTTGGTTGAGGTCCCGGGGGCCTCGGGTGTGTTTCGGATGCCCAACGGGGCCTTCTTGTGTTAAAAACAGTTGCAGATTTCCAGCTGTAGGTGTTGCAGACATTTACTCCCTACTATCACATCCTCATCCATGCGATCGCGTAGTGAAGCTTCATGGGTGGCCTTTTTCCTTCAATGCGATCGCGATGTTCCTCCTGCGATTGCATAGTATCCGAACTCCCTTGTCCGTGATCCCGTACAACCCCCTGCAATCGCACTGAGTTAACTGGGATGAGGGTCCCTAGGTTCCTTTTCCTTATACACGATCGCGTAAACCCAACTTCTATCCTTACGCGATCGCATCGACCATTTTCCAGGCCTTCAATTTTTACTCTATGCGATCGCATTCCCTCTTATGCGATCGCACTGAAGAAAATGCCTGGACAGTTATAAACTTTTCAAAAACGAGGGTTCTTCCATTTTTTATCAAACTCAAGCTAGAGAGCTCGGTTTTGGGAGATTTTTTGAGGGATTTTCAGAGGCAAACATTGGGTAATGATTCCTTACTCCATTATGATTATTACCCGCTAATCTAATTTCAATTCAAGCTTTAAATTCGGATTTTGAATAAAAATTGGGGTAAAGTTCTTAGACCTAACTTTGATGATTTGAAGGGGTATTTGACCTCCGATTTGACAGATTTTTATATGGTTAGTCTCATGAGAGTACGAGGTTTTTGAAAATGTAAAAATTATTCGATTCTGAGACGTTATCTTGAGGGGCATTTTGGTCATTTTACCAATTTTCGCGCCTTAGCTTTAATTTTAATAGTGGAATTAGTTACTTGCGATGTTATTTATGATATATAATTGGTTTGAATAGATTTGGGCCACTCGGAGTCGGATACTCGTGGCAAGGGCATTGTTTCTTAGCGATTTTGTACCGGTTCGAGGTAAATGGCTTGTCTAACTTTGTGTGGGGGACCTCTCCCCTTAGGATATCTTTATTGATTGTTTAAATGCCTTGCGTGCGAGATGACGGGCTTGTACTTGTGCTAGTTATTGAAAATCCAATTTACTTGACTTATTTAGACTGTGTTTCTTCTCCTATTTAACTATTAAAAATGCAATTTCACTTGTTTTAGCTTAGGGAAAGCATGTTAGTATCTTATTTGCTCTAAGTGACTAATTTGCAATAGCTCTCCTTTTTGAGACCATGCTAGATTCTAGATTCCTATCTGTTATTTGTATTTGGCTTCTTTTCATTAAATATTGAATTGTTGTGATGTGTTTACGATTGGACTACGGGTTCAATTCCCGGGAGATCCCCCTGTTATCAATACGATGGACTACGAGTTCGATTCCTGGTAGATCCTCAGTTATTGGTATGACGGACTACAGGTTCAATTCCCGATAGATCCCCCTGTTATTGATATTATGGACTACGGGTTCGATTCCCGGTAGATCCTCTGTTATTGGTATGACGGACTACGGGTTCAATTCCCGGTAGATCCCCCTGTTATTGATATGATGGACTACAGGTTCGATTTCCGGTAGATCCTCAGATATTAGTAGAATGGACTGCAGGTTCAATTCCCGGGGCTCCATGTGGCATCCTGATCCTTGAGTGATTTTTCTTGTATTCGTAGATTGTATTTGTAGCCTATTCCGTTTCTACTTATTGTCTTGTTAGATATTCAGAATTTACTTTGTTATCTAATGTCTTTCATTCTTATATTATTTCTTATGTTCATCTTATTAGGGCCTCGACCTTCCTCGTCACTACTCCACTGAGGTTAGACTTGGCACTTCCTGAGTACCGATATGGTGTACTTATGCTACTCTTTTGTACACTTTTGTTGTGCATATCCAGGTACTTCTGGTCGAGCGCTATCAGTGACTTCGGAGCTACACTCAGAGACTTGAGGTATGCATCTACCGCATCCGCAAAGCCGAAGAGTCTCTTTATATTCTACCTTTTTAGTTAGCAGTTTCATTCATGCACTCAATTGTTGTAGACACTTCTGGATATCAGAGCCATACGTTATGTTTTACTCTTAGCCTGTGTTGCCCGTTTCCAAGTCTTGAAGGTTTTTACATTATTTTGAGTTGAAGTGTATGTGCTAGTGAGGAGCTGCGAGCGGCTGGAGATTGTTGGCGGTCGGCGAGGAAGAGGGAGGCCTAAGAAGCATTGGGGAGAGGTGATTAGGCAGGACATGACTAGAATGCAGGTTTCCGAGGACATGACCCTTGATAGGGGAGTCTGGAGGTCTAGAATCAGGGTTGTAGGCTAGGGGCTCATAGAGTTCTTCGTACGCCTCACCCGGGGTTGGGTGTGGATAGCAGGGTCACCCATAGATGATTAGTGTTTTAGCTTATGTCCCCTTATGGTAGTTACGGTTTGTTATTATTGCATGCGACTGTATTTATGTTTCTTATGTTTATATAATTATTTACGTTATTTCTGCGGGATTTACTAATGCTTTATTGTTTTGTTTTGTCTTGTTTTTGTTTCTAATTTTGTCTTTGTTTTTGTTTTTGTTCTAATGCAGCTTTTCATTTTATCCTATGCGCCGAGGGTCGAATGGAAACAGCCTCTCTACCCTTTCGGGCAGGGGTAAGGCTCGTCTACATATTACCCTCCCCAGACCCCACCTGGTGGGAATATGCTGGGTAGTTGTTGTTGTTGTTGTTGTTGAAGTGTATGTGCCAGGCGGCACCCTATACATTTTCTTATGTTATTCAGTATTATTTATCATTTTCGTAAAGGTTGTTGAATTTTCGCAATATGTCAGGCTTACCTAGTCGCGAAGACTGGGTGCCGTCATGACAGGTTCACGATTGATGAACTAGGGTCTTGACAAGTTGGTATCAGAGCTCTATGTTCATAGGAGTCACGGGAAACAGGCCTGTCTATTAGAGTGTCGCTGATCGGTACGGAGACGTTTGTACTTATCTACGAGAGGCTATGTAACTGTTTAGGAAAAATCTTCACTTCATTGAATTCCTTGTCGTGCTATGTTTTTTATACCGATTCTAAACTTATGTCTTCTATTTTCTCACAGATGGTGAGGACACGCACGACCCAGGACGATCAGGCACTCACACCCCCTCTTGCAGCAGCTAGGGGCAGGGGCTGGGGCAGGGGTCGTGGACGTGCGCGGTGTGCAGCCAGAGCACCTGCACGAGCAGCCTCCGAGGTGCCACCAGCGGACCTAATCAGGACTCATGCACTAGAGGCCCCCACAGCCACCACTACTCCAGTTGTCCATGAGGCATTGGTGCAGTTTATGAGCATGTATACTACGCTGTCACAGGCGGGATTGCTTCCCTTCCTGCAGCCACGTCCCAGGCTGGGGAGGATCCCAGACTCCCGGAGCCCGCACTCCAGAGAGAGGGTACACATGGGACCGATTCCAGATATTATTCCTGCCCAGCCTGCAGTACCGGTTCAGCCCGAGGATGGGGCACCTGCTTCGGAGGATGAGCAACGTAGATTGGAGCGGCTCAAAAAGTATGACCCTCCTATTTTCAGCGGACTAGCTACAGATGATTCTTGGAGGTTTTTGCAGCTTTCCACCTTCGGGGAGCCGCCTATGGCTGGTGGCGCACCTTTGAGTTAGACAACCCGAACGAGGTTGCCTCCCTGACTTGGACTTAATTTTCAAACATATTTCAGAGGGAGTTTGTTCCACAGAGCCTCTGAGATGCATGGCGTGCAGATTTTGAGCACTTGCTCCAGAGCCCTATGACTGTCTCTGAGTATGCCATCCGTTACACTTGGTTGGCTAGGCATGCGCCTGCTTTGGTGGCTATTGTTCGTGAGAGGGTTCGCAAGTTTATCGAGGGTATTATTCCTTCCATCAGGTCAGGCATGGTGCGAGAGTTGGAGATGGATATACTCTATCAGCAGGTGGTGAGTATAGCTAGGAGGGAGAGAGAGACAGACCAAGAGGTCTCAAGAGTCTGGTCATTTCTCTAGTACCCGTACTTCAGGAGCAGGACGTCATGGTAGGGGCTATACGGGTCGCCTAGTTCACTCAGCTCTTCCTTCATCTAGCAGTACTCCAGCTCCTCCCAGGTCTCAGGAGCCTTATTATGCACCTCTGGTTTCTAGTGTGCCTCCTGCGCAGGGTACCTCTAGAGGTCAGTCTAGCAGAGTGGGTCCAGTCAGTCAAAGCCACCGCAACTCCCCAGAGCTTGTTATGAGTGCGGGGATACCCGCCACTTGGTTAGAGAGTGCCTCAGACGTGGGAGGGGCGTGCCTTCTCAGACTCCACAGCCTCAACATGCTCCACAGGGTCAGCAGGCCATTGTTCCAGCTCCAGCTGCCACCCCACCTGCACAGCCAGCCAGTGGCGGGGATCGGTGAGATAGAGATCTCCCTCGAGGTGGGGTCTGGGCCAGATTTTATGCCATTCCTGATCGTGCCGAGGTTGTCGCCTGCGATTCCGTTATCACATGTATTATATTGGTTAGTCAAAAATAGGCATCGGTTCTATTCGATCCAGGCTCTACTTATTCTTATGTGTCATCTTATTTTGCTCTGCATTTGGGTACAACCAGAGAGACCTTGAGCTCTCATGTTTATATTTCTACTCCCATGGGAGATTTCCTTATTGTGGACCGCGTATATCGGTCGTGTTTGGTTACTAATCGTGGTTTTGAGACCAGGGCAGATCTTTTATTACTTGATATGGTTGATTTTGATATTGTCTTGGGCATGGACTGGTTGTCTCCCCAGTATGCTATTCTTGATTGTCACGCCAAGATCGTGACGCTAGCGATGCCAGGTATTCCTCGTATTAAGTGGAGTGGTACTTTTGATCACACTCCCAGTAGAGATATATCCTTTCTTAAAGCTCAATGTATGGTTCGGAAGGGGTGCACAGCGTATTTAGCCCATGTGAGAGATGTCAGTGTTGATACCCCTTCTGTTGACTCTGTTCCAATAGTACGGGATTTCCCCGATGTGTTTCCAGCTAATCTTCCGGGCATGCCGCCCGATAGGGACATTGATTTTGGTACTGATTTGTGGCTGAGCACTCAGCGCATATCTATTACTTCTTACCGTATGGCTCCTCCTAAGTTTAAGCATCAGTTACAGGAATTATTTGATAAGGGTTTTATTCGACCCAGTGTTTCACCTTGGGGTGCTCCTGTCTTGTTTGTGAAGAAAAAAGATGGTTATATGCACACGTGTATCGATTATCGTCAGTTGAACAAAGTTACAGTAAAGAACCGATATCATTTGCCTTATATTGATGATCTATTTGACCAGCTTCAGGGCGCACATGTGTTTTCTAAGATTGATTTGCGCTCAGGTAACCACCAGCTAAAGATTCGGGAGCCGGATATCCCAAAAACTGCTTTCAGGACTCGGTATGGTCATTATGAGTTCCTTGTCATGTCATTTGGGCTGACCAATGCCCTAGCAGCTTTTATGCATTTGATGCACAGTGTATTCAGGCCCTATCTCGACTCATTTGTCATTATTTCATAGATAATATTCTTGTATGCTCCCGGAGACGGGAAGATCATGAGCATCACCTGAGGATAGTGCTTCAGACTCTGAGGGAAAAGAAATTATAAGCAAAGTTCTCAAAATGTGAGTTTTGGTTGAGTTATGTAGCATTCCTAGGCCACGTGGTATGGAGTGAGGGAATTCAAGTAGATACGAAGAAGGTGAAGGCCGTGTAGAGTTGGCCCAGACCCTCCTCAGCTACAGAGATCCGCAGTTTCCTTGGCGTGGCGGGGTATTACCGTCGTTTTGTGGAGGGGTTCTCGTCGATTGCATCCCCTATGACGATATTGATCTAGAAGGGTTCTCCTTTTCAGTGGTCACACGAGTGTGAGTCGAGCTTCCAAAAGCTCAAGACGGCTTTGACTTCAGCCCCTATTCTAATTTTGCCTCTTGGTTCGGGGTCTATACAGTACATTGTGATGCCTCACGAGTTGGACTCTGGGAGGTATTGATGCAGGACGGTAGGGTGATTGCCTACGCGTCCAGACAGTTGAAGGTTCATGAAAAGAACTATCATGTCCATGACCTTGAGTTAGCTGCTATTGTTCATGCCTTGAATATCTTGTGTCATTATTTGTACGGCGTGCCTTGTGAGATTTACACGGATCATCGGAGTTTGCAGCACTTGTTCAAGCAAAAGGATCTGAACTTGCGCCAGAGGAGATGGTTAGAGCTACTGAAGGATTATGATATTATTATTCTTTATCACCCGGGCAAGGCCAATGTGGTAGCCGATGCCTTGAGTCGTCGGGCGGAGAGTTTAGGGATTTTGGCATATTTACCAGCTTCAGAGAGATCAATGGCGATGTATGTTCAGGCTCTAGCCAGTCAGTTCGTGAGATTGGACCTTTCGGAGCCCAGTCGGGTTCTAGCATGTGTGGTTTCTCTGTACTTATTGTTTGATCGTATCTACAGTATGATGACCTCATTTTCTTGTCCTCAGGGACACAGTTCAGCATGGCGATGCTAGGATGTGACTATTAGATATGACGGGGTATTGAGGATGCAGGGGAGGATCTGTGTGCCCGATGTTGATGATATTTGGGAGTTGATATAGACCGAGGCCCACAGCTCGCGGTACTCCATCCATCCGGGTGCCGCGAAGATGTATCAGGATCTAAGGTAGCATTACTGGTCGAGGCGGATGAAGAAGAACATAGTAGAGTTTGTAGCTAGATGCCTCAACTGCCAGCAGTTAAAGGTTGAGCACCAGAGACCGGGAGGGTTACTCCAGCAGATGGAGATTCCAGAGTGGAAATGGTAGAATATATTTTGTGACTGGTCTCCCTCTGACGGCGAGGAAATTTGATTCTATTTGGGTGGTTGTGGATCGGTTCACCAAGTCTGCTCATTTCATTCCAGTGTGTACTTCTTATTCAGCGGAGGGTTAGTAGGGATTTATATTAGGGAGATTGTCCGTCTACACGGCATTCCAGTTTCTATAATCTCAGATAAGGGTTCAGTGTTTACATCATGATTTTGGAGAGCCGTCCAGCACAAGTTGGGTACCCGGGTTACCATGAGTACAACTTTTCACCCTCAGACGGACGGATAGTCTGAGCGCTCTATTCAGATTCTTGAGGATATGCTCCGTGCGTGCGCGATTGAGTTTAGAGGGTCTTAGGATCAGTTCTTGCCATTGAATGAGTTTGCATAAAACAACAGTTATTAGTCCAGTATTCAGATGGCGCCTTATGAGGCCTTATATGGTAGGAGATGCAGATCCCCGGTGGGTTGGTTTGAGCCGGGCGAGGCCAGACTATTGGACACTGATTTGGTTCAGGATGCGGTTGAGAGGGTTAAGGTGATTCAGGTTAGACTCCGTGCGGGCCAGTCCAGACAGAAGATTTATGCGGACCGGAAGGTTCGTGATGTATCCTTTATGGTTAGTGAGCGGGTTTTGCATTGGGTCTCGCCTATGGAAGGCGTCATGAGGTTTGGAAAGAAAGGGGAGTTGAGCCCGAGGTTCATTGGTCCATTTGAGATTCTGAAGCAGGTTGGGAAGGTTACTTACGAGCTTGCCTTACCTCCCAGTTTGGTCGGGGTTCATCCAGTATTTCATGTTTCGATGCTTTGGAGGTATCACGGTGACCCGTCTCACGTGTTGGAGTTCACTTCAGTCCAGTTGGACAATGACTTGTCCAACGTTGAGAAGCTAGTGACAATATTAGATAGGCAGGTCCGAAAGCTTATGTCAAAGGATATGGCTTCAGCAAAGGTTCAGTGGCGGGGTCAGCCGGCCAAATAGGCAACTTGGGAGACTGAGCGGGATATGCGCAACCGATACCCTCATCTTTTTGCTACTTCAGGTATGTTCTCTATGCTCGTTCGAGGACCAACAAATGCTTAAGTGTAGGAGGATGTGACGACCCGGCCGTTCGTCTTTGGAATTTATGCCTCGTTCCCCATTAACTGCTTCCCCTAAGTTCATTTCTGCTATTTTAGTTTGTCGGGATGTTCGGTAATAGAATTCGGAGTGTTTTGGGACAATTAGTCCCTATATGAGAGCTTAAGTGTTGGAAAATGGTCCGTAATCAGAACAGTGTGAAGACGACCTCGCAATAGAAATATGATGGTTCTGTTAGCTCCGTTAGGTGATATCGAGGTTGGGAGTGTGTTCGGAATGTATTTTGGATGTCCGTTGCTCGTTTAGGCTAGAAATGCCGAAAGTTAGAATTTTGAAGTTTCCGTTCCGATAGTAAATTTTTATCCGAGGGTCGTAACGGGATTTCGAAAGTTGTTGTACGACCATCATGTCATTTGGGACGTGCGTGTAAAATTTCAGGTCAATCGGACGTGTTTTGGTTAGGTATTGAATCGAAAGCGAGTTTGGTTATGTTTTGTCAAATTTTAAGTTCAAATCATTGGTTAATTCAAGTTTCCGATGTCGTTTTAGATTATTAAGGATTGGTACAAGTTTGAATGATGTTATGGGATAGGTTCATGGATTTGGTTGAGCTCCCGGGGGCCTCAGGTGTGTTTCGGATGCCCAACGGGGCATTCTTGTGTTGAAAACAGTTGCAGATTTTCAGCTGTAGGTGTTGCAGACATTTACTCCCTGCGATCACATCCTCATCCATGCAATCGCGTAGTGAAGCTTCATGGGTGGCCTTTTCCTTCAATGTGATCGCAATGTTCCTCCTGCGATCGCATAGTATCCAAACCCCCTTGTCCGCGATCGCATACAACCCCCTTCAATCGCACTGAGTTAACTGGGCTGGGGTCCCCAGGTTCCTTTTCCTTATACGCGATCGCATAGCTCTTGATGCGATCGCATAAGACCAGCTTCTATCCTTACGCGATCGCAAGTCCATTCCTGCGATCGCATAGACCATTTTCCAGGCCTTCAATTTTTACTCTACGCGATCGCATCCCCTCTTATGCAATCGCACTGAAGAAAATGCATGGACAGTTATAAACTTTTCAAAACCGAGGGTTCTTCCATTTTTATCAAACTCAAGCTAGAGAGCTCGGTTTTGGGAGATTTTTCGAGGGATTTTCATAGGCAAACATTGGGTAACGATTCCTTAATCCATTATGATTATTACCCGCTAATCTTAGGGGTGGGCATATTTTGGGCAAACCCGAAATCCAAACCAAAATCTGAAGTTCTTGGATTTTTGGTTTGGATTTTTAGATTATGGATTTAATTTTTAAAATTTTTGGATTTTGGATTGGATATTGCATTTAGTACTTCGAGTTTTTGGATATCCGAAAAATCCGAAATTCGTATACTTTATATTTAGTCCATTATCCATATGTCAATAGTAATAAGTTCAATACCCTACCCATTAGATATTATCATATATGTTCACTATTAATTACTAAGTTATTATGAGAATGCTTTCTATTTGGACATGGTATTACTATTTCTTCTTCTTATCTGTCGTATTAACGTCTCTATTCTAATTTTTTTATTTTTTATATAATAATTTTATTATTTTAATATTTCTTTTGGATGATTGCAGCGAGAATGAAGAACTTTTCAGGCAATTTAACATGAGTGCTTCATTTGGATATTCATTTTTGTAAAAAGAGGAAACATCTCAACTTATAAGCTCAAAACCGAACTTAAAAATCCGATCAAATCCGAACTTATTTGCATTGGATTTGGATTGTCATTTCTTCAATCTGAAAACTGAAAATCCAAACCGAAATTTTATATACAATCTGAACTGCCCGAACGCCCACCCCTAGCTAATCTATCTCAAATTCAAGCTTTAATTTCGGATTTTGAATAAAAATTGGGGTACAGTTCTTAGACCTAATTTTGATGATCTGAAGAGGAATTTGACCTCCTATTCGGGAGATTTTTATATGGTTAGACTCGTGAGAGTACGAGGTTTCTGAATATGTAAAAATTATTCAATTTCGGGACATTGGCCTGAGGGGCATTTTGGTTATTTTACCTATTTTCGCGCCTTAGCATTAATTTTAATAGTGAAATTAGTTACTTGCAATGTTATTTATGATATGTGATTGGTTTGAATAAATTTGGGCCACTCGGAGTCGGATACTCGTGGCAAGGGCATTGTTTCTTAGCGGTTTTGTACCGGTTCGAGGTAAGTGGCTTGTCTAACTTTGTATGGGGGACTTCTCCCCTTAGGATATCTTTATTGATTGTTTAAATTCCTTGTGCGTGAGGTGACTGGCGTGTACTTGTGCTAGTTGTTGAAAATCCAATTTACTTGACTTATTTAGACTGTGTTTCTTCACCTATTTAACTATTAAAAATGCAATTTCACTTATTTTAGCTTAGGGAAAGCATGTTAGTATCTTATTTTCTCTAACTGACTAATTTGCAATAGCTGTCCTTTTTGAGAGCATGCTAGATTCTAGAATCCTATTTGTTAGTTGTATTTGGCTTCTTTTCGTTAAATTTTGAATTGTTGTGATCTGTTTGCGATTGGGACTACGGGTTCAATTCTCGGGATATCCCCCTGTTATTGATATGATGGACTTCGGGTTCGATTCCCGATAGATCCTCTGCTATTGGTATGACGGACTATGGGTTCAATTCCCTGTAGATCCCCCTGTTATTGATAGGATGGACTACGGGTTCAATTTCTGGTAGAACCTCTATTATTGGTATGACGGACTACGGGTTCAATTCCCGGTAGATCCCCCTGTTATTGATATGATGGACTACTAGTTTGATTCCCGGTAGATCCTCTATTATTGGTATGACACTACGGGTTCAATTCTTGGTAGATCCCCTTGTTATTGATATGATGGACTATGGGTTCGATTCCCGGTAGATCCTCAGATATTGGTAGAATGGACTGCGGGTTCAATTCCTGGGGCTCCATGTGGCATCCTGAACCTTGAGTGATTTTTCTTGTATTCGTAGATTGTATTTGTATCTTGTTACGTTTTACTTATTGTCTTGTTAGATTTGGTATTACTTCGTTATCTACTGTCTTTTATTCTTATATTATTTCTTATGTTCATATCAATAAGGCCTCGACCTTCCTCGTCACTACTTTACCGAGGTTAGGCTTGGCACTTACTGAGTACCGCTGTGGTATACTCATGCTACTATTCTGCACACTTTTGTTGTGCAGATCCATGTACTTCTGGTCGAGCGCGCTATCAGTGACTTTGGAGCTACACTCGGAGAGTTGAGGTATGCATATGTCGCGTCCTCAGAGCCGAAGGGTCTCATTCTATTATATCCTTTTAGTTAGCAGTTTCATTCATGTACTCAGTTGTTGTAGACACTTTCGGATATTAGAGCCCCATGTTATGTTTTTCTCTTAGGCTGTGTTGCATGTGGGGTTCCTGGTCTTGGAGGTTTGTACATTGTTTTGAGTTGAAGTGTATGTGCCAGGCGGCACCCTATATATTTTCTTATGTTATTCAGTTTTATTTATCATTTTCGTAAAGGTTGTTAAATTTCTGCAATGTGCCAGGCTTACCTAGTCGTGAAGACTGGGTGCCGTCATGACAGGTTCACGACTGGTGAACTAGGGTCGTGACAGTCTGCTGAAAATTTGAACAAGTCTAGTGATTTTGTCTCTAATGAAAATGTAGTGAACGAATCTGGTGATAAGTTTGTGGACGAGTATGGTGCTGGTGTGATAGAAGATTTGGATGACAAATCTGTGAAGTCTGATGAAAAAAGAGAAAAATGTTCGCAAGTCTGCTAAAAGAAAAACTGATATTGATGAGGAACTTGGTTCCTCAAAGAAGGCCAAAGTTGGTGGTCCAATGAATGCTGGAAAAGAGAGACTGAGGAGTCAAAAGGTGCTACGGAGCCGCACATTTCCCCCTGATATCTTGGAGAAGGCTGGTATGATACAACCGGTTGAGATAAGTGAGTTTCAATAGTCGACACATTTGTTTACAAGTGATGCTCCAAGGGTTATGAGGAGGAAGTTCAAAGTTTCTATGCCAACTTATTCAAAATTGAGGATGATCACATATGTGTATTGGTGAATGGAGTTGATATGGTAGTGAATTTTGCTTTGTTGGGGTCTATTTTGGGTGTGCATGCTGAAGGGCTGTCTAGTGTTCAGGGATTTTGTACTTAAAATTTCGAAAACGCCATCCTGAAGGACATAGCAGTTTAGAAAGGGGAACATGTACAAAAGAATGCCATCCTTCTAGTGTACCAACTACTATTTGAGATGGTGAACATGGTCTTGCTGCCTCGTGCCGATAGAAGATCTATCACTTCTTGTGCAGACCTGTTCCTCTTGGAAGCACTGGACAACTTCATTACCATCAACCTGCCTGGGAATATGATAGAGCACATAAATTAAGTGACAGATTTTAAAGATGGTAATCTTGGGCTGCCTTATGGGTTCCTTCTCACCAAGGTTTTTGAGCACTTCAAGGTTCCTCTGGGACAAGCTAAAGTGCACACCAAGACGTAAACTTTCTCCAAAGATACTCTTGAAGAATGTGAGTGTATTGAGAAAGTTGGAGGGGTTGGAAGCACTTCTACCATATCTCAGTTTATCAATGCTCAGAACAGTGCTACTACTGAGATAAGGCAATTGAAGGCAAGAAATGCTATTCTTGAGACTTAGTTAAGTTAGCTGCATGAGGAACTTGGTTCCAGTAGCTCTCAAAGCGAAGAGGTTGCTCATCTGCCAAAAGAGAATGATGAGCTTAGGAAACAAGTGGAGGACCTGAAAGAGAGACTGATCAACGAGAAAATATTAGCGAATGCTCGAATAGATTTAGTCCTTCAAACCCTTGCCTCTGCCTCTAAGTCCTCTCCTTCTAGTGCTCCCTATATAGTGCCCCCTCAGTGTCAAGTCTTTAGTATTGGTTTATTATTATCTAGTTTGTGGTCATGTCCCTTAGTGTCATTTCTTATGATGATGTTTGTGGTATTTGTTTTGGTTGTTTTGAATTGTGGATGGTGGTAGTAGCATTGACTCTGCTCCTATTGAAAAATATAAATTATGTTAATGCAAGTTTTTTTCCTTTTTGATGTATATGCCTTGTCTTTATGCTCTGTTTTTAGTTATGTTGTGTGCACACAAGTGACATGAGTTAACTCAAGATAGATCTATTTTTGCTATAAGCTTGTTACAATTCTTTTTATGATGCCAAAAGGGGGAAGAAAATGTGCATAATTGAATGATGATGTGCACTGATTAATGGGGAATACAGATTCAGGGGGAAACTTAAGGCCTTTCTGATTTACTGTCTGGTTCTTTGTGGCTCTTTGTGGGACTTTCAATTATAAGTTTGTCACCATAAAAAAAGGGAAAATTGATATGTTACAAGTACCTTATTTTATGTTTTGATGATCTAATAAACTTACTATCAAGAACTAGATAAGGAACCTATTATATATTCAAGACCTTAAGATCAAAAGGTTCCAACTTGGGATATGGTTCAGTTCTTCAGAGTCAAAGGAACAACAACGGGAACAGTTAGCTACCGTTTCTCGAGTAAACTGCACAACTCAAATGCCCCTGCTAAAGTTGCTGCCTCACATGCTACAATGTAGAAATAGTGCCGCAGTTAACTTTATGGGGACTATCTTTTACCCACCTTGCTTACATCATCCCAAGTGATGTCACAAATATATTATTACCATCAAGGAAGGTAAAATAAATCACTTGAACACTTAGAGAATTTACTAAGCACACTCACTATGATTGATCATCCAACAAATAGTTCTCAAGTGTATCAAGAACAAAGAACAACACTGCTACATATCATTTTCCCACATCAAGTTATTTGATTTCCTTACTTGAGTTGTAACTTTGTAAAAGCTCGCAATTGTAATTCCTACTCAGCTTGTTTAGAAGCATTGTGTAGGGATGCCCTTGTGAATCATAAACCTTTGTGTTTGTGTCTTGACTAGAATTAGTCGAGTTATAAAGTTTTTTGTAATAAAGTTATTACAAAGTGGCTTGTAATAGAGTGTTACAAGTCAGTGAGGGATTAATAGGTTAATTTCCTAGGTTACGTACTTAGGTTGTAATCTGAAAGTTTCTCAGTGGCGAAGTTGAAATCCTACAAGGGTAGGTCGTGATTTTTAATCCCGTTTTTCCATGTAAAATTTCTCTTGTCATTTACTTACTGCAGTGCGTGTGGCTTCTGTGGAAACTAATAGAGAACATGATTCACTATATAGTTTGGTGGACCCATAAATTTTATCAAATTGTTGAGAGCACATGGTAATCATCTAATCTCATGTATATATTTGCTGATCAATGGTGGTTAAACTCGAACTTGGGATCTCTATAGTATAGTATTATATTAAATTGTGTGACCACCCTCGGTAAAAGTTTTAACGATCAAGAATGAACACATTTATTGTATACAAAATTTATTTTAGCGTTTTTGGTGTTTGACCAAAAAATATGAACATTTGGTTAAACTAATTAATTTAATATATAAGAGGTTAATCCTAAAAAAAAAAAAAAGTACGACCCAGTACAATACCACTCAGTGGTGTCTGGGGAGGGTAGTGTGTACGCAGCCTTACCCCTACCCTGGGGTAGAGAGGCTGTTTCCAAATAGACCCCCGGCATAAATCCCCAGAATTTGCTCCTGGGGAGACTCGAACTCACAACCTCTCGGTTGTAAGTGAGGGTTGGTTACCATCAGACCAAGCCCCTCTTGTCTACAATCCTAGTTAAAGATAATAACTTCATATCTAAAATCAGCCTACAAGAATGAGGTAGAACAGTGTCGGAACATGTTTAATGTAACATGTATTTAATGTTTCAAGGTCAATAATGGGATGAGAATAACAAGCATTAAATAACAATACGTGACACTAAATGTAAATAAGGAGAATGATTCACCCAATATTGAAGGAGGTGGATGATTCTTCTTTCTGACAATGATGAATGATAAATAACATTGAGAATATTGGAGACTTTCTCGGATCTGATGGAAAAAGTATAGAATAATTAACAAAACGAATCTGTTTAGAAAGGTGGTATTTGTATTTATCTAGAGAGTCTGCTTTTCAAGAGAGTTCTTGTGAGAAATATTACATACATTTCGCCTTATCTCTTTTTCTATTTATATGGAATATACCCCTAACCAACACTAAAAGTACAAGTTCAAGACCCTATTATAAAACTAGCCGGTATTGTTGCTCTTGACATTTGATCTCGACCGTGATCGACTGCTCGACGGTGAATTCCATTAGTCATTAGTCGACCTCAGCCACATTACTTCAAATAATACCTTTTCATGCCGAATATTCTTAATTAAATTTTGATCCATACAAAAGGTTCACAATTAATGTCTTGTTTAATATCAATCACAAGTGAATTAGCATATAGGCAATGGATACACGTGGACCCATTATTTCAAATTCAGATTTTACATACACAAGCATACAAAACTTAAAAAATGGCTTAGAAATATGCAACAATCCACACCTTATTTAACAACGTGACGGAGAAGAAAAGGAGGAAAAATCAGATACATCCTAATTTACAAATGTTAATCGATAATTAGTTACAATTTCAAAAGTAATCGAAATTTAATTACTTTTTCGTGAAAAAATAAAATTTGAACAAAAGCACCTTTAAAAATCTAGAAAATTACAGCATAATATACTGAAATTCAAGTTTTTTATATATTAGATTCCAGCATAATATGTTGGAGTTCCAACATAATATGCTGGATATTTATACAGAGAAACTTCATAATCTAGCATATTATGCTAGAACTTTTCGTGTTTCAAGTAGGTATTTTTGTCCAGATTTTATCTCTGCATAAAATAATAATTATCTTTTAATGACTTTATAAATGCTCGCTATTTTTTAATTACTACTCTCAAAGCATATGCTATTTTCACCCAAAAAAAAGGTGGTATTGGGGGTCAAAGTTGGAGAACCCTGGCCCAAAAGTTGGCCCAAATCCAAATGAAACCATTCTCCTTTGACCTTTGCTGCTCGAGCTAAAAAATGAAAATAAAACATAGCCATCAACACGTTATCCACCAGTAGGAAAGAAGAACATCAGAAAGGATGATGAGCCTCTCCATTGCCACTCCTTCAAGTGTCACTTTTACTTCCAAGATAAACCTATCGAAATCTTCATTTAATGGCATTCGAATTGCTCAAGTCTGTCCGGTTAATCATGCTCGAACCGCGAACTCTATGTCTTCTTCGTCAATGGTGGTGAAGATGGCTAAGAGGGAAGAGGAATTGAAGGAAATAAGAACCAAAACTACTGAAGAGCTTCAGGAAGAGATTGTTGACCTTAAAGGAGAGCTCTTCATGCTACGTCTTCAACGATCTGCTCGTAATGAGTTTAAGTCTAGCGAGTTCCTTCGAATGCGCAAACGAGTACTCTTCTGTCTCTCTTTCTTGAATTTACCTTATATATTTTTTTTATTAACTTTGGTGTCACATTATTCGCATTAGTTAATTGTGGTGGTTTATGTTTGCGTGAAACTTGGAGCAAAATTTTGGATAAAACAGTGTTAGAATTTTGGTACACTATGTACTGAAGAGAGAATCCTTACGATGTTTGAAGTGTTTCATATACATGGTACATTCATGCTTAACTAATATCCAGTCGGAGCAATTTGACCAGCTTTATAGGTCTCGATGCTGTTTGAAAAAGTTTTCCTAATCTCATGTCAACTGTCTTGTATTTTATTCCTAATCTGGAGTTTAAATGTGCGTCAATTATTCAATCCTTGTGCTCGCAAGAGTATTGATCCCAGCATAACAGTCCTGGGGTCCTGAGATAAATAAAGAACTGAAGCCAGCGATTTCTTTGCCTGTGCTATTGCGCAACATCGCAGTCATTTCCAGAATTCTAACCATAATTAGTAGAGTGAAATCGCCTCCCTATACACGAAAGATTAACAATGCTCCTGATTGAAGAATAACTGTGCTTGTGTTTCATATAAAATTGGGCACTTTTTCGTTGGACTCTAGCAGTTTTGAGTGGCCTTACATTTTTTTGATCCAGAACCAAAATAATGGCTGCTGAGTCTTCCATCCTTTTTCCCTCGTTTACATTTTTATGTTTTGTATGGGGCAGAGTGCTGGCCCGTGAAGAACTCCCATGTTCAGAGAATGAAGGTTGCTGAGATGAGGATGCTTAGGTGGATGTGTGGGCACACCAGGCTAGATAAGATTAAGAATGAAGTTATTCGACAGAAGGTAGAGGTGGCCCCGGTGGACGAGAAGATGCGGGAAGCGAGGCTGAGGTGGTTTGGGCATGTACGGAGGAGGGGTCCCGATGCCCCGGTGAGGAGCTGCGAGCGGCTGGAGATTGTTGGTGGTCGGCGGGGTAGAGGGAGGCCCAAGAAGCATTGGGGAGAGGTGATTAGGCAGGACATGACTAGAATGCAGGTTACCGAGGACTTGACCCTTGATACGGGAGTCTGGAGGTCTAGGATCAAGGTTGCAGGCTAGGGGCTCTTAGAGTCCTTCGTTCGCCCCACCCGGGGTTGGGTGTGGGATAGTAGGGTTACCCGTAGATGACTAGTGTTTTAGCGTAGGTCTCCTCTTGGTTGGTAATATGATAGTTGTCGCTTGTTATTGTCGCATGCGACGGTATTTATGTTTCTTATGTTTACATAATCATTTACGTTATTTCTGCAGGATTACTTATGCTTTGTTTTGTTATTGTGTTTTGTCTTGCCTTGGTTCCTAACTTTATCTTTGTTTTCCAATGCAGCTTTTCATTCTGTCCTATGCGCCGAGGGTCGCTTGGAAGCAGCCTCTCTGCCCTTTTGGGTAGGGGTAAGGCTGTCTACATATTACCTTCCCCAGACCCCACCTGGTGGGAGTATACTGGGTAGTTGTTGTTGTTGTTGTTGTTACATTTTTATGTTTTTTTTATGTGCCTGGATTCTTTGTCGCCATCTCTTTTTTGAGGAGCTAGGGGGTTGCGATCTGAATTCTGAAATGAATAACGATGTCATCAAGTTCTTGAATACATCTGGTGGCATTATCAATCTTAATCTTTCACTTGTCACACCCATCCATGAGCAATTCCACTTCTTTATGTTACTTTCCTTTCCTGAATTATTGGTCATGCATTTTCTATTGCCTTGGATTTTGGTAGTTACAGTTATCTTTTTCTCGTGTTTAATTTCTCAATCTGATTTAGTTTTGCTTCACTGATGGTCTGGCTTTCATAATCTATTAGATTGCTCGGATGCTTACTGTTAAACGGGAGCGTGAGTTGGAAGAAGGCATTAACAAAAGGATATCTAGGAAGCTTGATCGGAAATGGAAGAAAAGCATTGTTCCTAGACCACCTCCTTCTCTGAAGAAATTGCAAGAGGAAGAGGCAGCTGCAGAAGCTAAGGAATCTGCTTGATTTTAAAACCTTTTAATTGGTAACTGATTCATTTTCATCTCACTCCTCTTCTCTAATTCGGTCTTTCATTTAGGCTAGAATGTACAACTTCTGTAAGTCTTTTTTGTTCTCTCTCTCTCTCTCTCTCTCTCTTTGTATCAGACCATTTATTTTGAAGATGATCATTCTTAGTATGTATTTTTCAATCCTCGAGTATGGTGCCATATTTATTCCACTTAAAATTGCGCCAGAATATAAATCCTTTTTTTTTATTTGATGGAGTAACTATTTCTTGATTCTTTACATGAAATTCCTGTACATGCTACCAGGCAATATAGTCAAGTTTTAGATGAACAGTATAGTCACCCGTCAATAGCATGAATAGCTTTTGCCCCTGAACAGATAGACCAACAGTATAGTCAGATCACAAGGCTAAAGTGAAGAGAACAGTTGTTATTGTTGGTGACATAGAGTAATGAACATCCTCGCCCCTCCTTGTTTGGTTCCCCAACTTTTGGCAGCCGCGTTGTCTGAATTTACTACCATGCCCATGCTTCTCTTTAATGCGGATATCCATAAACTAATCGCTGAAATGTGCAAAACCATTTAATGTCATGTGGAAAGTAGTGGTGTTTGCTGGCATACTGACAACCTTATCATGAAGAAGCATGAATTTAATGATGTCTATCCTTATTAAATTAAATCTTCAACCATTGAAACTCCAGACGCCTAAATAGGGCGTTGGGAGTTGGTAGGTTAGGGCCATCTTAATAGAGCAAGGTGGTGGACCTTTCACATTGGCACATTCCCCAAGTTCTTATTATTACACCTGATTGTGAATATTGAACAAGAAACCTCAATAATCAAGAATTCAATCATAGCATTTATCAAAATGTAAACTTTCTTGTGTTTTTCTTTTTTGAGATCATGGCTCATGATTATGACAAGTGATATAGCACAAGAATGGAGATTCCAAGCATATAAAACACAAAGTAGTGTGGTAGTTTACCAAGATACTATGTTAACCAGAAGTTGTCCCTGTTTTACATGAACTGAGCGAACACATTGAAAAGGAAAAGATGCAAAATCTTTTAGTTCTGTGACGAGTCACCATAAATGCTTCCCAGTATTGAAGATCCTTGATTCCCATCACTGTTGTTACCACCACCCATTATCTCCTGCATGATAGTTTGACCAACCTGCTGAGCTGCACCTTCCACAAGTCCTTGAACTGCAGCATTCATCAAATCATTGTTTGTCCCTGGAGACTGCATGTATTGGTTAGCCCTCACCTGCCCTTGAATTAGAGGAGGTTGCAAGGACTGGTACTGGGGGATTGAACCTGTACTTGCACTATGGAATAGCAGGTTTGGCCTTGCTTGACCTATACCCAGACTAGCCTGCATGTTCTGATTTTGCATCAGTTGTCCCATAAGTATGGGAGCCTGCAGAGACTCGTTGCCAGTTGCAACAGCACTTGCACTGTGCATAAACTTGTTTGGCCTCATCTGTGCAGCACTAGGAACCTGCTGGAACTGGTTATGTGAACTAGTCGCCCCAGGAAATGAATGGTGGTGGTGGAGGATGGTTGGACCTTGAACTGACGATATAGGACCAGAAGTTGAACAATTCAAATGAACATCAAAATCGCAAGAGGTGCATCGATAAAGCCACTGCTTGACTCCAATCTTGTGGCATACATCGCAAGAGAAGCCTTTGGCATCAGCGTAAGGATTCTTGAAGGTAAGCTGTAGCTGGCATTGATGCAATTGGTGTGTAATTTTGAGGGTCCTTGATGCACAGATCACATGGAGATCATATTCACAGTCACTGCAGTGGTAGCTGAAGCCATCTCCGCGGTGGTTGCAGGCATCACAGTTGAAAAGGCCACCAGGGTATTTTGATATCGGGAGGAGAGCTAGAGGGTGGTCAGAATGTGAGGGGTGGTTTATCTGCTCAGGGAATTGAGTGCAGCTTAAATGGAGAGTGAAGTTGCACGGTTTGCACGTGTACATTTGGTCTAATGATGGGAGTTTGCATCCTGAACAAGGTGTGGGATTCTGGAGTTGAGTGCATAGCTCTAATTCATGTGGATGACTGAAGTGCCTGAGGCTTCGATTTGGATCACTGTTCAACCTCCTCATTACCCTCTTGCCTCTTTTCCTCTGATCTCTTCTCTTATCTTCTGTTTATTAGATATCTTGTTAGTGATGCAACTTGTTATTAATGCAGTAAGATGGAGGTGTTGAGGGGATGAATGAGAAGCAAAAGACAGAAGACAAACTTGTTGACCGTCGGAAGTCAACGTCCAACACGATTCTTTCACTGATTTAGATGTGTAGTGATGCAAACTGCATTGAATGTTTTCTTCTTTGACTAATTCTTTAGCCTGGTTTACTTTAATTTCAGTGTGCGAAGGATGGTGGGATATTCTTTAATTTCTCGGCCAAGAAGATGATCACTGAAAAAAGTTTACTAGTGATGTAATTATTATGTTAGGTACCTTACTTTGATGCAAGCTTCATATGACCAAAAATAAGCATTCCCTTAAGACGCTACATATAAAGTTAATTTTTTCAAAGAAATCTATCCATTTACAACTTTAGACATAAATTTAAAACACATCTTTAGGAGATAAAACGGTTGCTGCATTTGATCAACCGCTTTACCTTTTGGTGAACCATGTGCAACTGGTCCTTTGTTTTATCTTTTTTTTGGTTTTTCGGTGGCCGGTATCCTTATTGAAATTTAATTAGGAAAACGCTCCCTAACAAAGTTTTTCCATATCCACAGCTTGAACTCGAGATTTTTTCGTTTTGAATAGAGGGATATTATCTATCCACCACAAGTCATGTTGGTCTTTGGTTTATCTCTTGATTAATCATACGTCATTTGTCATATATATATATATATATATATGATTAAATAACCTCATTTAATGTGCTTAAGTAAAGAACACAATCATGGAACTTTAAGCTCATCATTGAAAAACATTGTTGACTCTAAGCTTCAAATTTGGATAGAAATTTTCTCACAATCACAATTGGAAGATTGATATTAAATTACATACATGCATTTTGTAATTATTTTGAGTCTGGACGTAGAAACCACCCGTTCATTAAAAGTGGCTCGAAGTTTAGACAACGTTTCCTATTTTAACTAGGATCAAAGATTGTACTACCTGGAAAAATACATACAAAAAATAAAATTTTGAAGTGAAAATATGGTTAGGAAAATGCAAAAATGGAGGAAATGGACAGCAACAAATATTCTCTAAAATAAAACTGTCAGATTTCTAGCATTATTTTTTCTGTTAAAAAGAAATTGCCGGTGCCGCTACGAGAAAGACTTTTCAGTAGGAAAAAATTCCAACTACTCAGTCTACTCGATCTATTTTTCGCGTGGTCATTAAATTATAGACTACTTTATTTATTAAAATTACAAATGACTCCAAAAATACGGACATAATCAGGAGGATAGTTCGGTAATTTCACACTAAAACTGCCAAGCGTTAATGTGAATTAAGATGAGAAGAAGCAATCTTCAACCTTAGCAATTAAGAAATACCAGTCTGAGTGAAACGACCAAAATACCATAGAAAAAGAAGAAGAATACTTGGGAGCAGAAGCAACAAAGATTCAGAGAAATGGCGTTGCAGTGGATGATACTGTCGTACGTGGTGGCAGCAGAGGCTGCCGTAGCAATTCTCCTGACATTGCCCTCTCCAAAAGCAATCAAATCTCGTATCGTGTCATTAATTTCACTCACCCTTCAGCCTTCACTTTTCATCGTCCCCTTCGCCGGTTTTCAGCTCCTCGGTACATATACTTAATACTCTTTCTCTTTTATTTTGTCGAGTTGGATCTTATCATTAATCTGCCAATTATCACTGGACTTAGGGTTTTGAATTTTTCCTGTTTACTCTTTTTGTTTCTTGTTTTCTTTATTAGATATATATTGGAAAAATGAGCATCGGTTGATGTGCACGGGTGAGATCTGCACTGCTGCCGAGAGAGACCGCTACGAGAAATCCGTAATTTCGCTCTTTCCTTTTTTTTCCGTAAAACTTTCGAACCCCTATTAGCTGATTTTTACAGGGTGCGTATATATTAAAATGAAGTTGTGAATTATTACGTCTAGTAGAGTGGATAAACGAGTTGTTACATTTGTGTTATTAAATTTTATAAGTGGCGTGCTGCCTCATTCTTTTTTAAATCCATAAAGCTTGAAGTGGAATGATTACAATATTTTGAGATCTAAACATTGAGGAAATCTCAATATGTGATTTTTGAACTCTTACTTGTTAGGGAAGAAACCTTAGGGATTACATCCGTATATGATCAGAAATGACATCTGAATCTCTTCGCTTTGTGGAAACATAAGAGGCGAAACATTCAGCACAGACATCCTTCCCCCAGTAGGTGGAACACACAATCTAATACCAATGTTTAATTTGGAAAAAATTCCAAATACATTTTACCCAAGTGGAGATAGTTAAAGCTAAAGAAAATTGAGTGGCACATGAATGCATCTCTCAGAGAGAGACAGAGAGAATCCACCACCAAACGGCTAAACTCATATCGATTTTCTTTTAGTATGAGTATGACTCGTTACTAATTTCTTTTGTTTCAAGGGAACATCCTGAACTTAGACAGGTAGAAGGAATTAGAACCAACTGTAGTTTAGTTTAAAGTCTATTTGCTTTGTTAATTACCTTTTGTCCTTAATTTGAAGGACATAATAAGAGAATGTTGTTTGATGTAAAAGAAAAAATGAAATGATGATTGGCTTATTCGAGCTTAGTTGCAGCGTTTTTCCTGGTTTAGAACAATCTTTCAAGTTTTCAAAAAATGAAGATGACAATGTTGCTCTGTTTTGAATGAAAAATAGACCTGATCTAGACAGTTTTGCTAGGTATGTTTAGCTCTAATAAGATTGTAGCTTTCTTGTGATGGGTAACTAGTGATGTAATGGTGGAAAACGGTTTTAAGATTTCTTAAGGGGCTGCTTTCTTAGGTAGTCTAGAGTGTTCATAACAGTATTATTGGCACGCAGTCTTGCTCTCTGTTGGTAGTAGGTTTTTATGACTAACCGTTGTTTTTATTCTGCCTTTATATGGCTTTTGGGTATTGTCTCTTCTTGTCTATATTTTTGTTAATATGGTGCTTATGCTTTTCTGAGCCGAGGGTCTATTGAAAATAGTCTCTCGAACCTCACAAGATAGGGGGTAAGGTCTGCATGCATACTACCCTCCTCAGACCTCCTCAGACCCCACGGTGTGGGATAGTACTAGATAGGTTGTTGTTGTTGTTGTTGTCAGCATTGCATGGTTGTACTATTTAGAGACTCGTGTCTTTTCAAATTAAATTTATTTTTCCAAAATTTGCCCTTATTTACCCATTCCAATGTGTCAAGGTAACAATTAATTAAGGTTAAATTAGTTAATACATCTTTTTTTCTCTAGGAGTTCGTATTTCCTTAATGGGTGTGCCAAAGGTGAAATGATCACTTATTATGGACCGGAGGGAGTAGTTCTCAAACTAGTTCTTCATGATTACTGTCCTGATTGATAAGGATTCCAATGGTGTGGTTTCCTTGTATTGCATAGGTCCGTTTTTCTGTCTGTATAAACTTCTTTGATCTCCCCTCATTTTATGCAGATTTACAAGGCTCAAAGAAATGCTATTCTGTGTCTGGCAGCATGCCTTCTCTACTGGTATATATGCAAAATCCCTTGCGACTTTGTATTTTGATACTAATATGGGCTTTGTAGTATCCAGTTCATAAGCAAAGTGTTTTTATGTGGGTATAGGTGTATCTATCGTGTCTGCAAGTACTATAAGGAGATTCAGAGCATTGAGGAGGTGGAAAAGAGACTCAAGGACGAGTAGAGTTTTCTTGGCTACCGCACTTCCACTGCTATTTGAGATCTAGTTGAAGCTGAACGGTGCCTAGTGACCTTTTAATGACTTTGTAATGTGATATGAATTTTGTGTTCGCTTTGTTACTGCCATCTTATGGCACACATTTGTTAGGTTTCTATGTCTTCCTCCTCGAGGTGGTTCCTTTTCAGTCGAAAAACATGAAATGTAATTGGTTTCTTGTATAATTTAATGAAATAAGCAGTGATAATGAATATCTTGCAAGTACATTTACCTTTAAATGAATATAAATAACTTAAAAATCTCTCATAATATACATTTTAAATTATTTATCTATTCAAATAACATTAGTTGTTACATGAATCTTTAAAAATATCTTTTTTGGTTGTAAATTTGACACTCAAATGCAATTTTTGATCGATAGGCCAAACGCAAACGCATGCCTCTACATAAACTATCACCAACCGAGAGTACTTGTGAATATCTATATACAAAAGTAGTTCTCAAAATAAGCAAATCTTGTAAGCTTGACCAACCCGTCACAGAGCTGCAGCAAGCATGAAGACACAAATGGGAGATAGGCACTCTTCATTAGAACTCAAATAGCTCTGACATTTATAATAAAAGAGAAAGCCCAAAGCCTGCTCTACATTTTTACAAGCTGTAAGGATCAAAACATCATTCATTTCAGTTACAAACTGCCTCATTGAGTCTGCAGATCTTTTCAGCATATGAAATAAATGAATGTCTCAATCGTTAAACAAATGATATTCTCCCTTCCAAATAAGTAATTTGTGAATGATGGTGTTTAGCTACTAAAAAGACACAAGGGGGCTGCAGATCTACAAGACAGGAACACCTCTAAAAGTCCTTGTGTCCTCCGCTACTAAAAAAACTTAACGGAGCTTTTGCACACCAAGTTGGGAGCTGATATCTCACTCTACCTACACACAGGGAGCAAAATAATTCTAGCTGGCTGCATTCAAGGAGTAAAATCAATTTCCGTACTGGAGAATGAATCGTCCTCAGCGATGCAATACATCTTTTCCTTCTCTTCGTTCCACATTACTACTTCTCGTACATACCTAAATGATTCATCAACAGATGTACTTTGAAGAGCCCTAGTCGGCCAAACAAATAGCTTTTTGCCAGTGATTGAAGCATAGAGCTGCTTGAACTTAACAGCAACATAATAATATGCTTGATTTGCCAAGGCTTGATTGTTTTGTCTCTGTCTCAAAGGTCTAAAGTCATGAAACCAATCACAGACTGTCAAAGGAACTTGGTTGATTTTGTTTTCAAAGATATCATATTTATTTAGGAGGAGCACAAAAGAAGCTTCCTCAAAACTAGTATGTCTAACTAAACTCTCAAATACATCTCTGCTTGCCAACATTTTATTTTCTGAGGTACCATCACCTTGGGTCCAAGCCAGGTCATAGTCACTCAAGGCCACACAAAAGACTACCACTTTGACATCTTCAAACATTTCAAGCCATTTGCCACTATCATGGACTCCCTTGGAACTGATACGGATCAATTGATACCTGAAGGAAGACAAACAGAAGAAAGCGGGTGGTCACTAAGGGGCAATAGGTTCACTTTAGCAAACAAATATTAGCTATGCAAAAAGAGTTACTTGGTCCAAGGAGGTTCGCTTTCTAAGTCCTCGTCGTAGATCTCAGACATAGGGCTGTGATCATCGAATGAGAATTCAAGAGAAGCAAGTCCATTGCTAGGAGCCACCCCTTCAGCATATAAAATGTCATTTTCTGAAGGTTCGTACTCATTACTAGATATCTCGATGGCCTGGAAAAAGTAAGAACACATTGACTGGCAGATGCAAGCTAAAGGCTTCCAGATAAGCTTTATCAAAGATGAATCTAAAAGGTTAGCAACCTCTAGTAAGCAATTGCAGAACCCCTTAAAGTATCAATATCATTGAATTTGAGATAGAGTAAAGTACGGAGCACACTAGATTGAAAGACAATCTCTGAAGAAATGTACTTTGACAGCCATTTCAAATATAAGTAGCCTTTGTAGACTTGTAGGTTGACGATGACTCAATGTTGTTTAGCCCGTTAGCACTGCAATTCAGTGTTTACGCTTACACAATATAGGCTATATCTATTAATTCGTCAATCCAATTTAAAAGCTGCATTCTTTCAAGAATTATACCGTGCTTCTGCAATATCACATATTGCATGGACTCTATTTCATTTCCAAGCTACAACACTTCAGCAAAGATGTGGCAGTATTCAAGAAAAACAGACTTGAGATTGCTGTTTGCCTTGTTGTTTTAGAAGTATTTAAACTTTTCCACTAATGACAATAACTTAAGAGCCTGTTTGGTTGGTGGAATAAAAGATAATCACCACATTTACATACATTTTGGCTGTTTTTTTCTTTTTTTATGCATAAGTTATGGAATATATGCATTATTTTATGCGGAGTAGAATGTGGAAAAAATATGGGCATTAGTAGTACATGGATTAAAATGAAAACGACAAAAACGCCCTCACACTCTTTAGATTATCCATGTAGTAGTACATGGATAATCACCACATTAGTTCCCTACAATTACATACATTTTGGCTGTTTTTTTCTTTTTTTATGCATAAGTTATGCGGGAATATATGCATTATTTTATGCGGAGTAGAATGTGGAAAAAATATGGGTATTAGTAGTACATGGATTAAAATAAAAACGACGAAAATGCCCTCACACTCTTTAGATTTATTTCTTCTTTTTTCCTTGAAAATATCCGACAAGAAATAATCTTTGCATTACGATCCCTACATTAGTAATCCAACAACAACAACAACAACAACAACTACCCAGTATATTCCCACCAGGTGGGGTCTGGGGAGGGTAATATGTAGACGAGCCTTACCCCTGCCCGAAAGGGCAGAGAGGCTGTTTCCAATCGACCCTCGGCGTATAGGATAAAAAAAGGGAAAGCTGCATTAAGAAAACAAAGGTAAAATTAGAGACACAAGCAAGACAAAACAAAATAATAAAGCATAAGTACTCCCGCAAAAATAACGTAAATAATTATGAAAGCATAAGCAACATAAATACAGTCGCATGCAATAATAACAAGCAGTGACTACCATACTAAAACACTAATCACCTATGAGCCCCTAGCCTACAATCTTGATTCTAGACCTCCAGACTCCCCTCTCAAGGGTCATGTCCTCGGTAATCTGCATTCTGGTCATGTCCTGCCTAATCACCTCTCCCCAATGCTTCTTAGGCCTCCCTCTCCCTCGCCGACCACCAACAATCTCCAGCTGCTCGCAGCTCCTCACCGGGGCATCGGGGCCCCTCCTCCGAACATGCCTGAACCACCTCCGCCTCGCTTCCCGCATCTTCTCGTCCACCGGGGTCACCCCTACCTTCTTACGAATAACTTTATTCTTGATCTTATCCAGCCTGGTGTGCCCACACATCCACCTAAGCATCCTCATCTCCGCAACCTTCATTCGCTGAACATGCGAGTTCTTCACGGGCCAGCACTCTGCCCCATACAACATCGCAGGTCTAACCACGGCTCTGTAGAATTTCCCCTTGAGTTTGTGTGGAATTTTCTTGTCACACAGGACCCCTGAAGCGAGCCTCCACTTAGACCACTCCGCTCATATCCGATGGGCACACCCCCCTACATTAGTAATCCATGCCTCACAAATCTCTGCATAACTTGTTTTCTAACCAAACTACCCCTAGGAGTATGTAATAGAGGAGGTCGTTGTATTTGAACCCTACGTTTTTAGAAAATGGAGTGCTTTAGCACATTATATTTGATGGTAATCAAGGTAATATAGGCATGCTTGAAGAAATCCACATGATAAAATAGAGAAGCTTGGAAAACAAATTTTCTAGTATAGGCCTACAACATCTGAGACATGCCATACTAAAGGCTCCATGGAGGTAACCTATGATGAGCATCAAATATTCCATCAAAAAACAGAAAAAAACAGTATATACAAAGTAAAAGAAAAATATGGTCATAAAGCCCAAGATCAGTAGCTAGATCTAGTAGTTATAAATATAAGCTTTCTGTTCAAGGCTGTAGCTAACTATTCTTGCTAAATCAATCCGATTGCTGATAAATTAAGCATGCATCAAATCAATCAAGAGGCAAGTTCTGTAAGTTCCCATTCAAATTGTACCATGATCTTGTAACATCATAATCAAGTGCGCAGTGAAAACATAACCTTGACATGAACTGTTAACTCATTTACTCTATAATGGCAGCAAATGTTGACCTTATTATTAAGTGGTAACATCTGGACCCTCTAGTGAAAATTCACCCTAACTTGTTTTACTGTACAAATAGTAATTGTCAAAAAAGACTTTGGCAAGTAAATAATAAATTCAATATGCAAGGTAAGCTCCTGATGCTATTTATAGTCTACACCATGCATTTTCAGTTTCCTCTCTTCATGATAAAATCAAGTAATAGAAACATCAATCCAAATAAATTGTGTAGCTACCAACTAGATGTCAAATATTGATTTCGTAATTCAAGCAAAAGATACTTCTATTCAATAATCTTAGAAATTCGAAACTAGATGTATTAGTACCTCACCACTTATAAATGAAGTATTCACTCATGAATATCCTTCATCATACCAAATGACTCTCATTTACATCATCTTCATTCATATACTTGAATGTGACTCTCATTACATGCTTACAGATAATTTAACAGTGTTTACACATTTTGACCAGATGTATTTTAACATATATTTTTCATCTAATTTCATGTAACTATAAGTGCCATGTCTCAAATTGCCACCACTAAACCACCTGCTATCCAGTAAATGCACATATTATTTTATGGAAACAAAGTATTAAACAAGGTATACCTTGTCCAGGAAATATTTAGCAGTATCAGGAAGAAAACGCAGTTCATCCCTTCTCTTGTACGTTTCCTGGATGGCAGGGTCTTTCCAGATTTCGTCTACAACTGGAGCATATTCACGTGTAGCAGCAGGAAAGAAAGTATCCAAATCTCCCATAGCTATGATTTCCAGTAACCAATCAGAAAAATGTTTCACTCTTTGATTGACTGAGTAGATGCAGCGCCTGCTCCCATCAGTTCCAGCATCAACTGAATTAATTTCACAGTACCCACACAACAACAAAAATTTAGATGTTGCCCACATGATATATATCTGTTAAGGAGAGGATTTCCTTTGTGCTTATAAACAACACATAGATATAAAGGCATAGACACACACATAAATCTCTGTGTGTGTGTGTGGAGAGGGGGGGTCAGTGAAACCTTGTATATTTTATAGTAATGTTTCCCCAAACCACTAAACGAGCAAAGTTGAGCGCCGAGTAGGATAATTCATTTAATGGCTAGGGCTTAGGAATATGCTTAACTTAATTAGCCCTTTGGAATTATGAAAAACCACCACATAGATTCCACTGGTCAACATTTGACAAGCTAACTTTGACATTAAATAAAGGCCATATCCCATCCTTTAAGATCATAACCAGGATGAAAATATATGGAAACAAGCCCTCAGACCCACTCTGCTCAGTGTATATACATAGTCAAATCAGAAAGAAAGCAAACTTAAATTTTCTGGCTATCAGCATTCACCTGTAGCCTGTAGGAAGATGCTTTTCCCCATGTACAAGCAGGTGCAAGGGAGAGAGGTTCTATGCCTTTCTTCTAGTATTTCTAACTAAATGCTTTCACACATTGTTCCTGCTTATTAAAACTAGCTATCCTTTGCAGGCCTTCACTTTTATCAACTCAAAAATAAATTAGGATTACTACCCGAATGGGTGCAACTCAATTCAGCTTACGTTCAACCAGGAAGGAATGTATAGAATACCTGGTGAAAGATTTTCCATCTCCAAATCACAAGTTTTCTTATCCATCAGGACCTCCTCCTCAAAGTGCTCTCGTCCCTCGAGTAAGACACTCAGGTATCTATAGATGTTTTTTTGAATAGTAAGCTTGATATTCTGTACCTCTTCAACTGTGAATTTACTTTTAGATATAAACTTCACCTGTTGTATTGAAAGAAGATAAGGAATACAATTGATTAAGAGCTAATCATGAGATAAAGATTACAAGGTTTGGCAACAGCAGCAAATAGGCAGTTTCCTGGTTCAGACGTGGTTTATGCTGCACGGACTCTCCAAAGTGCTCCTGCACCGTGTCAGATCCTCCAAAACTACACTGCTTTTGGAGGATCCGACACGCAGCCGGTAACATTTTCGGAGAGGACGTGGTAGTCATGCGAGGAAATGACAGAAGCAACTTAATATAAACCATTAACCAAGCATGCTTGATCTGTGTTCCCCTGGAATCAATGTTCCCTACTTAATACTACAATTTACCAAGAAGGAATCAATGTTCCACCAAGATAATTTGAATTGCCGAAAAGAAAACTCAAACAAAATCAACCTGAGCAATTTACCAAGAAGGAAGCCAGCACTTTTTGTTTGAAACTTTGAATATTGAAAGGAAAAGAGTCAACTTCAGTGCCTACATTCAACAAGTTTTTAGTCTTTGAAACTCAATAACATGAATGAAGATTACTAACTTGTAATAGGATGAAATGTTACTAATTTTCACTTCAAAAAGCAGGTAAAAAGATAGAGAATCCATAGTTTTAAGCTTTCTTCTCAAAAGGCTATCTGATATATTGTGAGTAATGGAGAAAGGCCCTCGCTTAAAGAACATCATAGGAAACTGACAAGCTTCTTATTCAAGAAATTTCCACTAACTTATCCAAATAACAGAAGATATATGATTTTGTAGCCTACCTGCTTAAAAATGGTGCTTGTCCCAGATCCTTCCAGCCCAAACAACAAAAGTTTCTGCAGTCTACCTTGCTCCAAATACTCAGGTATAGACCTACCTGAAAAAGCAGTCGCATCTTCTTTTGGCTCGTGAATATTTCCAGGTGGAACAGGCAATGAAAACAACGAACAAATGAAACGAGTAGATGCCTGCCTAACAAAAAGCACAGCTGTAATTAATTAAAATATGGACATTAAATAATTTGAAAAGGATCATAATGTCCCTCAAGTGGAAACTTTTACTTCAAAGGATTACGAGAGAACCTTTCCCCATATGTTTCCTCTAATGTTATTTTGACCTTCTTCCTCATAGGATCCATCATCGTATACCCAAAAGTGAGTACCTCGTTGACACTGAACCTTGGCTAACTGAGAAAAGAGGAAAAGATTTCAGCACAGATAGCTAGTTTTAGTTCCAGTCTTATAAGACACCCACCATCTCTAGAAATTATATCTCCATTGTATTCCAGAATGTGATGTGAACACAGGAATCCAGTATTGAGCATGCCGAAGCCACTCTCATTCAGAATCGTTATTATACCAAAATATATGTTTGAGCAAAATTAATTAGTATATCATCTACTTAAGGGTATCCTTCAAGATGGAAGATATTGAAACTCCTTAAAAAGATGCGGCCTAGCTTTGCTAATACAATGAGTGGGAGGGTCAGGGCTAAAATGGGTTCACACCCTCCCAGCCTCTCTCGCTTTCTGCAACAATTGAAAAGATGCTACTTGAACTGCATCATTTGAAGTTGCAAGCTTGCTTGTGTTTCGTGGCAGTCCATTACATGAAACAGTCCTAAACCTTCCTTCAACTACAGCACTCTTCAAGCAAGCACATAATTCTCGTGTCCATATCCATTAGAATCTTACATGCGTCGGAATGATCACAGCTAGCTACCAGCAAAAGCCGATTCTGATAATGATATGTAAAGCTTCCGTGTCTCAGAAAATAAGTGATAACAATTAAATTATTCAGAAGCCTCTACGAACTACAGAAACAACAAGCAGAAGATCTGTGGAACAATCATTTCACAATCTCTAATCAACACGGAACATCAACTAAAGCTAAAAATATGAAATCCATGATAAAATGATTCGATATGCAAGGAAACTTCAGATAGCATTTCCCAACATACAATTAAATAGAATTGAATATCTAATTGCACGCTCAAATGGAGCGAGTGCATGCACCAGAATATTCTGAATAATCCAATATTTGAATTTACTTTACCTTCAGAACCCTGAGCTCAACTTTTGTAATCTCACGGCCATTGATGAACACTTTCGTATTTCCTTTACTAGCATCAACCTGAAGCTTGCCACCCACATTCAGTTTTGAACTTATTATCCTGTCTGGCTTCTCTCCCTCCTATAAGATAACATGTCAAATCCAATAACCAACAAAATGCCACAAATAAATGATATACACAATACCTATGCAAATTGACAAAAGCACAATAAAAACTGTTGTTACCTTTCCCCAAAGCCCCGAATCCTTGTCATACCAATACTTTCCAGGTCTCAACTTCTGTGGCGGAATTGCACATCCAAGCAACTCTACTAATTCCTCCTCCCGCAATGGCCTCCCGTTGACCCACACCTGCTCAGGTTGAATTTGGTTCGCCAAGCACTCACTCTCTGCCTTCATTATCAGCTTAACTTCCAGGGGACTACAGATTTTCGCCAGCAAACGAGAACACTTACCCAATTTTTCTCTGTTAGCCTCATCTATAGGCTCTCCTATGCATCCCACACACTTCCTACCCTCTGGCATTGAGCCCATAGCTTTAAGCAAACAGTTTCTACAGTACCTAGCACCACATACAATGCAAAATTCTCTCTCTCTTAACCTGTTATTCTTCCCACACCTACTACAGACATGAACCCTAGCCTTAACCCCGAGTCTATCGTTTTTTCCATTTTTTTCCCCTTCCGGTAATGATTTATCACCAACATCAACAGACGACGCAGAATTATACTCATTTCTATCTACGTCATCATGTTTATCATCATTATCATTTTCATATTCATTCTCTGCAGTTTCATCAGTATCAATAGCCGGGACATCACCGCTATGATTTAACTCCGAAAGAGATTGATCCGTTGGGATTTTACTATCAGATTCCGAGCTGGAATTCATGCGCAGCCTTGAAGCCGAAGACGAACTTCCGCTTCCGCTTCCGCTTCCGCTTCCACTACTGTTTTTCTTCACGTGCATAGTGAATTTGGAATGAACGGACGGTACCTTACGGAATTTGGGAAGTTTCGTGAGGGTACTTTGGGAAGAAGAAAGTGGATCAACTACAGGAACAGGAAAATCCAACGGAGGACCTTTATACTCAATAGCGATAGAGTAGTCGAGTTGCTCTTCGTCCGGTAAGGGAGCTCCGGCCGGCAACATTCACCGGAGAAGGTCTTGCCAAGCGTCAGAATTGGAATCAGCTAACGGCTCAGTCATGTGGAAATCAGTAGAAGAAAGAGGAAGAAGAATCAATGTGAAATGGAAATAATAGTGACATGGTTGCTTGCCAAATTGGTTAGGTTGGGATTTTGGTGTGTGTAACTGAAACTGGTCCTTTTGGACAATTAAGGACGGTGGCCAGGTGGGCGTTCGTTTTGAAAATTTAATTAAATGCATTGTAAATTAAATTACTAAAAGCCGCCTACAAATTGGTAAAGCCTGATGCAATTGCAATTTGGTAACTCCGTTTTTTTTCCCTTTACAAATTGGTAACTACGTTCTCCCTCTTGAAATCTTTTATCTTATGAGTCATATAAATTCTTTTTACTAAATTTTTGTCAAAGAGTATTATTCACAAATTCATATGGATTAACCTGTAGTATTATATCATTTTATTTTTATATTTTCTCTATATATATACACATATGTATGTATATTGTAAAATATTTTTTTTGCAAAATACATGTATTATGTATTCACTGATTTGGTATGCCATACACACATCACGCACAAATTATGTTCCATAAAAAAAATTGAATTTGACGTTTCCTTAAACTCTGTATAATTTGGGAAGTAAAGGAGGATCCAACTCTCAATAGTGTTAAAGTAAAGATGTAACATGGGGTGTTTCTTAACAGATTATTCCAACAACTAATAAAATTCGTTATGGTGCATGTCCATGTGTTTTCTGATAGCAACATTAGCCTAATTGCTAACTAGTAAAAAGAAAATGTTATAAATAGAACTCTAATTAGAGTGAATATAGAAGAGTTCTATTTTGAGGCTAAGTCTTTTCTTCTCCTATAAATAGAGGGGTCTTACCCCATTGTAAATCATCCCAAAGTATCAATAAGAATACTCCTCTCTCTACTTTTCTCTCTATTGTTCTTGTTCTTATATTATTTCATTACACGTTATCAGCACGAGTCTCTAACCAATTGAATTTAATATTCAGCAATTATCGCTCTCAAAATCTCGAGTTGCAATCAGATTCACCCACTCTAATTCGTGTTCCGTCGTTTGGGTTTTTCTATTCGAGTGAAACGAGATTTGTGATATTTTGGTTTCTGAAATTCTTCAATTTTTTTCTTTCTCGTTGTTTACTTTTGTTTTCTTTTTGAATGTGAATTTCCAAGCAAAAGAGTGTAATAACGATTGCTACTGCTCCATATGAGAATTTCTATACGAAAAAATAGAAGAGATGGTATCATCATAAAATAATGCAACGGGATGGAAACTCAAGAGGTATATTTGATATCACAACATTTATTGGTATATCTTAAAGGTAAGTAATTTACTTTTCCCTTTCAAATTCTTGAAATTCTACGATTTGATTTCATATACAAACATAGACAACAAAGTTTGATTATAACTCTAATGGAGTTTGTAAGGAATTATAACCACGTGAAGTGGTAAAAGTTCTATGTCTTGCCATGATTAAATTCATGTATGATTGTGGGCAAAGAATTGAAAATTCGTCCCATTGAATTTGCTTCATTCTCATTCCCTTTAGAGAATGTGATAGCAGTATGTGATAAGTCTGAAAGAAGACAAAATTATTACCGTGAAGGTATCAATGGATGTGGACGTGGCAATAGACGGAATTATAATCATCATCATTGTGATAATGAGAATAATAAAGATTCTCAAAATAATCTTTCACTTTATGAAAGTAATATTTGACATGAGATTGTATATAGCACATACAGATGATTATGATCCATTCCCTGAAGTGAATGTGATAATTGTAATAAAGCCCGTAAGTATGGACACACTCTTGATGTAATTTTGTTTTATGTATGACATTATGAAATGAAAGTTCGTTGCCCTTGAAATTTCGGGCAAGAACTATATGACATGGGTGTTGGATGCTGAAATCCATTTGGATGCAATGGGTCTTGGAGACGCCATTAAAGACAGAAATAATGCATCCACCCAAGACTATGCTAAGGCCTTGATTTTCTTGCGCCACCACCTTGATGAAGGTTTGAAACTGTGCTAAGGCCTTGATTTTCTTGCGCCATCACCTTGATGAAGGTTTGAAAATTGAATATATCACAGTCAAAGATCCACCTATCTTGTGGAATGGCTTAAAGGAGAGATATGACAACCTGAAGTCTGTCACTCTGCCACAAGCACGATATGATGAGAATCCAAAAGTAAATAGTTCATAAACTATATGTTATCGCTGCGGTGGAAAAGGGCACTAGGCGAAAATTTGCCGTGTACCAAGACATTTGGTTGAGCTTTATCAAGCATCTCTAAAGAATAAAGGCCCTGAAACCAATTTTGTCTCTGACGACAATTTTGACATCACCCACTTGGATGTGGCAGACTTCTTTGAGCACCCTGAGGGGAAAATAGACCACTTAATTGGTGATGGATCTGTGATGAAGGAAGATGGAATTGTTTGATTTTATTTTACTTATTTGTATTAGTCAGTGAATAAACTAATAGTCATTAGTATCAGCTCGTATTAATTAGTTTATGATATAACGTTAGTACTAGTTCTTTAGAATGTTTCAATATGCTTAAATTTCAAAGATATTTTTATTTTCTAGTAGAGTTAATCGACTAACCTAACAATTAATCGATTATCTAATATTTCGCATTAAAACTGGATTTTTCCGCAAGCTAAGTTAGTCGACTATCTGATTTAGATAGTCGACTAACCTGATGACTGTTTACTAAGTTAGTCGACTATCAACTTAGTTAGTCGACTAACTAATATTTCGCATTAAAACTGGACTTTTCCGCAAGGCAAGATAGTCGACTATCTGATTTAGTTAGTCGACTAACCTAATGACTGCTTCCCAAGATAGTCGACTATCAACTAAGTTAGTCAAATAACCTCAGCAGATTTTGAAAATATTGTTTAAATATGAAACAAACGGATTGAATTTGTTTATTCTCATGTTCGTGTATTTCTTTTGTATGTCAAAACCATGGGGAAGCAAATATGGATATCTCACAAAGCAAGCTTGGATCAACGTCCAATTGTAAAAATATTTGTTTAGTTGATTCATGTACTACACATACGATACTCAAAGAGAAGAAATATTACTCTCATTTAAGTATGTGTAAGGCAGATGTTACTACAATTTCTGGTAGTAGTAAATTAATTAAAGGCTCCGGAAGAGCAACTATAACTCTGCCTAAAGGAACAACATTTTAGAGAATGCAATGTTCTCCTCCAAGTCTAAAAGGAACTTGTTGAGTTTTAAAGATATCATTCAAAATGGATATCATATTGAGACAATAGATGAGAATAATCTTGAATTCCTCATTTACTCATGAAAACGAGGCTGCCCACTTCGGTTTGGGGTCACGCCATTTTGCATGCAGCAATGCTAGTTCGTCTCAGAACGACGAATTATCACAAATATTCCTCGTTGCAATGAGTTTTGGGTCATGAACCTAATATATCCCACTTAAGAATTTTTGGATGTGCAGTATATGTGCCTGTAGCACCGCCATATTGCACCAAAATGGGTCTGCAAAGAAAGTTAGGAATATATGTTGAGTTTGAATAGCCCTCCATTATTCGCTACCTCGAAACATTGACAGGGGATTTGTTCACTGCAGGCATTGCAGACTGTCAATTCGATGAGACACTTTTCCCAAAATTAGGGGGAGAAGTTGGTGAGACCAAACGGGAAATTTTGTGGAAAAATGCATCATTATCTCATCTTGATCCACATACCTCTATTTGTGAAAAAGAGGTGCAAAATATTATCCATTTGCAAAGAATAGCAAATCGAATGCCAGACGCATTTACAGATTTGAAAAAAATCACATATCCCCGCAGTGAATGTGACAACATCTGATTCACGAATACATATTCATTATTGGAAGAATATGAACATGAAATTGGTATTGAATATACCAAGCTCACCCCTAGAAGGAGGTTTGAGATGATATATGAAAATAATGTCATTGTTATGGCATGAATAGTCATCGGTCATGTACCTATTGTACGCCAAAATAATTTGTCAATGTGATTATCAAAAGGACAATAATAATGCAAGAAACATATCTTGCATATAATTTTGACATGACCATAATGATATAACTTTCTCTTTAAAAGAGATATTCACCACATGGATGTTGATGAATTTGTGGTAGTACAAAATTAATTGAGAGCTCTAGAAGAGCCAATTATTACTATGTTGGAGAAACACAATTGATTACCAATAAGGTATTGTGTTGTAGTAAGTCTCAAAGAAACTTATTCAGTTTCCAAAGTATATGCGAAAGCGATTGATTATATTGAGACTATAAATAAAGGAAAGATTTGATATCTTCTATTACTACAACTTGTAGCGGGATAATCTGTATGTGAAAAACTACCCGCTTTATTCTCTAGTTTGTACTACACAAGAATACCATAATAAAGTGGACGTTTATTGATATAAAAACCCATATCATAATAAACTTGAAGTTTATTGATAATTGCACATGTCATGGTGTAAATTTGAAGTTTATCAATATTGATAATTTATTCAGTTGGCATTCGGGTTAGCCATATCATTTTAAGTATGATGTGCAGTAATAGAGAATTCACATGGGTAAATATTAAAGAACTAGAAAGTTCTTTACGAATTCTCTTGTATTACTTGTTCTCATTAATTAATTGACCAACTAAAGAGTTCGGGTTGAATCCCATAAATTCTGGAAATATCAAAGGTGAATATGGGCCCATTCACCTGCCATGTATACCACATATGATGCATCTATGATATGGTTACATGTGCGATTGTTATTAACCCGCAGCCTGGCCGGTGCTTGCGAGGTAAATTGCTCAGTAATATAACTTCGAGCATAATTTCCAGATTTTCTATTCAAGATAGTTCATCTTGATAAGTTGGTTTATATCATAGTTGGTTTAGCAAGATAATTATTGAGTGCCTCCACTTAATAGCTAAACTGTTTCTTATGAGAACAAAGTTATATATATCAGTTTGATATACGTTGTATACGAGAGTATATTATATTCTCCCGTCACAAGTGGTTCAGGGTCAGGAACCAAATAATTTCATCTTATTATTATTGATGTGCGGTGTATATTTTCATTAACACCATAATGCACAAAGATGGACTCTCAAAGTTGAGGAAACAAGTTAGCTTTTCTAACATGAGGGGGAGACATGATAAACACTTGAGAAAAGGTTACATGGGATGAATTATCATTTGTATATATAGATCCTCGAATATCATAATATGAACCTGAAGTTCATAAAAGGATAATTCAATTGCAACATATTGCAAAGCATGCTATACGCATTTGCTGACCCAAAGAAAGTAACTATATTCTCACTGCAAATGCTCATATTAAGTCGCAGAAGGACAAAGTTTTGATACACTTAATGCGTATAGACAAATCGGTTTCAAAATAACTTCTTAATAAAGAAGATGAGCAAATGATCAAAGTGATCATAATGGGGAGGCAAGTGATCTAGAAGATCACATGACATAACACTTCATAAAATCTCATGAGAGATTCAAGTACCTGAATATATGAATAAAGAGATCTCCATGTTATGTCTTTATGAAAATTTACTGGAACCGATATAAAATGTTCATCGACGACATCTATGATAGCGCTAAATATCGATGAGGATCTTAAGTTTGTCGAATACAAACAAAAATATTGGCTAAATGGAAGAGATACAATTCAAGCAGAATTGATTCCATATAAAAGACATGTAGTTTTGGACATGTAGTTCAAATACTTGAAAGTATAAAGTCAATGGTATGTATAATCAGTTTTCGATATCTTATTTGTTTAGCATGACATGAAAACTTGATATGCATCTAAAGTCTATTATATGGCTTATATGACTTAACTTATATGTCAATCCATGAAAGATTGAAGTTGCTTGAAGCATATACAATTCTTGGTCCTGAAGTACCACATCCTAAGTGCAACTTGTGTACATATGTATCTTGCTATAACTATAGGCATGATGGCATCGAGAATACCTCGATGGAGATATTGAAGAGTCATTCCACGACATTATATGAAGATGTTCATATCTATCAAGAATGATAATTTCAAGGTGCGGAATATTTATTCAAATCAATATGGCTGATTTATTTATCAAATCTCTACAAAAGATCGTATTGAAGATGGTGCACAAGATTGGAATGCAAATGCTCAAGGATGTGAATTGATGCTCTTTTCAGGGGGAGTTAATGCGCGTTGCACTCTTTTTCCCTTACAAGGTTTTGTCCCACTGGGTTTTCCTTGCAAGGTTTTTAACGAGGCAACCAATAGACGCATATTAAAACATGTGTACTCTTTTTCCTTTTCTATAATTTTTTTTCCCATTGGTTTTGTTTTAGTTAAGGTTTTAACGAGGCACATTATTGAATAGACATTCAAGGGAGAGTGTTATAAATAGAACTCTAATTAGAGTGAATGTCTATCTTATAGAAGAGTTCTACTTTGAGGCTAAGTCTTTTCTCCTCCTATAAATAGAGGGGTCTTACCCCATTGTAAATCATCCCAAAGTATCAATAAGAATACTCCTCTCTCTACTTTTCTCTCTATTGTTCTTGTTCTTATATTATTTCATAACAGAAAATGAATTATTTACAGTATATACTCTCTTTGTCCATGAAAATGAAATGTTGTAGACAAAGTTGCTTTTTTGTTGGTTGTTGTTATTATCCTGTATTTATAAATAATAAATCTGAAAATTAGAAAGTTAGTTTATAAACGTAAATTTAAGTGAAACAGAAATTAATTCGAGCCTACTGAATTCACAGTATTTCCTTAAGGAATTTAATTCCCTCCTAGTACCCAAAAATATGGATTATTTCCTCCCATGATAAAACAAATTGCACACTGGTGTAGTGTTACTTCAAGCCTCAATGTTTCAGCGAACACAAAGTCCGGCAGCAAATCATACTTACGGATGATTTGTTTGTACTTAAAAACAATGCAGAATAAGGGAGAAAAACTCAGAAATCGAATGAGAATTCTGATTGAAAGGAATGCAATGTATAGCCAATGTTGGATTATTACTGAAGAGGATATCAGATTGCAATTCGTTTTTCCAGTGTATACAGAGTATATATTATATATATTTATAGTGTATACAAAGTGTATATATAATGTATACACAATGTATATCAAGTGTATTTCCAAATTTACTCCCGTTTGTTTCCAGTGTTTCTTCCTCTCCAACTTCTCCTATATATATAGAAGTAATTTTTTGCGATATCTGTTAGAAACTATGCTTTACGCTAGAGGGGGGGTGAATAGCGTATTAATAAAATTTAGCGTTTTCTTGCGGAATTTAAACTTTGCAGGAAGTAAAATAAATGCAGAAAAATAAACTTACACAAAGATGTATATTGGTTGGCCACCAATGTGGTTAGTCCAGTCCCCGAGAGACTCTCTCGAGATTTTTCACTATCTTGTTAAGCTTACGGGTGCTCAACAAACCGTTACACACTTGAGGACACAAGCCTCAAACAGTTGCTCGGAGATCGCAATCTCAAAGACTTCACCCAAGGAAACGCAAGTTCCTTGAAACAAGAGAATCGCAATTCTCTTACAAGTATATCAAATACTTGGACACTCACTTAACTAAAGTACTCCTTATTGAGTAGATATGAGTAAAAGAATATGTTCAAGATCACAACAACTTTAAGCAATAATATGGCTCTCAAAAGCTTTATGAAATGAGTAGAAAATGAAGAACAATTGAATGAAAGCTTATACCAATGTAATGATCAGTTTGTGTATGTTGTTGTTGTTAAAACACTGAAATGAAGCTGTATTTATAGTTGAAAAACTTGGCATTACCGTTGCCTAATTACCAATTAAGAGTTGCTGAAATTACTCAGTGATAATCGATTATTAAGACCAAACAATCGATTATCTGCCAGTCAGTTTAAAAATCAATCCCAGATTTAACGCTTCACAATTTTTTATATACAATCTATAATCGATTACTGGCAATATTCAAAATCAGATAATCGATTACACTAAGTTCATAATCGATTACTTTAGCAACGTTCTAAAAATCACTTCCGGATTTTAAGCAAAACATCGATTATATAAAATCTATAATCGATTACTTCAGCAACGTTCTAAAAATCATTTCCAGATTTTAAGCAAAACATCGATTATATAAAATCTATAATCGATTACCTTATGGTATTTGAAAATCATTTGACAACGGTCAGCTTCAACAATCGATTGTCCTTTGCAACAATCGATTACTTGTTATTTTCTGAAAATCATGAAACTTACTATCTCAGTGATAATCGATTATCTAAGGACATAATCGATTACTTGTTATTTTCTGAAAATCATAAAACTTACTGTCTCAGTGATAATCGATTATCTAAAGACATAATCGATTACTTAATTAAATTTAAAATCACTGGAAGACACTGTCTCAACATAATCGATCACCATTAGTTCATAATCGATTATTTTGAGTATTGAAAAACTTTACCTCAACAACAATCGATTGTCATTTGTTCACAATCGATTATCATGCAGATTTGGAAAAACCTGATGTTCACTGTCTTACTCACAATCGATTACCATTAATTCATAATCGATTGTCATGCAGTCTTGGCTCAGAAACAATCGATTATCATAAGTACATAATCGATTATTTTAGCCCAGATTTTTGAGGCATGTTTAGAAAACATTTTGTCTAATGTAAATATGCATGATTTAAAATCTTTTTGACACAGAACTAAATATGCATGATTTTGGAAAATAGTTTTATGAGAGAGGAGTCAAGTTATAGGATCGAGATTACAGTTTTAGAACAACTCAATAACAATTAAGAGCTATATCTTGAACTTCAATCTTATTCGCAACCATTGTGCGCTTGTACTTGAATTCCATCATATATCAATTTTTGATTCGTTTGTCATTCATCAAAACCTACAAAAGAGTACACGTTTAGTATATTGCATTGAGAACGTGTTTCTAACAATATCAACCCTCCCTCCATGGTGGAACAAGCACTTAGCTTGTTATGGAGCAAGCACTAGTTTGTGGAGCAAGCACTTGCTTGTAATGGATCAAGCACTTCAAAATTCTTATCTTCTACCAATGAGGGACATTGCCTCATTAAAGAGAGAGGGAAACTTAAATTTTACTTAAGATTTCATTTTTCCTCCATTTTTCATTCACCCTCTTTTTAATATATTTCCATATTAAAAAGAAAAATTCAACAATCCCCCACATGAATGGGGAATGACTATATCACGGAAGTATGAATGAAAAACTTGTGTGATTTGCAAGCAAGGATTAATTGCATCTAGATAAGTAGGTTTCTCTTTAAACTTTCTATAGTGAACTTATGTCGAATATATTCGGTCAATCGGTAGAATTGATATCTTTAAACCGTCGAACTTTGGTGTATACCTAGACAACCATAAGTCACACAATCAACCCTTAATCGTCTTTGGTTCTCACTGTTGTATTCGTTTTAACCACGACCACGGCTAACTTCACACTTACATCGGTGATTCCTAAATGTGTCATCCTGTAGATACACTATTTGATATACCACGTATCAAATTTAGAAATCATTAAAAAGCCTTAATGTTTTATCCTTGGTACTGAACATTGTCTCATCATGAGAATGGACCAAAATTTTTGTTTGACATTGTTGAACTGTCATTAATGAATTTGTTTGATCTCCTTGAACCTTGATCTTGGGATCTCCAATCTTCTAGGTAGAGTTACCGCCATAATGACTTGATACATCATCACTTGACTTTACATAGTCAATCGTGATAATTCCTCTAAAGAGTAATTGCCTAACAGTTTTATGTCTCCGTCGTATATGACGAGATTTACTGTTATACATAACGCTCCCAGACCTTCCAATTGCCGCTTGGCTATCGCAATATATGCATATTGGTGCCAATGGTTTGGGCGAAAATGGAATGTCTTCCAAGAAATTCTGGAGCCATTCAGCTTCTTCACCAGCTTTATCTAAGGCTATGAACTCAGCATCCATTGTAGAGCGGGCAATACAAGTTTTTTTGGACGATTTTCAAGATACCGCTCCACCACCAATAGTGAATACATATCCACTTGTGGACTTCGAATAAGTTGAAACGGTGATCAAATTTGCATCATAATATCCTTCAATCACCGCATGATATTTGTTGTAGGTCAAATCAAAGTTTTGGGTATGTTCTAAATATCCCAAAACTCGTTTCATTTCCATCCAATGAGTTTGATCTGGATTGATCGTGTATCGACTCAGTTTACTTATAGCACAAGCTATATTTGGTCGTGTACAATTCATGTTGTACATTAAGCATCTCAACACACAAGCATAATCCAATTGTGATATGTTTTTGCCTTTGTTCTTTGCTAATGCAAGATTCACGTCAATTGGAGTCTTTGCAACTTTAAAGCCCAAGTGCTTGAATTTTTCAAGTACTGTCTTAATATAATGAGATTGGGACAATGCTAGACTTTGAGGAGTCTTTTGGATCTTAATCCCCAGAATTAAATCCGCAACTCCCAAATCTTTTATATCAAACTTGCTAGTTAGTTTAGGCATTTATGTTGGCAATGTTATTACTCATTATCAACATATCATCCACATATAGGCAAACAATGACTATGTGGTTTGGAACATTTTTAATGTATACACATTTATCACATTCATTTATCTTAAAACCATTTGACAACATTGTTTGGTCAAATTTCGCATGCCATTGTTTGGGTGCGTGTTTTAGTCCGTAAAGGGACTTAACAAGTCTACATACCTTCTTTTCTTTTCCTAGAACCACAAACCCTTCAGGTTGTTACATGTAGATTTCTTCCTAAAAATCTCCATTTAAGAAGACTGTCTTTACGTCCATTTGATGAATTTCAAGACCATAAACTGCAGCTAAAGCTACTAGCATTCGTATGGACGTAATTCTCGTCACTGGAGAATATGTATCAAAGTAGTCAAGACCTTCTCGTTGTCTATACCCTTTGACAACCAGTATTGCCTTTAATTTATCAATAGTGCCATCATCTTTCATTTTTCTTTTAGAAATCCATTTACTATCCAAAGGTTTATTTCCAGAAGGAAGATCAACCAATTCTCGTGTATGGTTGTTCAATATGGATTTCATTTTACTATTGACCGTCTCTTTTCAAGACAATGATTCCGAAGAAGACATAGCTTATTTAATGTTTGAGGCTCATTCTCCAATAAGAAAGTCACAAAATCTTATCCAAACAAAGTAGACATTCTTTGGCATTCACTACGTCTTGGATTCTCCTGATTAAATGTACTTTCTTTTATTTCTTTCCGATGTCATTTAGATCCTTCACCAATCGACTCGCATTTCTTTTAATACGGATATATGTTTTCAAAGAACTCAGCATTATCTGATTCTATAACCGTATTATTATGAATGTCGGGATTTTCTAATTTATGAACCAGAAATCGATATGCTTTACTATTGGTCACATATCCTATGAAAACACAATCAACTATTTTCGGTTCTATTTTTACCCTTTGGGTTTAGGAATTTGCACTTTTGCCAAACACCCCCACACTTTCAAATAATTCAAGTTGGACTTTCTTCATTTCCATTTTTCATATGGAATGAAGTGTGTTTTGCTATGGGGTACTCGATTTAGTATCCGATTAGCCGTAAGAATGGCTTTCCCTCCACAAGTTCGGTGGCAAACCAGAACTTATTAACAATGTATTCATCATCTCCTTTAATGAACGATTCTTTCTTTCCACAATTCCATTGGATTGGGGAGTGTAAGGGCTGTTGTTTGATGAATAATTCCATATCAAGATATATCTCTTCAAAAGGAGATTCATATTCACCACCCCTATCACTTCTTATCATTTTTACTTTCTTGTTAAGTTGTGTTTCAACTTTATTTTTATATTTCCTGAATGCATCTATTGCTTCATCTTTACTATTAAGTAATTAAATATAGCAATATCGAGTACTCTCGTCAATAAAAGTTATGAAATACTTATTTCCATCGCGAGATGGTATTGACTTCATGTCACAAATATTTGTGTGAATTAAGTCTAAAGGATTTGAATTCCTTTCAACCGACTTATAAGAATGTTTAACATACTTAGATTCCACACATGTTTGATATTTTGATTTTTCGCATTCAAACTTAGGCAATATTTCCAAGTTAATCATTTTTCGCAAAGTTTTATAATTGGCATGACCCAAACGTTCATGCCATAAATTATTTGACTCAAGTAAGTAAGACGAAGCTGAAATTTTATTATTATTTTCAATAATCATTATATTCAGCTTGAAAAGGCCCTCGGTAAGGTAACATTTTCCTACAAACATATCATTCTTACTTATTACAACCTTTTCGAACACAAAAACGCACTTAAATCGTGCTTAACAAGAAGTCCAGCAGAGACTAAATTCTTCCTAATCTCAGGAATATGAAGGACGTTGTTCAAAGTTACCACTTTGCCGGAAGTCATTTTCAGAAATATCTTCCCACATCCTTCAATCTTCGATGTTGCAGCATTTCCCATGAAAAGCGTCTCGTCGGGTCCAACAGAAGCATATGTAGAAAATGCTTCTCTCACAGCACAAATATGGCGGGTGGTCCAGAATCAATCTACCATTCCATAGGATTTCCTACCAAATTGCATTCAGAAAGCATGTCACACAAGTCATCAACAACGTCATGCTTCACTTTTCTTATCTTTTTTCAGAGCACGATACTCAGTAGATTTATGTCCGGTTTTCCCACAATTGTAGCAATTTCCAATAAATTGCTTCTTGCTTGGGTTGTATTTCGGACCAGAAGCCTTCTTTCTCTTTTTGTTATCTTCAACAATATTTGCTCCAATTATTGTTGAATTTGCACGACCTTTCCTTGCATCAGCTTTATTGTCCTCTTCAATTCTCAATCGAACAATGAGATCTTCAAGGGATATCATCTTTTGTTTGTGTTTCAAATAATTTTTGAAGTCCTTCCACAATGGAGAAAACTTCTCAATTATTGCTACTTGGAATGCTTCATTGATGTCAAGACCTTCAGCAAGTAAATCATGAATAATCACTTGCAATTTCTGGTTTTGGGTAATAACAGACTTGCTATCTACTATTTTGTAGTCCAAAAATTTTGCGGCGATGAATTTCTTCATTCCGGCATCTTCAGTTTGTATTTCTTTTCAAGCATATTCCACAGTTCCTTAGACGTCTCCACATTACTGTAGAAGTTACATAAATTATCCTCGAGACCGCTAAGAATATAATTCTTTCACAAAAAGTCAGAATGCTTCCATCCCTCATTCACGATAAAGCGTTCTTTCTCTGGAGTTTCATCCGGAAGATCAGGGACATCATCCTTGATAAACTTCCATAGACATAGCATAGTCAAATAAAGAACATCTTCTGCTGCTAGCGCTTAAAATCAATCCCGGTAAACTTTCCGGGGTTTTATGCCAGTGCCAACACTTGTGTTCGACTTATCGATGCATTAGCGGTCATCATCGGAACAACTTGGATTCCGTTGTCATTTGCCATTTTTTCTGTAAAATAATAACACAAACAAACGTTTAAAAAACATTTTAAACTTTAAGGGAAAAAAATCACGTAGATTTAATTTCCAACAAACCGCCACGGCGACTTTACTCTCCAAATGGGAGTACACAAAACCACAAAGGTTTTAGTTTCCAGAATAATAAGAATAACACATATACATAAAAAATAATTAAATTCCTTAAGCTTGTTGGTTCTTGTTATTATCCTATATTTGTAAATAACAATTCTAAAAATTAGAACGTTAGTTTATAAATGTAAATTTAAGTGAAACAGAAATTAATTTTAGCCTACTGAATTCACAGTGTTTCCTTAAGGAATTTAATCCCCTCCTAGTACCTAAGGTTATGAATTATTTCCTCTCAGGATAGAACGAGTTACACACTGGTGTAGCGGTACTTCAAACCCTAGTGTTTCAACGGACACAAAGTCCGACAGCAAATCATACTTACAGATGCTTTGTTTGTAGTTAAAAATAATGCAGAATAAAGGAGAAAAACTCATAAGTCTAATGGAAATTCTGATATGAAGGAATACAATGTATAGCCGATGTTGAATTCACTGAAGAGGATATCAGATTGCAATTCGTTTTTCTAGTGTATACAGAGTGTATACTCATTGTATACACAATGTGTATCAAGTGTATTTCTTAATGTACTCCCGTTTGTTTCCAGTGTTTCTTCCTCCCCAAATTCTGATCTATTTATTAGAAGTAAGTTTGTGAGATATCAGCCCTCCCTCCATGGTGGAACAAGCACTTAGCTTGTGATGGAGCAAGCACTAGTTTGTGGAGCAAACACTTGCTTGTAATGGATCAAGCACTTGGAAATTCTTATCCTCTACCAATACTAATGAGGGAAAATGTCTCGTTAAAGAGAAAGGAAAACTTAAATTTTACTCAAAATTTTATTTTTTCTCCATTTCTCATTTACCCTCTTTTTAATATCTTTCTATATTAAAAAGAAAAACTCAACACTTATTTCCCCAAATCAACTCATTCTCTCAAGATTTCTTTCATATCACTCTCTCGTTAATACACCCAATTGATATTTTAATTAAAAAGAAAACAAATTATTTATAGTATATACTCTCTTTGTCCATGAAAATGAAATGATGACAAAGTTGTTTCTTTTCCCAAATCAACTCATTTTCTCAAGATTTCTTTCATCTCCCTCTCTCGTTAATACACCAAATTTCATATCAAAGAGCTAGCAGTGCGGATCGCATATAGATAAAAGAAATGTATATGATCTTATTAAAATTCAATATTGTGTTTCCCATCGATCTATAAGGAGCTAGCTTTACATATTCTTCTAAATATCACCTTTTTCCTGTCAAGAATACAAGAAGTGGGCTTTTCAGTCTTAGAGGAAGAGAGGTGGGAGCCCCCTTTATCGAAGGTTTTCACTTACTATATATACTCAAGGCACCCTTGCCCTTTGCTTGGTTCGACGCCTGCTTGCCTCCAATGTGTCTTGGTTGTTCCTTTAGGTATTGTTCTTTTCGATTCGACGTATGTCGAAAAAAGGGGGGGTAGAGTGGACTATGTTATCTATCACTGCCCGGTCCCTTAGGTGGGACGTTGATAAGTTTGATAGTGATGATCTGATTTCGACCAATACAATTAGTCTCTCCGTTTGTCGGGATCGGTAGATGGATCATGATTGCTACGAAATCGAGCGGAATCTGACTCCTGACTTCTCGTTCTTTAGTTACATTTCTTAGTGTTTAGTCGGGGTGGTGGCATTATTTCGATACTCGTAGACCATTGTGGTGGTTTCAGAACCGCAACGTTGTTTGTCATCAAAGCATCATTTTATGGTTACCGTCATTATGACACACGTTCCTAGGGAATTGAAACATTTCATGCCCCATCAAATTCGCTTGGCAACTCTTGGGTTTCGTGCTTGGAGGATTTATGACTCTTATAAATAGAGGGAGCTTGTCATTCGATTGAAACGCTTCTTTACTTTTTGTTTGGGAGAATTCTGCACATATATTTTCTCTAACCTTCCAAGCTTTCGTTTTCCTTTAATTAACCCAAAACTTCCATCATTTTCTTTTTGTTGTCTTTCTGCCGTCTTATCTGTTTAAAATGGCTAACGATTCCTCTAGCACCGATCTTCCTACCACAGCTCTGGCATAAGAAAGTGCTGCTCAAGCCAACGGAGAGGTGGATGCGGTGGAAGACGAGGAGGTCCATCAATAGTTGAGATTCTGCCTCGCCCTGGGACAGAATTGGCCGACTTGAGTAGTCCCGCAGAGGCAGATCTGGAGCATGTCCCTTCTGTTCAAAGAGAAGCAAACATTGCAGAGTTGAAAACCAGGTGGGGGATTCCCGTCTATGTTGTCATGCGACCGGCGAAGGAACCGACATCGTTTACTTTGACCATCCTGGGTACTGTGTATCTTATGCCTACCCCTTCCTAATTGGATACACGGTTACTCTCCCTTTCCTGGTGGTATTCTTCTGCCGTTTTATGAGGTATTCCCCGCTCAATTTTCACCGTACATGTACAAGCTATTCCTTATGTTGATCAAGTTCACGGAACTCACGATCGTGAGTTCACCTTGGATCATCTGCTCAGTGTCTTCGCCCCTCAGCTTATTTGCGGCACGATGCTTCACATGCTTCCTCGGGGGTCGAGGAGCCTGGTGGTAAGAACGGATGACAAGACCAACTGTCGTTTCTACGAGAACTATTTTTACGTGCGGATTGAGCAAATTGTAGAGGACCCAACGAGATTCCCTGAGAGGTGAAACTTTGCACATAAGTTTTTGTAGTTTTAGTCGATGAGATGCCCGACCGTTTTCTGTTATGGTGCTAAACTTTATCATGTCTTTGCAGCTGAGAAATTGCCCCCTCTGCCTGTCGAAGGTATTCGTGAATGAGCGAGGATCATCCTTCCCTATTCAGTAGGGGTTCGTATATGGTCGACCTTTATGAAAGGTTCGGACGCAGGCCTCTTACAGGTGAGATGATGTTAGTGTTTGCTATTCTTCCATTCTTTTTACTTGGTTCGGGAGGGTGCGAAGATCAAGGGGTCCTTCGATAGATTTTTATCATCCGACCTCATATACTCGCCCTGTCGCGGTACCCATGGTGAAACCTTTGTCAAGGGCTGGTTCAGTTGAGACTACGCCCTTGGTTACTCCTGCTAGGGAAACTTCTCAGGCCGAAGTTGCGACCCACATTGCTCGCCCGGCGGGTGAATCTTCATCTACTGGGGTAGAGGAGAGGCCGTCGAAGAGATGGCTAGTGGAGTTTGAGACTGTGCCCCCAACAACGATTCATCTAGATGACTCTCCTATGATGAAATCTGGATAGGGGGTTGTCGTGGCTCCCTCCCCCCCTATCGGGACAGAACTAACCATTGTCTTGATTCAATAATAGATTCCCACCATTAGCGGTGGTCAGCAACCTATCGTGCCGGAAGATCAGACTTCTTGGGATGACATTATTGTTTCAAACGTACCCTCACTCTCTGCAGTTGGTCTTGTTTCCCCTTTGGCTGCCAAAATAGGGGAAGTTGTAGTGTACAACGATTACGAATCTGAGTCAGACCTCGACCCTAATGATGTCAGGATGTTTGAGGAGGGCTATACTCACTCAATGGTTCGTGCGATGGTTCGTATTCTTAAGATCCCTTCGGATACCAATCTTTTGGGGACACGGAGGATCTGGTACCGCAGTTCATCATGTCATGCTCCACAGCCAAAAATACGGCCGTTCGGTCCATTCCTGATTGATTTGATGGATGAGGTGGTCTCTATGGGCTTAAGGGTATGTTATGCTTACTTTTGCTTTTCCCTCGTCTTTCTTGATAATACGATTTTAACATGTCTTTGCATTTTTCAGACGTATATGGTGGAAGTGGAAAGCATTCACAGGGCCAACATTCGGGCCAAGATTTTCTTGAAGATGTTGGAGAAATATCGTCTCTACCACAACAAGTGTCGCGAGATGCATGAGCGGCTGAAAACAAACCCCGGTAATCGGGATCTTGGTGAGGAGTTGGAGAAAAAAGGACCAGGAGGTGATGTAATCTATCCACATAAGAAGTGTACTTAAGGATCAACTTCAAACTAAGGACGAGGAGATCGAGTTAGGCAAGGGATTCGCAACGGAATGTGAGCATCTGCAGGAGATATTGAGATCAATGCAGTCAGAGATGGATCAGAACTTGATCAAGGTTGAGGCGATGAGCATGGAAGGGATGGAGAAATTGACCGCACTGGAGAACAAGGTCGCTGGGTTGGAGAGCATCGAGAGTGCTTGGTCAGAGGCTTCGGCGAGGGTTTCGGCCCTAGAGAACACCATTCGCGTCCTCTATCCGAACAGGAGTCGGAAAGAGCGATGACTACCCTCATGGAGGCGAGGCTCGAGGATTGCATCATCGAGATTGATCAAGAGGCATCAGTTCTGGGAGATCGGGGTCGCAATACTGGAGGAAGATAATGGGCGATTGTTGGCTCAGATTAAGTCTTCCTCCACCGTAGTTCCCCGCCATTTGCACTAGCTTTAGATTTACGCTGAAGCCCATTGGGATATATTTAAGAGTTTGTGGGAGGTAGGTACTCTAACTGAGACTGCCTATGAAGAAGCACGAGTGAAAGTGTGGGAGGCTCGCGTCAATTGCGTGTATGATGCGGCGACTCTTGAAGCTAATGGGGGTGAGGATGGTGATGATGGAGGGCTACTTGGAGATGGCGATGGTGATGGTGGTGATTACGCTGAATGAAGAATGTTGTCCTTGTCGGTTCTCACTTTCAATTGTTTTTATTTTTTATGGTTGTTCGTCTTCTGTTGTCATTGTTTCATTCCCCTATTCTTTTCATTTTTCTCTTTTTTTTATTGTTCGCTTGGTCCATATGTACGCGACGATAGTCCGCACAATGACTTTGTATAAATGAGACTTTTTTCTTCGTTATTTGCCTTGTACTTCACCTTTATTTTCAATATTTATGGCTTTGGTGTGAGATAGGCACCTGTATGGTGAGTCCCGATCTTTCTCTCCTTCTATATCTCCTAATGGCTTTTGGCCTTAGAAATATTTCGGGTTTCCTCTTGGGTGATGGACCATGTCCTCAAAAGGTGTTAATTCGAACTAATTAAAATAGTGACATGTCATCATTTGATCGTGGTCGAATTCTTCTTTTGGCGAAGGCCCTTGGTCTTAGGGTGTTATTTCGAACTAATCAAAATAACAACCCATCGTTGTTCGATCGAGGTCAAACTCTTCTCTTTTTGGCTAAGGCCCTTGGACTTAAAATGTGTTATTTCAAACTTATCGAAATAACAACCCATCGTCATTCGATCGAGGTCAAACTCTTTTCTTTTTAGCGAAGGCCCTTGGCCTTAAAGGGTGTTATTTCAGACTTATCGAAATAGTAACCCGTCGTTGTTCGATCGAGGTCGAACTCTTCTCTTTTTGGTGAAGGCCCTTGGCCTTAAAAGGTGTTGTTTTGAACATATCAAAACCGTAACCCGTCATCGTTCGATCAAGGTCGAACTCTTCTCTTTTTGGCGAAGGCCCTTGGCCTTAAAGGGTGTTATTTCGAACTTATCAAAAATAGTAACCCATCGTCGTTTGATCGAGGTCGAACTCTTCTCTTTCTAGCGAAGGCCCTTGTCCATAAAGGGTGTTATTTTGAACTTATCGAAATAGTAACTTGTCATCATTCGATCGAGGTCGAACTCTTCTATATCTGGCGAAGGCCCTTGGCCTTAAAGGGTGTTATTTCGAACTTATCAAAATAGTAACTCGTCGTTATTCGAACGAGGTCGAACGCTTCTTTTTTTGGCGAAGGACCTTGGCCTTAAAGGGTGTTATTTCGAACTTATCAAAATAGTAACCCATCGTCGTTCGATCGAGGTCGAATTTTCTTTTTTCGGTGAAGGCCCTTGGCCTTAAAGAGTGTTATTTAGACTTATCAAAATAATAACCCGTTGTCATTCGATCGAGGTCGAACTTATCTCTTTTTGGCGAAGGCCCTTGGCCTTAAAGGGTGTTATTTCGAACATATTGAAATATTAACTCATCGTCATTCGATTGAGGTCGAGCTCTTCTCTTTTTGGAAAAGGCCCTTGGCCTTAAAGGGTGTTGTTTCGAACTTATTGAAATAGTAACTCGTCGTTGTTAGATTGAGGTCGAACTCTTCTCTTTTCGGTGAAGGCCCTTAGCCTTAAAGGGTGTTATTTCAAACTTATCGAAATAGTAACTCGCCGTCGTTCGATCGAGGTCGAAATCTTCTCTTTTTGGTGAAGTCCCTTGGCCATAAAGGGTGTTGTTTCGAACTTATTGAAATAGTAACTCGTCGTCATTCGATCGAGGTCGAACTCTTCTCTTTTTGGCGAAGGCCCTTAGCCTTAAAAGGTGTTATTTTGAACTTATCAAAATAGTAAACCATAATTAGTCTCAGTTTTTGGAGAGCCAAATATCTTCTGGGGGAGTCCCAGTACATCTGGCATTGCTCGCAACTGAGGGTGCATCGTCGGAGAATGTGAAACGTGGTTGTTTCACTTAGGTTCGTTCTAAACACATATTGTAGCTTCCTTGTGTGACTCTGCCTTCCGTCTCCAGTGGGCGGTGTCACAGTTGTTTTGCAGTAGTTTTTTTTGTCTTTTTCACTGAAGTGTTTCTCTATTCGTTCGCATGTGTGACATTTGTGTCCCTACTTGAGCAAATAGAAGAAGGTGAGTTAGAGTGATACATTCCTTGCCCCCGTTCAGTGATCCGATGGAGGAGAACAAGTTGGTATCGTTATTCGTCTTGTTCAACATATCGATGGTTGATGGGGCGAAGATTTCTAAGTTTGATAATTTTGCTCGGCTCTCGTCCCCCTACCGCGTTGTGCCTTTGTACCGCGTAGGTTGGTTTTTCCTTCGCGTTCGTTTTGGTGGATAATCGTATTTCCAGTCTTTGATCTGGGAGAACCTAGAAAACTTCACTAAGAAATCCTCATAGACTGCGCTGAATTGTTTGTCTCAAAAGATATCGAAACATTTTTGAACAAATCAATCAAAGAAGATGAAGGGGTAAATCTTAGTCAGGCGTAATTAATTTTAGATCAAAAAGCTAACAGTGCGAATCCCATATAAGATAAAAGAAATGTAAATAATTTTATTGAAATTAAATATTGTGTCTCTCATCGATCGATAAGGAGATAGCTTTACATATTCTTCTAGAGATCATTTTTTTCCTATCGAGAATACAAGAAGAGGGATTTTCAGCCTTAGAGGGAGAGAGGAGGCATCCCCCTTTATCGAAGGTTTTCCCTTGATATATATATTGAAGGCACCCTTGACCTTCGCTTGATCGGCGCCCGCTTGCCTCCAATGTGTCTTGGTTGTCCCTTTGGGCGATGTTCCTTCGGACTCGACGGATGTCTGGAAAAGGGGGTAGAGTGGACTATGTTATCTATTACTGCCCGGTCCCTTAGGTGGCACGTTGATCATTTTGATAGTGACGCTCAAATTTCGACCAATACAATATATGTTTTGAGTGTTTCTTTTTTAATCCTCTCATAAATATTTTGCCTTTTTGTTACTGAGATTAAGGGTTATCCCAAATAAAACTTGAGATTAGATTTATCCAGTATTTAATTATGGATATTAGCTAAAACTTGAATAAGATTTATACTAAAATCATGGATTATCTATTCCATATAGAAAGTGAAATTATCTATACTGAATTCGTTTCGTTCTTCACTCCGACATCGATCAATCTATCACTCAATCACATGTCGTTCTGTCATTGTCTGATTTTTTGTTGTCTGATCACACTCGAAATTATGTATCTACTTATCGTATTTTTCCCCTGCTCGGTAGTTTTGTAGCAGGTTGTTTCAGAAGTTTTCTAAGAAAAGAAGGAACCGCTATAATAACCACTACGTGCGTTTCATTCTCTTCGATCTTCTCTTTGATTGCTTTTTATGAAGTCGCACTCCTCCCTGCTCATGGGCAACTTCTCTTGCCTGCACATAGATTTCTTGTAAGAGCCTGTCACACTGGGCGGCATTCTCTTCAGTCTCCTGATGCAATTGCGCTATTTCAGCAGTCGAAAGGCCTACTGGGATCTCGTTGAGGTCAGGAAGCGCAGGAGCAGGACTCGCGCAAAAGGCTACTGAAGGGGCGAATGCTGGAAAAGCAAAAGCAACCCCCCCCCAGATTCGGATTCGGCTTTTGAGCCTTTCAACATTTAACCAATTGATCCTTTTGAATATGTATTACGTATTCAAATTCGGTTGAAGGAGAGGAGAAAAAAAAAAGAGATAGAATCCAATTCTTTTAGATACTTTATCTAAGAAACTCTACCCATCTAGAACATAGATGGGGTATATCTCACCAAACTGGATAAAGTTATTATTCTAATCTAGACTCTAAAAGAATATGTCCTGATTATAATTCCATATTAACCTTGTTTTGAACCACCCCATTCTTCATTAACCGTTATCTGCTGATTTTCTTAATACTAGTTTTAGTGTACGTGTGTTGCACGTGTTCATTACGTCAATTAATATAAAACGTGTAAGAAGAATAAATTATTAGAAATTAGCAATTGATGTTATACAAAATGTGATGTTTGTTCAAATGATCAAAATGAATGTTATTACATCTATACAATAGCTGAATTCAATATAAGATGATATTTGGTTGAAATAATTATATAATATTTGGAGTTTAGAGATATTATTATTATTATTATATAAGATAAAAGAAAATATGTTATGTTATTATCTGACTCAACATCTCCTTTATTAATAATATCATAGTACAATAAAATAATAAAATAGTTATTACTTAATTAATTGTCGATTTAGGACAAAAAAAATTTAACGCAACTAAGCGCAGTCTTTCAATTGGTATAAATGAAGTATAGAAACTTTATGCTAATCAGTAATCATCGTCTAAGGAATAAATCAATTTTCAATATTTCTAGACAACACAAAAATAAATTATAATTTTAATTTATCAAGATTCTAAAATAATTATTTTATGTCGAAAAATGAGGTTAAGCTATTTTTATTACAAAAGATATTAAAAGTTTAAAAACGTGTTCTCCTCTACTTTTTCAAGTATATTAGTTTTATTTAAAATTTAAATATCATTTATAGTTAGAATTTTACTTATTATGGATGTAAATTAATTTATTTTTAAATTAAAATTACCATGGAAAATTATGACTTCTAAAAATTTATATCGAAAGTTAAATTATACACTCTTTAAAAGTTGAAAAAAAGAGAGGAAAAAAGTTAACATTCATTGATGATGTCTTCTAGCTAATTAATTATTGAACATATTTGTAAAAGAAAAAGAGACTAGCGATTATATACATCGGAGGTTAAGAATATTTTTTGGAACCTGGTTTGCGAGTTCGTGTGCCACTTGATTGACTTCGCGGTAGATGTGTTGGATTCCCCAACTTCATTATCCGGTACCTACAATCAAAGATAATATTAGTGTGAGGATTATACACATCTAAGTCTAGGAGATTAATGATGTTCGCATTGTTCGTTTCAATCAAAAGCATGTCCACAAGCATATAAATGCCGGTTTAAGGAAAGAATTGAAGTAAGGTGAATTTTGATTGAATTTGATTTGAAGTAAGGTAAATTTTAATTGAATTTAAAGTCTTAAAGGTTAGGACATTCTATATAGTTTAAGTAAGTTTTTAAAAATATATATATATATATATATATATATATATATATATATATATATATATATATATATATATATATATATTTAATTTTGAACTTTTAAATATTAGAAAATAATTAAATAACTATTTTATCTAATATGAAATCTATTTAAAAAGAATTAAAAATGCGAATAAACTCACTAAGGCCATAATTTTATAGAAAGGTAAGGATGGTTCGTTTCTTACGTCAAATTAGAATGAATTTGACACCTTTTGAGATGAAATTAGATTGCATTCAAATTAAAAATATAACATCTCTAAAATTCAAAACATAAATAAAAAGGGTTAAGAAAAGACTCCTAAGTTTTTATTTGATAAGGATCAACATTGCCGAAAAAAAAAATCCCATAACAAAAGTAGTTATGTTATGAAATAATATAAAAGACAAGTAAAATAATGTAAGAACAAGAACAATATAGAGAGAATAGGGAGAGGAGTATTCTTATTGATACTTAGGGATTGTTAGGGATTAATTACAATGGTAGAAGACCCCTTTATTTATAGGGAGGAGTAAACCCTAGTATCTTTCTAATTATGGACATTCACCTAAAATAGGAGATTTTATAACACTCCCCCTTGAATGTCCATTCAATGATGTGCCTCGTTAAAACCTTAACTAAAACAAAACCCAATGGGAAAAAATTAAAGAAAGGAAAAAGAGTACACATGTTTGAATATGCGCCTAATGGTTGCCTCGTTAAAAATCTTGCAAGGAAAACCCAGTGGGACAAAACCTTGTAAGGGAAAAAGAGTGCAACGCGCATTAACTCCCCCTGATAAGAACATCAATTCATATCCTTAAGTCTTCGCATTCCGATCTTGTGAACTAGCTTCTTGAAGGTTGACGTTGGTAGAGATTTTGTGAACAAATCAGCCATATTGTCGCTTGAACGAATCTGTTGCACATTGATATCACCATTCTTTTGAAGATCATGTGTGAAGAATAACTTTGGTGAAATATGTTTTGTTCTATCTCCTTTTATGAATCCTCCCTTCAATTGAGCTATACATGCTCATTGTCTTCATACAAATTCGTGGGTAGTTTATTACACTTCAAACCACATTTGTCTTGTATATGATGTATGATAGACCTCAACCACACACACTCCCGACTTGCTTCATGAATAGCAATTATCTCGGCATGATTAGATGAAGTAGCCACAATTGATTGCTTAGTCGATCGCCAAGATATGGCGGTGCCTCCACAGGTAAGTACATAACCCGTTTGAGATCGAGCCTTGTGTGGGTCGGATAAATATCCAGCATCAGCATAACCAACAAGATCGGGACTGCAGTTATTGCCATAAAATAAGCCCATATCAGTGGTCCCTTTTAGGTACCGCAATATATGTTTGATCCCATTCCAATGTCTCCTTGTAGGAGCCGAGCTAAATCTTGCTAAGACATTAACTGAAAAGGATATGTCAGGACTTGTAGTATTTGCAAGATACATTAGTGCGCCAATTGCACTAATATATGGTACTTCAGGACCAAGTAGCTCTTCGTTCCTTTCTTGCGGTCGGAATGGATCTTTATTCACATCAAGTGATCGAACAACCATCGGTGTACTTAAAGGATGTGCTCCATCCATGTAAAACCGTTTCAGTACCTTTTCTATATAGGTAGATTGATGGACAAAAATTCCATTTGCCAAATATTCAATTTGCAAACCAAGACATAATTTTGTCTTTCCGAGATCTTTCATCTCGAATTCATCCTTTAGATAATCAATTGCCTTTTGGAGTTCTATGGGGGTTCCAATAAGGTTTATGTCATCGACATATACGGCAAGTACAACAAATTCCGATGTTGTTTTCTTTATAAAAACACACGGGCAAATGGCGTCATTTATATAGCTTCTTTTAACAAATACTCACTAAGACGATTATACCACATTCGTCCTGATTGCTTTAGACCATACAAAGATCTTTGCAATTTAATTGAAAACATTTCCCGAGACTTTGAATTATGAGCGTTTGGCACTTTGAGTCCATCGGGAATTTTCATGTATATCTCATTATCAAGTGAGCCATAAAGATAGCAGTAACCACATCCATTAAATGCATGTCAAGCTTTTCAAGGACAGCAAACTGATGAGATAACGAAAGGTTATAGCATCCATTACAGGCGAATATGTCTCTTCATAATCGACACCAGGCCTTTGAGAAAAACCTTGTGCAACAAGGCGTGCCTTATATCTTTGTACCTCGTTTTTCTCATTTCTCTTGCGTACAAAGACCTATTTATGGCCAACGGGCTTAACACCATTAGGTGTTTCAACTATAGGGCCAAAAACTTCACGTTTTGCCAGCGAATTCAGTTCTGATTGAATTGCTTCTTGCCATTTTGGCCAATCATGTCTTTTTCGACATTCTTCAACAGATTGAGGTTCGAGATCCTCACATTCTTGCATAATGCTAGATGCGACATTATAAGCAAAGACATTATCCACCACTATATCCACTCGATTAATATTTGCCTCAATATCAGTTGGATTTATGGATAGTTCCGTATTTTCCAGAGTCTCGGGCTCAATGGATTCTTCATGAATCTCAGAATTCGTTAAATCATGAATTTCTTCATGAGATTCTTTCGTAGTGTCATTTTTGTCATTTGCTTTCCTCTTTCTAGGATTTCGATCTTTAGAACCTAATGGCCTGCCACGCTTCAGGCGTGCATTCGACTCATTGGTTATGACACTAGGCGATTGTCCAACAGGGACATCAATATGGATTGGAACATTTTCCGCGGGGATGTGGGATTTCGTTATCCTTTTCAAGTCCGTAAATGCGTCAGGCCTTTGATTTGCTATTCTTTGCAAATGGATAATCTTTTGTAACTCTCTTTCACAAACAGAGGTATGTGGATCAAGATGAGATAATGATGCATTTTTCCACAAAATTTCCCGTTTGGTTTCACCAACTTCTCCCCCTAATTTTGGGAAAAGTGTCTCATCAAATCGATAGTCTGCAAATCATGCAGTAAACAAGTCTCCTGTCAATGTTTCGAGGTAGCGAATGATGGAGGGCGATTCAAACCCAACATATATTCCTAACCTTCTTTGCGGACCCATTTTGGTGCGGGATGGCGGTGCTATAGGCACATATACTGCGCATCCAAAGATTCTTAAATGGGATATATTGGGTTCATGACCCAAAACCAATTGCAACGGGGAATACTTGTGATAATTCGTCGGTCTGAGACGAATTAGCATTGCTGCATGCAAGATGGCGTGACCCCATACCGAAGTGGGCAGCCTCGTTTTCATGAGTAATAGCCTTGCAATCAACTGCAGGCGTTTAATTAACGATTCTGCAAGACCGTTTTGAGTGTGAACATGAGCTACAGAATGTTCCACTTTTATCCCAATTGATAAGCAATAGTCATTAAATGCTTGGGATGAAAACTCAGCAGCATTATCCAGTCTAATAGACTTGATTGGATTATCAGAAAATTGTGCTCGTAGTCGAATTATTTGTGCCATTAATTTCGCAAACGCAAGGTTGCGTGATGACAACAGGCACACATGAGACCATCTACAGGATGCGTCTATCAAGACCATAAAATGCCTAAAGGACCCACTGGGTGGGTGAATAGGTCCACAAATGTCCCCTTGTATATGTTCCAAAAACGTGGGTGACTCAGTCCCAACTTTTGTTGGTGATGGTCTGATAATCAACTTGCCTTGATAAAAAGAAGTGCAAGGATATTCATTATTTGAAAGAATTTTGAAATTCTTTAACGGATGCCCATATGAGCTTTCTATAATCCGTCTCATCAAGATCGATCCCGGGTGTCCCAATCGATCATGCCAAAGTACGAAAGTATTGGAATCAGTAACCTTTTGGTTTACTGTTGAATGTGCCTTAATTGTACTAATTCTTGTCCAATACAGGCCACAAGATAAAGATGGGAATTTCTCAATAACCCTCTTTTGGCCGGAGACATTCTTTGTAATGATTAGATATTCTAGATTATCTTCATCTATTGTCTCAATATGATAGTCATTCCGGCGTATATCTTTAAAACTCAACAAGTTTCTCTTAGACTTGGAGGAGAACATTGCATTCTCTATGATAAACATCGTGCCTTTGGGCAGAGTTACAGTTGCTCTTCCGGAGCCTTCAGTCAATTTACTACTACCAGAGATTGTAGTAACATTTGCCTTACACATATTTAGTTGAGAGAAATATTCCTTTTCTTTGAGTATCGTATGTGTAGTACATGAATCAACTAGGCAAATATTTTTACAGCTGGACGTTGATCCAAGCTTGCTTTGTGAGATTTCCATATTCGCTTTCCCATAGTTTGACATACAAAAGAAATACACGAACATAAGAATAAACAAGTTCAATTCGTTTGTGTCACATTTAAACAATATTTTCAAAATCTGCAGAGGTCAGTTGACTAACTAAGTCAGATAGTCGATTATATGATTTCCATAATCGATTACTATGCAGCTTGAAAATTTCAGTTTAAGCATTTTCTTAAGACAATCGATTGTTAAACGCACACAATCGATTGTTGAACATTGACAATCGATTGTTAAACACACACAATCGATTATTTGCTATTTTGAAAAACTTCATCACTGTCTTAAGACAATCGATTGTTAAATATAGACAATCGATTGTTGGCTTATTTCGAAAAATTCCAGAGCACACTGTCTTTAAGACAATCGATTGTTAAATATAGACAATCGATTGTTGACTATTTTGGAAAATTCCAAATCACACTGTTTTAAGACAATCGATTGTTAAGCATAGACAATCGATTGTTGACTATTTTGAAAAATTCCAGATCACACTGTTTTAAGACAATCGATTGTTAAGCATAGACAATCGATTGTTGACTATTTTGAAAAATTCTAGATCACACTGTTTTAAGACAATCGATTGTTAAACATAGACAATCGATTAATGAACGTTGACAATCGATTGTTGAACATTGACAATCGATTGTTTTGCAGTTTTAATGCGAAATATTAGATAATCGACTAACTATTAGGTTAGTCGATTACCTCTACTGGAAAATAAAAATATTATTGAAATTCTGAGTATGTAGAAACATTCTAACGAACTAATACTAACATTATATCATGAACTAACTAATACGAGCTGATACTAATGACTATTAGTCTATTCACTAACTATTACAAATAAGTGAAATAAAATCAAACAACTCCATCTTCTTTCATCACAGATCCATCACCGATTAGGTGGTCTATTTTCCCATCGGGTTGCTCAAAGAAGTCTGCCACATCCAGGTGGGTGATGTCGAAATTGTCGTCAGAGACAAAATTTGTTTCAGGTCCTTTATTCTTTAGAGAAGCTTGATAAATGTCTTGGTACACGGCAAGCTTTTGACCAGTGCCCTTTTCCACCGCAACGATAACATATAGTTTCTGAACTTTTTGCCTTAGGATCCTCATAATCCCGTTTCTGCTTTCGGCGGTTATCTCTCCTCGGGGGTTGACGGATATCATGGATATTTCTTCCTTGTCTACGTCCACGGTTATGACCCCGATTACGACCATGACCATGTTTAGATCCATGGCCCTTTTCATGATTGGCATAATGAGAATACACCTTATCTGCTACAGGCAGTGGTGTAGACCCAGTGGGTCGACTTTCGTGATTTCTCATGAGCAGGTCATTATTTCGCTCAGCCACAAGTAGAAGAAAAATCAGTTCAGAGTACTTTGTGAAGCCTTTCTCTCTGTACTGTTGTTGCAGTACTATATTGGAGGCATGAAACGTTGTAAACGTTTTCTCAAGCATATCATAATCGGAGATTTTATCTCCACATAGCTTCAATTTAGAAGTAATTCTGAACATTGCAGAATTATATTCAGAAACAGACTTAAAGTCTTGGAGCCTCAGATGAGCCCAATCATATCGTGCTTGTGGCAGAGTGACCAACTTCAGGTTGTCATATCTCTCCTTTAAGCCTTTCCACAAGATGAGTGGATCCTTGACGGTGAGATATTCAATCTTCAAACCTTCATCAAGGTGATGGCGCAAGAAAATCAAGGCCTTAGCACAATCTTGGGTGGATGCTTTATCTCTATCTTTAATGGTGTCTCCAAGACCCATAGCATCTAAGTGGATTTCAGCATCCAACACCCATGTCATATAGTTCTTGCCCGAAATTTCAAGGGCAACGAACTGTCTTTTCATAATGTCAGACATAATCGAGAATCAAATTAGGAAGAGAGAAACACCTTAGTTTTTCTTGAGAACGATTCTTGAGACGGTAGAGTCTCGTGCTGATAACGTGTTATGAAATAATATAAAAGACAAGTAAAATAATGTAAGAACAAGAACAATATAGAGAGAATAGGGAGAGGAGTATTCTTATTGATACTTAGGGATTGTTAGGGATTAATTACAATGGTAGAAGACCCCTTTATTTATAGGGAGGAGTAAACCCTAGTATCTTTCTAATTATGGACATTCACCTAAAATAGGAGATTTTATAACAAGTTAGAATTTCTTTTCTAATAAAGTATTTTTCTCTTTAGTTACAATTTGCTTATTTGTTGAAAAGATATTTTTCTCTTTACTTAGCTTTGATTTTAGGAATTGAAAAAAATCTAATTCCTAGTTGAAAACATATTTTTCTCATTTATTTATGTATGAATTTTAGGAATGCAATTTGTTTACTTTTATTTTATTTAGTTAGAAATTTAGGAATGTTTAATTTTTTCTTTTAACTTGTAGATGGACTTTTTTTTTACTTTTCGTAAGTACATTTCATATTAAATAAAATTGTAATTATACTCAACATATGTCTTTTTTATTTAAATAAGAAATTATTAAACACTTTGAGGATTATTTCGTCCCTTCTTGAAAAGATATATTTTTTATTTACATTTAGGATATTTTTGTTTTTCGTAAAAATAATTATTCTGATACTTTCAAATAAAAGAAATAGGGTTATGATCATAGAATGTTGTTTTGCTATCTTTTGGTTACCATAAAGGAAGAGAAAGTTTTCAAAGGCTCTTTTTTCTTTTACTGCTTGATAAGTAGCAAATTTTTCAACAAAAGTTTTTTCATAACAATAACAGATACCTATCCTTCTTACGCAATTTTGAAGGAATTAAAATTAAATACAAATTCCTAAGATATGTTTTTTCCGGGTAAAAAGTTGTAGAAAAAGTCAAAGTTGTACATTTATAGTAAACTTCAAAAGTTCTAATATATTAGTGTTATGAAATAATATAAGAACAAGAACAATAATACAAGAACAAGAACAATAGAGAGAAAAGTAGAAAGAGGAGTATTCTTATTGATACTTTGAGATGGTTTACAATGGAATAGAACCCCTATATTTATAGGGAGGTGGTGACTTAGCCACCAAGTAGTAAACCCTAGAATCTTTCTAAATATAGACATTCACCTTAAATAGAGTTCTATTTATAACACTTCCCCTTGAATGTCTATTCAATAATATGCCTCGTTAAAACCTTAAAACCAAAACCCAATGGGAAAAAATAAAGAGAAGGAAAAAGAGTACACATGTTTGAATATGCGCCTATTGGTTGCCTCGTTAAAAACCTAGCAAGGAAAATCCAGTTGGGACAAAATCTTGTAAGGGAAAAAGAGTGCAACGCGCATTAACTCCCCCTGATAAGAACATCAATTTATATCCTTGAGCATTTGCATTCCAATCTTGTGCACCATCTTCAAAACAATCTTTGGTAGATGTTTGATAAATAAATCAACCATATTGACTTGAATGAATATTCCGTACCTTGAAATTATCATTCTTGATAGATATGAACATCTTCATATAATGTCGTGGAATGACTCTTCAATATCTCCATAGAGGTATTCTCGATGCCATCATGCTTATAGTTATAGCAAGATACATATGTACACAAGTTGCACTTAGGATGTGGTACTTCAGGACCAAGAATTGTATATGCTTCAAGCAACTTTGACTTTATACTTTCAAGTATTTGAACTATATGTCCAAATCTACATGGAATCAAGTATTTGTCTATACGCTTTAAGCGTATCAAAGACTTTGTCCTTCTGGGACTTAATATGAGCATTTGTAGTGAGAATATAGTCACTTTCTTTGGGTCAGCAAATGAGTATAGCATGCTTTGCAATATGTTGCAATTGAATTATCCCTTTTATGAACTTCAGGTTCATATCATGATATTCGGGGATTTACATATACAAATGATAATTCATCCCATGTAACCTTTTCTCAAGTGTTTATCATGTCTCCCCCTCATGTTAGAAAAGCTAACTTGTTTCCTCAACTTTGGAAAATTATCTTTGTGCATTATCATGTCAATATACACAGCACATTAATAATAAGATGAAATTATTTGGTTCCTGACCCTGAACCACTTGTGAGGGGAGAATATAATATACTCTCGTATACAACGTATATCAAACTGATATATATAACTTTGTTCTCATAAGAAACAGTTTAGCTATGAAGTGGAGGCACTCAATAATTATCTTGCTAAACCAACTTTGATATAAACCAACTTATCAAGATGAACTATCTTGAATAGAAAATCTGGAAATTATGCTCGAAGTTATATTACTGAGCAATTTACCTCGCAAGCACCGGCCAGGCTGCGGGTCAATAACAATCGCACATGTAACCATATCATAGATGCATCATATGTGGTATACATGGCAGGTGAATGGGCCCATATTCACCTTTGATATTTCCAGAATTTATGGGCTTCAACCCGAATTCTTTAGTTGGTCAGTTCATTAATGAGAACAAGTGATACAAGGGAATTCGTAAAGAACTTTCTAGTTCTTTAACATTCACCCATGTGAATTCTCTATTATTGCACATCATACTTAAAATGAGATGGCTAACCCGAATGCCAACTGAATAAATTATCAATATTGGTAAACTTCAAATTTACACCATGACATGTGCACTTATCAATAAACTTCAGGTTTATTATGACATGGGTTTTTATACCACTAGATATCCACTTTATTGTGGCATTCTTTTGTTTGTGTAGTACAAACTGGAGAATGAAGCGGGTAGTTTTTCATATACAAAGTATCCCGCTACAAATTGTAGTAATAGGAGATATCAAATCTTTCCTTCATTTATAGTCTCAATATAATCAATCGCTTTCGCGTGTACTTTGGAAACTGAATAAGTTTCTTTGAGACTTACTACAGCACAATACTCAATTGTGTTTCTCCAACATAGTAATAATTGGCTCTTCTAGAGCTCTCAATTAATTTTGTACTACCACAAATTCATCAACATCCATGTGGTGAATATCTTTCTTAAAGAGAAAGTTATACCATTATGGTCATGTCAAACTTGTATGCAAGATACGTTTCTTGCATTATCGTTGTCCTTTAATAGTCATATTTCCAAAATACTTTGGCGTACAATAGGTACGTGACCAACGATCATTCATGCCATATATCATCTCAAACCTCCTTCTAGGGGTGAGTGTGGTATCATTTCAAACCTCCTTCTAGGGGTGAGGGTGGTATATTCAATACCAACTTCATGTTCATATTCTTCCGATAATGAATATGTATCGTGAATTAGATGTTGTCACATTCACTGCGGGGATATGTGATTTTATTATCCTTTTCAAATCTGTAAATGCGTCTGGCATTCGATTTGTTATTCTTTGCTAATGGATAATATTTTGCGCCTCTTTTTCACAAATAGAGGTACATGGATCAAGATGAGATAATGATGCATTTTTCTACAAAATTTCCCGTTTGGCTTCACCAACTTCTCCCCCTAATTTTGGGAAAAGTGTCTCATCAAATTGACAGTCTGCAAATCGTGCAGTGTACAAATCCACTGTCAATGTTTCGAGGTAGTGAATAATGAAGGACGATTCAAACTCAACATATATTCCTTACCTTCTTTGCGGACCCATTTTGGTTCAGAATGGCGGTGCTATAGGCACATATACTGCGCATCCAAAGATTCTTAAATGGGATATATTAGGTCATGACCCAAAACCAATTGCAACGGGAAATATTTGTGTCAATTCGTCAGTCAGAGACGAACTAGCATTGCTGCATGCAAAATGACGTGACCCCAAGCCGAAGTGGGCAGCCTCGTTTTCATGAGTAAATGAGGTATTCAAGATTATACTTATGTATTGTCTCAATCTGATATCCATTTTGAATGATATCTTTAAAATTCAACAAGTTCCTTTTAGACTTGGAGGAGAACATTTTGACTGATATCATTAAAACTCAACAAGTTCTTCTTAGACTTGGAGGAGAACATTGCATTCTCTAGAATATCGTTCCTTTAGGGAGAGTTATAGTTGCTCTTCAGGAGCCTTCAATCAATTTAATTCCCATAGTTTTCCATACAAAAGAAAATATACGAACATGAGAATAAACAAGTTCAATTCGTTTGTTTCACATTTAAACAATATTTTCAAAATCTGCTGAGATCAGTTGACTAACTAAATCAGATAGTCGATTATATGTTTTCCATAATCGATTACTATGCAGTTTGAAAATTTCAGTTTAAGCATTTTCTTAAAACAATCGATTGTTAAACACACACAATCGATTGTCGAACATTGACAATCGATTGTTAAACACACACAATCGATTATTTGCTATTTTGAAAAACTTCAGATCACACTATCTTAAGACAATCGATTGTTGAACATAGACAATCGATTGTTGACTATTTTGAAAAACTTCAGATCACACTGTCTTACGACAATCGATTGTTAAACATAGACAATCGATTATTTGCTATTTTGAAAAATTCCAGATCACACTGTCTTAAGACAATCGATTGTTAAACATAGACAATCGATTGTTGACTATTTCGAAAAACTTCAGATCACACTGTCTTACGATAATCGATTGTTAAACATAGACAATCGATTATTTGCTATTTTGAAAAAATTCCAGATCACACTGTCTTAAGACAATCGATTGTTAAACATATACAATCGATTATTTGCTATTTTGAAAAAAATTCCAGATCGATTGTTAAACATATACAATCGATTATTTGCTATTTTGAAAACATTCCAGATCACACTGTCTTAAGACAATCGATTGTTAAACATAGACAATTGATTGTTGAACGTTGACAATCGATTGTTTTGCAGTTTCAATGCGAAATATTAGATAATCGACTAACTTTTAGGTTAGTCGATTACCTCTACTTAAAAATAAAAATATTATTGAAATTTGAGCATATTGAATCAATCTAAAGAACTAATACCAACATTATATCATAAACTAACTAATACGAGTTGATACTAATGACTATTAGTTTATTCACTAACTATTACAAATAAGTGAAATAAAATCAAACAACTCCATCTTCTTTCATCACAGATCCATCACCGATTAGGTGGTCTATTTTCCCATCGGGTTGCTCAAAGAAGTCTGCCACATCCAGGTGGGTGATGTCAAAATTGTCGTCAGAGACAAAATTTGTTTCAGGGCCTTTATTCTTTAGAGAAGCTTGATAAAGATCAACCAAATGTCTTGGTACACGGCAAGCTTTTGACCAGTGCCCTTTTCCACCGCAACGATAACATATAGTTTCTGAACTTTTTGCCTTAGGATCCTCATAATCCCGTTTCTGCTTTCGGCGGTTATCTCTCCTCGGGGGTGACGGACATCATGGATATTTCTTCCTTGTCTACGTCCACGGCTATGACCCCGATTACGACCACGACCATGGTTAGATCCATGTCCCTTTTCATGATTGGCATAATGAGAATACACCTTATCTGCTACAGGCAGTGGTGTAGACCCAGTGGGTCGACTTTCGTGATTTCTCATGAGCAGGTCATTATTTCGCTCCAGCCACAAGTAGAAGTGAAATCAGTTCAGAGTACTTTGTGAAGCCTTTCTCTCTGTACTGTTGTTGCAGTACCATATTGGAGGCATGAAACGTTGTAAACGTTTTCTCAAGCATATCATAATCGGAGATTTTATCTCCACATAGCTTCAATTTAGAAGTAATTCTGAACATTGCAGAATTATATTCAGAAACAGACTTAAAGTCTTGGAGCATCAGATGAGCCCAATTATATTCAGGTTGTCATATCTCTCCTTTAAGCCTTTCCACAAGATGAGTGGATCCTTGACGGTGAGATATTCAATCTTCAAACCTTCACCAAGGTGATGGCGCAAGAAAATCAAGGCCTTAGCACAATCTTGGGTGGATGCTTTATCTCTATCTTTAATGGTTTCTCCAAGACCCATAGCATCTAAGTGGATTTCAGCATCCAACACCCATGTCATATAGTTCTTGCCCGAAATTTCAAGGGCAACGAACTTTCTTTTCGTAATGTCAGACATCGAAAATCAAATTAGGAAAAGAGAAATACCTTAGTTTTTCTTGAGAACGATTCTTGAGACGGTAGAGTCTCGTGCTGATAACGTATTATGAAATAATATAAGAACAAAAACAATAATACAAGAACAAGAACAATAGAGAGAAAAGTAGAGAGAAGAGTATTCTTATTGATACTTTGAGATGGTTTACAATGGAATAGAACCCCTATATTTATAGGGAGGTGGTGACTTAGCCACCAAGTAGTAAACCCTAGAATCTCTCTAAATATAGATATTCACTTTAAATAGAGTTCTATTTATAACAATTAGGACATTTTAAATGATTCAAATAAGAAAATATTTAGTACTCAAAATTTTAGTTGATCAAATGACTATTTTATCCAACATGAACTTTATTTTAAAGGGGTGGAAAAGGCAAATACCTTTTTGCTTTTAATATAGTACAGACAGATATAGTAAACATTGCTTCTCCAATTCTGACTGGGCTGGAGAATCATTAAGTTAAAATCCAACAAAGCTTGTCTGCATCTGCTTATAAGATCCTTGTCTGTGTTATAAATAACGACAAATCCTTGGATCTTATAAGTGGATCTCACAAATGTTTTTACCACGCGACAGGACACTACTTCTGGTACGGTTAAAAGAGTAGCACAAGACAACATTGAGGATATTGGAACCTAGCAAAAAGTTGTGCCTCGGGGGACGTCCCTACTACATTTTTTTTAAAAAGGGACCTACAACTCGAAATTAAATCCGTTTAGGCATATAGAAACTAAAAAGTGATTGAAACATCAATAGCTGGAACTAAAATAACTGGAGTTGGAAAGTTATTGTCTTGTTAATTTGATCTCTAATTCAGTAAATTTAAACAGAATTACGGGCAAAAGAATATTAAGTTACATCGTTATGCTTCACAAAGCAGGAAGACTACACATAATTTAAGCCAGCAAAGGCTCTTGAAGTAATCTTTTCTTCACTTACTCAGTAATGCTCGTCACAGGAAGAAAGGCAATACATCTCACCCATAACAGCAGTCCAGATTGGACACCAAACAAATAATGGTTCCATTAATATTCTAAGACCACTGTTTCAGTAGAAGGAGATGCTGTACAGGAGCTTCCTTCGGTGCTGTTTCTCAAAATTATTGATGATATCATCAATTGTATCCTCCCAATTTTCAGTCGCATCAAGCTGCAGTAAGAACGTATATAGTTGGTGAAAGACGAAAAGAAATTCATATTTGAGATTTTATCAAGAACAGCAAAACACATACTTCTTGGCACAAAAGCAAAGCAAGGCGACCTCCAACTGCTGCCTCCTCATGGTTATCTTTTACTTCTAAATTCATTATAAGAACCGGTTTTAAGAGAACTTGATTTCGGTTATGAAGATCTGCAATATCAGACAATGGTTAAACCAAGTATGCTTGAGATCCATAGTGCATGAACAAAAATACTCTCCAAGAAATGTAAGGGGACAAGTTGTAAAACTATCTGACAGCAGAATACGTAATGTTTCAAACTTGTTCAAGTGAAACATCCATGATTTCAGGTGCTCTTGCCAGTGTAGAAAACTTTTTGCCATCTTAAAATTACAAGACTGGTGTACCGCAACACAGAATGAGAATTGAGAACAAGTCTAGGCAGCTCTTAAAGGAATATATAGCATGGATTTGGTACAAGAATCTATATGAAGATCTTGCTTTTAATAAGACAGAGATTTTGTTATACCATGATTTTGCAAGATGTGTCATGACTACAAACAAATTGCCATCTAGTTACAAATGGAAAAAACAAAAAGTGGAAGACCGAGCGAGAAGAAGGATAAATGAGATCATATATTCTACTTTAGCATACGGAATAAAAATCTGTTTAAGCACTTAGAAGTAAGAATAATGAAAATCTGCTCAAGCACTTAAAAGTTAGCGTAAAGCATTTGATTCATTTAATAAAACATTACGCAGACAGTACCAAAGACCCTTGAGCAGCATAAGCTTCATGTCAGTGTCAGTCAATCGACCACTCTCTCATCTTGCAGATATGTTGAAATATGAAAGCATAACATTCACCTACACATAATATTAATGGTCTCACAATCGTTCATGGTACTTCCCTTTCTCTTTGCTAGAAAACTTCTAATTGCATTGTGCTACAGCAACACTTATCTGTTCCAGCCATTCTGTTTTAGTTTCTATGTGTTAAATTTTCATCTATATGCCATTCTCTTGGAAGACTTAACCACCTTATGGGAGCTAAATATTTTTTTAAAATAACTTATATGAGCTAAACTTGTTGCATATATATTCAACTTCACTTCTAATTGTCCTAAAGCCCTATTCTCTAGACTACTCCATTGTTATAAGTTGTTGTTGACGTTCTCACTAATCTTGTCAATTAACACAATATCATCTGTAAATACCATGCGCCACGAACTTCATTCTATATTCTATTGCCTATTGGTTAGCACATCTATAGTTATGGTCAATAAGTACTGAATCAAGGTAGATCTCTAGTGTAAACCCACCACTATTGAAAACTGCTCTGTATCTCTTTTTGTTCTTCTCACTCTTGTAACCACCTCCCTCATATATATTCTTTTATGTTATTTACATAATTTATTTAATTTCATTATTCTCAAGCTCCTATCAAAAGATTTTTCTTGAGATTTGAATCACATGCCTTCTCTAGGTCAATGAATATCACATGGAACCCTTTTTCTCTCGTTATAAATTTCCAATGATATTCTTGGAGAAAATATAGCATCTCATAGGATAATTTCACTAACAACGCCACTGAATGACAGGAATAAAAAGAAGAAAGACACACACACAGGAAATGTAACGATCCGACTGGTCGTTCTACTGTTTAGAACCCCGTTCCCTTAAATAAAACTTCCCGCACTTGCTTTAGCTAATTTATGACTTGCGGGTTGGGTCGGAAGTTGGAAGAGTTTGGAGTGAGAATATGCCCATTTGCTTCTCTAAGATTTCCTTAAAAGGCCAAGTTTGACTTCTGTCAACTTTCTTGGGAAACGGACACGAATTCGTGATTTGACGGTCCCGGAGGATCCGTGGGAAAATATGGGACCTGGAGTATGTCCAGAATCAAATTCTGAGGTCCCTAGCCCGAGTAATAAATTTTTATGTGAAATAGTTAAATTGAAGTTTTAAAGAATTAAATAAACTAAGTAATCATTGATTTCCTAGGTATCAGGCTCGGATTTTGGTTCCGAAACATGGTACAGGTCAGAAATATCAGTTAAGACTTACCCATGAAATTTGGTGTCAATCCGAGTAGTTTAAGGGCGTTTTGACCCGTTAGAAGAAAATTAAGAACTTGGATTTCAATAGATTGATTCATTTTGTTTTAGGACGTGATTCCTTTAGAATTAACGTTGTTTTGAGTGATCTGAGCGTTCGAGTAGGTCCGCCTCGTGATTTCAGACTTATCGGTATGTTCGGACGGGGCACGGGAGCCCCGAGCGTCAAACGATCGAGGCTCGAGTGAAGTTAAAAGTTGAAGAAAAAGCTGAGTTTTGCTACTTCTGTCATAACCGCATCTGCGGTTCTAGGTTTGTAGATGCGGTCAGGAATCCACAGAAGCGATCAAGGGCAGCCCAGAAAAATCGCAGATGCGATCTTGAGACCGCAGAAGCGGTCCCGCTTAAGCGGCCATTTGACCGCAAAAGCAGTCCAGCCCAGTTGGCCCAAAACCGCAGAAGCGGAAATAGCTGGTGCAGAGAGGTTCATTTAATTCAAACCCAAAGCCATTTTTATCATTTTTCTCTCCACACTTACGCGATTTGGGTGCTTCCAAAGAGAGAGTTTCAACACAACTTGTAAGGTAAGTAATTCCCCTTCATCCCTAGCTTAAAACTAAAAACTAAGTAAAAATAAGGGTTAGAGCTAGACCTAGGATTTCAATAAAACTAAGATTTAATCATGTAATTTGCTATGTAATGAACTCGAAATCATATATTGGTGATCCTTAGGTTATGGAGAACAATTTCCTTCGAAAAATCTCGGAATCCAGGCACGTGAGCCCGGGGTCAGAAGTTAGGAAACTTGTGAAAAAGGGCTGGGAATTGGCTTAAATAGCTAGAATTCGATCTTGTAAACTTATATTGATTAGTTCTTACTTCCTCTAACTAGTTTGTGATCGATTGGCTCCGAATTGAGAGTTTGGGCTTGTTTTTGACATTGGAAGTGCGCTTCGGAGCGAGGTGAGTCTCCTTTCTAATCTTGTAAGAGGAAATTGTCCCCATAGGATTAATGAATGAGTAATTATTGCTAAATGCTGGGGTTACGTACGCACCGAGTGACGAGAGTCCGTGCGTAGCTACCACTATGTTGATTGTCCGGGTAATTTAGGACTCACATCATGCTTTATTTATGAGAATCTCCATATTATTTGTCTGATGAAGTCACTTAGGATGTGTTAGAGATTTGAAAGAAAAATAAAAGTAACTTGCACACTTTTTGAACATTGTATGGTATAATTGACTCTAAATGTGCCTTTGTGCGTATTCTTGATATTGCTTGATATTTGTGGATCGGGCCGAACGCCTCGGTATAAATAGATGCATCTATAGGCGCGCTGTCGACCCTCGGCAAGTGCACAGTTTCTTTCTGTTGGTTCGGGCCGTCGCCTCGGCACTATGTGCGTGTATTTGATTGTGTGGGAACTTATACTTGCCTTGTTTTGCTATTGTCCCAAAAAATGAGAATTGTAAATTTGATGTAGGTACATGACTTATGCCACTTGCCATAAACTGTTTATACTTGTAACTTCCATGATTAGAAAACATTATAAATATATTATTTGACCCTAGTAAGTATCGAGTCGATTTCTCGTCTCTATTTTCGAGATTAGACGGGATACTTACTGGGTACAAGTTGTTTATGTACTCATGCTACGCAGTGAGCACACTTGGGACTTCTACGGTGAGCTGCTTCCCTTTCATGCTGATCCGCAGCCGAAGACGTCTTTCTTTGTGCTTTTGTTTCTGTCTATCCTGATTTAGGCAGTAGTATAATATATTAATCTTTTGTGTATATTCTACTAGTCGCCCGTAGCTTGTGACACCAGGTTCTGACACACACATTAGTAGACATTTATTTTTGGGTTGTATAATCATTTTGATACATTATTGATCACTTCTGGCCTTAACTTTAAATTTTAAAATCTGTCATACTTAGTTTTGGTAAAAGTAAAATGAGCACTTAATTATATTTACGCGTTGGGTGGCTTGACAATGGTGTCGGGCGCCATCACGACCTATTATTGAAAATGGGTCGTGACAGGAAAGGATGTCAAGATAATAACACTGTAATTTCTAGTCTAATTACAGCATATCTAACATCAAGAAAATCTAAAAAAGAAGAATTCCAACTACGCATTGTGAAGTAAAAATTCGGTGCAAATCCCAGCTTACATCTTCCCTGGTCAAGAAACGGTAATTATTTGGGACGGAGAGAGAAATTTTTTCCAACACGAATAAACATTGGAAGAGTATTATATCTAGCAGGAGCAAAATCATTCCCTATTGAAACTCCCTTGAGATTAAATTACATTGCCAGTTCTTAGCAAGGCCCAGGCCCCTAAACACTCTTGCATCTCCAACTACCTTCCTTACTCTCCTACGCCCGTCATTTTAGTCTATAAGCAGAGGTTTCGCCACTCACAAAAAGAGAGATTCAAACAAGTGGCTTAGACTACTATACTTTCCTTTCCCTCTTTTTTTTTTTCTTTTTTTTTTTTTGCCTCAGAAAAGCAAGCTAAGAATATCTCCACAAGAGATAACACTATTGAAGTTTTTCTCACCCAAATGACCAAGTAACGATTTTACTGCAACAAGAGAACATTTTTTACCAATCTTCACCTTCAGTAGGTATATATCTAGCAATTGCAAGGATGATGCTTGGCAACTTTGCCTTGTACTGTATATGTAGAATTATTCCTCAGATGCTCCATAGCTATCTGTCAGCTACTTTCAAAAGGGAATGCAATATAAAGGTAGTCAGTCAGTAAAGTTCACACCCTTCAATACTTGAGGCTTGAAGATGGAATCCAATAAGTCTGATCCGAGGCATAATATTGATCTTTTTTCTTAAACTTACGAACGTGCAAAATTTTAACTTCTTCAGCAAACTGATAGACAGCTCATTTAATTGCAACCATTTAGTAGGATTATCAATCCATCATTTTCAATAAAACAGAAACGCAAACGAGTATTACCAACCTTCAAGCACCAAATCAAAAACTTTTTCTTCGAATGTAAGTACCACATCAAAGCAACCGTCAGCAGCATTTTCTTGCCAACGTTGAGGTGCAGTCTTTACACCCAAGTTCCTTTTTAGCATAGGCAATATTCCATTTCTCTTGTACCTGGAAAAATGCAACTGAGGTTCAAACCCCAATCCCAATCAAAACTAGAGGATTCTGAAAATAGAGAAATAAATCCAACAATTATAGTCTAATAACCACTTCATCAGCATGGAAAGACAGTAAAGGTTGCAACTTTTGTCCTACAAAGGAACAAGCGGCCTAATTTTTATAGTTTGAAGGTTTAATCAGTGAAGACAATGAGATTTTTTATATTCCACAAATTGCAAGCCTAACGTTTGCTTAAAGATTTAATCTCATATATGCTGAAACATACACTTGAAAGAAAACACACGTTTTCCAATATTTAGTCCTGTCACATGCATGTTATCCCATTTGAACTAACAGAACCTGATTAAAACAAACATCTAAGCCAATCCATTATACTAATAGGCTATGTAGGATAGGAAATTAGCATTAGAAATTAAGCATCCAGAACCTTCAATCAGATCAATCCAAACCCTAAAGCACCAGTGAAATTCATCAATTCGTCCAATGAGATTACAAATCAGTACACAAAATTAGGGTAATCTAACTGCAAGTGAGGGGGGACAAATACTCTTACGGCGTAATACTCTTCTATTCCGGAGGTAATGAATTCGTCGATAGCTAGGAATTTTTGCGCCTGTGCGAGTATAGCTTCAAACAACAACACCAACTAGCTAATATAGCGTCATACAACAAAAACTATCCAATATAATGGTAGTCCTTAACTAATATGTACCCAAGCCTTACCGCCAATAGAGAGGCGGTTCCCAATCAACCTTCGACCTAAAATAAAATAAAAGGAAAGATAGGAGAAAAAATAAAAACAAGAAAACATTACTAACTCCAACAAAAATTACAAATACATAATTATGTAAATATAGACAATAAGTAACATGACATGCAAAAGGAAAAGGTAAATAAAAACAGAAGTGAAAGGGCATCCGTAAATATTAATTTAGCCATATTCGGTAAATAAAATGGAATGCAGTATCAACAACCACTACCTAAAAGCCTCTATCATACAACCCTGATACTAGACCTCCAGACTCTCCTATCAAGGGTCATGTCCTCGAAAATCCATATACTGGCCATGTCATGCCTAATTACCTCTCTCCAATACTTCTTTGGCCTCCCTCTGCCTCGACCCGTGCCAACCACCTCCAAACGCTCACAACTCCTTACCGGGGCATCTGGGCTTCTCCTCTGCACATGCCTGAACCACCAGAGTCTCGCCTCCCGCAACTTCTCATCCACTGGGGCCACACCCACCTTTTTCCGAATAACTTCATTCCTAATCTTATCTGACATGGTGAGCCTCCACATCCACCTGAACATTCTCATCTCCGCAACCTTCATTATCTGAACATGATGTTTCTTCGTCAGCCAGCGATCCGCCCCATACAACATGGCAGGCCTAACCACAGCTCTATAAAATTTCACAATGAGTTTCAGTGGCACTTTCTTATCACACAAGACTCCTGATGCAAGCATCCATTTCGACCACCCTGCCACGATACGAGGAGTGACATCCCCGTTGATCTCTCCATCCCCCTAGATCACTGACCCCAGATATTTGAAACTGTCCCTCTTGGCGATGGCCTGAGATCTAAGCCTCACAACCCTGCCTACTTCTTCTTCGCTCGACTCTGCGCTAATCTTATACTCCAGGTATTCTGTCTTAGACCTACTTAGTTTGAAACCCTTAGACTCGAGAGTCTGTCTCCAAACCTCCAACCTTTCGTTGACACCGACCCTCGTCTCGTCTATCAAGATTATGTCATCAGCAAATATCATACACCATGGCACATCCCCTTGAATATGGCGAGTCAGAGCATCCATTACCAAAGCAAAAAAGGAGAGGGCTAAACGCAGATCCTTGATGGAGCCCCATAACCACCGGAAAATGGTCTGAGTCGCCACCCACCGTCTTAACCTTAGTCTTAGCTCCATCCTACATGTTCTTGATCACTCTGATGTAGGCTTCCGGCACACTCTTCGCCTCCAGGCACCTCCATAGCACCTCCCTTGGGACCTTGTCGTACGCCTTCTCCAAGTCGATGAACACTACATATAGATCATTCTTCTTATCCCTGAACTGTTCCACCTGTCTTCTGACCAGGTGGATATCTTCTGTAGTGGAACGGCCCGGCATGAAGCCGAACTGGTTCACGGAGATAGACGCCATCTCCCTCATCCTTACCTCCACCACCCGCTCCCAAACTTTCATGGTGTGGCTTAGTAATTTAATACCCTTATAGTTGTTACAACATTGGATATCTCCTGTTCTTATACACTAGCACCACTGTGCTCCATCTCCACTCCTCCGGCATCCTCTTAGTCCTAAAGATCACATTGAACAATCTGGACAACCACTCTACTCCGGCCCTACCTATGTTTTTCCATAACTCCACCGGAATTTCATCTGGCCCCGTAGCACGACCCCTACTCATCCTACGCAAAGTCTCAACTACCTCCCTCACCCTGATGCGCCTGCAGTACCCAAGGTCTCTATGACACTCTAAGTACCTCAACTCCCCTAACTCTAAGTCATGATCCCCTTCCTCGTTAAGCATGTCAGGAAAGTATGCCTACCACCTCTTCTTGATTTGGGACCTCCCCATCAGGACTCTACCATCCTCATCCTTGATACACCTCACTTGGTCTAGGTCTCGCGCCTTACTCTCCCTCACTTTAGCCAACCTGAATAACTTCTTGTCCCCGCTTGAGCAGAAATTTAGTACGCTAGAAAGAGGAAGGTGTTTTTTTGTCGAGAAAATGACGAAAATAGTTCTTTATGTTTTTACGCAAGTTTAAAATGGTGCCTATAGTATACGACAGTACTAAGCAGTTTTAGGCCTCATTTGTAGGGGTAGGCATAAAATTCGAAAAATCGAATTACGAACCGAATCAAATTAATTCGGTATTTCAGTTTTGATTTTTTTTGATATTTCGATCTAATTCGGTATTGCATTTTCAGTATTTCGTTACAGTTCTCGATATTAGAATTTTAAAATTTCGGTATATCGAAATATCGAAATTTTAAAACCTTTTTTGGACCCTGCCAACCCCAAGCCCAATTTTATAATTTAATTCCCAATTTCACATCGCCCCACCTCTACCCCCAAGCCCAACTGCCCAAGCCCACATTCTAATTTCGTAGACTTCTTTATGGTTATTCCTACTCTTGCTTTATTTTAAGACAAGACAATAAACAACATGACATTAAAAGGTAAGCTTTAATACAAAGCAAAATACATGACGAACTTATTTGCTTACAACTCGTGCTAAACATTCTGCACAACGTTTGCAAAAGTTCAACAAGCACTAACACTATTTACACACACTGTCACAGGACCACAAAGAACATTCTCAACCAGGAAAATGTCAAGGATGTCGACTATATTCAGCTACCTCATGAGGGGTAACAAAAAATAAAACCCAACTTATATCTCACAGGTCGTAAGGAGGACGAGGGCTTGTGCCGCCATTATCTGACCTCTTTTTTCCCATGTTATTTCACTTGAATCACTATCCATATTTGTGTTGCTTATTTACAAAATAAACTAAAACCATACCAAACCAAAATAATAAATACTGAACTCGTACCGAAATAATTTTGTATGGTATTTGATATGTACAATTGATAAACCGAATACCAAAATACCGAACCAAAATTCTTATACCGAACCGAAATATCGAATGCCCATCCATACTCATTTATTTTTTTTAAGATTAAGACGTATGAATCTGAATTCATATCTAAATATCAAGATGTGTAGATTAACATCAAAATCTGAATATATATCTGAATTTTGAGATGTATATTAAAATCTGAATACTAAATGTTTAAGACTGTTTGATTTTTAATATCTGAATGTATAAATTTGTCTTTATTTGAAAATTAATAAACATAAAATACTAATTAATTGTCACGACCTAAATTCCGATCCGGTCGTGATGACGCCTCTCGTGAAGACAAGGCCAACCAACCAATCCTTTTTGCCTTTTTGGATTAATTAATTAAAAGTAATACTCAAATTTAATATGATTAAATAACCACAAATTAAACAGAAAATTTCTCATTAAAGTGCGGAAACAACCCAAAACACAACCCTAATCGGGATGTCACAAGTCACGAGCATCTAGAAGGGTCTAAATACAACTACAAGGCCAGTTTTAATATACAAAATAGAATTAAGAATCAAAAGGAAGATATCCGGTGCCGCGAACGTTGTCGATCACTTTGCTCATATACGATAGCAAATCTCCAATCAGCTCAAAACCCGCTACCGGATGAACAAATACCTACATCTGCACACGAGGTGTAGGGAGTAAAGTGAGTACTCCAACTCAGTGAGTTATAAAAGTAAATAATAACTAAACGGAAAGAAATCATGTATAACAGATCATCAGGCTGTATAGAAGTAGTGAAATCCCTTTTTAGAAAAACAGTAAAGCTATGAAATCTTTAGAGAAACATTTTAGCTTAGTTTAAAGACTCTTTTGAAAATGCCTTTTTCAACAGTTACGCAAATGAATGCAGTAGTAATAGTGCAGATAAGCACAGAAATCTGTCCCTTAGTCCCAACACTTAGTGATTAGATAATACCAGAACAACAGGTAAAGATTTCAAGAAATAACACAAACAACAGATAATGGCAGACAAATGAGATAAAGTAAACACATAAAACAACACTAATACCGCTGCGGCGTGCAGTCCGCTCCACACTGTGGTGTGAAGCCCAATCCATTTAACGTCGACAGTGCTCACTGGGGGTGTGTACAGACTCCGGAGGGGCTCCTACAGCCCAAGCGCAATATCAAGCCATCTCGTGGCATATAAAATAAGGCCTGAAAGCCTTCTCATATCAACATAAGGCCTGAAAGCCTTGTCACATCACACTCGAGGCCTGAAAGCCTCTTTACATAACACTCGAGGCCTGAAAACCTCCTCATATAACACTCGGGGCCTGAAAGTCTGCTCACATCACTCAATATATCCTCACATATGGCCCTCGGCCTCAATCAATCCAAAATAATCATAAGCCCCTCAGGCATTAGTAAAATAATAGTGCTCAGCTCAAACACTAGTTCAAATATAATTTAAATCTCAAATTTGAGTAATAATAGTTGAATTCATGAAACAGTGTAATTTAATTGGACTGAGTTCAAGTAATATTTCAAAGAGTAAGGAAACGATTATGAAAGTTCTCAAAGGATTTCAAATAGTTGGCAATAAGCCCCAAGTATGGCAATAAGCCCAAGTCACAGTAAAAAAATAATAAGTCTTAGTCAAATATGCAGTAAAATATCAACCGGGATAGACCAAGTCACAATCCCCAATAGTAAATTACCCCGCGCTCGTCATTGAGCACGAGTCTCACCTCAATATAGAACTACGAAGTGCAATCCTGGGTTTCAAACCCTCAAGATATCATTTACAATCATGACTCACCTCGAACCGGCTAAATCTCTAGCTCGCGATGCCTTTTTCCCTCAAATCGGACTCCACGCGTGTCGAATCTAACCAAAACCACAACGAATACGTCACAATATTCCAAGGGAACAAAACCCAATCGAAAACAATCAATAACGGACACAAATCTCGAAATTACCAAAACCCGAGCCCACTTTTCGAAACTCAGAAATTTTTACATAATTAGATTCTTCGTCTCCCCACGAGTTTATACATATCAAGAATACCAAAATCGAAGTTCAAATGACCCATCAAATCCTCAATTTAAAATCTTAAAACTCAAGCCCTAGTTCTTCAATTTTAGGCTTAACTTCCATAAATTTCAAGGTTAATTTCACATAATAATCGTGTTTTAAGATCATAGAACTCACCTCCAATCAATCCCAGTCTAATCCCTCTTCAATTTCCGTCCAAAGCTCTTAAGGATGTTCAAAAATGGAGGAAAAATACCTTAGCTCGCGAAACAAAAATAGACTTTTAAACCCTTCTGCCCAGAAATTTTTTCGCATATGTGGTCCCCTTTTCTCTTCTGCGACTTCCACTCCTGCGGAAATCATCTTCTTCTGCGGAGCTTCACTAAGAGCCCAGGACCGCTTTTGCGGTCAAATATCGCTCTTGCGAACACCGCTTATGCAGTAAAACTCCCGCTTCTATGGAGCCTCCCTTGTACACACAAACCACTGCTGCAATCGATAATTGCACCTGCGGAAAACCATCCGCTTCTGCGGAAATACCATATATCAGCAAACCAGCAATAACACAAATCCAAAATTCATCCCGATGGCCATCCGAAATCACTCTGAGGCCCCCCAGACCTCAACCAAAAGTACCAACACCTTTAAAAACATTATTAGAACTTGATCCAATCATCAAAACACCTTAACGAACACCAAATCATCAAATTACATCGAATTCAACCTAAATTCTTTTAAAACTTATGAAACACACATTTGATAAACAAACCAACCAAATCACCTCCGAATGACACGAAATTTTTCACACACATCTCAAATCACATTATGAAGCTGTAGCAACTCTCGGAATTCCATTCCGACCCACGGATCAAAATCTCACATATCAACCGGAAATCACCAAAATAATAGTTTCGCCAATTCAAGCCAAATTCCACACTCGACCTTCAAAACCAATTCCGATTGCGCTCCTAAGTCATAAATCATCCGATGAAGCTAACCAAATCATAAAAACTCCGATCCGTGCTCGTATACACACAAGTCAACTCTTGGTCAACCACTTCAAATTCAAAGCTTCCAACTGAGACTATTCTTTCAAATTCATTTTGATTTTCCTGAAAACCAAAACTAACGATCCACATCAGTCATAATGCATAGCACGGGGCAACTCATGCCCGAGAACTGGAGATCAAAGTGCAAAATCTCAAAACAACCGGTCAGTCATTACATCCTCCCCTAGTTAAACACATGTTCGTCCTCGAACGTTCTGGGAGTTGTTCTAGAAGCCAACTAATAACTGAATAATCTTACCAAGCATATACTCGAGGGTGATCCCACGCCACCCTATCTCGTATAGGTCCGATAGCACACTGCAACTGGAATTATACAATCCAGTCAGGCCCATAAGCCATAGAATTTACATTTTTCAATTTTGAACCATCAATACGATTAAAACCTCACACTGATACTCTGAATAGACCCAAGCTGAGTATAGTAACCCATGCCTGCGACCTCAGGTGAAATTATATGATATACTACATAACTCAAACTCATGTAGCGATAACTTCCTTTCACATCAGCTGCCCACACAACCAAATAGCGATATAAAAACCTCTTATCAGCTATAGTCTCATTCCAACACCTTCCTATACTGCTAAGATAAATGAAACATGCGATGAACCATAACCATTTCTCATATTAGTCATTCATGAAGATATTTCTCCTCTAGCAATTACCATAGCAAATATTTGAACTGAACCTCGATATTTACTCATCAAACATGTTGAAATCGAATCCATTTGCATTCACTAATGATCCCAGTGATCCTTTCTGACCAAACACACCACCCTGGTGGCATGACACATCAATAGAGGCCTAAGACACAACAAGCATAATACGCACACCAATAAGCAATAGTCCGAACATACTCAAATCGTGAAAAAATGACTCAATTGAAAGAGCACTATCTCAAGCTCACCAGTACTACCACAACACAAGGCTGAGAACACATCTCACATCAATAAAATAGAACACACAAATCTATCCCGCAAGGTCATATCTCTGCATAGCCTCGCTGTAATGCACGATCCTAACCAAACATTGCTCAACATGAAACACCTCAAGTCACTATGCTCGAAATTGACAACCACGCACTTTGATGTCCGAAACCAAAGTAAATCATTACACCCGCGGTGAAACAAGTAACATATACCACACACACCCGATAGGACATAACCTATACACCATTCATCGAGCAAAACTCCATACCCTCCCCGCTCGACTTCCACTGTGAGACCCCAAAAGAACCGCACCATACGTGCCCATAACCAACAATTCATAACGTTTCGCAATACAGAAGGCAACTCATAGATCTCTCTAGATCACTGATAAGCTCAACAACGGTCAAATCAACCTATCCCTCAATAATACAATTTAGGGCCAACCAAGCCGACTCAAGCTAGAACACGCATCCACATTGGCCTGCCAACGAACTCCTTACCAAAGAAACCTAAAGTTGTTCCTTTCCAGTACTATAACTCCTGTCGGTGCCATACGATAAGATGCTCGGTACCAAATCAATACTAAAATGGACAACTCTGCTCGGCGACATGCCCGGCCACTAGAAACACCTCCCGAAAAGTCCCTCAACACCAGAACTAAATCAACGATAGCAACCTCTACACTGACATCCATCACGAAGGCCCAATTAAGAAAAGCATTCCTTCCCAACCATCTGCTGGTTCTTTGAAACATAAACCACTATACAAGAACATACTCTGACGCACCTTGCCACTCACCCTGTGGCATTTCAGGCATAGATCATAGCAAAATAATCCAAAATAACCCAATACCGAGAAAATCAGTCTAAACCCCAATAGCATATCTGAAATCTAACATACCAAGCAGAGAGAGATCCATTCGGGCCTCCAAACCTCGGTAGTCCCTAAACATTGCCGATACGCACGATCCACAACCACAACATGGCCAGAACATGAGAACTCCCAGTCTCCCACTCTATATAGCACACGAATCATAGTACCTAATTCCAATTTTGCCGTCCGAAAGCATACCACACCTTAATACCCAATAATTCCATGATAGATACTCTAAAATTTCCCTGTACCACCAAGCCAACCCGAATATCACCAGTCGATCTATTAAGCAAGTGTTGCAATACCACCGAAGTGCCATCCATTTAATCACATTTCCCTTTTTCTGAAACATATAATCTCGTCAAATCACCTTCAAATAGAAGTACCATTTTCCTTGATTATCTGAGGCTACCCACTGCCTAAGTGTTTTATGAACTTCCTTTCTGAACTAAACTGTAACCTAACACACGCAAGTCTTGGTCATCCACAACATACCGCATATAACATACAATCCGAGGATACATGAAAACCTTACCTCCCTTCCGAGCCACAGACATCAATGCACTCAACTAGTCAATAGCTTTTCATTGGTCCCATCTAGTACAAAAACCACTATACATCCCATGCTCCGCATACCCATAAAATATACATCTCCAAACCACGGTAAAACCCAACAGAAACTCTTCCAGTTCAATTTGCACCAACTAAACTACCAGGACTGAACCCTTTTAACTACACCAAGCTAAGCAAGCCGTTGAAACCCAAGAGCATTGCTACATAATACTTGTACGAACTCACTACCTCGAAACACATACAAAGAATTAATCATATCCTTACCATGACGATCCGGTCTACTATCAAGCTACTCCATCTATCTAAATTTCCTGCTGATTCATATTCGACTTGATATTTCTCCTTGTTGTAGCACCACAATTCCTCAATCCAGGCTCAATATTATGATATTATGAATATGCTTTATCCTAATGCACCAATATTAGAGGGAAATGATGATGATGATGATGACAAAACCCAAGCTCCGGTAGATTTAGATGATACACCTACTAGTCTCTGCTACTAATGAACCGGAACACCCACCACTACAAACTCCCACTTTTAGTAGACAACCTCCTAAATGTTCAGAAACTTCATTAGTTTGGCAATTTTTTATTCAACTAAGAGATCAAGATAAGGCTAAGTGTAAATCTTGTGGTAAATTACTTGTTCATAGGTATACGGGTGATCGTAGCGGCACATTTAGTTTAGTTAAACATATAAAATTACACCCTAGCGATAAGGCTAGATTTTTTCAATTGAAAGCGCAACAAGAGGGGAGGACAAGTGTTGATACAACAGTTAACCCAAGTACTGGTTCAAATTTAGTTCAACCAGGAATCAACACAGTCACGGGGGATATATTGTATTACGATCCAAATAAGGATCGTGTAGAACTAGCTAAAATGATTATTGTTATGTGTTTGCCTTATTCTTTTGCTTCTAATCCTGCTTGGATTCATTATATTAGACGAGTATTTAATCCTACATATAAAGGTTGGCCTCGCGCCACAGTTAAGGCCGACATTTATAAATATAAGCATGAATATGAACAATACTTGCGCTATTTATTTACCCATATAAGTAATCGCATCTCTATTACAACTGATATTGGTAGAAGTGGAAATGACTGTGATTATCTAATCGTAACCAGTCATTGGATAGACGAAGACTGGACTATGCAAAAACGCATAATAGCATATAGAATAATTAATTCACGGCACACGGGTAAGTTTATTGCTAGCACTGTTTCAGATGTATGTAGATTTTTTTGTTTTAGTGATAAAATAATGTCAATTTCCATGGATAACGCTAGTAGCAACACTAGTGCAATAGGTATTTTAACTAGAACACTTAATCCTGCTTTTACAAATATTTTCCATGTTAGATGTATATGTCATATTTATCATTTAATTGTTGGTGATGGTATGAGAATTTTAAACATAGAAATTGAAAAGGTTAAATTCGCTCTTAGTTGGCTTTTTTATTCAAACCGTAGAAGTGGACTTAGAGAATATTTTAAAAAATGTGACAAATATGGCCTTAGAGAAAGAAAGGTACCTAAACCTTGCCCGACTAGGTGGAACTACATGTACGAAAGTTTAGTAGTGGCGTACGATATAGAAACCCAATTAACGCTACTTATAATTCTCGGGATTGTGGAGAGGAAGATAATGACATGTTAACTAATCAAGATTGGACTAACGTTAAAATTCTGTTAGATTTTTTAGAACATTTTCATGTGGCTACAAATGCTTTATCTGGCCAATACTATCCAACTATTTCTAACTGTTTAGTATATATTGCCGCACTTGCTAATTTATTTGTTGATTTTAACGAGGGAGGGGAAATTTATGAATATGCAATAACAGAAATGAAAAAGAAGTTTAAAAATATTTGTTTCCAATCCCTCCTATATATGGTGTGTCTGGTATGCTAATCCTACTATGAAATTAGGAGGACCTCACTTTTGGTATTCTAGTATTTATCAAGCTTTAGATCTTGATGAAGAAGAAATGGCTACACTATCTGATGCGCAAGCATCAATTAAAGTGAATGCTCAAACTGTTTATAATGTTTATAAACAGGCGTTAGAGCATGCTAGGCCAAATATTCCAACCCCAACTTCGTCCACATCACAGGCGTCTAAAAGAGCTGCTGGCTTAACAGCTCTTAAATCGTGGACTGAGTTCAAGGGTACTCAAGGGGAAAATGTAGATGATATTTCCCATCTAAATGAGCTTCAAGTTTATTTGTCGCAGGGATTAGAGAATGAGAATCCAGACGGCTCTTTCGACCTTTTGGATTGGTGGAAGACAAGGGAAAAGCATTTTCTCGTTCTTGCAAGGATGGCTCGGGATGTTCTATCAATTCAAGCGTCAACTGTTGCATCAGAGAGCGTTTTTAGTCAAGCAATACTACAAATAGGTGATCATAGAGCGTCGATGCGGGACAGCTTGGAAAAATCAGTGCTATTCCGAGATTGGATCCGCTCTGAAAGAAGGAACTTTGGGCTAGCTGAATCTCAACCAGAAAAGATGAGTGCTACGAAGAAATGCTAGCAGAACTTGCTCAGGAAGCAACTTCACCTGGAAGTGGAGATGAACAAGCTTCATTTCCACCACCGCCAACACAACCACCTCCAAACCTTGAAGGTTTTATGAGATTTGTTAGAAATAATGCATAAATTATGATGTAACTTGTACATTGGCAGGTCTTCTTTTAGTTTTTTTTCTTTTAATGGTGGTATTAGTACCATGTTGTGCTAATTCCATTGGGGAAAGGAAGACTAAGAAAGATATGCCATTTTGGTCAATAAATATGCTTTTTATCATATCCTTGAATATCTTTGTCTCAATATTTTTTTGTCTTTACTTCTATATCAATCCTTGAATATTTATATAATATATAATATATAACATACAACACATAATACTAATGACAACATTCTTTTATCAATATGTACTACTTATATAAAATTTATACTAATTACTAACTACTACACAATATACACTATTTATATACAATAGTGTATTACTTAACAACAATATATACACCATTTATACACAATATATACTAATTACCAAACACAATATATACTATAATTAATAACATAGTACACCATATAAAAATATATTCTACAATATACTAATCACTACTATACAAAATATTGATTTAAAAAAAAAAAAATAACTCGGAACCGCCGGGAACCGCCTGGAACCGCTAGAACCGCGGTTCCGGAACCGCCAGAACCGGAACCGGGCGGTTCCGGAACCGTATGGTAGCGGTTCCGGCTCCGGAACCGTCAGAACCGCAGAACCGGAACCGCCAGAACTGGAATCGCCAGAACCGGAACCGCAGACCCAAATAGACCCAGAACCGGAACTGGATACAGCCTTACCCTTCGTGCATTAATATTCAAAACATGGCACAAAATGACCCTTTATGCATTATCACTCGTCCTCACCCAAACGACAATCACAACCAAACGGGGTGAGGGGATTGACAAACAAGAATAAACATCCTGGCAAGAGAAACCACAAGTAAATAGCTAAATCCCGGCAAGGGAGCAACAACAATAACTTTCACATCCCGGCAAGGGAGATAATCAACTTACTCAAAACATCCCGGCAAGGGATTAATCACATATCTTTCTATTTCTTTCATTTGTTACTCAATAGTCTTTTTATCATTCGAGCCAATGCTCCAAGGAGTTTACAATTCATAATTATTCCTCATACTCTTCACATTACATAGAATTCATCAATTAAACATGGAAGAGTCGAAATAAAATCATAATAAGTACAAGGACTCACAGTCATGCTAGACACCAGTGTATAGATACTCGTCACCATGCCTATACACCTTACTCAGCATTTAGCAATTAGCAAATAATACTCTAATCCTATTACCTCAAGGCAAAGTTAGATCAAACACTTAGCTCTAATGCTCCAAACTCAACTCAAGCCTCTAGTATAGCTTTACCCCTCGAATTCGGCTCCAACTCAGTCAAATCTATGAAATAATGACTTTACAATATTAATAATATGGATTTCTAAGATTTTTTCCCAAAATTTCAAAAATCGACCCCGGGCCCGCCTGGTCCAAATACGAGGTACGAACCAATTCCATATTACCCATTCCCCCACGATCCCGGATATACAATTTGTTTTCAAATTCGACCCCAAAATAAGGTCTAAATCAAAGAAAATCGAAAAGCCCTAACTCTACTCTTTTCCCCCAATTTCAACCCTAGGTTACATGATTTAGGCTTTGAAACTCATTAATTAATGAAGGAAGATGAAGGAAATAAGTGGGAATTTACTTACCAGAAGCTTTGGTGAAGAAGTGCTCAAATATTCGCTTAAGAGCCGTGGAGAAGAAGAACTCGTGTGAAATATGGACTAAATCCTGTCACTGGTTCTGTTTCGAGATTTTTAAATCACTGGGGAAAAATGATCTATGTGATCGCGGAAAAGGCATTGCGATCGCATAGGTAAGGGGGTAAAACATTGCGATCACATGAATGCTGGTGTGAACGCGTAGAGGAAAACGGGGACTAAATTCCTAATGGGGTTTAATGTTATGCGATCAAGAAATGAAGAATGCGATCTCATTGAAGGGACTGGCCAAGCTATCTGATTGCGTATCAAGCTATGCGATTGCATAGAACAAATCAAGGCACCTGGAAAACTCATACATGCGATCATAGAAAGGCCTATGCGATCGCATAGAAGGAATCACTGGACATCTGACTGCAGAAATTCTGCTGCACATCCTAAGTCCGAAACACTTTGACATATACCCGAAAACACTCCCGAGCCCTCGAGGCTCCTAACCAAACACACACACTAACGCAACAATATCCTACGAACTTAACGAGCAATCAAATAATCCAAATAACATCATAAACGAGGAATTAAACCTCAAAATAAACACTTTTCATTCAAACTTCTTTAATTTCAAATATTTGATATTTAGGCCCGAAACACGTCAAACGACGTCCGAATTCAACCAAATTACACAGGAACATTTTAATACCATATATAGGACATGTACTGGGTGCCATAACCAAAATACTGGCCCGATACCAATGCTTTCGAATCCATTTTCATTTCAAATTTTCATATTTATTTTAGAAAAATTATTTCTTTCAAATATTCATTTCTCGGGCTCGGGACCTTGGATTTTGATTCCGGGCATACGCCCGAGCCCCATTTTTTTACGGACCCTCCCGGACCGTCAAATCATGGGTCCGGGTGCGTTTACCCAAAATGTTGACCAAAGTCAACTTTAATCATTTTAAAGCCACAATTTAACAAATTTCACATAATTTAACATATAAGCTTTCCAGCTACGGGCCGGGACTACGCATGCAAATCGAGGCGACTAAAAGTGATGTTTTCATGGCCTCAGAAGCGCGGGAAAGAGAGAAAATAGATGATGACCCTTTTGGTTTGTCACATTCTCCACCTCTAAAACAACCGTTCGTTCTTGAACAGACAAAAGAAAGAAGTACCCGAGTCACGAAATAGATGGGGATAACGGATCCGCATATCAGATTTGGACTCCTAGGTCAATACCTCAGGAGGCTGACCTCTCCACTGAACACGCAGTGAAAGAAAAATCTTCGACCTCAACTGTCGAACCTACCAGTCTAGAATAACTACCGGCTCCTCCTCATAAGACAGATACTTGTCCAAATGGACAGTGCTGAAATCTAACATGTGGGTCGGATTGCCGTGATACCTCCAAAGCATGGATACGTGAAATACTAGATGCACGGCTGATAAGCTAGGCGGCAAGGCAAGTCTATAGGCCACTCTCCCACACGATCAAGAATCTCAAATGGGCCAATTAACATAGGGCTAAGCTTGCCTTTCTTCCCAAATCTCATCATGCCTTTCATAGGCAACACTCGGAGCAATACTCGCTCAACTACCATGAAAGCCACAACTCGAACCTTGCGATCTGCATAACTATTCTCCCTAGACTGAGCTGTCTGAAGTCTGTCATGAATTATCTTGACCTTATCCAAGGCCTCCTAAACTAAATTTGTACACAATAACTGAGCCTCTCCCGGATCAAACCATCCTACTGGAGATCGAAATTGCCTACCATACAACGCCTCATATGGAGCCATCTGAATGCTGGACTGGTAGCCGTTGTTGTAGGTGAACTCTGCTAAAGGCAAAAACTGGTCCCATGAGCCTCCAAAATCAATGACACAGGCTTGGAGCATATCCTCTAATATCTTAATAGTCCGCTTAGACTGACCGTTCATGTAAGGATGGAATATTGTGCTCAACTCAACTCGAGTGCCCAACTCTTGCTGGACTGCTCTCCAGAAGTGCGAGGTAAATTTCGTACCCCGGTACGAAATGATAGATACCAGTACCCCATGAAGGCGAACAATATCTTTGATGTAGATCTCAGCTAACCTCTTAGATGAATAAGTGGTTGCAACAGGAACAAAATGTGCTGACTTGGTCAGCCTATCAACAATGACCCAAATAGCATCAAACTTCTTTCGAGTCTTCGGGAGTCCAATAACAAAATCCATAGTAATCCTCTCCAACTTCCACTCGGGAAGCTCAATCCTCTAAAACAATCCACCAGGCATCTGACACTTATACTTAACCAGCTGACATTTCAAATATCGATCCACATATGCAACAATATCTTTCTTCATTCGGCGCCATCAATAGTGCTGCCTCAGATCTTGATACATCTTTGCGGCGCCCAGATGAATATAATACCGAGAACTATGGGCCTCCACTAAGATCAACTCTCGAATCCTATCAACATTGGGAACTCAAACTCTCCCCTGCAATCTCAAAACACCATCATCATCTAAGGTCACCTTCTTGGCACCTCTACGATGCACCGTGTCTCTCAGGAAACACAAATGGGGATCATCAAACTGCTGATCACGGATACGCTCCAATAATGAAGAACGAGCAACCGTGCAAGCTAACACTCTTCTAGGCTCAGAAATATCCATTCTCACAAGACGATTGGCCAAGGACTGAACATCCAAAGCAAGCGATCTCTGGCTGAGTGGAATATAGAAAGACTACCCATGCTGACGGACTTCCTACTCAGTGCATCAACCACCACATTGGCCTTTCTCGGGTGATACAAAATAGTAACATCATAATCTTTCAACAACTCTAACAACTTCCTCTGGCTCAAATTCAACTTCTTTTGCTTGAACATATACTGAAGACTCTTGTGATCAGTGTACAACTCACATGTCACACCATATAGATAACGCGTCCAAATCTTCAAAGCATGAACGAGGGCTGCCAACTCAATATCATGAACTGGATAATTCTTCTCATGGATCTTCAACTACCTCGAAGCATAGAAAATCACTCTGCCATCCTGCATCAATACTGCACCAAGCCCAATACGGGAAGCATCAAAATAGACTGTATAAGGCCCAGAACCTATAGGCAAAACCAATCCTGGTGTCGTGGTCAGAGCCATCTTGAGCCTCTGAAATCTCACCTCACACTCATCCAACCATGTAAACTGGGCACCCTTCTGGGTTAATATGGTAATCGGGGCTCCAATAGATGAAAACCCCTCCACGAACCGACGATAGTAACAACTAATCCTAAGAAACTCCGAATCTTTGTAGCTGATGCTGGTCGAGGCTAGTTCTTGACTGCCTCAATTTTCTTCGGTTCCGCCTGAATACCCTCTACTAAAACAACGTGACCTAGAAATGCAACCGAACTCAACTAGAACTCGCACTTCAAAAACTTGGCATATAACTAACTATCCTTCAGAGTCTGAAGAACCAGTCTAAGATGCTTCTCGTGCTCCTCCTGACTGCGAGAGTATATCAGAATATCATCAATGAAAACTATCACGAACAAGTCCAAATAAGGCCTGAACATTCGGTTTATCAACTCCATAAATGCTGATGGGGCATTGGCCAACCCAAATGACATGACTAGGAACTCATAATGCCCACATCGAGTGCAAAATGTTGTCTTAGGGACATTGAACGCCCTAGTCCTCAGCTGATGGTAGCCAGATCTCAAATCTATCTTTGAAAGCACCTTTTCACCCTGAAGCTGGTCGAACAAGTCGTCAATCCTCGGCAGTAGATACTTGTTCTTTATCTTTACTTTTTTCAATTGCTGGTAATCAATGCACATCCTCATCGTCCCATCCTTTTTCTTCACAAA